>JAESUZ010004636.1:0-1200000 GCA_017311185.1 Proteles cristata cristata
TGGCTTCTGCCCCTGTCAAGTACTTCTCTGCCCCAGTAGCCATTTTCCTGTCTAAAACAGGTCTCCAAAACCCTGGGAGATAAGTTACACTGGCTTCTATCCTAGGTTACTGCATTTATTTGCTTTATTTACCCAATTCAATTCTATATATTTGTTCCTTGATCTCCCTGCAATATGAGTCTCCACGATCAGTTCCTATTAGGACTTTTAAAGCTAGAAATAAGACTCACCAGGAGTCCTGGGCTGTGAGTATCTTGAGTTTTGTACATTTTTAATCTCTCTTCCTATCATTTGATGATAGGTAGAGAGCTCACTAATTGTTTTCCTATAATTAATGCTGGAAGAAATATCAGTATTTTAAGGCATGCGGTCCAGGTGACATTGACATTCATGTTTTGCTCTAACCTAGGGCACAAGTCCCTATGAAACAGTGTCTATTTTGCTTGCACCCAATAGGGAGTGAAAATATACCGTAGAGGCAAGGTGTTGAGTGTGGCAGAAGACACCAAAGGGAAATAGAAATAATTAGCAAAAGTAGTTATAACTTGAGCATTAAGCATTAACCATTAAGCAGTAACCATTAAGCATTAACAGTGTGGCAGACACTATTCTGTGTTTCTTTTGTCATTTAATCCAGCATTCTTCAACAGGGGAGGGGGGTGGGGAGGAGGGGGGTGTTATTGTGGAGGACTGTAGAAATTTGCAGAATTGCTTTTGTAGTTCATAATGATTTGTGATAGGGCCAGAGATATTAGACTTTCTGCAAGTCAACGGATTGTCCCTCATAATAAAGAATTGACTTCACTCAATTCTCACAGAAGTGTCCCTGATGTCCCATGGCCATTTCTATTTTTATAATTTTATAAATTTTTAAGCCTAGATCTTACTATTAGTTTTACATTTAAACAGAAAGTAGTCTGAATTTGAATAGTTCTAAGATACTGACATTTACAAGACTGAATCTATCAGGTAAATTAGGAGAAGATCAGAAGATTGTACTTTGTTTTATTTGGAACCTTAGTGAGAGCCTTTTACTATTTTGGACATTACATCTGCCTGCAGTACATGGCTTATGGTTGTTATAGCTGCTGCATTAATGGTAATTCTGTGTATTATGTGTTAGAATGGGGCAATTTATTATATCTTCTAGAATGATCATGTCAGAGCATTTTCTTATTGATAGATATTATTATATTGCAAATAACCTTTCTCGTATTTCTTTGTTTTACTATAATTAGGCATTACATTAATTTAAAAAAGAATACCCCACGGAACGCCTGGGTGGCTTAGTCGGTTAAGCGTCCGACTTTCGCTTAGGTCATGATCTCGCAGTTCGTGGGTTCAAGCCCCGCGTCGGCTCTGTGCTGACTCCCGGCTCAGAGCCTGGAGCCTGTTTCAGTCTGTGACTCCCTCTCTCTCTGACCCTCCCCTGCTCACGCTCTCTCTCTCTGTCTCTCTCCTAGAAATAAATAAAACATTAAAAAATAAATAAATAAATAATAAATAAATAAAAAAGAATACCCTGGTAGATATCATTATCTATGAATTTCATTTCAAGATTTTTAAGAGGATGTTACTAAATATTTGTAATACAGAGTGTTGGATTGAAAACTATCAGTTTATCCTCATGACAGCCCCACAAGGCAGAGGACTATAGTTTTCCCCATTTTCAAATAAGAAAAAAAAGGCATAGATTATTTAAATAATTAGCCTTGGTCACATAGCTGGTAGACCAGAGGCCAACATTGGAACTTGACATTCTGGATCCCAGATCTATACACTCTTAAGCACTATTTTTCTGTTTCTTATCACAGGAAGTTAATAAAAATATCAGGCAAAAAGAAGGCAGAATTCCAGACAGGCTTGAGAGGCAGGGAGTGTGTGCAGACCAGTGCGCAGTCTCCATGCAGAGTGAGGGACTTGCAGCAGGCCTGGTGAAAGTTACTGAGAGACCTGCCGGCTCAGTGAAGGCAAGATGGGCCTGTTGAGGCCCATTCTGAGTGACAGGGGTAGAGCTGGGTGGATTATCATGAATTCCAAGGGTACTGTTATGGACAACCAGGGTTCTATGATCTCCCCATCCCAGCAGGAAAAAAAAAAAAGATGGGACAAGCCACTGACAGTTTTGAACTCATGACATGTGCCCACTGGAATCAATATTATTCTCTGGCACATTCAATACTCACTTTTAATAAGTATGTAGGATGGCCCTTTGTTGGACTCCAGAAAAGTTAAAGAAAAACTTGATCCAAGTTCCCTTACACATTCCTATGCACGCATTTAAAACTCAGACCAGCAAACAACCTTGATATTTTCTCAGTCTGAGTTTATCCACCGATTTTTTTTCATATGTTAATATCAATGCGCTGACTTTCTTCTTGGTTGGTTGAGAATTTTTCTTTGATTTAAAACTGATTACTGAGCTCTTCCCGTGAGCGGCTTGAGGTGATCTCTGAAAATGGTTCGCTATTCACTTGACCCGGAAAACCCGACAAAATCATGCAAATCAAGAGGTTCAAATCTTCGTGTTCACTTTAAGAACACACGTGAAACTGCCCAGGCCATCAAGGGTATGCATATCCGAAAAGCCACCAAGTATCTTAAAGATGTCACTTTGCAGAAGCAATGTGGTCCATTCCGACACTACAATGGTGGAGTTGGTAGGTGTGCCCAGGCCAAACAGTGGGGATGGACACAGGGTCGGTGGCCCAAAGAGTGCTGAATTTTTACTGCACATGCTTAAAAATGCAGAGAGTAATGCTGAACTTAAGGGTTTAGATGTAGATTCTCTGGTCATCGAGCACATCTAGGTGAACAAAGTCCCCAAGATGCGGCGTAGAACTTACAGGGCTCATGGTCGGATTAACCCATACATGAGCTCTCCCTGCCACATTGAGATGATCCTCACTGAAAAAGAGCAGATTGTTCCTAAACCAGAAAAGGAAGTTGCACAGAAGAAAAAGATATCCCAGAAGAAACCGAAGAAACAAAAACTTATGGCCCAGGAGTAAATTCTGCATAAAGTACATGCAAATAAAAGTAAAAACAGAAATAAATAAATAAATAAATAAAACTGATTACTGAATCTTGAAAATCAAAAGAAGTTTCATGTGTAAACACAATTCTTTTTTTTTTTTAAGTAGGTCAAAAATACTCACTGTGGCCTTTGTTAGTGAAGATTAGAAATGGTAGGTAAGAAAAATGTGCCTGTCTGGATTTATTTTGTGCAGGCCTCAACTGCCCTGTTTAAGTCTCCAGTTTTCCAGGAACTTCTTTTTTTTTTTTTTTTTTTTTAAATATTTTTTTATTTATTTCTAGGAGAGAGAGAGAGAGAGAGACAGCGTGAGCAGGGGAGGGTCAGAGAGAGAGGGAGTCACAGACTGAAACAGGCTCCAGGCTCTGAGCTGGCAGTCAGCACAGAGCCCGACGCGGGGCTCGAACCCACAACCGCGAGATCATGACCTAAGCGAAAGTCGGACGCTTAACCGACTAAGCCACCCAGGCGCCCCATTCCAGGAACTTCTTAAGATGGTGATGAGTAGGGTTCTAATGAGCAGAAACCTTCTTCCTCAGCTACAGTTTTGACAGGTTGTCTCTAGCCAGAAGAGACTCTTATTGAGGTTAAATAGAAGAGATGCAGCATGCAGAGAAATCTGTAGATTAGTGTATTAAAATGTATCTGCCTCTTCTATTTTGAAATAACTGCTCATGGCAGTTCTTGGCCTATTTGTTGACAAATCACTCCAGACTAATTAGATAAGAGGCAGCTGTATGCACACTTTAATTGGCTGCTCTTGACCCAAAAACGTGATCAAAAACTTTTCCTTGACTCATTACTGTGAGCCCAGTGTTGCCATACATCTCCTCTTAATGCATTTGAACTTTGTGGGCCTATTAAAAAACAGGAAATACATACGTATGCTAAGTGAAAACATCTTTATGTATCTGTAGGATAGGATTAAAAGAGGAAGAAATAGATAGCAGTGGATTTCAGATTGAGGCAGGTGCTAAGTTTATTGAGGCATTTTTGCCTACATAAAGAATACTAACAAGATGGGGCGCCTGGGTGGCTTAGTCGGTTAAGTGTCCGACTTTCGCTTAGGTCATGATCTCGTGGTTCATGGGTTCGAGCCCCACGTCGGGCTCTGTGCTGACTGCCAGCTCAGAGCCTGGAGCCTGTTTCAGTTCTGTGTCTCCCTCTCTCTCCCTCCCCTGCTCACGCTGTCTCTCTCTCTCTCTCCTAGAGATAAATAAAACATTAAAAAAAAATACTAACAAGGCATTTTGGTTACTTGTTTATAATATGTTTGGTCAGATGTTGTCCCTTGGCACCAGTACAAAGGCTGGCAAAGAATAATAACTATTATGCATGAGTGATAAACATTTAGCTTAATTTCAAATGTGAAGAACTGAAACCCTTTTAAAACCTGTTCCCAACATAGAGATGGCTTGTACTTTCTTGGATAATTCTGTTTATTTACTTACTTATTTATATATGTTTAATGCTTATTTATTTATTTTGAGAAACAACACGCAGGGGAGGGGCAGAGAAAGACTGGGAGAGAGAATCCCAAGCAGGCTCCATGCTGTCAGCATAGAGCCTGGCATGGGGCTCAAACTCACAAACTTTGAAATTATGACCTGAGCTGAAACCAAGAGTCAGATGCTTAACCCATTGAGCCACCCAGTGTGCCTCTGTTTCGATAATTCTGAAAATAGCTATTTGGAACTTGGAAATCAGTTCTTTATAATACTGCATTTTTTAAAGTGTTTTGTTTTGTTTTGTTTTGTTTTGTTTCTAGAGAGAGTGAGCATGCATACCTGCACAGGGGCGGGGGAAGGGAAGAGAAAGAGGGACAAAAAGAGAGAATTTCAAGCGGCCTCCACACTTTTCAGCACAGAGACCTATGAGGGGCTCAAACTCACCAATCGTGAGATCATGACCTGAGCCGAAATTGAGAGACCGACACTTAACTGACTGAACACACAGGTACCCCTATGTAATTCTTTTTCTTATAGTCTAACAACATCAGAGGTCAAGGGACTTTTTATGTTAAGGGCCAAACAGTAAATAATTTAGGCTTCAGGGTGTCACAGTGTCCCTATCATAACCACTCAGGTAGTAGTGCAAAAGCAGCCATAGACAGTACCTAACACATGGGCATGGCTGTGTTCCAAAACATATTCTTTAGGGACACTGCAATTGAAATCTCATATAATTTTCATGCTACGAAATATTATTTTTTTCTTTCCATTTTTCCATCTATTTAAAATTGTAGAAACCATTTTTAGCTCACTAGTTGTACAACAGGTGGCAAGCCATGTCTGACCCCTGAGCAGCAGTTTCCAGACCCACAATAAGGATAGAATGGCAGTACTTCCAACATTACAGAATGTAACCAAATATACTTTAAAATACTTGAGACATGGGGCACCTGGGTGGCTTAGTCGGTTAAGCGTCCGACTTTCGCTTAGGTCATGATCTCGCGGTTCGTGGGTTCGAGCCGCGTCGGGCTCTGTGCTGACTGCCAGCCAGCTCAGAGCCTGGAGCCTATTTCAGTCTGTGATCTCCCTCTCTCTCTGATCCTCCCCTGCTCACGCTGTCTCTCTCTCTCTATCTCTCCTAGAAATAAATAAAAAATATTTTAAAAAAATACTTGAGACACTTGACGTTTGTACATGAAAAAACATTTTACCTTCTAACCGTCTATGTCAGGGACACATCTGTTACAAAATGATCTAAGTCAAGTTGGGTGTGCATTATCAATGGATGGATATGTTTTTATAGGTAGATGCGACAGCCGTTATTATTGATTATTTGTTGTAGGTGAAGGAGGGCTATACATCTCCCATTTCCATATCCAACAGGTAGGTTACAGGGAAAGCATATCTTACATCAGATTCTGCATATATAAAAACTGTAAGGACAAGTCTAAACCAAACTGACTCCATAATAGGCTTTAAGTTTCCCCTCTAAACTAGAAGGCCTACGTTTCAGTTTCCCTGAAACTATCAGGCAGCTACACATTGCCCAAGGCCAAAGAGACTGCCCACCACTTCACTCCACCACACTACCTTGGCAACGCCCAATCAAGAAAGGCCAGCAACTATAGATAAATCTCAACTGCCTAATGTAAAAGTTAACCCATTAGTCACCGAACAAGACTCTAGGCTCCCTCTATGGTTGGCTGAATTTAAGGGTACCCTGAATGTTGTAATTGGATCCTGCCAAAAGTAACAGATACTCTGGATAACATGTATGGTTAAACCCGCTATAAGTAATGTTGTATAATTATAATTGGATCACTGTTTCCATGCTACAATTTCTGTAACTCCCCCATCACAAACCCCATAAAAACCCTACTCTGCCTTTGTTCGGGGCTCTCAGCACGGATCCACTGCGTTGGTGAGGTCTGGGAGCCCGAGCTCGAGCCCGTAATAAAGCCCTTTGCCTTTGCATGCGTGACTCGGTCTCCCCGGTGGTCTCTGGTCATTGAGGATACTGCGATCTGGGTATAACAAAAACATCACTTAATAAGTGGCACAAATGTAGTTATCACCCTGTCCTTGCTATCTCAATGCAATGCCATTTTCAGTCACCTAATACCCTTCAGGAAAGGGACACTGCAAAAAGAAATTCCTAAATTCCTAGATAACCATCAGGTGACAGAATTCTGTTAATGGCAAAATGCAGGACATAAGAGAACACCCGGCCAAGAATGTCACTTCAAGAGTGAGCTATGGGGTGATCATATTTATACACTCCTAACAGCTGAGGTACACATGGTATTTCTAGCAAATCTGTATGTCTTGAATGTCTCTCTTTTCACCAACGAAAAGTCATTTCTAATATCTCTTTTGCTAATTAACAAACCCTCTAATGCTGATAGGAATAGTTAAAAATACTTGTAGTGGCTTCTTCTGGAATATGGGCTTGTGATTAGCACCACTCAAATACTAATAACCATCTATCCATGGAGTGAGCCTGAACAGGGACCATTAAATACAAGTTAACAATTAGTTACAGACTAAAACTAACACACAAACACACCACAATTTCTATGCTTAAGTATTTAAATAGTAAATTACAGGCAATACAATATTCTTCTAGGAGACTACCACCGCAAAATCAGTGATTCCTTTTTCCGTTAGCAGTCTATCCTCTGAAAACTGAGAATAGCGACTCTTTCCAAACATGGTTTGTATGGTTGTCCATTGGAAGGGGCAAGGAAAATTCTGGGTAGGAGCGAGGGCAGCAGTTTTAAGGAAGTGGAACTGCGAAATCTTTGAGGACGCGGACTTCTGGAAGCAGAAACCTACGCGACTTCGGGTCAGATGGCGGTATGAGAGGACCGTGAACTGATCTCCTCCCATGAACACCTCCATGTACAGCTACGTACAGAACAACTTCCTTTGAAAAAACCCTAAAAACTGAGCAACTGCTATGCACTGAGTGAGAGACCGTCACAACAAAGCAGGTAGGAGAAGCCAGGACGCAATCTCCCGGTAAACCTCACCCCATCCCTTAAGGCTACAGAGTTGGGAATGAAAATCCTGGAGCTTCTTTCTCTCTGAGGAGCAAAGGGTCTGAACCCCACATTGTAAATCTCCAGCTTTTAGGACTTGCACCTGAAAGACGCCCCCACCCTTACCGCCAAACATGTAGCTTTAAAAATCGGCGGGGCTCCTTCTGTGCAGCCGACCCAGAGGCTATGATGAACTGGGAAACGCTCGCACGTGGCCTGCGTGCTCAGACTCACCCGCTCCTGAGCCCCGCTCGGACGCCGACGGAAGGGTGCGGGCCTCGTGCAGCGGAGGCCTGTCCTGGGAGTGTCCCGAGCGCCAGGCGTCTCTTTTGACACATACTTGGGGGCCTGCTGGGGTGCTTTCCGGGACGGAGACTGGTAGGTGCCGACTTCACCCGGGCCCCCATGTCTTGCTCCCCAGGCGGATGCGTCCTTCTTTCTTTCCGGCGGGGTTCTATCCTCCTGCCCGCCCTTTGCCGTATTCCAGAGCGCCGGGATCTCCCAGAGGGGAGAGTTCACACGCGCCGGGTGTCCGGGTTTTACGTCTAGTGCTTTGCCTTTACGTCCGCTCTCTTCGTTTTAGCGGCTGCCGCCAGGGGGCGCCTCTACATAGCCTGACGGCGGTGACCAGTGGGGCTTACTCCTGGGGCTCCCCCGACTGTAACCAATGGACCGAATGTCAGGCGGACTAACCTACTCGCTGTTCTCGCTGTAGGGGTTTTGCTATCTGCCTCTCAACGGGATAGAAGACGGTTTTACACCTCTTTTTCTGACCCTGAAACGCTAGTGAGGTGTGGGAAGGAAGAGAGGAAGGGAGGAAGAGAGGAAGGGAGGAAGGGAGGGAGGGAGGAAGGGAGGAGGAAGGAAGGAAGGAAGGAAGGAAGGAAGGAAGGAAGGAAGGAAGGAAGGAAGGAAGGAAGGAAGGAAGGAAGGAAGGAAGGAAATGTGGAAGCTTTGTAAAGTGGAGAAGAGACAGTGGATGAAAATAACAAAAAGTATTCTTGCTGAATCCTGTCACAACAAACCGGATTCTGATGAAATTGTGGGTGATTTTTTTTTCTTTCCGTATTTTTAACGTGTTTCCCCCTGCAGTATCGCATTAATTAGATTGTTACCAGATTATTACCTTTCTTAATTAATTATTTCTCTATAACCACATCCTTACAATTTTATTTTTTAAATTATGCGATATGTGAAACAGCCAAAAATAGAGTGGACTTCCGGCTAATCTTTCAGCAATGCCCTAACCACATTGCCTCACTCCTATATTATTTTGAAGAAAATCTCATACATTCTTTCATCTATAAATATTAGTGTTTGTATCTCTAGAAGGTAAGGACTCATTTTAAAAAATGACCATTGATTTCTGGGATGCTCAGTTGGTTTACGCCTGGGACTTCCACTCAGGTCATGATCTTGCTGTTGCGGATCATGCAGCATCCGGCTCTGTGTCAGCTGTCAAGCTCAGAGCCTGGAGCGGGTTGAGATTCTGTGCCCCTCTCTCTCTGCCCCTCCCCAGCTCACACTGTCTCTCTCTCAAAAATAAATAAACATTGAAAAATTAAAAAAATAACTATAATCCCAATGTCACGCCAAAAAAATTGACAGTAATTCTACATGATCAAACATGCAGTATTTATATTTCTAATTATGTGAGAAGATCCAAAAATTCTAAGTGGTTGGTATACATTTGAGTCTTTTCTAATCTGTAACTTCTCTCTTTTTTTCTTTTCTCTCTCTTCCTTGTAACTTACTGTGAGAAGAAACTTTCATATTTCTAGTTTTCCCATAATCTGTTGATTTCTGATTATATTTGATTAAATTTTTTTTAACATTTATTTATTATTGAGAAACAGAGAGAGACAGATCATGAGCAGGGGAGGGACACAGAGAGAGGGAGACACAGAACCTGAAGCAGACTCCAGGCTCTGAGCTGTCAACACAGAGCCAGATGCGGGGCTGGAACCCACAAGCCGTGAGATCATGACCTGAGCTGAATCCGGACACTTAACCGACTGAGCCACCCAGGTGCCCTAGATTATATTTGATTTTGAGAATTTATCTTTATTTCTAAATATTTTTATTATATTTCATTATGTATTCATTGTATTTCATGTTGAAGTTTGTTTATTTATTTATTTATTTATTTAATATTTAAATATATAGAAGTATAGAAAGAAATATTTTAGTTCCTCTTCCACTCTGAGAGTAGCTCTGCCACTACATCACTTTCAATTTCTGAGATAGTGCTCTTGAGGTCTCTTCTTGGGAATGAAACTATCCCAACAGATACCAACCCTTCTTCTTCCCCTCCATCATTCATTAAACCAGTGGTTATTAGCAGGATAGTACTGTCCCCAAGGGCTGTTCTGGTTTAGTTGTCAAATGGTTGAGGCGGTGGAGGAAGCTAATGGACACAGCAGGCAGGGTCTGAAAGGTTAGATATCTTACAGTATGTGACACTGTCCTTCACACAGTGAAGAATTGTCCCGTGTATTGCACTGCTCTTGAATGTTAACCTCAAATTCATGTACGTGAAAAGTTGTTCATAACTCTGTGACACTGGATCTCAGTTGTTTTACCTATAACCACGAAAGAAAATTTTCCATGGTTTTTATCATACATTGAATTTCCTACAAATACAGTCACTGGGTAAATTGAGGGAAGGTGGCAATCTATTTGTTTGGATTTTTCCATTTGAGAAAACTACTAGTAGCTTTAACACTCGTGGATTTTGGACATCAGCACAACACAGCTGTATCATGTGCTTTTTTGCTGTTGCCTCTGAAACGCCCAGAATTCGAGAGAACCCCAAAATCAGACCACCAGAGACCAGAGTCAAAGCCAAGCGGCAAGGGTTGTTTATTTGCAGGTTCGAACCCGGTCCTCCACGCACTCGTTGCCGGTGACGCTAGGAGGCCCTGAACAAAGCCTCTGCAGCCTTTTTATAGACAAAAGTAAACAAGTCATGGGGAGGGACAGGAGATTTCCATGGTTACAAGTTTGCCATTGGTTAACATTAAAATGTGAACATATACCGCATCTGATTGGTTCCCACCATCAGGTTTTTGGCGGGATCCAATTATAATATTTGGGGTACCTTTGAATTCAGCCTATCATAGAGCGAGTTTGAAGTCTTGTTTGGCGACTAACAGGTTAACATCTCTCTCTCCAGGCCCTTCCCTCAGCAAGGCCAGCATCCGCTGGCCTTTTCGGATTGGCTTCCGCCAAGGTGGGGTGATGGGGTGACGGGGGGAACATGAAGCTAGTCGCTTGGGCAATCCGGTGGTGAGAAAGCAAGCCTTAAGCATTGTTACAGAAGCAGAAAGAGCTGGTTAGGTATTAGCTTCCCGTAGCGCAGGCATTTGTTCAGAAGCGGAAAAGCTGGTTAAGTTTTAGGTTTAGTTTATCTAGGACTGGGGCTATGTGCAGCCCAAGGTTTCTTTTAATGGAGGACTTAATTTTTGGCTCTTCACCTCCACCAGGATACTCTAAGTACAAATATATGATTACTTTATTATGTCTTCTCATTCAAGGTAGTGCCTTCCCAGCTTCAATATGAGGATGCTCTTGTAGCCTGCGCAAGCAGTTATATTGTAAAGCAGTATGATTCTGTTATAATTTTTGTATCTCCTACTTCTCACAGTTGGGGCTTTCTATGAATTATTTTGAAATAATATGCATAGGTAGGTTATATTATCTATGGATTTTATTTTAGCATGATATGGTGGGACTACAAAATATTTGTTACTAAAGTGAGGATTGGGCCTGATGAGATTGAACTGCACAGATTTAGGCTGGTGGTGAGAGTCAAGGCCACACTGACCAGTCAGGGATCACTGAATATGCAAAACATTTTTTAAAAATGTTTATTTTGAAGGGGGTGCAGAGAGAGAAAGAGAGACGGAAAGACAGAATCCCAAGAGGCTCCACGCCCAGCATGGAGTCCGATGCTGGGCTTCATCAGAGATGATGAGATCGCCACCACAAGATCACAACCTGAGCCAATGTTGAGTCCAACCAACTGAATCACCCAGGTGCCCTGAATACGTGAAACATTGTAACAGTGGAATTTGCATAATAATAGCGGACACTTTAGATGGTGCTTGCTTAATATGCTGGAAATCCTTCTTTACAAATGCTTTATCTAAATCAACTTCTTCATGGGGCGCCTGGGTGGCTTAGTCGTTAAGCGTCCGACTTTCGCTTAGGTCATGATCTCGCGGTTCGTGGGTTCGAGCCCCGCGTCGGGCTCTGTGCTGACTGCCAGCTCAGAGGCTGGAGCCTGTTTCAGTCTGTGACTCCCTCTCTCTCTGGCCCTCCCCTGCTCACGCTGTCTCTCTCTCTCCTAGAAATAAATAAAACATTAAAAAAAATTAAAAAAAAATAAATAAATCAACTTCTTCAATGCTCATTATAGCCCCTGGAAGTAAAGGGAGCCATTATTCTTCCCTTCTCATAAATGAAAAAACAAGGGACCTAGAGGTGAGGTAATTCACCCTAGGTCACATAACTAATAAGTGCCAGAGCTAGTGTTCAAACCCTGGCAATGAGGCTACAAAGTCTGTTTCTTAACCACTGCATTTGATTGCTTTTCTTTTGAAGCACAAGTCACTGAGTACAAAGGAAGGAAAATCAAACATATTGGCAGAATATATACAGGTAGTAGATTTTAAGGGAAAATGAATATGCAATTTTGCCGTTTAGAGACTAGTTGAGCTGAGTTGGTGGTAGGGTGTGAAGTAAACCATTAAAGTGCATACTAGCTCCTTGGAGATAGCTCAAAAAATATTTGTTGGTGAATGAAGTACTTTATAGGATTGGCTGTAGATACCTTAGAGTAGTGGAAAATAAAATTATGGAAGTGTATCAAAGTTAATGAAGAAAGTAAGACAAAATTTGGGCATCTGTTCTAATTTTTGTTAAGTGCAGCACCCCAGAAGTGTGTCTGGTATCTTTACCATATGCATCTTTACTGTAAGCATTTTCATGGCATGACTAATTGTCATAAGGTCATTTTGCTATGAAAGATGAAATCATGAAAAATAAAAGAGGGTCATTGAATCAAAAAGTCATCCTAAAATGTGAAAAATAAGTAACAAAATTAAAAAGGCTTTATTGAGAAATTTTAAAAATTTAATACATTTAAAATCATGTAGATTCATGGCAATGCCATATGAATAACTGATTTTATTTTGTGACTTTACCAAAGCACTTGTCTTCAAGGTTTTTTGTTCGTAATATTATACTTTTTTTTTTGTCTCCTTATTGGCTGGCTGGTTTTCTTTCTTTCTTTCTGAAAATTTCTTCCTTTACTAAGAGTAATATCATTTTCCAAATACTATGATGCATATTTTTAACTGAGCCTTTTATACTGTTGTGAAAGCCTTCTATGCTGTTATTTGTTCTTGGCGTCTTGTCACAGGTCCTTTGATAGATGTTCCAAAGTTCTGGGTGAAATGTGGGTTCAAAACTGCATCCCTGTATAGACTATTAGGGCTAAGATTTATATAATATAAAAATGAGAATATTGCTTCAATGGAAAAAGGAAACCAAACTGTCAACCAATTGTTGAAACCATCAAACTGTCAAACCAATCTGTCAACCAGTCATTTATTCTTTCATGGTGAAATTATCTTACAGCCAATTAATTATGCAGAGAAAATGTTTGTGTGAAAGTATTGCAGTGAAAATGGTTTTGACAAAGAAGCTTACTGCAAAACTAGCTAGAACTAGTAAGAATTCCAAGTAGAAGTTGCTTAATTTGCTTACTCAGGATCACAGAATTTTAACTACAAATGTTAATTAGGATGCATCTGGTGCAAATATCCATCTTGACAATATCTGACTGGGGCTATAATAGAAGGGGGATAGATTTTTAAATAAATTGACAGAATTCACATTGTAAAATGAACTATATACATCATAGTAAAGAGTTAACATAAATATGGAAATAGATTTACTCAAATCTCTCCTGAACAAGGAGTTGGCAGAGCGGCTGTGGAGAAACAGCTGCAGTAACCATCTTTGTCCTGGTCTAATTCGGAGTCCTCTCTGGTTTGCTCCTTGATCATCTGCATTGTCCTTCACAAGTTTGGGTCACATGCCAGCCCTGTCTGAATGACCATTTCCCTTTGTCTGCTTCTGTCTACACCTGGCCAGTGTTTCAAAGTTCAGAGTTTAATTATACATTTTTATCACTGGCATAAAGGAGGAACTTCAGGCAGTTTATCCCCTTTATTTTCCATGTGTTTTCAATGCAATGCATTTGTAGGTCAGCAAACCTGCTTAATACCTTGGTCAGCTTTGGTTGCAGTACGAATACAGTACGAATAGAAGATTTTGACATTTGGCCATGTCATTGAGTATCTACTTTTAAGCCACAGAATAGAAAAGAAAGATGAGAGAGACTATTCTCAATTCTTTCAATGGTGATACATTAAAAAATAATGTTTTAGATACAAAAGAGAGGCATTAATTTATTACATACATTAAATAACTTAGGAGAACATTAGAGTTTAATTATCTCATGGAATTTATTGAGAGCAGCTCTAAAAGTCTACCCTTGGCCAACAATTTTCACTGAGCTGCTCACTAAATAGCCATATTAGATGTTGCTCCATTCCATAGTTATTATGGAATTAATTTTAGAACTGTACCATTGGGTCCATTTGGTTTTTTTTTGTTTGTTTGTTTGTTTGTTTTATTTATTTTCTAGGAGAGAGAGAGACAGCATGAGCAGGGGAGGGTCAGAGAGAGAGGGAGTCACAGACTGAAACAGGCTCCAGGCTCTGAGCTGGCAGTCAGCACAGAGCCCGACGCGGGGCTCGAACCCACGAACCGCGAGATCATGACCTAAGCGAAAGTCGGACGCTTAACCGACTAAGCCACCCAGGCGCCCCTCATTGGGTCCATTTGAACAGCCCTCCATCTCTCAGTCTTATGGCTGACATGGACTTGTTTCTTAGTACTTGATTTGCCAACTCAACTACTTTAATGTCATTTTTAGTTAACTTCCTGCTCCTGACAGTTGGCTTCATTTTTTTATTGCCAGTAAAACTTTTTGCCGTTTAAGGTTAATAATGAGTAGTGATCTTAGTCTCTAACATGTCTCGGAACCCTCTATGACTGTACTAAAACTTGTGGGGAACTCATACCAAGTGTGGCTCTGACCTAGGGTTGGTCTTATCTAGAAGGGTCTTCCTGATGCAATCAAAACCTATGACTGTAAGTTATTTCCCATAAAAAAATGACACTTTCGCTTACTTCTAGAAAATTTTTTCTTTATAGTTTTTATGAATCCCTTCTGTGAAATGTTCTCTTTACATGAATTGTACCCTTCATTCTCACAAAATATTGTGAAGGAGAAAATAACAACTCCTTTTTAAAGAAAACGATACCAAATCTTCACGGCTAAGAAGCTTTAAGTCATTTTTTTTGTAGACCTTCAAGCTTCCAATATAATTTGTCATCTTATCTTGTCAACTCTACCTTTACAGTGATTTTCAATTTTATCCCTTCATTTCTATTCTCCCTGCAACTTGCCCTAGAATAGCACTTCATTAACTCTCTCACCTGGAGGACTTAAACAGCTCCCTCACTGGCTTCCCAGCTCTGTTTCCTGTCTCCCATTCTTTTTACAGTCTCTCACTAGAGATACTTTTTTCCAATACAGAATTTATCATGCCACTTTACTGCTCAGACTCCCCTTCCCTACCCCCCACCCCGCCCCACCCCCAGGATTGACGATAGAACAGTTTTTGAAACTTTGGTGTGTGACTCACGGCCTTCACCAATCTGTCCAAACCTACCTTTCTAGTCTATCTTGCACATCATATCTTCAGGCATTTTCTATCACAGTAGAAGCACACTCCTACTGTTTCTAGAACAAGTCCTCTGACTTGCAGGCTTTGTACGTCCCTGCAGTTTCTCTTGCCCTGTAAGCCTTCCCTTCTCATTCTTACATCTCTGCCTATGCAGACCACCCATCTCTCAGTGTCTACCCAATACTTTGAAAACTTTGTGGACTCTTACTGAGCAATCTATCCTTTGCCTTCATAGCCCTTCAGAATTTATCCTTTTCATGACATTTACTACCTTTATTGACCCTTTATTGTAGTCCTTTGTGCGCTTTCCTATCCCTTCAATCCCTTCATTAGAACGCTAATAGAATCCTAACCCTTGGTTAACAGCAATGTCTTCGACCTTTAAAAGTCCTCTAGCCCTTAAAACAGTTCTTTGTATATATCAAGTAAGTGCTCAGGAAACATTGGTTGAGTTTGAAAAGCATCCTCTTTTAAAATGCACATATGCTTGGAAATGTTTAGAGAAAAACCACTTGAGCATTCACACTGCTGGTTAGTGGTTCTCCACTGGGGGTTCCTAAGAATCTGTGAAAATGGCAAATGTGGCCCTTGAGCTACTTTGAATATTTTAATAGGCCTAATGGGAATCATACCTTTATCTTATAATGAGGCTGGGAGGCTAACTAAAATATCATTTCTTTATTTTTGTTTGTAATTATATTAACTCTGTAAGAATAGTATTAATTTCTTAGTACAGGAATGTTTGGTAGCAAGTAATAGGATATACTCAAATTAGTATAAGGAAAAGGGGAAGCTTAATATGATATAGGGCTATTTTATACAAGCCACAGTAGGAAGTACAGCTAGGTTTCATAAAGGCTTGAAAGCAGAGAGAGAGAAATTACTGAAAATGAAGACAGCCGTCTTATGAATTCTTCCCCGGGGGGGCCTCAGGTATTCCCTCTGCTCCCTGTTGACATCAGTTCATCTTCCTCTCTGCAGACTGGGTACCTAGGTTCTACTAACACACAGCTGTTACAGTGTCCAAACCTATTTTAAAACACTTCAGTGAAGATAGTATGTGTGTATTTCTGTTTCTATCTGTACTCACACACATGTATATAGTGTATACATACAGCTACATAAGCATAGCTGCTATTTGCCTGAGGGATCATTAATTTAATTTCAAGTACTCAATCAGGCACTCCTCCCAGAGACTTGGCAACATACACTAGTCAGCATTTGAAGGAACTTAACCAGAAATCCACACTCCAAAGACAGCTCCTACAAGCTGCAAACATATTTACCTCAGCTTAGCTCTAGACAGTTCTAAAATTAGCACAAAGGGCATGAGAAAGGACTTTGAGTTAGTTAAATGTGTGATGTTTAAGATACAGGGATTGGCTAGAAATATTGTATATGCAACTCTTCTTTATATGATCGGGTATAATATTTTATTTTGGGATAGACATTTCTTGTCTTAGAACTCCATTTGGCTCTGTTCCTGAGTTCTGTTGTCCAGTTGTGGTAAGAAATTTAGCTCAGTCCCGATGCTAAAATATTGCCTCTGCATTCAGTGAAAGATCCTAATAGTCAACTTGTT
The DNA here is from genome assembly GCA_017311185.1 of Proteles cristata cristata. NCBI lineage: Eukaryota > Metazoa > Chordata > Mammalia > Carnivora > Hyaenidae > Proteles > Proteles cristata. Next base: position 16,935 of record JAESUZ010004636.1, read on the forward strand.
TTAGGCCAGTTTGCAATGAGAATATATCACCGTAACTCCAATATTGATCCTGTCTCAGCCTTGTACAGAAGGCTTCTACATGGTTTCTGTTAGGACATAAGGTTTTTATATGTATAGAATCATATAGGCCCTTAGATTCCAGATAACTGGAATCTCTCGATTTTCTTTCCAGTTTCTCTGGAAAGAGAATTGATTGGGTCATTTTGGGTAAGGAGTCCTGGCCCAATCAGCAGTGACCAAAGAGATCTATGGGTTGTGTAATAATCAGCAGTGCTAAAGAAAGACTCTCACCAGAAGCTGTGGGTGTGCACTCTCTGAAAAGGAGGCCTGGGCTGGGTTGTGGGTAAAGGGTAGATTTCATAGAAAGAGGTATTGACCACATAAGTTCTTTGAGACCTCATGTTGATCAATTTCAAAACTATATGTGTCTTTGATCCAGTAAAGGATACAAAATTCTTTAAAAATTCAGCAGACTTAAAAAAGAAGTTTGATTAATTAATTAATTTTGAGAGCGGGGAGAGAGAGAGACAGAGAGGGGAGACAGAGAGACAGACAAGCTAGGGAGGGGCAGAGAGAGACGGGGAGACAGAGAATCACAAGCAGTCTCCACAATGTCAGCATGGAGCTGGACGTGGAGCTCAAACTCACCAATATGAAACCATGGACTGAGTCGAAGTCAACAGTTGGCCACTTAACTGACTGAGCCACCCAGGCGCCCCTCAGCAGACATTTTTTTTTTTAATATTTTTATTTATTTCTAGGAGAGAGAGAGAGAGACAGCGTGAGCAGGGGAGGGTCAGAGAGAGAGGGAGTCACAGACTGAAACAGGCTCCAGGCTCTGAGCTGGCAGTCAGCACAGAGCCCGACGCGGGGCTCGAACCCACGAACCGCGAGATCATGACCTAAGCGAAAGTCGGATGCTTAACCGACTAAGCCACCCAGGCGCCCCCCTCAGCAGACATTTTTAATTTAAGTTAAATTTTACAGATAGCAGGGTTGATTGGTAAAATAAAAGGATTCTTAGTAGGCAATAGTTTGTTTTTTATTATTATTAATAGCTTTTAATAGCTGTTAATGGACGAATTTTCCAGTCGGATGGAGACTGCTCCTTAGAAGAAGACACTTCCATGGAAGGTAGGGAAATCAACCACTTGCTGGGACAGGGGGTTCAGGTGGCATAGAAAGGAGAAGGATAAGAAAAAGAATGAGCAGGACCTAGCTGACAGACTATTTTCATATTTATGTGTAAGGGCAGCTCTGTCTGCTTACAAGGGAAACAGCAAATAATGCCCAGTTAAGTTTTTTCTCTTTATGGAGAAGGACTCTGACATAGAGTGTGGTTGTGACAAAGTCATTCAACAGAGCAAGTGTTTGTTGTGCAAAATCTGTTTTGATTAGACTAGCAAGACTGTTTCTATGGGCCATCTGCTGGGACATATAGTTTTGTTAGTCAGAAGCCTTATTTAGCTTGCATCTTTGAAAAAGGGGTTGCTAGGTAAATTAATAGATTAAACAAGGGAAATGTTATGCTGATTGAGAGTGAAGGCCTTCAGCTGAAACATTTGCATTCAGACAATGGATGCACTAATTATAAATATGTTATCAGTTAAAGTGCTGTCACAGCTCCCCTTCCCCGTGACAGTGATTTCATTGCTTTGTCCTGGAATGTTTTGAAATGCAGTTTTTTTAAAGAAAAGTTTTGTTCCTCAAAATTTCCATTAAGTTAAATGATCTTTTTTTTCCTTCCAATTATAATGAACCACAGAGGTTTTACTGTATTCAAAAACCTTGAATCCAGCTATTAGCAGTTTCAGGGAATCCTTAAGGTGGTTATAGGGGAGGGAGAAGGGAGGCTAAGGGAGGAATATGATCGGAGAAGATAGGATTTAGTGGGCAGAGAGGGAGAGATTAGGGCCCGAGGTCCTTGGGTGGGGGAAAACACCTATTTTGAAACAATGGTGGGAGTGTCTGACCGTAGCAAACCCTCGCAGAGGTATGGCTCCCTTTAAGAATAGGACAGACCCCACCTACTCCCCTTCAGGTTTCCAAATCTGGAATTTGACGAAAGACCTAGGTTTGGCCTTAGGCCACCCCTCACACAATGGAAAGCCCATCCTGAATGGACAGCCCACCACCTAGAGCTGTCAAGCCAAAAAGGATAGAACCTGAAGGAACATGGGGGAAAGGAGGGGGAGACTGACCAGAACCTTATAAAATAAGGACCCTCCCTATAATTCTCAGGCATTCACTTTCAAATGTCCCCTCTCTGTAAAGAGAGCTTTCTTTCTATTCTTACTTCCTAATCTTATCCTCTAATAAACTTTGGCCTGCTGCTTGTTTTGTGTCTAACTCTTCATTCTTCAAAGCGGCCAGACAATGAACTCCGGGTATTGTGATAAAAAATCCTGCAACAGTAAGGAGTGAAAAACCTTGCAAAGGGAGCTCAAAGGTGGGGGGGTGGGGGTGGGGTGGAGATAGAATGGTGGAGAAGAGGAAAAGGAAAATTAGAAAAGATAATGAGCAGAGAGTAGAGTAAAGAAATGCAAGGAAGAAAGAACTGTGAGGTAAGAACTCCAGGACCTCCCTACTGTCTTGATGCTAATGCTTTGCTAGAGGGAAAAACAACCTTGGCTTGACAATAGCTAGGACTCCAATATGCTCTGAGTCTTCTTTAGCATATGAAAATCTCATTGAAAACTTCCCCTGGACTTTACCTCCCCCAACTCCCAACTCCCAAATATATAACCAGTCTTTCCACAAGGTCCAGGCCAGCTCTTCCTACCCATGGCTCTTGTCCCTGTGCTTTAATAAAGTCACCTTTTTTTTTTTTAATTTATTTCTAGGAGAGAGAGAGACAGCGTGAGCAGGGGAGGGTCAGAGAGAGAGGGAGTCACAGACTTAAACAGGCTCCAGGCTCTGAGCTGGCAGTCAGCACAGAGCCTGACGCGGGGCTCAAACCCACGAGATCATGACCTAAGCAAAAGTCGGACGCTTAACTGACTAAGCCACCCAGGCGCCCCTAAAGTCACCTTTTTGAATGAAAGACTCTTCAAGAATTTTTTCTTCATCATCCGCTCCAGACCCCCATGAATCCTGCACCAAGGCCTCCAAACCTCGTCAGGCAAGGTGACTGATACTGGCTGATTTAGAATGTGAACGAAATGATAGGACTTTGGGTAAAGATTACACCTTTGGGATCTGTCTCTTCTTATACCATTCCATCTTTCACTCTGCTGCTTTTTTCTTTCTGTCTCTGACTTTGTCTCTTTCTTAAACAGACACACACACACACACACACACACACACACACACACACACACATGACCCCCAGAATAGAATATTGCTTTAAAAGAGGATGTGCTTGGGTTGCCTGGGTGGCTCAGTGGGTTGAGTGTCAGACTTCAGCTCAGGTCATGAATCCACGGCTTGTGAGTTTTAGCCAGAGCCTGGAGCCTGCTTCGGATTCTGTGTCTCCCTCTCCCTCCCTCTCTCTCTCTCTCTCTCTCTCTCTCTCTCTCTCTCTCTCTCTCTCTCTCCTCCCCTGTTCATGCTCTGTCTCTCAAAAATAAATAAACATTAAAAAAAGAGAGAGGGGATGATGTGCTTAATGGGAGTATGGCATCCTTATAGCTCTACAATTTATACAACATTATGAAAAAATACCTAAGACTCAAACAGGGACATTGCCACATCTTTGCACTTCTTGGTGGTTGTAACAAATACCAGATGTTATTTTCCTCTTAAGGAACTTTGGTTTTAGAGTCCATGGCAGAATTGATGCTACTTTTTTTCTTTTTCTAACCTGGGTCTGTTGGAAGGTGACTTCTCTTAGCCTGCTGAAACTGATTTCTGGTTCAAAGTTTCCCAGGGAAATTTCCACTCTTGAAGAGGTTATTTGGAACCAAGAAATTAATGAAAAACTTTCTTGGGTTTTTTTTTTGTTTTGTTTTTTTTTTTTTGGTAGCTCTGAGAGTCCAGACTTTGGTGGATTGGGGCTATATTAGTGGCTCCTTTTAAATCTACTGTACATTTCGCACTTTACCAAATAGTACCTGGACTCTGGGACCCATTATGCTAATGGATGCCTCACTTCCCTGTCAAAGATTTTCCCTGAGGCTGGCTTCATTATAATTTTAAAAATACCATCTGTCTGTCTAACAGTCTTTCCCCTCTCTTTTGGACAGATTTGTATCTGATTTCTTTCACACAGTTCTATTGAACTTCTCCCGGTGCAGAGAGTAGCCAGTATACAGCTTCTGTCCAAAGTCATCTTTTTTCTTATACTATTGCTGTGCAACTGTTGGGGGGTTTGTCACTATTAACCTTGGGCTTTGGTAGCAGCGATTAAGCTCCTTTATTGGTTTATCCAGCATGACACCAGCATAATTTACATCACATCCTCATCTATGCACAGTTCATTGCTTTCACCCCTATATCTGTAGCATAGCTTATGAGGTTTTTTTCCCTCACAGTACCTGAGAGAGATGTCCTTGTGTCCTTTGTCTTGCTCTTGTATGTTTTTCTACCTGTGGTATTCTTCTTTACTCATGCGTTACATGCACTGCAATGACCTGTGTATTGTGTTGGTTCTAGCCAATGCTCACAAAGGCCCAGATGTATTGTTTAATTGCCTTTTCAGCTATTAACATTTTTGGTAGTGACATCTTGGAAATGAAACATAAGAAAAATGTGGCCATTTTCTGGATGACCACTTTTATGCTGGTTTTCTTTGGCTAGTTCCTATGAAGATTTCCCCTTGCCTGTAGTCTTTGAAAAATACACTTTACTTCCTTCTAATGATTTCAGTTATTCCCATATCCTTCATTCTCTAATCTTTCCTAGAATTTTTAATATGCATATAAAGTATGTTTTTATGGGGTGTTTTGTTTTATTTTTAAAGATAAAAATCTCATATATTAGCTTTTGTTTTATTCTCTTGCTTTGCCCTTTCATTATTCTGCTTTTAGGACTTAGAATATTTATATCCCAATGACTTATAGACAAACCCATTTCTTTTCATGCTTTAAACAAGGCAAAGCCAATGATGCTGATATTCCCGGGTGGATGGCTGTCCGGCGGTCGTAACATAGAGTGCGAATCACTCATTCACTTACCAAATTCTTTTAGAGTAATTTCTATATCCTTGCAATTGTTGTAGACCATAAAAGCCACAAAGTTCATAAATAAGGCTTCCCTGATTATACGCCTGCATTGCAGGAAAGAGAGAGCTCACTAGCCAGAGGTTGGAGCCCATCATACCCAGTTCCTTAACATGAAAACATGACAGACTTTTCTTTGGTACATTTAGTAGCCTGTACCGCCTCCAAGATTTGCTTTATGGTTAGCAGGGGAGAGGCTGTCTTGATGACCCTTGGGTAGGGAAGATGATGTGACAAGATGTTCATCAAAGATTGAGCAAGGTGGATCTTGTAGTACTACCTTGGTTCAAAAGGCTCTTTGAAAGCATTTGATGGCAACATTGGAAAAAGTTCATAGTATTTGTCTGATGGGATATTTAGGGTCTGTAAAAAGGGTAGTGCATGTGTCAAGGGGAGTAAGACCCGAAATCTCCTTGTTAGTAGGAATCTTTAGTTTTAGAAGATATGATAAGAGGATCTGTTATTAGCACGGTGGTGGGGAGGATTCGATTTCTCATCACGTGGCAGTAGGTGCTAGATGTATGAAGGTGAGCACAACTTATGGCCCCGCCTCAGAATCTTTACATCAAGGACAAAATGTAAAATTATAAAAGTCAATTGCTTTGTACCCTTGAAAAGTGATACATTAATCTTGGACAATTTTTAAATTGCTTACTGTCAAATTTAGTGGCCTTTACTTGGTTATCTTTATCTTATTGAATGTAGTACAAACATCTGCTATCATAGAATGTTTTATGCTGGAGGCCGAGCCGGCTCCAGCAGGTCCAGGGGTCCCTGAAGGATGGACGGTGTCGGCGAGAGAGAGAGTGAGAGGGCCCCGAGATTCTTAAAGATAACCTGGCAGGCATCTCTGTCCTGCCGGTTTTGGTGTCTTTATTTACAGGTTAGATGATAACATGACATCAGAAAAAGGAATTTTTACAATGGATAACTCTTTGTGATAAGATGCTTTGGAAAGTGTACAGAAGCAGGTTTTACAGAAATATTCTTTTACAGAACTATTCCAGTTATAGTGAGGTTAAGTAAATCTTATAACTAGAGAATTAGGGTATTCTTAGTAAAAGACAGGATACATATTTGTTCTAAGTTAATCACGCTAAGGTTAGGTCATAGGTTAAGTGTATCGATGGGCTAAGAGTCATTCTGTCTGACTCTCAAATGAATGTTTCTGAGTTGGTTAATAAGTTGTTTGTGGAAACCTATTTGATGCTGAATGTGTGAACACCATGGAGGCCCTAAACCTGTCACCCTTTTGTTTGTGGGTAATGCTTTAGCTACTCTTATCTATCCTCATCCCAGCCACCTGTAAGGGAGGGTGTTTGCAGAAAGTAGGCCTTGGGGAAGGGACTGCCATACATCATCAACTAGGAAAAGGTGTAAGTATTAACTTAAGTTCTGCCCTTATCTGTACCTTAACTCTAAATTAGGCTCTTTGTCTAGGGGCCAGGCTCAGTTGTAATTCTTGTGTTCTTAACCCCCTAAGTCTTGGATCTGCAAGGCCCTTAGGAAGAGCCTTTTGACAATCATCCATAGAGCTTTCATCTAAAATCTCTCTTGCAAAGGCAGGAGTATGCTTTTCCTTATGAGGTATCTGTGTTCAGAATGTGGGTCTGATATGGAATATTGCGAGGCCTGGTCAATACCAGCACAACATGAGCCAGTAGTAGCAGGAAATACCAGTTTTCATTTCTCACGGCAGGAGCTGTGCAAACTCTGCCATTTCCTTGCTGTGACTGCCGTCCAGAGAGGCCGGTGCGGCTCCTGGCAGTTTTAGTTTTCCTGTCTTGTTTCTTCTGTTTTTCTCATCCTTCATTTTATACTTGTTTCAATAATTTCCATGCTGAGTGCAAACATTGCCCAGGGCTTTGCACTAGCTCCCTTTTTCTGTTTCTATTTTAATCTGGATTCCTCATTGATTACCAAAATTCTGGAAACTAATTTTTTTCTTTAAACACATCCTGTTTCCTTTCTTTAATTTCAATGCCTACCGCCATTGTTGCAGATGACGGCGGCACATTGTCCTCACTGGCCTGTTTTACTTCATGTTTTCCAATGCTGGACTTGTCAAACAAGTCTTCAGAGAAAACCCCCCTTATTTTTTTATTTTTATTATTTTTATTTTTTTTACAAATAGTTTATTGTCAAATTAGTGTCCACATAACACTCAGTGCTCATCCCCACAAGTGTCCTCCTCCATGCCCATCCCCCCCTCCCCCCACATGCATCAGTCCTCAGTTTCTGTCAGCATTCAAGAGTCTCTCATGGTTTGCCTCTCTCCCTTTCCCCCATTTCCTCCCTTCTTCTCCCCCTTGTTCCTCCGTCAAGTTCCTCCTAATCCTCCTATACGTGCAAACATATGATATTTGTCCTTCTCTGCCTGACTTATTTCGCTCAGCATAACACCCTCAAGGTCCATCCATGTTACTACACATGGCCAGATTTCATTGTTTCTCATTGCCATGTAGTATTCCATGGTATAGATAAACCACATCTTCTTGATCCATTCGTCCGATGATGGACACTTAGTCTCTTCCATGTTTTAGCTATTGTGGAGAGTGCTGCTATGAACATTGGGGTCCATGTGCTCCTATGCATCAGCATTTCTGTATCCCTTGGGTAAATTCCTAGCAGTGCTATTGCTGGGTCATAGGGGAGTACTATTGTTAGCTTCCTGAGGAACCTCCACACTGTTTTCCAGAGGGGCTGTACCAGTTTACATTCCCACCAACAGTGTAGGAGGGTGCCTGAGAAGACCTCCCTTATTACTTTGTTCTCTTCCTCAAGATTTTGGCTAGGTTTTCTGTTACCCAGCTATTGAAGTCCTGAATCTGCCTTTTGTTCAGTCCCTGTGCAAGCACATTCGTGCTGCTGTGCCATTTACACCCTGCACTATGCTTGATATCTTAGTGCATCCTACACCAACTCTGTCTCTCCTTCTTGGAAAAGCCTTCTTCATTCTCCTTATACACATCATCTCCATATAAATTCCATATTCACCCCTGTATACAAAGACGATGTCAAGTCTGACTCTTCCTTGACATTCCTCCTGATTACTCTAGACCTTCTTTTGTGGCAACTCTGAGAGTTTCCTTATCTAAGAGATTAAAAGCATAAAGTAAGAATGGAGTAAAGGATTTATTGTAGAGTGAAATTTTGCCCTCTATGGGAGACCGATTGGATGGTTGGTTTTTCTCTTTATTTTGAATCTCTTAGGATAATTCAGTGGTTGATGTTGATTGCTTGAATCAACTATATGATTTTATTTGAGTTCTATTTGGAAGCTTCCTGCCAATTCTGCTGAATTGGGACTCCATTGACTATGTGGAGTAGGAGTTGTGATCATGATGCATTCAGGAAGTACCAGCTACTTAACTTGTGGGGCCCAGTGCAAAATAAAAATGCATAGCCCTTTGTTCAAAAATTATTAATAATTTGAAGAGAATGATAGAGCGTTAAACTTATTATAAGGCTCTGTAACTGCAAGGCCACACACCCATGAAGTTGTCTCTCCTTCTCCTTAATATATTTGACTAGTCTACCTTTATCAGTAGAATTTATCTTCTTATGGTTAGAGGCTCCAAACCAATGCATTCATTAAATATATTTAATATATTGCCCATAACTTTGAGATACTGAACCACCTTGTGATATGAAAAGTTTAAATTCCATGGGTAGTTGTGAGAGATCATAAAGTCTTAGAAGGGAGAGGTCAAGTTGACTACACCTTTGAAATTCCAGGAGCAAGTTCTACATTTCACATGATAAGGCAAAATAAATCTTCATGGAGGGGCTTTACACTAGTATGCTTTAGGAACTGCTAGGAACTTAGCAGTAGAGGAAATTACTGTAGATATGGAGTAGCTATTGAAGCTGTTTGATTGAAAGAAGCCATCCATCCAACTGAGGAATAAATTCTGGGGAGACTGGAGTGACAATCAGCTGTGTACTCCAGATGCTGTCCAGTGGGCGGATCAGTGGCAGCATTTGGATCTTATGTTGGGGGCAGGAGAGGGGCAAGGAGGAACATCCAAGGCACAAGCTGGGTAAGCATCTGGGGTGACTGCTGAGAAGAGAAGGGATTCAGGAACAGAGACTGGGAATTCACATGAGCTATCAGTTCAAGGATTGAATCCTCTTGGAAGGACAAGGTGGTTGGTTCTGTAACAACAAAAGCATGCTTCCATTAATAGTATTAATGAATGGGGAATGAGAAGTGCAAGTATAAAGGGCATAAATAGGGTTAGCCTACTTGGCTCAAGGAATATATATTGGAGGTTTTCGTTCCCATGAACCCATCCTAGAACTCCTTGCTGTCACTGGAGACTGATATTCTTGTTTTAACCTATACAGGTATATTATAAGAAGTGTTTTTCCTACACCAAGGTTCAGTAGAGTCACAAAAGCAGCTCAAGCCTCCCCAGATTACTGGAAGTCTAGTTCTCCATTAGTACTTTCTGTTCCCAAAATGGATCATGAAAGGATACGCCCACATTCTATGGAAGTGATGTGTCTCCTTTGTTTGCCTGCACCCCTGCTGCTTGGGGCCTGGGTGCTGCTGTTGATATTTCCCTTGTGCTCATTACTACAGCTAATGCTGCTTCCACTACATTTCTTTTTTTTTTTTTTTTTTAATGTTTTATTTATTTCTAGGAGAGAGAGAGCAGCGTGAGCAGGAGGGTCAGAGAGAGAGGGAGTCACAGACTGAAACAGGCTCCAGGCTCTGAGCTGGCAGTCAGCACAGAGCCCGACGCGGGGCCCGAACCCACGAACCGCGAGATCATGACCTAAGCAAAAGTCGGACGCTTAACCGACTAAGCCACCCAGGTGCCCCTCCACTACATTTTTTATCTTATGGCTGCCACCATTGCCATCCATGTGGTCATCACCACTAAGTCTATGCCAAGGTTCTGGGTCTTTCACCATCTTGCCTCTGTCTGTACTGTGGCAGTGGTTGGCATGCTACAAATTCTTTTGTGCTCTCACCAGGGCCTGGGCAATGGGATGATGGATTGCTCTGTCCTAATATGGCCAGGACTGTTTGCTCTGTTTCACCCTCTTGGGCAGCTGGAGTTGTTACAGTCTGCGAAGCACTAGGTGTGTTCCACGCTGACTTTAAAAATCCCTATTATTGCGATGCTCGGGTGGCTCAGTTGGTTATGCGTCTGACTTCAGCTCAGGTCATGATCTCATGGTTTGTGGGTTCGAACCCCATGTCAGGCTCTGTGCTGACAGCTCAGAACCTGGAGCCTGCTTCAGATTGTGTCTGCCTCTCTCTCTGCCCCTCCCCTGCTCATACTCAGTCTCTATCTCACAAAAAAAAATAAAAATGTTTAAAAAATTTAAAAATCCATATTATTAAGATTCCTGGTACCTCACTGGCCAGAGAGTGAGGAGGATCCTCTTCTGCCTCCCCACCTCTGGCCTTGCAGCTGAAAGTTCTCCTTGAGCCTCTGCTCAGCCTGTCATCTCCAAGAGGCTACCTGTCACAGAACCCCAACATAAAAGCAAAGATGATCATGTGGATAGAAATGGAAATTGCAGTGACTTCTTAGGCAGATATAGATACCCCTGTCTTTTGGTTTTTTTTTTTTTTTTACACAGGAAATTTAGGAGAGCTACTGGCCAAATTAACTCTGCAGGTGATCTGCAAGACCAACCTCAAAGATGGTTCTGAATGAATTGGAACAATGCTGTTATCTTATTTCCAAGACAATTCAGAACCTCTGTGGGCAATTTGTGCTCCAAAATCCATGGTTGCTGACTGTGGGCAATTATACTGAGTGCCCTGTATCACAGACAAAGAAGGAAATAATTATGGAACTTTATCTAGGGAGGGATCTATAATTCAATTTCCTAGGACTGGTGCTGGAAAACATCCAGGTAGTTCTGAACGTTCCTTCAAAACTTTTTAAAGAAGGTCATAATCATTGCAACCTTTTATTATGTTGACCTACTTCCAGGATAAACTTGAGCAAATTGATTTTCTTCAAAGCATAGATTCAAAAGTTTCCTCATGTTTTTACATAGTCAGCTCTCTTGCAATTATGTAACATTTACACCCATTTATTTTATTATTGTTTTATCTTTCCTGGCACAATGAATGCTTAATGAAGGCATGGAATATATTGATCTTTTTCACCATCTCATCCTTAGCGTTTACTGGAGTCTCTGGTAAGCAGGTGCTCAAATAATATTTGTTGAATGAATAAATGAATGAATCATGGTAACCCAGCAGTGCCTTGATTTCACACATTCAGGCATGCTTATAGGACTGTAGGGACAGGTCTACCTTATTCACTATAGGGAAGGAGAAACTCCATTGGAGGGAATGAAGTCTAAGGAAAGGGATCATCAAGACATAAACTATGCTTGGGGCACCCGGGTGGATCAGTCAGTTGAGCGTCTGACTTTAGCCCAGGTCATGATGTCTCGGTTCACGAGTTCAATCCCCACATCGGGCTCTGTGCTGACATCTCAGAGCCTGGAGCATGCTTTAGATTCTGTGTCTCCCCCTCTCTCTGCTCCTCCCCTGCTCACACTCTTTCTCTCAAAGATAAATAAACATTAATTTTTTTTTTTAAAAAACCGTAAACTATGCTCAAAGGACAGTGGAGTAGTGTCATAAAGGAGGAGGGATTTTGATAACAGCAAATGTCATTCAGGTTGTACCCGGATGTGGCTTCCTTGGCTGAGCTCTGGGTAAGAGAGCTCCAATTAAAGTTGAATGAAAACTAAAGGAACTGTAAATCAGACATCAGTTGCACTGACTCAGTAGCTGTGACAGTGCCAGCACATAGCATTAGAGTCTCAGCTTGGCTGGCAGATGGCACTCCTGTGACATCACATGGTTAGCAGGTTCACATTGTCAGCACCTGGGATGGGCAGCATCTGTTTGGGTGTTGAGGGCACTGACAGTTGTGGCCCTGCCTTGGTGAGCAGAGCAGACGTGGTGCCTCCAATAACATGATTCTGGGACTGGTGACATGTATTAGGAAAAGAGAACATGGAGGATGCCATGGCCAGCTGAGAGGCCCCATTCTCTGCCACAAAATACCCATTTGATACTGCTAGGGTTGTTCAGAAATGTTGGTGGAGAATGGTTGAGAGGGAGTGAGTACTTGCAGGCAGGCTCTAGGGGAGAGGGGAGGAATTGCAATTTTGGATGGTTATCTCCCTTTAAGTTACCTCCCTGCCGTTGCTCTCCCACACTCCCATTTTCCCCTGGATTAGAGTGTCCTGGAAAACTTGAATTAATAAAGAGAAACTAACTGGTTATGGCTGGAGTTATCCCCACCTGGAGTTTCAGCACAAGGGTGGAGGGGTTTGTATCCCAGTTGTGGGATCCATATGTCTTGAGATTTGTGAACCTAATTTACTCCCTTATTCCAGAAAAATGAAGCTTGTATTGAAAAAAGAAATCCTTAGCTTATCACGACTAATAAAAGAAGTCTTGCTGCAAACCTCCCTTGTTTACCTGGAGAAAAATTGTACAGCCTTTTGGGTTAGGCTCTGAGATCTCATAAAGCAAAGTATATAATGTTGACCTCCACATTTTGGCAGGAAATCATTTCTACTAATAACCAGTCTGAACTTCTCTTCTGCTTGAATTCATTTATGCTGTTCATTTGGGTTCTAACATGTTGAGACCCTGTTTCCCCTACAACTGAGATCTCATTTAGTTGACCTCCCTTAAACCTGCCCCATTAACCATTTTTTTTTACCTGAATGTGATTCCTTTATAAGTTTTCATCTAATATTCCCAGAGCCCAGTGGTTAGCCCCACGCACATCCAATTTTATTCTCAATCAACTCTAGTTTGCTCTCAGCCTGCAGAGCCGGCTGACTTCTCCCAGAAGCCCTTTTTCTTGGGCACGTTAACTGAAAAGAATCTATAAATTTGCCCACCCTGAGAAATTGGTCAGGTGAGCGGTATCCACCAGGCTTGTCAAACCCTGTCAGAGTTAGCAAATCAGAAACTGTAGACACATTTGACTTTAAGTTACAAAAGGCAAACAGCTGCCTACCCTCTGATCCTGTCAGCTCTGAATATTTCCAGAAACAACAACAAAAAAGGATTTTATTTTGAAATTTGGCAGGGCAAAGAAGTAAACAGATTGGCTTTCACCTGAAATCTTTCTCTGCCCCTCTTCCCAGGGGAGTTAAGATACTCTGCCTATAAGTGACCTAAATTTTAAAGAATAAGTTACCTTCTGTTCAAGATCTTAGGTTTCTCCATGATTTTTTTTTCCCCATCAGACAATAAAGCCAGTGTCTCAAGGGGATCAGTATGATTAATTATTTGTTATACTGACACTCTAGATCACTGGTTGAAAGTGATTGCTTCTTCTTTAATCCCAAAATATGCCCCCTGCCTTACTATTACCCACTTTGCATCTGCAGCGTGCAGAATTAGAATGGTGTGGTAGGGAGGTTCAGGAAGCTCAGAAAGAAAGAAAACCTTTTGTTCTTGTCAGCCATCATTTTACACTCCAAGGAATAGTCTACAATTTGCTATGGCTGCTTTTTGTGTGATATGTCTTCATTTTTTACCTGCTTCCAAATTATGCACACCCTTACATCAGAATGTGTGTGTGTGTGTGTGTATAATCATCAGATTTGTCTCTTGCAATTTTATAATGTGGTTCCTGGTAGAAATTAGAGGAATTTCTAATGAAGTTGCTGGCAAGGTAACCATGTATGCTAGGTAACTAGAAAGGTTGTTCTTCATTGTTAAAGCAGAATCAAATGTGTGCTGAGGTGAGGAAGAGCCACAATGTTAAAGTGGCTCTGTCACTCTGATTAGACTATCAAGGGTGAACCGAAGTGAAAAGTATAAAATGAACTGAATATGATAAAGTGTAGAGTTGTGTGCATCAGCTGAAGGCTCTGTGTCCCTGTTATCTAGGGGGAAATGTATAACAAGTCTTCCAGCAGCTTATGCATTCTGGATTTCAGGATTATGGGTAAGTAGCCCAAGGTTGGATGGAGGAGGGATGGGAGGCCTGTGGGTCAGACAGTTCCTAAGATTGGACTCTTGATTTTTCTTCTAACCATATAGTCCTCTAGCCATGTGTATGGGTCCGCAATGTCAGCTGCTTAACGAGAAATCTCCAAATACGTAAACTCACATGTTAGATGTGTATGTCTTGCTCCAAAGTGGCTGACCCAGAATGGTAGGTTGTGCTCGCCTTAGCCGGACTCTGGATCCAGGCACTTTCTAGACATGGGACCTGAATAATTATAGCTTAGGAAGCTCCACAGATAATTCTGGTTTTCAGCCCCAACTGGCTAACAAAAAGCCAACAGCACAACCAGACAAGAGCATTTTAATGTTTTTTGTTTTTGTTTTTGGTTTTTTTAATTTATTTCTAGGAGAGAGAGAGAGACAGCATGAGCAGGGGAGGGTCAGAGAGAGAGGGAGTCACAGACTGAAACAGGCTCCAGGCTCTGAGCTGGCAGTCAGCACAGAGCCCGACGCGGGGCTCGAACCCACGAACCGCGAGATCATGACCTAAGCGAAAGTCGGACGCTTAACCGACTAAGCCACCCAGGCGCCCCCAGACAACAGCATTTTAAATGGGAGCTCTTGAAGCTGTTTTCTTACTATGAGTTTGAAGTTTTGCAATGTCAGTCATTCTAATTCACTTTTCCAATACAGTCTCCGCAGGGAGAATACAAGGCATGGCCTCTGTCCCTCTTCAAAAACACTGATCGCCCACCTCCAACATTACATGAACATCTGCATTCTGGACAGCTTCTCAGTTCCTTGCAGCAGTTTTTCCTGAGGAGGGCGTTGGTTTTTAGAATTTGTCTTCTTGTCAGAGAAACAGGTAAGATTTGTTTCAGTGTTCTGCTTTACCTGAATAGGAATAATTATATTTTATAACTTTTATTGACTTCTTGATCTTTGATTACACATACAAAAACTTGCTTATGGATTGAATTATATGATCTCTGTATGTATCAAAAATTTTCCAGATTTTTCAGAGAGTTTTTATTGCGAAATAGTTCTAGAGTCAAATCACGAAGGAATGATCTTATGCTAGAGAAAATTCTTAGTTTAAATGTAGTAGAATGGGGTTGTATCTTGCTTCATCTTTTTGAGTTTGTTCCTGAATAATTTTAGATGAAATGGGCATGTGACTTCCTGCAGATAAGATTCCACATTTTTCCTGTGCTGATGACAGGGACTGCCTTTCACACTGGGTTGGCAGTGTGAAGAATGAACTCAGCCTTGTCAGGAAGAGCATCTAAATATTAATTAGTTCAAAGCCCCAAATCAACATTTTAGATAAATGCTGTGACATAAAGATGGATTATATAATATATTATGCAGCAAGTAACATTATTTGGCCAACATTATTTGGCCGTCTGTGATTAATACCTTGTTAGACACGAGCTCAACACTGTTCCAAGTTGTTTTGTTTGGCAGGTCAAAATTCCATGGTTGTAAAGGTGGTGATTTCAGTTTTCAAAATCTCTGACTCCATTGCCATTTCATTTGTATTTATGGAGCGATGTTCAGTTATCTACACTTAGGGGACATTTGACCAGCATTGGAGCTTATCTCTGAGAGAAGGCATGAATCCCATTTGTGGGTACTCCTGTGGCATTTTACATCTGCAGCTGTTCAAGGCTGTAAATCAGACCTAGCAATGGCTCTGGGAAAGCAGCATCTTTGTTATAATGCCCTCTGCACTCCAGCTTTCCAAAGCCAGGAGATGTCCTTTCAATCCATAGCATAGAATAGCTACTCTTCAGGAACTGTTCATTTCTATAGATCTTATCATCAGTTCTCAAAAACTGGTGTTGTGTTGTAATTGGCCTTTGAGAAGGATAGTAAGGGATAACTTAAGCAGTCATTCTGTAAGCCTCTTTCAAATTCATCTAGTATTAAGACAAATCATCAGAATGCTACATACTTAGAGTGTTTCACCATGCCCCGTCCTTCATTTGAATTTCTTTTAGAAACCAAAAACTTTTACCTTCCATCCTCATTTTCATAAAGGTCTAGTACAAGGAATAACCATATATGGGAGTTTTTTGGTAATAGTTTTTGTTGAATGCCTTTTGAGAATGTGTCCATTACACTGCTCATTGTCTCTTATATATAAATATAATTTGTGACAAAGCCTGCTCAGGAACTAATGAATAGCTATTCATTATTTGATGAAATTATATCTCTATGAAACTAATTTTTAAAAATCTTTACTTTGGATTTTAGGAAGTTCGGTTTTTAGCCAGTTCTTGCAGCTTTTCTTAATCAGGCTTTTCATTGTTAATATCGTTTCCCTCTTTTTTTTTTCTCCATTTTTTTACTTAAAATTTTTTGTTTTTGTTATTTCTTCATTAAATGTTGGATTTGGTATCATTCTGTTTTTATGTTATTTACCACTCATTAATCCAACTATCTATCTATCTATCTATGTGTTTTTACTGTTTGAGGCCCTGCTATATTGCAGGAACAACGCTAGGCTTGTGGGGAGAGGGTGGGGTTAGAGAAGACATTCCTTGCATCTTAAACACTTAAAGGCTTTTTCAGTCCTTACTTTTATTGTGAACTGCCTCAAAATATTTTGGAACAATTTAAATGTAAATATGGACCCCATATCTCCCTACTGTTGGGATGCCAGCTTTCTGCTCTCTCGCAAAAAAATCTCTCTGTTTGGATCTCAAAGTCTGCAGAGTGTGTGTGATGATTGCTTCTGGGTGTGTGCCTCTTGTCTTCTGTCATTTTCCCTCCTCGGATCTCTGTTTCGTATTGCTCTTCTGAGCCTCTGGGAGGTAGCCCTCTGCTGCTGTTGCTTCCTGCTCCTGGCTGCCCCCTCTCCAAACCATTCTGCACCGAAGCCACCTTGAACAAAAATGCTCTGTCAATGTGGGTAGAATCTCTTTCCCCCTCTTCCCCTCCTTCCCACCTCAATCTGTCCGGATAAACCAAAAATGCTACCTTGCTTGCCCAGTGTTCTATAGAGATTACTATGAGAGAACCACATCTTAAAGATTTTCTTTGCAGCTCATTCTCTGGGACTCTGACTTGTGCCCTTCTGGCTCTTCCAATCCCCCAGAGTTCCTAGTCTGTCCTAGCATTGTATTTTATACTGACGTGTTCATTAGAATCAACTAAATGTGTTGAATGAGTATAAGCTGATACGGGATTTCAGAACTTTTCCTCTGCTATTGTCAAAAAAATCTGTCTATTAGCTTTATTCCCGTTGGTCAGCACTTCAAATAGTTTGGATGATGACATTTTCTATCACAGTTACATAGAGGAAAATTACACTTAATGGTTTGGTGACTCACTGAAGAGAACCCATGATAATCTTTCCAAAGCCCTTATTCTATTTTTGTTTTTCATATTAGGAAGGCATGTTCTGTTTATACTGAAGAGTTGGCTTTTGCTAAAGCTGTGTTATCATCTTTGGTAATTATCATAACCCCACATGAAAAGGTCGTTAATATTCTCTAATTCTGATACACAGTCAATAGGACAATTATTAACCTGCAAGCAAGTTGAGAAGACTTGTGATGTTAGTATTGTAGTAGGAGGAAGTCAGCATTACACCAGGGAAGGGAGACAAATTCAACTAATATAAGCAATAAGGGAAATAAACTTAAAAAAATTTTTTAACGTTTACTTATTTTTGAGAGAGAGACAGAGCATGAGCAGGGAAGGGGCAGAGGGAGAGGGAAACACAGAATCTGAAGCAGGCTCCAGGCTCTGAGCCGTCAGCACAGAGCCTGATGTGGTGCTCAAACTCATGGACTGCTAGATCATGACCTGAGCCAAAGTTGGACACTCAATCAACCGACTGAGCCACCAGGTGCCCCAATTTTTTTAATAGAAAGAGATAGAGGTATTTCAAATAATCTTTTGGTTATCTTTCTGATTAGCCAGTTGATACTCCTAGGAGACCTACCTGAAGCCTTTTGCTGAATTATTTATTAATTTAATGTCGGAGATGTAACTAGAGCTTGAATTTTGTAGGCAGGTCAGAGTACTGTACTATACTGATGCCTGGGAGGGGAACAGGCCAACAGGTGAATAGGTCTTAGACATGTAAGAAATCATCAGGCATCATGCCTAAGAAAGGATTTAGTATAGCATGAAGCAGTTCTTCCCAGTGTTCTGAAAGATAACTTGTTCTTGAAAATGCCAAAGGAACTCTGTGTTACCTTTATCAGTCAGGATAGTAGGGCCACTTTCAGTTAATGAGAGAAGAGATTTCTTTAGCAGAAACTAGACGGTACCCAGTTGTTGAGGGCCCTGGGAAGTGAAGATCTGCAAGAGAGGATTGAGGAGTCACTAACCAGTCTGCCTGATTGACCAAGTGACTGAACCAATGAGCTTGCAGGGAAATCTAGAGGAACCACATCCAGCTGCCTGAGTGGAACTGTAAAGGGGCGGTCAGGGAGTGATGCCTGGGAAGGAGGTGCTGTGTCTCATTGTAGCCAAACATTAGGGGGCTGGTGGAATCAACAATTGAGAAGACAGCCTGGATGTAGAGTGGAGGAGAGCTGAGTCCCAGCAGGCACTTCCTCATGTGTCCATAACAATATCTTTTCACAGAGATTTCTAAGAGTAGCAGCTCTGCTTCACTTCTGCTTTCCAGTCATGTGCAAATCGAGCGAACTGTGGCACCCATAAAGGATGCCTCACCTTTGTCCAGTGGATGGAATGTAATGGGAAAGAATTCCCGTACTCATTTCCACAACGCTGTGATCCGTACAGGGCCATGGCCAGGTGATACCTAGTTCAAATACCTGGTTTGTACCTTGGTCATTATACCTGGCTCACAACGGCAGCTCTGGCAGCCATTATAGTGCCTGGCTTGGAGGAGCTGCATAAATATACATTGGATAAAAATAACCGATTTTAAGTCAGGAGCTCTGAGTTCAGTTCTGTTTCTGCCATTGTGTCAGTTTTCTGAATCTTGGCTCTCAGCTTCCTTCTTGTCCTTTTATAGTCTCCTTTGTCTTCCACATGGCTGGAAGTCGAAAACCCGTATTTCCTGGAGACTTGACTTAGCCAATGGAACACTGCGTCATAAAGTAGAAGAAAGAGAGAAGCTTTATTTTTTCTGCTTCTGGCTTTAGCAGTTGCAGGAGCAGTGGTAAGTGACTATGGAGGCTGGCAGTGAAAGCAACCAGTCCAGAAGTTTCAGCAGAATTGTTGGCTTCTGATTTCTTGTCCGGTGGTACATGGATTCCTACAGTTCTGCCCAGTAGTGTCCATTGGCTCTGGATATTATCGGTTTCTTTTCTTCCAGCTCTAGTGATGGTTTCTTGACACTACTGATCATCTCCTTTTTTCTCTGCTAGTGTTTCCAATTTCCAACACATTGGTTACCCAATTCCTTGTATTAAATCACTTTTGATTGAAATAATGAGTATGGTTGCTGTTTTTCTAGATGGATACATAGGATACCACTTTCTTCTATCCTTGGAATCTTGAGCATTTGACTCTCAATTACCTCAACTTGAATATGAGGTAAAAGTCTAATGCAATAAAGTTTGTAAAGCTTTCCTAAATATTATAAACTACTTTTCGTATGTAAGCTGTTAACTAGATAACATAGAGCTTTTCTGGAGGGAGAGTAATATAGTGTTTGAATGCATGGGTTCTGAGTGGGTTCATATCCACTTCAGTTATTGACCGGCTATGTCAGGTGGGTGAATAGTATACTTCTCCAAGTGTATTTTCCTGCATATAAATTGGGTGACCATAGCACTTATCTTACCAGGTAGGAGGTATTAAGTGAGATATAAAAAGTAAAGTGATTAATTCGGTGTCTGGCATATTATAAATGTCCGATATTGTAATTATTATTCTGTGTAATTGGTGAAGGTAGTGCATAGTGTATTATGGGAGAGAGCTGTATGATGGATCCAAGAAAGAACTAGCAATCAATATGAACAAATGATAAAAAATAGATTAATATAAAAAACAATTTAGTTCTGTGAGTTAAGAGACAAAGCAGAGTAAATAAACTTTTGTGGTTTTGAGAAAAAATGATGAAAACCACTTCTTCAAATTCCTGAGTATCAAAACATTGATCTGTGCTGATTTTGAAAATATTTACAATTTATTCATCATCAAGAATGTAACTATTCATTGTAGATAAATTTAAAAATACACAAGCATAAAAAGAAAAAGAATAAAATATTGTAACTCTAGTACCTAGATATGACTATGTTAATATCTTGTTACAGGCCTTTCTATTCTAGACATTGCTTTAGTGATAGATAGTCACTCACATGAGACAGGTATATATTTTCAGCAGCTCTTGTTTTGGGTATGTATGAGATGTTTGTTTCTTTTAAAATAATTAGATAACTCAAGAAAAAATGGTCTAATTGCCCACTGAGTTCATGGCTTTGTATCTAACCGACAATTTTGCTTTCAGATCAGAAATCAGGAAGTCACATTTTTAACTACTTAATTCAACTAGAATTGAAAGAAATGAACATCAGTGTTAAATTTTGAACTCTTGATGCTACATCTCCTCTGAGTCATGGTGGTTAGCATTTTCTTAAAAATAATTTTTAATGTTTATCTTTGAGAGAGAGAGACAGCACAAGCAGGGGAGGGGCAGAGAAAGAGGGAGACACAGAATCTGAAGCAGAGTCCAAGCTCTGAACTGTCAGTACAGAACCCAATGCGAGGCTTGAACAAACCTCAAAATCATGACCTGAGCTGAAGTCAGATTCTCAACCAACTAAGCCACCCAGGCATCCCAGCTTTTCATTCTTCTTAAGTTAGTTTAAACTTTAAGTTTTTTTTTAAAGTTTATTTTATTTTTGAGAAAGAGAGAGAGTACAAGCAGGGGAAGAGGCAGAGAGAGGGGGGAACCGGGGATCTGAAGCAGGCTCTGCACTGACAGCAGTGAGTCCAGTGTGGGGTTCAAACTCACAAACTATGAGATCATGATCTGAGCCATAGTTGGACGCTTAACCAACTGATCCACCTAGGTGCCCCTATGATGGTTAGCTTTTTAAACAAAGATTCTGCTTCTGGTGTCAACACCTGCTCAGGCTTGGACTATATTTCTCAATCCCTCTTTTATCTAAGGTAGAATTGACTATATGACTGGTTGTTACTAGCAGAATATAAGTGGAAATGACACGTATTGCTTTTGATCTAATGCAGTTGAGGAGTGACTTTGCTTTCTCTGAGTTTTCTGTCTGGATACTGGAGGATGGTAGAGCCATAGATGGAAGTCATATAGGTCCTTGAATCATTACACGGAGGAAAGTTTTTGGTAGACCAGTGACACATTAGACTTATATAAGTGAGACTTAAATTTCTGTTGAATTAAGCCCCTGAAATTAGCAATATCTTAATATACACCTTGAGCCCACATTGAATGTTCTTTCTTTATCCTCTTCTCATCAATGTCTCCCTTGTATTGTCAATCTTTATATTTTCCACAGTTCTTATACATAGTTGGCACTTAATTAATGTTAATTATAATTACATATGTTTCCTGGAATAGTATAAATCCTTAAAATGAGATTGAAGCCATTTTAAGGTAGTATCTGGAAAAATGCAATGTTCTTATAAAGTAGTATAAACTAAGTACAAGAAAACTTTTATTATAACTAGAAAGAGACTCCTATAAAAATAAGCTCAAGTGAAAGATTTATTCTCTATTTCTAGAGGCATTTAAAATAGAAGACTGGAAAAGGTGGTATTTCTTTCTTTCTTTCCTTTTTTTTTTTTTTTTTTTGTGGTAGGGCAGGTCTTAAAATTGAGACTGCTTTCTCTTCTCTTTTCATTATCTTTCTTTACTGACCCATTTCTTTCTTGCATTTTCCTAAACTTTTTATGCCTTTTTAAATAGGAGAACACCAGGAAGCTCTCTTCAATTAACCCAAGTGTACTTGACAACCATCTTCCCAAGGGCCTCTTCCTGCATTTGATAGGTAAATGCGTGGTGAGTGTTTCAGACCCGGGGGAAGGCGCTGTCATGCCTGGCCTGTGTGGAGATTTTTCAGCTGACGGGCCTGCTGACATCTCTCACATCGCTCTGAGGAGGCAGCTCCCCTCTGAATATGCAAACATTGCACTCCCAGACATAAAAGATCCCATCTAACATAGTCATGCTTCAAATCTCTGAGTGGAGCTTCTGTCAGAATTAATCATAATTTTGAACCTGACCCTCAACAGGAGGGAAAATTGTGTGCTCTAGTTTGCTTTCTATTGATAACTTTTAGTTCTAATATTTTGTATCTAATTTATTTGACTTCAAATAAAATAAATTTTTTGTTATGTAAAAAAATCCAAAGAGTTGCTGGATTGGACTTGTGGCATGAAAAGCATTGCTAGAAAACACAGTCAGCTTCTGTGACTTCATACAGTGTTTTATTATATAATAATCATCTAAAGAGCACTTTAAAAATTTAGATCCAGGATCGTCTTAGAGCCTTTACCTGCCCAGTCAAGTTCTACAGAATCAAAGAAACTTGGAAATAATGATTGCTAGTTATGTATTCTGTTAGAACTGCAATTTTGTGTATCTTTGCCTGATAGCTTTGCTAAGGTGGGGAAAAATTCAGGATATCACTGCCAGATGTACAGCTAAATGCATAAGACAGAAGACAAAGGCTGGCTCCTGTGGGCAGAAAGCTCTGAGCAATTGCATGGAACCAGAAAGACAATATTTCAACAATTTATTTTTTTAAGTTTATTTATTTTTTGAGAGAGAGAGAGAGAGAGAGAGAGAATCCTAAGTAGGCTCTGCACCAGCAATGCAGAGCCCCATGTTGGGGCCCCAGCCCACGAATGCTGAGATGGTGACCTAAGCGGAAACTGAGAGTTGGACGCTTAATCAACTGAACCACCCAGACGCCCTAGGAAGACTATATTTCAAATAAGGGGTCTAATAGCTTTAAGATAATTGGCTTTCTAGAGGTATGACCTCATGTGTGTATTTATTTTTCAGCATGTGAATTATGTCTTCTTCAATTCTCTGTCTCCAGTATTTAGTAACAACTTAGAAAATAGTAAGGATTGTCTGTAAATGTCCACTAAGTGAAGTACTTGGATTCAGAAATCCTGAGTTTCTCTGTACTGTTTATCACTGTGTGCATTCTTTCATTTATTCATCTTTCTATTTTTCTTTTCATTGTGCCACCATATATAGAGTACCTAGCCCATGTCCGATATGGTGCAAAATGCTGGTACTATAGAGATGAAGGAGAGTCATTGGTGATCTTTCATTATCTAAATGAAGAGGTAGGGGCAGACCAAGCCTAATGTCATGTGATAAAATTTGTGAAAGAGTGAGCACACCCTATCTCTGAAGGAGGTAAGGAGTGAACAATCAAAGCTGGTTTCTCTTAGAAGTGATGCTTGGACTGAATCTTAATAAATGAGTCAGAGTCTGCCATGTGGACAGGAGTTAAACTAGAGGGAAGGTGTCTTATGAAAAAACCTCCTATACAAGGGAAGGGAGTTAGTGTATTGGAGGAAAGGGATGTGACACAGTGAGGGGTATGTATGGGAACACTGCAGGAGTTACCCTGGGGAAATAAACGGTCAGATCATTACACACTTTTTATGCCATGCTATCCTGAAGATGGAAGATGAAAGAATTTAAAGTATGTGTGGGTGACGTGGTTGAATTTTTAAGTTACTTAACCTGGTAAGGCTTCTTTTTTTCAGCCATGTAATGTAGGAAGACTAGTTATTTCTGAAGGTTACTGTGAAGATTGGGTGAGATGATAAGAGTAAGAGTATTCTAGAACATGTAAGAGGAATGTTAACCAGTGTTAGGAATGCTAACAGCTCACATTTATTGCAAACTTATTTCTCTAAGTATTCCATGTAGATTAAATCATTTAATTCTCCCAACAATACAATTAACTGTTAATCTGAGTGGGATCCTTGCTTTGTATTGTCTTCTCAGTAGTAATGCTGGACTTGATTTATTCTCATTTAAAAATTTTACTGCTCTTGTTTTTGTTTTTGTTTTTTTTTAATATTTTTGTTATTTCTAGGAGAGAGAGAGAGAGACAGCGTGAGCAGGGGAGGGTCAGAGAGAGAGGGAGACACAGACTCTGAAATAGGCTCCAGGCTCTGAGCTGGCAGTCAGCACAGAGCCCGACGCAGGGCTCGAACCCACGAACCCCGAGATCATGACCTAAGCAAAAGTCGGACGCTTAACCGACTAAGCCACCCAGGCACCCCAAATTTTACTGCTCTTGACAATTGTTCTAGAAGGCTTTTAAAATGATTAGAGTACCTGAAGAAGGACAAAGTGGTTTATCTTACTTTCCTCCCAAATCCCCTATAAGTAGCTATCAAAATGAGCTCTCTGACCACCATATATATATAAATTTTATATATATATGTAAAATTCATCTCTATAGTGCCACCATATATATATATATATATATACATATATATATATATATTTTTTTTTTTTTTTTTACAAAGGTGGACTAAGTACCAAATTATTGGCTGTAGAGGACAAAGAAATAAGTGGTATCAATCAGTATCTTTCTCTTCTCATCCTCTCCTGTCTCAGAACAAGATATCCCACAGTTTAAGTCTGTTTTCCGGAGATGGATATGACTCCTCTTGACTCACGACTGGGTTGTGAGAGGTCTCTACCCAGGCTCCTGACAATCAGTGGTTTCCAGGGTTGGGTCAAGCCTCAGGCCATGATCTGAACAGAAAGGATATGTCACAAAAGACTGACCTTATTTCTGGGATCTGTGATAGCATTTTCTGCCTATTCATCAGAAACAGATCTTGTCAGTCTTTTCTCTCCCCTAAGATTGATTTACTAGACATAGTTGATTATTTATCATCAGTTTATTATTTTTTGCCCTAGTTCAGAAAAGTGAAGTCTTTTGAGGGAGGGTGCAAGTGAGCAGAGAGAAAAAGAGAAAGAAGTGGGGCTCACTGGAAGCGGGGCTCGTGCTCACCTGGAGTGGGGCTTCAGCTCACCTGATATGGGACTCAAACTCATGAACCAGTGAGATCATGACCTGAGTCTTAGCTGACTGAGCCACCTAGGCACCCTAGAGAAATGAAGTCTAAATATTATAGGCTCAATGGCTTTACTGTTTGTGTGAAGGCAGACAAAATTTAGTAAATTAGTATCCAAAAGTAAAATATTTGAAATCAGGATATTTATTAAGATTCTCATTTTCTTTTTTTCCCAGGCTAAGATAATTATAACAGTATTCCTAGAATTTTTAGAAGTTTTACAAAGAGCAATAGCATTTTCTACATAACTACTTTTGTTAGGTACTATCTGTGTATCAGGGTGTTTACTCAGGGTGTATCTGTTAATTTAGGATGATGCTTATATCACTTATGGAAACCAAACTTTTATTTTTTATTTATTTTTATTAAAATTTTTTTAAATGTTTATTTACTTTTAGAGAGAGAAAAACCAGAAGCATACCAGTGGGGGAGGGGCAGAGACAGAGGGAGACACAGAATCTGAAGCAGACTCCAGGCTTTGAGCTGTCCGCACAGAACCCGACACAGGGCTCGAACCCATGAGCGGTGGGATCTTGACCTGAGCTGAAGTCGGATATTCAACTAACTGAGCCACCCAGGTGCCCCTCAAACTTTTAATATTAGCTCCAATAAATAGCACAAAACAAAAATAGTAACATAAAGGACTTACAAAACCCAGATTAATAAGTCAGCTAATTAATTACTTAAGAAAGAAAAAAGAGAATTGAAGACAAGTTCTCTTTTATCATAGAAAATCTGCCCAGAGCTCTAGGTCCTCAACTAATGAGGAGCATACTACCTAACTTAAGTCTTAAAAAATTGTGGTCAATTGACTTGTATTGAATTATGAATGATGATGATTATTTGTTGGCATCCATAGTCTGTATGCAGTCTATGAAAGGACATATAGATTTTAATGCAAAGTCATAAATTTCAGGTGCGTTTGACATATTTTGGGTCTTTGATTTTTTAATGATAAAATTACACTAAACAAATTTTTTTTAATGTTTCGTTTTGAGAGACCGAGAGAGTGTGTGTGTGAGGGAGGGAGGGGCAAAGGGAGAGGGAGACCCAGAATCTGAAGCAGGCTCCAGGCTCTGAGCTGTCAGCACAGAGCTTGATGCGGGGCTCAATCCCAGAACTATGAGATCATGACCTGTTGCTCAACCAACTGAGCTACCTAGGCACTCCATAATTACATTTTTAATAGAAACTGATATTAGTGGTAGTTTTCTATATAAGGAAATTAGAAGGTAGCATTTTGCTGCTATTTTTCTAGGTTGCTACTAAATTGCTCATGGTCACTTAAAAATTACTGGACTCCATTGGTTCACTTGTTGTTTTGTTTTGTTTTTTTAATTTTTTTTAATGTTTTATTTATTTCTAGGAGAGAGACAGAGCGAGCAGGGGAGGGTCAGAGAGAGAAGGAGTCACAGACTGAAACAGGCTCCAGGCTCTGAGCTGGCAGTCAGCACAGAGCCCGACGCGGGGCTCGAACCCACGAACCGCGAGATCATGACCTAACCGAAAGTCGGACACTTAACCGACTAAGCCACCCAGGCGCCCCTCCATTGGTTCACTTGTAAATGCAGGCGTCTATCACGCTTTTACGTTTCCAGCAGTATAAAGAAGTTTAATTATATTTCTTTTTCAATATCTTTTAAAATTTTTACAATTTTAAAGTAATAGGATTAACAATACTGTCTTTGCTACGTTTCTGCGGCCGAAATCAGATACCTGCTATGCATGCTTTGAAACTTCTCACCCAAGGTTTTGAAATAGAAGCTGCTTAATGAAGGTTATACATTTCCATATAACAGTATAAAATAGATGAAGAGAAATGGATGATACATGAAAGCCTAGTAAAGGACTGGCTTCATTGCTTCATCTACAAACCTCACTGAATAAGAATGTTCTTCAATCCGTGAATAATCATGTAGACCATTTATCTCAGCAATGCCACAGGGAAACAAAAACTAAAGCAAGAAAGCCTTTTGAAGTCTGGACAATCTGATAGGAGCCACTAATCTGTTTATGACATATAGCCTCAGTGCAAATACATGTCCAACAAAGTTTCGACACTTTACTGCAGCTAATTTGCAACAAAAATACAAACTTGGCCACTCTATTAATGGGCGAGTTTTTGAAGGTGAACAAGCAAAACGATACTTGGTATTTATACTTGCTATACATAGTTACTGAATTTTTTCTTTTTACTTTGAGTAGTAATAGACAGTAAAGTCTTATCCTGGATTAACCTCTCCCCTAAAATGCAACACACTTCTCTTAACACTCTTTTTTAAGTTTTAGTCCAAGTCCAAAGTCAATCTATTAAAAATCAGAAGTGGAGGCACCTGGGTGGCTCAGTCTGTTAAGCGACCAACTTTGGCTCAGGTCACGATCTCACGGTTCATGGGTTCAAGCCCCGCATCAGGCTGTGTGCTGACAGCTCTGAGCCTAGAGCCTGCTTAGGATTCTGTCTCCTTCTCTGTGCCCCTCCCCTGTTTGTGCTCTGTCTGTCTCTGCCTCTCAAAGGTGAATAAATGTTAACAAAATTTAAAAACAATTAGAATTGTCTTGTGGTTATTCACAACTTAGCATTCCTTCATTGGAATAGATAATCAAAAGTTTACTATAATCATATCGTCTAAAACAGGAGAGATGGAATTGTATGTCATTGGCTAAGCATAAGTACATATGAGATGATCCAATGAATTTCAGAGAAAAATAACTTAAAAATTCCCTCATTGTTTAGGAGATTATAGCAAAATTAAGTCCTACTTTATCAACTTATTTAACTTGAATTAATTTATGCATCCATCATTTTGAATGTCTCCTATGTGGGGTTGAGTGCTATTCAGTCTATGCAAAAGAAAATAATCTTTTATGTATGAAACTTCCAGTTAATTATTAGTTTTACAGGTTCAGATAGTATACCCTAGGAAGAGGTTTGTTAAAGAAATATGGTAATAAAAAATGGTATAAAATTGTTTTTGAGCTGGGCTGTTTTAGAAATATGAACTTTATTGAGGAAGTGGTGATAAAATAAAAAAAGAAATAAGCACTTTTATCAGTGAGATACAAAGAGCCTAATCAATATCAGATTAAACTTCTATCTATAGGTTACCATAATAATGTTGAAAAAGGCAGCTAATTAATATTTTATTGTTATGAAACTGAATCACCAATTGTTATGATTTTTCTTGTTGCATTTACTTATCATTTAGAAATCTGACCCACTCCTGACTAGGAAGCTCAGAACAGTTGTTTTTGGCTTCATGTAGACACACAGAAACCATCACAAAATAAGAAGATAAGAAAATTGTGTGATTTTTAAATAGGTTGAAAGTATAGAACACAGCTAAAAGAAAATCCTGCCTACAAAGAAGGTAGCAGAAGCAGTTTTTTCTAATTTATATGAAAATCTTAAGTGTCTTATTGGCCTTATCTGTGAGAATTCAAATCACTTCTGCAAAGTGATAACTCATTTATTTAAATTATGATCAGAAGCATCATAAAGGCAGACTGATAATAAATGTTTTGTGAACTGCACAAAGTTCTATAAAACTTCAAAACTTCACTTTTGGATACATGGATGATTCAGTGTGACATCTGAAATGATGGTGATAAAACAGACAGCATGTTACTTATTTTTCTGACTTTCTGTGGCTGATGGCTTGAATTTTCTGAGCTCTGAGGGGTGGGTAAGCAAATTTGCTTTTGTTTTAGTGCATGTGTAACTAGTGTAGCATACCTACACAGAAATATGTCTGTCTAGGCAGAGTTTCTATAATGGGCTCAGTGCCTGGTTTGCCTACTCCAATGAGTAATGGCTTATCTGGGTTTTGACTGCAAGAGTCAGGAAGGATCTCTTCAGTTTACTTCTCCATCTGTGCCTATGTTTGGAGGGATGTTTGTTAACTGAAGTTTATAGGGACAATAGAAAAGCCTAGTGGAGAATGCCCAAATCCTTACTATAGGATGAGGACCGAGCTTGTCCCCTGCTGTGGGAATCCAAGCCTCCTTTCCTAAGGGACTGTTAGCACCCAGCACCCTCAGGTTTTTGGCCAGTTTATTCAAGACTGTTTCTGATTTTTTTTTCTTGTAATGCCCAAATGTTCTGAAATTTTCCTGTGTTCCATGAAGTTTTTGACACACATCCTTCTGAATCAAGTTGCCATTTCCTTATATTCCAGATCTTTTGTGGAAGTTGTGAAAAATGAAGCGTTCCTGTTATGTAATTGCTCACACGTTCTTCCCTCTCTTCCTTCCTTCTCCTTCTCTCCCTTCCTCCCTTCTCTTTCTTTCTGTTTAAAATGGTTTACTTCGTATTTCACAAAAAGTTTATAAGACTCAAAGTAAATGTAGTCAATGATCTGATAATGTTGTATGGTAATATGGTAACTACGTTTATGACGGTGAGTGCTGTAATATATAGAATTGTCAAATTACTATGTTGTGTACTTGAAAGTAATAGAACATTATATGTCAACTATACTTTAATAATAGAAAAATTTAAAAAGACTCAGAGAGATAGCTTTCAGTCACAAATGAACGAGACAATAGTCATTCAAACCCCACTGTGGAAGCATATTTAATACACATTCTGTTATGAGTTATTTATACAGTGTAATATATAAACAATTTAAAATATGGAAGCCAAATTCATTTTTTTAAAATTAGATCTGCATATAGAAGATACTTGTGATCAAATTTTAAGATTAGTAAAGCCAATTTCAACCTACTCCTGTTGAATATAGACTCACCAGTACAAATAAATTAACTAAAAAAATAATAATCCAGATTATTAATAATAATCTAGAGAATCAAAGATTCTCTTTGTCCCATGATCACACATTTGTAATAGGAGTCTATTTGCTAATTTCCCTCCTTGTAGTTACTTTTCAAATTACAGTACTTAAGCATGGGGTTCCCTATGCATTTCACCTATTTTCTTTACTTCAGCTTTCCCATACCTTGCCATTTCTGAAAGATAAAACAGCACAATGATTTCTGTTGCTATAACTGCAGGAACATCAAAAATGCCAGCTCTTAGACCTGACATTGAAAATTCAGGTGCTTTTTCATTATTATAGTAAATTAGAGTTTGACCAGGGTCTAGATTTCTCACTGTTTACTTTAAAGATCTCATCTCTATCCATGATGTTTGTAGGGAGAATTTTATAAAATTGTCAATTTCTAATGGCCTTTGCTCTTTGTTGGAATAGTATTTTTTAAACATTTTAAATTGTGATTCATACTAAGAAACCCATTTTACATTGTGATCCATTACACAAATATATGTATGTATATTAATGAAACAAAAGTGAGTTCATGAGATAGTATTTTCATAATTATGATATACAATGCAATCACTTATTTTCCTATTCTAGTCTTATCTATTTTATTAAACAACATGGTTTGGAACTACAAAATTGATTTTCTGACCTGCTAATAGCTCAGAAACCTCAATTGATAAGCAATTGCTTAGAAACACATCTTTGCCTTTGCTGTGACTGCTCTCTGCTCTTGAGCTCTCTGCTTTCCTCCCTGTTTCTATGCCAACACCATGCTGTTGGATTCGTTCCTTTCTGCAGAAGAGTGGCTTCCAGAACTGGATCTGTGTTGAGCATTTTACATTCTTGGTTGGAACCACAGACACTGTGACACCTGCTCTTACGTTTGGCAAGTACCCCTCCTGGGAAATTCTAGAATATTCTCAGCAGCTCAGAGTTCACTTTGAACCATTTCATCCCATTCATTTTTGTATGGGCTTTATATGGACTCTGACGTATTTTCCCATTCTCTGATTCTGGTCCTGCTATATTCCTGTTGAGTCAGAGAAGTACATGGGGGAGAAGTGGGCTAATATACTTTAGATTCCATTCTGACTTTGTAATCTATAACCCATGATAGGTGATGCCAGGAAAATGCATTTTTTCTCTTGGGTTTATTGAGATATTATTGACATATCACATATGTAAGTTATACATGTTATACAATGATATAATTACTTGATGCATATACATATACATCTATTGTGAAATGATTACAACAATAAGATTAGTTAACACCACCAGCACCTCACATAATTACCTGTTTTTGTGGTGATAACACTTAATATTTACTCTTAGCAACTTTTCTGTATACATTGCAATATTGTTAGTTATAGTTATCATGCTCTACTTTAGAGCCTAAGAACTTACTAATCTTATAGCTGGAAGTTTGTACTCTTTGGCCAACATCACCCCATTCTCTCCTCACTCCCCCTCCTCCAGCCCCTGGCAATTATTATTCTGCTCTCTATTTCTATGAATTTGGTCTTTTTAGATTCTGTGTGTAAGTGAAATCACACAGTATTTATTTTTGTCTGTCTGAGTAATGCTACAATGAACAAGGGGATGCAGATATTTCTTTGAGATAGTGATTTCCTTTCTTTCAGCTATATACCAGGATGGGACTGCTAGATTATATGATCATTTTATATTTAATTTTTTAAAGAACCTCCATATTGCTTTCCACACTGGGTATGCAAGCTTACATTCCCAGCAAAGGGCACAAGGCTTCCTTTTCATCCTTGACAACACTTGTCATCTCTTGTCTGTTGATAATAACCATTGTAAAAGGTGTGAGTTGATATCTTGTTGTGGTTTTGATTTGCGTTTCTCTGATAATGGGTGCTGCTGAGTAACTTTCCAAGTACCTATTGGTCATTTGTGGATCTTCCTTGGAAAAATGTCTGTTCAAGTCTTCTACCCATTTTTTAAATGTTTTATTTATTTCTGAGAGAGAGAGACAGAGTGAGCAAGGAAGGGTCAGAGAGAGAGGGAGATACAGAATCTGAAGCAGGCTCCAGGTTCTGAGCTAGCAGTCAGCACAGAGCCAGATGCGGGGCTCGAACCCTTGAACTGTGAGATCATGACCTGAGCCGAAGTGGGGCACTTAACTGACAGAGCCATGCAGGTGCTCCTCTACCCATTTTTAAATTGGATTTTTTTTTCTTTTTGCAAGTGAGTTGTATGAATGTCTTATATATTTTGAATATTAATTCCTTCTCAGATATATTGTTTACAAATATTTTTTCCCATTCTACAGGTTGACTTTTCATTTTGTTGACTATTTCTTTTGCTGTGCAGAAACTTTTTAGTTTGATACAGTCACACTTAATAATTTTTGCTTTTGTTTCTTGTCCTTTTGGTGCCACAAACAAACAAAAAAAATCATTGTCAAGACCAATGTCAAGGAGCTTTTTCTTTCTATTCTTTTTTCTAGTAGTTTCACGGTTTGGAGGACTTACATTTAAGTCTTTAACCCACTTATTTTCTCATTTTCTTTTCTTTTTTTTTTTCTGGAAAGGTTTATTAATGCTTAGGGTAGGGTAATTCTCCCCAAATAAGAGAATGTTTAGATTTAATCCAAATAATTGTGACTAAGACAACTAAACTGAATATTTAATCTATAGTATAAAAGCTGAGCCTCATTTTGCAATGAAGATGATTAACTTATCATTACATTTATATTTAACATACTAGAACAGACAGAGGAAGAAAAAAATGTATTTGAACAAGAGTGAGGTCATTTAGAGATGGGAGCAGCAATATGTTAATAAAAAGATGAGTCCAAGAATATATAGCTTTCAAAAATTAAAGATTCACTTGATACTCTGATAGGCTAGGTGTGACTCTTTCCAAATGATGCTAAGATATCCAAATACTTCTGTTATCTGCTCTGTGGTATTGGTATTTATAAGATGAATAGAAT
Organism: Proteles cristata cristata; assembly: GCA_017311185.1. Taxonomy (NCBI): domain Eukaryota; kingdom Metazoa; phylum Chordata; class Mammalia; order Carnivora; family Hyaenidae; genus Proteles; species Proteles cristata. The sequence goes on from JAESUZ010004636.1 coordinate 49,833, forward strand.
AAAAATTATATAAAACTAAGTATATGATATACACATACATTTACCAGAATGATTACTGTTAAATGATTTTTGAGATATAGTTATCTGCTCTGATACTTATTCTCACTTTCAAAATAGGAAGAAAGAGACTTACTTTCCTTAGTGAAAGGAAGACTTTCCAGAAAAAAATTACCCAAGTTTAATGACTGCCTGAACTGGTGGATCTTTGTACCTTTCACTGCCCATGTTTTAGTGATATTTTGTTTTTTATTAATGGAAATGATAGAATGGAACAATTCATCACATATATTGGCATTTAAGGCATTCTATCAAATATTCTAAAAATTACATTTCACCTGATAGTGGGCATTAAAATTTTTTTTGAGGAACAGAAGCTCAGAGTCCAATATTATCCCATCTCTCTGCTTAGCTCATTGCTCTATAGAAAATGATATCTGAAAATTGCCAGCAACTATTTTTGGAAAGAAAAATATATCCACTGTGGTCAAAAGAAAAATGAATAAATGAAACTGCTATAAGGAATAAAATAAACTTCTTAAATTTTTATTTATTTAATTAGATTACTCCTGGTGTCCCATACTCATTTTCAATTCTGATGAAAAAAATTTTCGACTTTTTTTCACATTTAACTTTGAAAACAGAATAGTGAGAACTTCTTTGATGACATTCATGCTAAAATTATTTTTCCCTGGTTTCTTTCTATCTAATGTCTGAACTTTAAATATATTTCTTGGCATAATATCTATTTAGTAGTCAAAGTATAACCAAAATTCGTGATACCAAGAAATTGCAAATGTCATACAGAGTACACTTTTTAATCTTTCATTATTGAACTTAAAATTAATGGTGGAGGTAATCAAGTCAACAGTGATTGTAACCCTAGCAAATAAGTGATCATTGCTAGGCTTACATGCTTGCACGGGGGATGGTGGAAACAAAAGGAAGGAGAGCAAATCTAGAATGCCAGCTGTGTAGGTGGAGTATGGGTTAAGAAAACCATATTGGTGGAGTTCTTACCCTAGCCAAGGGTTGAAGGAAGTGTGGAGTCCAGGCAGAATGCACAGGGGGGTACGAGGGAACTGTATCAGTGTCTATGATTGGCACAAAGAGCACAGTGTGGAAGGCTGAAAGACAGCACTAAAAAGGAAGCAGCTGCAAGACTATGACAGACTGTCCATGCCACACACTACACCATTAGAACTTTGCCTTGAATGATTTGGGTGGATGGATGAAATGACTAAGTTGTGTACTTTAGAAAGATATATTTTTGTACTGCAGGAATCATGATGATCCTCATTATAACAGGGATTTTTTAATTGAGTACTTGCTATGACCCAGACATTGTTATTTTATATAACTCTTAAGCAACATTACTCATTTTACATCCTAGAAAATAGGCTCCAAGTGGTTAAACTACTTGCCTGGAAGTTTGGAAGTGGCTGAGCTTGGATGTAGACCTATAGCCGACTATAATTTAATCTCCCTAAACAGTATGCAGCCTGCCTTCTATACATCGTAAATTTAAACAGACCCAGAAAAAAGAAGAATTTTCATAAACTCTCAAACACATTGATTTTGAGAAGTTGTCTCATTTTCCATCATTTTGTGTTAGACTTGACCAATTACACGCATTTATTCAGTTTTTCTGAAAAAACAACCCAGAATATCATGGAAAACCCAAAGTTTTATGACAAGTTGAAAGCCAGTTATTAAAATTTTTTAAGTGTTTATTTTTATTTTTGAGAGCGAGAGAGCGAGAGTGTGGGTGAGCAGGGTTTGGTAGAGAGAGCAGGAGACACAGAATCCAAAATAGGCTCCAGTCTCTGAGCTGTCTGCACAAAAGCCTGATGCAGCACTCGAACTCATGAGTCATGAGATCATGACCTGAGCTGAAATCAGATATTTAACCAAATAAGCCACCCAGGTGCTCCAAAATCCAATTAAAAATGGTTATTTATTTTAAGAGAGAGAAAGAGAAAGAGAGAGAGAGAGAATGTGAGTCAGGGAGGGGTAGAGAGAGAAGGAGCAAGAGAGAATCCCACGCAGGCTCTAAGCTCAGTATGTAGCCTGATGATGTGGGGCTTGATCCCATAACCTTGATATTGTGACCTGAGCTGAAATCTAGAGTCAGATGATTAACCAACTGAGCCATCCAGGCACCCCAAAAACCAGTTTGATGACACATTGTCAGCTTGCAGGAGGAAGAGAAGCCTAGAGCTTGAGGACAGAGAGGCCTGCGGTGGACCCAAAAACCAACTCAATTTTTGCATGAGAATGTGAGGTGCAGAAAGAACTTAAGCTTTTTGATCCTCTATTTTATGATTGCAGACATAGAAATAATATTAGCTGCCTTTTAAGGTTATATATATAATCTCTCTATATATAGATTAAAGAGGTAGTGTATATAAAACCCCCTAGTTTAGTGCCTGAATAGACTGTTACTACCTCTGATTCATGGATTTTAACTTGGAAAGATGGGACACTTTGGGAAAAGTGCCTCGTGTATTTGGGGAACATACAGGTGATGTAACAGTTGAGTCTATTTAAGGGGCACCTGGGTGGCTCAGTCAGTTAAGCATCCGACTTCAGCTCAGGACATGATCTCATGATCTCATGGTTCATGGGTGTGAGCCCTGCATCAGGCTCTGTACTGATAGTTCAGAGCCTGGAGCCTGCTTCGTATTCTGTGTCTCCCTCTCTCTCTGACCCTCCCTGACTCATGCTCTGTTTCTGTCTCTCAAAAATAAACAAAAAAATAAAACAGTTGAATCTATTTAAGAGCAATGATAATTTTGTTGAAAAATTCAGAAGCCATGATACTTATACATGAATAACCTTATATTACAAAATGGTACAAAGATCATTGACCCTGGTTTTATTTTTTATTGTGGTAAGTATATAAGGATTAAGATATTTATTTCTCATTTTGCAGCATAGAAAAAAATCCCATGAGGTTATTTATTGAAGAGTGGAAGAATAAAAAGATGCCATATAAAATAGTTATAATTATAAGGCTAGTAAAACCAAGAGGAAGAGAATAGCAAGCTGTGGAGTTAGGAGAGTTTAAATTGGGTTAACAATGTGGTAGTAGAAATGATGGGAAAAGCTCAAGGCAAGAACATGGCTCTAATAGTCTATGGCAGTGAATGTGTAGTTTCTGTGTGATGCAATACTTTAATTTTATTGTAAAGAATATTAATTAATGTGACCCAGGAACTGGGGCTAGAAAAGGGTTTTACGAGGCATGCAATTCCTTTGGGTTGGTATTTCTTGTAGGGACATTTGGTCCTATTGCTTTAACTTAAATAGTACATTAGAGATTAGAATTGGTATATTTACGTCAAACACTGGTATGTTTTTGTGAGCACTAGGCTATAATTGCTTTATGGCGAACCAAAGGAAGCCAGATGGAAAAAAGAAGTAGGCAGATGAATTATCATATGAACAGACTGCAAGCATGGCTGAAGGTCCTATGTGACCAAGAAGATGGGCTCTAGTTGAAGGCTCACAACCCAGACTGCCTCTGGGGGATAATCCTTCAATGTGGGGGAGAATGTTCATTACCTGTGAGTACAGATAATAACCTGCAGAACAACTATTGGTCCTTTTGGGAAGAAACTAGAAATTAGAATCATGTTTGTAGGTTTTAAAGAAAGCATTGAATATGATTTTTGGTTATCAAAATGACAAACAATTAAGAGTTTTCCTTTATATGCCAATTCTTCTAGATGAATCACTTCATCTCTCTACTCTCATTCTCTAAACACAATTGTTATCTAATCAACCATGTGGAAATTAATCATTTACTTCACTATAGCCCATCATGTATTGTTTTTTTTTTTAATATGTTTATTTATTATTGAGACAAAGAGAAACACAGCATGAGTGGGGGAGGGACAGAGAGAGGGACCACAGAATCAGCTTAGGTCATGATCTCACGGTTGGTGGGACTGAGTCCCACATCCAGCTGTGGCCAACAACACAAAGCCTGCTTGGGATTCTCTCCCTCTCTATGCCTTTCCTCTGTTCTCTCTCTTGATCTCAAAATAGAGAAATAAATAAATTTTCAAATAAGCCAAATTATAAATGATTAAAAATTTGAAAAAATAGCATGTAATTTCTCAGAAGCATTTTTTAATAGACAATGATATTTTAATTGATAGTAATTCCACTGAATAAATGCAGTACACAATAAAATATAACAGAAACCAGACTTATGTGTACTGTTTCTGTGTGGATCTGACTTATTAGGAAATCTTTAAAGTTTTTTTTTAACAACCTTTATTCTTTAATATTTTTTAAATGTTTTATTTGTTTTTGAGACAGATAGCCAAAGCATGAGCTGGGGAGGGGCAGCGACAAAGAGGGAGACACACAATCTGAAGCAGGCTCCAGGTTCTGAGCTGTCAGCACAGAACCCGACCCGGGGCTTGAACTCACAAACCATAACATCATGACCTGAGCCAAAATTGGATGCCAAACCAACCTAACCACCCAGGTGCCCCAAGAGCCTTTATTCTTTTTTTTTTTTTAATGTTTTATTTATTTCTAGGAGAGAGAGAGAGACAGCGTGAGCAGGGAGGGTCAGAGAGAAAGGGAGTCACAGACTGAAACAGGCTCCAGGCTCTGAGCTGGCAGTCAGCACAGAGCCCGACGCGGGGCTCGAACCCACGAACCGCGAGATCATGACCTAAGCAAAAGTCGGTCGCTTAACTGACTAAGCCACCCAGGCGCCCCCAAGAGCCTTTATTCTTTAGGACAATTTTGGGTCACAGCAAAATTGATGTAAGGAACAGAGATTTTCCTTTATATCCCTGTCCCCACACATGCAGAGCATTCTTATTATCAACAACCCCCACAGAAGTAATACCATTTTTACAATTGATGAACACACACTGACATATCATTATCATCAGAGTTACAATAGGGTTCATTCTTGGTGCTCTATATACTATGGGTGTGGACAAACTTATAATGACAAATATCCATCATTATAGTGTTATACAGTGTAGTTTCACTGACCTGAAAATCCTGTGCTTCACCTATTCATCCCTTTCTTCCTCCAACCCCTGCCAAATACTGGTATTTTTACTGTCTCCATAGTTTTGCCTTTTCCAGAATGTCATATAGTTGGAATCATGCAGTATGTAGCCTTTCCAGATTGACTTCTTCGCTTAGTAACATGTATGTAAGTTTCCTCCATGTCTTTTCATGGCTCAGTAGCCATTTCCCTTTTACACTGAACAATTCCATTGTCTGCATGTACTACAGTTTATATGTATTCATTCACCTACTGAAGGACATTTTGATTGCTTCTCAGTTGGCAACTGTGAATAAAGCTCCTATAAACATCCATGTGCACGTTTTGTGTGGACTTAAGTTTTCAACTCCTTTGGGCTTACCTTGTAGTGAGATACTGGTTCATATGTTGAGTAGGTTTAGTTTTGGAAGAAATTGCGAATGTGCCTTCCACAGTGGCTGTACCATTTTGTCTTCTCATCAGCAATAAACGAAGAGTCCCTGGTGTTCTTAAACCTCACCAGCATTTAGTGTTGCCAGTGCTCTGGATTTTGGCCGTTCTAATGAGGTGTGTAGAATGGTGTCTCATAGTTGTTTTAATTTGCATTTCTCTGATGACATTTGATGGGGACCATCTTTTCATATGCTTATTTGCCATCTGTATATCTTCTTTGGTGAGGTGTCTGTTAAGGGTTTTGGTTCATCTTTTAATCTAGTTGTTTGTTTTCTCCCTGGTGAGTTTGAAGAGTTCTTCGTGTATTTTGGATAAGTCTTTTATATGGTTTGTCTTTTGCTATATTTTCCCCAGTTTGTGGCTTGTCTTCTAATTCTCTTGACATTGTCTTTCACAGAGCAGAAGTTTTTTTTAATATTAATGAAGTCTAATTATTGATTCTTTCTTTTATAGATTGTGTCTTTGTTGTTATATCTAAAAAGCCATCATCATACCCAAGGTCATCTATATTTTCACCTATGTTATCTTTAGTAGTTTTATATTTTTGCATTTCACTTTTAGACGTGTGATTCATTTTGAATTAATTTTTGGGAAGGGTAAGGTCTGGATCAGGATTTATTATTTTTTTACACGTAGCTGTTCAGTTGTTCTAACACCAACTGTTGAAAAGACTCTTTTCTCATTGTATTGCAGTGTTCCTTTGTCAAAGGTCAGTTGACTGTATTTGTATCAGTCAGTTACACTTCTTAAAGAGTGAGATATGAGAATTCTCTATTAGCTGTTACAGTTCATTTTCATTTATCATGATCTTTTTTTAAAAATTTTTTAAATGTTTTATTTATTTTTGAGAGAGAGAGACAGCATGAGCAGGGGAGGGTCAGAGAGAGAGGGAGATACAGAATCTGAAACAGGCTTCAGGCTCTGAGCTAGCTGTCACCACAGACCCTGATGCGGGGCTCAAACCCACAAACCGTGAGATCGTGACCTGAGCCGAAGTCAGATGCTCAACTGACTGAGCCACCCAGGTGCCCCTCATTTATCATGATCTTAACCACAAATATTATGTGTAAGGCACTAAAATGATTCTTCAAATTGTTCCAAAATAGGATTCCTGTTCTCATGCAGCATAAGGCTGATTATGGATATCCTTACCGGATATCTCTTTTGAAATCAGTCCTTATTGAGTTGTCTCCAGTGACTGAACATGTTTTTGATCTTTTGACTGAAAGAACTTAACTAAAACAGCATCTCATTTGGTTCCATATACTAGAGTGGTGTTCTAGGCAAGGAGGTGTTGAGAAGGAGAGAGTACTATGGAAACTCAGTATTATAGAGTGACATCTTAAAGGTAATGTCAATACTATCTGTAGGGGGAAGAGAATTCTGTAGGAGAAAAACATCTTGCCGTGCCCCTCTTTGTAACAGGAGTCCATTTCTTTCTTTTTCTTTCTTTTTTTAATAAATAGTTTATTGTCAAATTGGTTTCCATATAACACCCAGTGCTCATCCCCACAAGTGCCCTCCTCCATGCCCATCTCCCCCCTAACAAGAGTCCATTTCTGCATTTCTCTAAGGCTCACAGTTGTAATTTGGACTAGAGGAGCATGGAACATCAGTAACTTCTAACTATTGTTACTGATTAGAGGAGAGCAATGACGCGTGATCAGAGTAGTATCTTGGTCCATCAGCACTTCCTGGTCTTTTACAGCAGTCTTTAGTTGTTATCCCTGCCTCTCTTATGACAGTGCTCAAATCCATTTTCTACATGTCAGCCAGTGTACTCTTCTTAAGGATATAGTAATGCTTAATTGTTTTACTTTTCTGCTGACAACTCATAAGTAGCAACACCCCAGCACAGCATCCGAAGCCCTGACTATTTCCTTGGGGGGCTCCACTCTTGTTATGCGCAACCCCACTACACCGCTTGTGGCAACCTGTTAACATGCTACAGTGTTTTTGAATACTCTTCTCTCCTTAGATACTATGCCATTTCTACCTTCTTTTCCAGTGGAATTTATTTCAAAACAACCCTTATAAAGGCAAATGTGAGTACATATTTACTTAAATAAAAACACTACTCAGGTGCTATTTCTTCTTAGAAGCCTTCCCGAGTTCCACAGAGAGATCTAATCATTCCTGGATCTCTACCTCTGTTTTTGTTGTTTTTGCATATGCATTACCCCTGCTTTTAAAAATCATTCACAATGTAATATTGTATTTCAGTCATCTATTTGTGTGTTCTATTTCAGACTCTGGAAAATCTGAGGGCTGAAGTCACTTTGGCCTCTGGTAGTGGTGGGGTTATCCCATAGGACTCTACAGAAGCTTATTAGGCTCAATTGCATACCAAAGAATCATGAACTCCTTGAATAGAAGAGGCCTTGAGTTGGAGCAATGAGAAGACTGGCCCCAGTCAGCTGAGGGCCAGCTACAAGTTTCTGTCTGGCACTAGATTATCTTCCTCATCATTTGTGATTTTTCTTAAATTTACCATGATTTTCCTAATGACACTGAATAATGGTATAAGGAAATGACTCAAACACATGCTGGTATATATGACTGACCGACTGGTAATTTGATCCAGCAAAAATGACTAAGTGAGTAATCAAAGGTTCTTAATTAAAATGTGACTATGGAGCATTGAGAAAGATTTCCCTTAATATATATTTGTGCAATTCCTACTTGAGTGCCAGTAGTAGGCATATTGGGAGATGCTGGGGACAGAAAAGGCAAGTGTGACATGGCCCTTGATTTCCCAAAGTGCACTGGCCAGGGGATTCTAGACAGTAAACAGGAACTAAGATACTAGGATATTTACTAGGAGTATGATCAGTGTAGTAAATAGGATACACTGAGAAAGGAGCTGTGATTGAGGAGGTGCAGGTTTTTATATGATGGAAACATGTATGGGGATGCCTAATACCCAGCCAGAATAGGCTTTCCTGAGGGAATAAAGAAGCTAAATATGATCTCAAGCAAGACTTGGGGATGTGGTCTAGGAAGAGTGATGGGAAGACATTTATTGCTCGTCACACTGCATCCTACACATCTGTTCAAATTTCTAGCTGGTGTAAATTCTAATTATATTCTAATGAAGAAATTATTTTCGAGTTCACGATATATTTGGTGTTTTACTCTATGTAAATATCATTTGTAGTACATAAATGCACACAAAGGCAGTAATGGACTTGCATCATTTGTATTTTGGACATCTCATTCAAAATAATTTTCAAAGCATGATCTTCCTTCATGAATATTTTAATAAATCACAAATCATCATTTGAGTGATAAAAATAGTAATTAATTTTTTCCTTTCTCTGTCATAAGACATTAAAGATAGCCCAGAGGAAGAGGGTTAGTTGTTGTCATGGCCATTAACTATATGAAAATGAAATGAGAAAGATTCATTGTAGAACACTCAGGATCAAATTTTTGTTCCCCTGGTTAGTTCCTTATCCCTTACACATATGGAACTAATAGATTGACATTAATTAAATTGTATTTATTTATTTATTTTATTTGAGAGAGACAGAGACAGCGTGAATGGGGGAGAGAGAAGGCAAAGAGAGAGAACCCCAAGAAGCTCCCCACTAACAGCATAGAGCCCAACTTGGGGCTTGAACTCATGAAACCATGAGATCATGACCTGAGCCGAAACCAAGAAGTTGGAAGTTTAACTGACTGAGTCATACAGGCACCTGGACATTAACTTATAGTTATGTTTCAGCTGGAAAACATGCTAACTTATATTATTTTATATTATCCTATTAACATAATAAATGATTCCATTAAGAGTTGTCCCAGCGTGTTTCACATGAAGAAAATGAAAGTAGAGTTGGAAAAAGAGTGGTCATGCCAGCTTCAGAATGGGCCTGAGGAGGCATAATCTGTACAGGTCTATCTTTCTGTAAGCAGCTCCTCTCCTGCTCCAGTTAACAAAGCTTTCTCTTTACCCAGGCACAATATTATAACAGAAAAGGTGTGTTTGGTCTATTCGGGCTATTGTGGTTAAATTCTGTTTGTGGCTGCTAATTGCCAAATTTATGTTAAAGTACAAATTACCTTTTTAAACTAGCCTTGCTTTGGTGTGTGCTCTTATCTTAATGTTTATTTCATTTTGAGAGAGAGGGAGAGCACAAGCAGAGAGAGCAGAAGACACAGAATCTGAAGCAGGTTCCAGGCTTCCCTCTGTTAACACAGAGCCCAATGCAGGACTCAAACTAAGGAACTGTGAGATCTTGCACTGAGCCAAAGTTGATGCTTAACCAGCTGAGCCACCCAGGCACCCTCGGTGTGTGCTCTTATTGTCAAAGGATTTAAAAGGGTCTATTAACAGGTTTTTGTTTTTGTTTTTGTTTTTGTTTTTGTTTTTTTTTTATTTCTAGGAGACAGAGAGAGAGACAGCGTGAGCAGGGGAGGGTCAGAGAGAGAGGGAGTCACAGACTGAAACAGGCTCCAGGCTCTGAGCTGGCAGTCAGCACCGAGCCCGATGCGGGGCTCGAACCCACGAACCTCGAGATCATGACCTAAGCGAAAGTCGGCCGCTTAACCGACTAAGCCACCCAGGCGCCCCTAACAGTTTTCTTTATAGCCCCCTGTTGATATTCAAATATTCCTTGCAACCTGATTTCTAGGTCTGCTTTGCAATGATGTTGCCATCCCAGGTCTCTAACTTAGGATGCAGAATGGCACCTCGAACTGTATACAGATAGATGAAGGGAGGAAAAGAGGAGAAAGTCCTAGATTGCTAATTGATCTCATGGGCTTGTTTAGGACCTGTCATATTTTCTGCTTCTTCAGCACTTTGAAGTGTCATTACTCTGCAGGATTGGGGCCCTTCATGACAGGAACATTTTAACCCTCTGAATTTTTATATTTCTGCCTCAAAGATTGCTAATATCTTCAAAAGTTATTTTATTAAGCATAACTCACCTAGGAAATAAGTTGATGGCAAGAATGTATTGCTATTTGGCTTTTCTACAAATGTCAGTTTCCTCAATCATCTTTCCAGAAATTTAACAGGGAGCAAACATCACTTCCCTTAGTATTTCTCTAGAACCTCTTGTTGGTGGCATGAGTGTACTTGTAAATTATTCCAGAGAATAATTTCTCAGAGTGGTGAGAAACAGCAAAACATCTCTCTGGGTACCTTTAGGTAGTAAGTGAGGATTCCCTCTTATTTCTCAAAACTATACCAATTACTTGGAAAAAAAATCAAGGGACTAGAATAAAATGAAAGAGATATTTTTTCCCTAGTAGTTACCAAATTCTTTCATAAGAATCTAATTTTGCCACTTCCTGGTGTCAGCTTTGACTTCTATTTTGTGGGCATGGTTCTGTGAAAGTGGAGGGGCTTCCTGTCCTGAGGATACAGACAATCCCTGTTCCTCCTCAAGTTCTTCCCAACACCTGTAAGGCCCAGTGCAAGAGTGCAGATGGGCAGTCACATATCATGTGCCTTATCAAAATTATGTAAATAAAGCTGATCTTTACATTAATTTTAAAAATTTATAAATTTTACTTAGTATTTTATCAGGCTGTTTGTACTTCTAATCAATGTTCACTTAATAGACAATGGGAAAAATTAGTGTATCATTTTATGGAGGCCAGGCTAAATAATCTCAGGAATGGCTATGCAGACTATGACATCATGTCCACCATGGTAAAAGATGAACAAACATTAAAAAAATATTTCATGCTAAGAAAGGTAAAGTAGTACTATTGTATATGTTTACCAAATCTTGAAAGCTCATGTCTGACTGTGGGAAGTTAATGACATGACTGCAAAATTTAGCTCAAACTATTTTGAATATAATAACATCACTCTCTAATACTACAATTGTAAATTTACAGACCTTATGGAGATCACAGAAAGCTTTTCATTCACTTAAATCATTTCATGATTATAATTTTAATTTAAACATACTTATAACTGTTAAAGAGGGGATTCAATTTTTCTGCATTTGGCATGACAGTGGAAAGGGAAAATAAGGAAATATTGACATAAAGATCATATCTTCAGGTAGGACTGAGAAAAAAAAAATTGAATGTAGGTAGTTTTATTTGGGAAATTTTGACCCCAGGGAACATTGCCAGGAAAGCAAGCAAGCTAATAAATGCATTAATAAGCAGATTGCCACTGGTAACTGGACCTCAATGTCAGTGTAGACCCTTTGGATAGTGTGTAGAACATATCTGGGTGCCCTACCAGAGAGAAGCAAACCTGGGTTATTTACCTACTAACTCCTGTCCATCACGGGTTAAGGCTGCTCTTGGAGGTATCAACTTTCCAGAATTTCTGGCCTTCCTATTGAAACATGCTTCTTCAATTTAAGATATTCCTCAGGTGGAGTTATAGGTACTTGCAGTAAAACTCTTGGTCTGAATGAGAATGATAACAGCTAAGGAATATGGTGGGTAATATGTCTAGTAGAGAGGTAATCTCATAGGAGAGGAGAATTTCCAGAACACAGAGGAAATGGGAAAGAAGATAATGAAAACTGGAAGAAAACCCAGAGGACTTTTTCAAATTTAACTTAGGATTTCTATCTTCTTGCTACTTAGATTAGTCCCACATAATGAGGGATCAAAATGTTGATATTTAAGATAGTGGGAAACTGATGAGAAAGGCCATTTGATACTATGGATTTAGTGCTTCCACACTGGATCTAACCCATATAACATAATAAAATACATGAACTCATTTATAGGTCAATTTTTTATGAATTTCACTATATTCTAAATTTGTTATAAGTATGATGAGTTTAATGGAGGAACACATTAGCTAAAAAAGAGTTATAAAAATTTAAATGTAAAAGGTGTAGAAATTGGGATAGATAATGCCATCCAAGAAAAGAGGATATTAACACTTTCCTGAGCATTGGTAGGGCATTGGCAATTTAATACCTACATAAGTTAATTTCATGAGGCAAAGAGAAACCAATGAGTGGCTTTAGAATGCCAAAATTTTTTTTCAAGATCAGTTTACCTGGATCAACTACTACGTTGTTATAATTCACCATCAGACATTATCTGTTGTTCAACATAAGCGATTATAAAAAGAGAGGTAGGGGAGTATACTTGTGGAAAGAGACAGACAAGCATTTTTGAAAAGTAATTGCTTTATTTTATGAGGTTAATTTTATTAGGATTAACTTAAGTCTGGATTGTCTGTGATAGTCTAGTTATTGACCATGAATTAAAATCAGTCAAATCATCTATTTTGAATACTATATTCTTGGTTTCAGAAAAGTTATAGTGATGTTTCAATATGAACAGTGTTATTTTGGAGAAAGACACTATTTCAATGACAGAATACAATTCTTGCTACTTAGGGGAAAGTTTTGGCATTTTTTTCAACTGCAAGAAATCTGAGTATAGCTTAAGGAAAGGGCAAATCTGCATGATGAAATTTAGCAGTGCCATTAAAATGCTTGCAAGTATGCTAAATAGTTTGTTCCTTTTCACTGTTAAACCTTTCTAATAAAAGAGGTTCAAAGAAAAATCATAATGATGATTAAAAACTTAGAAAAAATGACCCATGAGGGAAAAAATAAGAGAACCAGATATTATTTGGACTCAAGATTGAAGGTCATTTTCATAACTGTTTTTAAGTACTTGTCTAACATTTACCCAAAGTGTGGTACTCTACACATATATCTTCACTAAGGAAAATCAAAGGGAAGGTGAGCTGAAATTGTAGTATAATGAATTTAATTAGATTGTAAGGAAGAATTTTGAGAGGAATAGTAAAGGAACTTAAAAATTATAATGATCAACTGATGGAAGCTTTGGGTCTTCTATTGAGGGCTTTAAAATATAGCAGAAGACTTCATTAGATACTATTTTAGGAAAGAGGAATACTTGGAATGACTTCTTATAGCTCTATCCACTTTTGTAACAGCATTTACCTGGCTATTTTCAATTTGAATAGTCATTTCAGCATTCACATTGCATACTTTCTGGGCAGCTTTTCCTGTTTATTTCTAGTCATTTTGTTGTATCAGAAAAAGTAACTTTTGGGGCAGCTCAGTTGGTTAAATGTCCAACTCTTGATTTTGGCTGGGGTCATGATCTCATGGTTCATGAGACCCAGCCCCGTGTGAAGCTCTCTGCTGATAGCGCAAAGCCTGATTATGATTCTCTCCTTGTCTCTCTGCCCCTCCCCCACTCACACACACGCACTCTCTCTCAAAATAAATAAATAACTTTTTTAAAAAGTAACTTTTATTTTTATTTTTTAGATTTTAGGTTATTTTAGACTAATTTTACATTTACAGAAAAGTCGCAAAGAGAGTACAGCGAGTTCCCATATAAGCCACACTCAATTTCCCTATTGGAAAACATATTGGTATGTACATTACTTTAATATGGCATATTTGTTTCAACTAATGAAGCAATATCGGTACCTTATTATTGACTAACGTCCATATTTAATGCAGCTTTTCTTCTTATTTTATTTTTTTTCAGTCTTGTACTGAATGTCTTTTTTCTCTTCTGGGAACCTAAACAGTATACTGCATTACATTTAGACATTCTGTTTCCTTAGATGCCTCTTTGCCACAGTTTCTCAGACTTTCCTTGTTTTTGGTGACCTTACCAGTTTTAAGGAGTACTGGTCAGGTATTTTGTAGTAGATGACTGAACACTTAAAAACATGACCCATCGGTTAAAGCATGAGAAAACAGACATTATTTGGCCTAAAGACTTAAAAATCATTTAGTTCTTTAGTCCCTTATTAAGGGATTTGTCTGATAGTTTTCTTCGGATTAGGCTGTGGTTATAGGTTTTTGAGAGGGAGACTACGATGGGAAGTACCATTCTCATTACATCATATGGAGGGTACATGCTATCAAGATGACTTTATTGTTGATGTAGTTTCTGTCATGCTTTCCCACTGTATTGTTTCTCCTTTTCCCGCCTTCTTTTCATTCTGTACCCTTTGAAAGGAAATCGCTATGCACAGCCACACTTAAGGATTTGGGAGTTACGTTCTAATTCCCTGAGGGTTGAGTATTACATAAATTATTTGGAATTCTTCTGCACAGAATATTTGACTCTTGTAATTAATCAATCAATCAATCAATCAATTAATTCAATCATTTATTTATGGTAGTGTGGATATATGATATTTATATTACCACATGGATTACTGTGGCTATCTCCTCTTACTTGTCTGTAACTTCCCTCTCTGACAGTGAGAAACGTGGCTCTGCCATCCACCATCATTTACTTAAATATTCAAGTGTAAATATTCCTTCCTTTCCAAAATTCAGCCCAGGTCACTTTACAAGGGAGTTTGGATCAAATTTCCATGGTATAGTTGATCTCTGTTTTATTTTTTAGAAATTATTTCAGAATAGTAAAGCTCGAAAGCTTCCCAGCTTCTATATGTAGCTCCCATAATCTTGATAGCAAAACCACATACTGGCAATACCAGAAAAAAAAAATTAAGAATGTAGTTGCAAAATCATAAGTAAAATATTAGCTAACCAAATCCAGTAGTGTCTCAAAAAACACTAGCATAAGAGCATTAAGTAAGGTTTATTCCATAAAAGCAAGGATTGCTCACCATATGTAATCTATTGAGAATAATTATTAATAACCTATTGATAATAATTTATAACTATGAAACTAAAGAAGACAAAAGAATAAGATTATCTTAATTAGTGCCAAAGAATCATTTGTTGTGGTTCAAAATCTATTTATTATAAAATCTCCTAAAAAATGAGGACTATAAAGGAACTTTTTTACTTGGAAAAGATTTGATAACAAACATATTTAATGAAGAAACTTCACATTCATTTATTTTAGTATTAAAGTCCTGAATATTAGAAAATAAAGGACACATAAACATTGGAAAGGAAGGTATAATATGCAGATCATATAATTATCTGCTTAGAAAAACAATCAACACACTCTCACAATTAATAAGAGAGCAGAAAGGCTGCAGGATAAAAAAATCAATCTACAAAACTAAGTAGCATTTTTCTCATCAACAATAACCATTTTATTATTACTTTTTAAAATTTTAGAGAAAGTGAGAGTGTGGGAGGGGGAAGAGGGAGAGAGAGAATTTAAGCAGGCTTCACATTCAGTGTGGAGCCCAACATGGGGCTTGATCCCATGACCCGTGGATCATGACCTGAGCTGAAATCAAGAGTTGGACACTCAACTGACTGAGCCACAGAGGCACCCCAACCATTTTCAATAACAGAAACTATAAAGTATTTGGGAATTAATCTAACCAAGATTTCCATGGAGAAACTATTAAAATGTTTGGATGTAAAGCAATGGAGAGGCCCTGAGTGGCAAGAAACAAACAAGGTAAACCCTAAATTTGCCTCAGCTTAACTACCTTGAGAGACTTTTAACAGTAGACATAAATTAGAAATCAATAACTGAAAGATATCAGGAAAGTTTCCAGCATATTAGGAAATGAAAACATGTACACTTAAATTATCTGTGGGTCAAATAATAGAAAAATTAATTTTTTGGGGGTGCCTGGGTGGCTCAGTAGGTTAAGGGTCCGACTTTGGCTCAGGTCATGATCTCACAGTCTGTGAGTTCGAGCCTTACCTCGGGCTCTGTGCTAATGGCTCAGAGGCTCCAGGCTTTCTGTGTCTCCCTCGCTCTCTGCCACTCCCCCACTCATGCTCTGTCTCTCTCTCTTTCACTCAAAAATAAACATCAATAATTTTTTAATTAGAAATAAAAATTAAAATGTTTTTAGTATATAAAATGATTACACATAATCAAATTTTGTGATGCAGCTAATGCAGTATTGGGAAGAAAATTGACAGCACTCTCAACTGTATTGCTAGAGAAGAAAGGTCATAAATCAATGACCTCAGCTCCTACCTAAGAATCTAGAAAAAGAAGAGTAAATGAAACCAAAGCCTAAGAACAAGAGAGGAAATGATCAGGAAATAATAAAGTTCAGAATGGAAATCGATGAAATAGAAAACAAAATTAATAGACAAAATCAATACAGAAAGTCAAAAGCTAGTTCTTTGAGAAGATTTAAAAAAATGATAAATTCCTAGCCAGAGTGATCAGATAGAAAAGAGAGAAGACAAAATCGTTAATGTCCGGAATGAGAAAAAGGACATTGCTAGGGATTCTGTAGCTATTACAAGGATAACAAGAAATATGAACAACTTTATTGAATTAAATGAAATGGACAGATTTCTTGAAAAATACAAACTATCAATTCTCACTTAAGAAAAAAATAGGTGATCTTAAAAGATTCTATGTCTATTAAAGAAATTAAATTTATAGTTAAAATCTTTCACACACCCATACACTCTACAGTCAGAATACTGGCTCCAGTTATGAATTCTACCAAGTATTTCATAAAGAACATTAAATCTATAAGCCGCTTTTGGAAAGTTGAAAAGGAGGGAATAATTTCAACTTTTGTTTTTAGGCCAGTATTACCTGGATAACCAAACTAGACTAAGACATTACAAGAACAGAAAACTATAAACCAATGTGTCTCATGAACATGACTATTTTTTATTTGTAGTAAACAGAATACAACATTATACAATAAAGAATAATACATCATGATCAAGCAGAGTTTATCCTAAAAATGCAAGATTAGTTCAATGTTTTAAGTTAGAGGTAATCCATTTTATAAATAAAAAAATAAAAATCATATAGTCATCTATACAGATGACAAAAAGGCATTTGATAAAACCCAACTCTCATTCCTAATAAAAATTTTCAGCAAAGTTTAAATAGAAGAGAATGTACTCAACCTGATAAAGGGTATTAATGAAAAACCTACAAGTAATACTGCACTAAATGGTGACAGACAAAATACTTTCCCCCTATAAAACAGGAATAAGGCAAGAATATCTGCTTTCACCACTTCCATTCAACAATGTACTGAAGGTTTTAGCTAGGGAAGTAAAATACATAAATAAAAGGCATACATACTTGAAACGAAGATGTAAAAATGTCTTCATGCATAAGCAACAGGATAACCTGAGTAAAAAACTCTAAGATAATCTACAAACAAATCTACTAGAACTCATATGTGAATTTAGCAACTTTGCAGAATACATGATCAACATGTAAAAATCACTTATATTTCTAAATACTAAGTGAACAATTGGAACTTGAAGTGAAAAATGTAATCTACAATAATATAAAATACGAAATACTTAGGAATAAATCTGAGAAATTTGTATGACATCTGTAGGTAGCAACTATAGACATTACTGAATGAAGTTGAAGAATTAAATAGATAGATAAAATGAGCAGAAGATTCAATATTTGGAAGATCTCAAGTCTCCCTAAATTGCTCTCTAGATGCAATGCAATTCTCACAAAAATCTTGGCAGGGTTTCTCCCCTCCCCCCCGCCCCACCCTTGTGGAAATTGATAAATTGATTTTAAGATTCATACACAAATTAAAGGCATCTGGAATTGAAACATCAACTTTCAAAGAGAAGAGAAGTTGGATACATTATATGACCTGTTTTAGACTTATAGCTGTAACAACCAAGACAGCTTGGTATTGGTATTGGTATAAAGATAAGTAAGTCAATGAAATAAAATGGAAAGCCTAGGAAGAGACCCATACATATATAGACAATTGATTTTTGACAAAAATTTAAAGCTAATCCAGTAGAGAAAGGATAGTCTTTTGAACAAATGTTACTGGAATTACTGTATATCTGCACGCCAAGAAAGGACCTTGGACCATGCCTCTCCTATAAAAATCAATTCAAAATGGATGATAGGTCCAGTTGTAAAGCTTAGAACTATGACATTTCTAGAAAAAAACAAAAGAAGAGTCTTTATACTTCAGACTGAGCAAAAAATATTTTTAGATACAGAACCAAAATCACATTGTATGAAAGAAAAAATTGCTAAGTTGAACTTCATCAAAATTAAGACCTTTGCTCCTTCAAAGACCTACGAGTCATAGACTAAGGGAAAATATTTGCAAATCACCTTTCCAATAAACACTTGTGTCCTGAATATATTATGAACTTCCTAAACTCCATAATAAGAAAACAAACATCCTAATAAAAAAAAAATAGAATGAACAAACACCTTATCAAAAAAAAGTAAATATAACCAAAATCATTGTTTTTTTTCCCCTGGACCATTTGAGAACAAATTGCAGATATGATGCCCTATTATCCCCAAATTCTTGTGTATGTTTTCCCCCTAAACAGGGATATCCTTCTACGTGGATTTTGGTGTAACCATTCAAACCAGGAAATCACCATTGACATATGAGTAGCATCCAGTCCACAGACCCCATTCAGATTTTGGCAGCTGTTCTAACAATACTGTTTTTCCTTTTTGGTCCAAGATACAAATTAGGTGCCTCCTCATAATTTCTTGGCCCCTTGGCTGATTCCCAGGTGAAGGAAAGAAAAGCCTTTTAAGAAATACTGAATGGGAAGTACACTTGTTTTTAATTACAAAAAGTTAATGTTTATTTATTTTTCAAGGAGGGAGAGAGACAAGGCATGAGTGGGGAAGAGGCAGAGAGTGGGAGACACAGAATCTGAAGCTGGCTTCAGGCTCTGAGCTGTCAGTACAGGGCCTAACATGGCTCCATCTCATAAGCTGTGAGGTCATGACCTGAGCAGAAGTCAGATGCTTACCGGACTGAACCACCCAGGCACCCAAAATAAACAAAAAATTATTTGTGGTTATATGTAACGTGAAATTTACCATTGTATAACCATTTTTAAATGGAAAGGTCAGTAGTGTTAAGTTCATTCACATGCAATCAATCAGGATGTTTTTCATCTTGCAAAACTGAAACCATATCCACTCAAACAATTCCCCATTCCCCCTCACTCCAACCCCTGGAAACCACCCTGCAACTTTATGACCTTCTAAATTCAACTAGTCTAGGTATCTCATGTAAATAGAATCATAATGTATTGTCTTTTTGTGCTTATTTTACTTAGCATAACATCCTCAAGGTTCACCTGTGTTGTAGCATGTGTCAGAATTTCCTTCCTTTTGAAAGCTGAATAACATTCCAATGTATGTATATACCACATTTTGTTTATCCATTCATCTATGATGAATATTTGAGTTGCTTCCATGTACGAATTGTCAAATGGAGGTAGAAACATTGCCCACAGTTGAGTACTACTGCTTTACGGGTAGTACTCTTTCTTGGGGAAGTTCCCATAACTCCCCAATTCTCTTAAGCTAGTCAGATTTCCAGAAAAGAACAGCCTTCTAATCACTTGTCTGGAGGGTAAAGATGTGGCTTTCAAACTTCCGAGAGCCCATTGGAAGAAGCTTATTGGGAATCTCTGCATTCATATTGTATGCCTGCTCCATTATTTCCCCATGCATAAATGTGATAACTAAGTCCTCAACTGTTCCATATTCCCCAGACCAGAGACCTTTGGTTTCTCTCTCTCCAAAACTAACCTTTCTGTCAAGATTGTAGGGGTAAGGAAAGAGGTAGAAAATTTAGGCATAGAAATAACTTTTTGAAATGGAATCTTCCTGGGATGCCTGGGTGGCTCAGTTGGTTAAGTGTCTGACTTCAGTTCAGGTCATGATCTTGCGGTTCGTTGGTTCAAGCCCCGCGTGGGGCTCTGTGCTGACAGCTCAGAACCTGGAGCCTGCTTCAGGTACTGTGTCTCCCTCTCTCCCTGTCCCTCATCAGCTAATGCTCTGTTTCTCTGTCTCAAAAATAAATAAAAATTATAAGAAAATTTTAAGAATAAAATGAAATCTTCCTTATTTTAGCCCTCCACTTCTACCATTAAGCCCCTCCACCTGAAGTACCTGGTGCTACCTGTTCCTGAACTTTTTGGAGACGGTATGCTATAAATTGGGTTGCTTTTTAACTTTCCCTGTTACTGGCTTGTGATCTACCTTTCTTGACTTTAAGGCTTTTTAACTTCTAAAATTATGTTGCTGTGCTCTTTAGTGTATTTATGGGCATTGTCTCAGTCTCTTCAGGCTGCTATAACAAAGTATCACATAGACTAGGTGGCTTATAAACAACAGAAATTTATTTCTCACATTTTAGAGGCTGGACATCTGAGATCAGGTGTATTTCTTTATTTAAAAATTTTCTTTTACTGTGAGTTTTAGCAGTATTTCAGAAAGGAGGAAATTTAGATGTGTGTTTTCACATTTTAGCCCAAATGATCCTATTTTGGTTTTAAAGATTTTTGATCTATTTAAGAACTGTCTGACTTAGGGGTGCCTGGGTGGCTTAGTTGGTTAAGCGTCCGACTTTTGCTCAGGTCATGATCTCGCGGTTCGTGGGTTCAAGCCCCGCATCGGGCTCTGTGCTGACTGCCAGCTCAGAGCCTGGAGCCTGTTTCAGTCTGTGACTCCCTCTCTCTCTGACTCTCCCCTGCTCACGCTGTCTCTCTCTCTCTCTCCTATAAATAAATAAAAATATATATATATATATAAAAAAGAAATGTCTGACTTAGACTTACAAGAGTTAAGTTCTCAGAAAATTTTATTTGTTTAATTTCCAAGTCTGCATTCTTGTATTTAACATATTTGAAAGAGTCTAGTATACTGGGTAGGAAACTGATTTGTACTGTCTGAGGGAATTTGATTAATTATGTACGTAAGTGGTATTAAATGTTTTAAAAGGATTAATCTATTAAACTTATGAGTTATTATACATTATTTAAAGAACAAATGAAATTGAGATTTCTATTTTAAGCCAAAATTTCAGAAGTAAAATAAGATCTTTCTATTTTTCTTATAGTGTTAAGTAAAGTTACATTTTTAGAATGTATAAATTTAATGAATATTAGTCAAAATGTAGAAAATAACAGAATTTCTTTCCATGTCCCTCTATCTCTAGATGTTAATTATTTATCACTTCAAAATAAGAGAAGAAAGCATAAACATTGAAAAGTGAAAAGCAAATCATACTGTATGAGAACAATTCGCCTACGTAGAAATACAAGATAATACAAAGAAACGCTAGAGGACCAGAGACAATATAAGGAGGATACAATAATTAGGGCAGGACAGACTAGTTTTGAGGGTTTGCAGATGAGTGTGAGATGAGTTTGGACTGGACTGGAATGTGGACAGAAGTGGATGGAGAAATGTTTGTGAGAACAGTCAGTTGTTACAGGCATGATATGGAACATAGGGAAAAGAAACTTTCATGGATGGTTCCGTGAGTTCTGGCAGAAGCAAATTTGGGGATGGGGTTTACTGAGATGAGAAGATTAGACTGACTATGAGTGGGATCAAGCCATTAAGAGTTCAGTTGTAAAAATATTTTTTGAGATAACTATTGGGTATTTCAATGATAATAGATGGGAAACTCAGAAAAATGTTCTGGGCTGGCAATAGAGGTTATGTCAAATCTTATGGGGAGGAGGGTTTGTCAGCTCACTCAGGAAAAAGGAAAAGTCTAATGAGAAGAAAGAGAATCCTATTTATAGTTTGTGACACATGATGGTAAATTACTAGGCTGTAAAACCTATAAAAGTGTTAAATCTTATATGATGGATTTAAACTGCATTCTGAACTTAATTTATTAGACACACAGATTATTTTGATGTGTAAGAAACATCTTTATTTAGGGAGTGTTTATTAAGCTACTTATGAGAATGGCACTATGCTGCTAATGTGCTGTATAAATTAATTTAAACAAGCACAGTCTGTACCTTCTGTCAGTTTTAAAATACTCTCCCTCCTCCTCGTCACACATGGAATTACAAAGCCAGAAGGGAACTCAAGTCCATATAGTCTGAGCCCTTGTCTCTTGTCTGGATCTCTGGTGGAGTATTTTTGATCTTTTCCCTGAACACCTGCAGTGACAGGGAACATTCACATTCATTCAACTTTATATTCCTTTAATTGTTCCTTAAAACTTTCCTTATATTGGGGCGCCTGGGTGGCTTAGTCGGTTAAGCGTCCGACTTTCGCTTAGGTCATGATCTCGCGGTTCGTGGGTTCGAGCCCCGCGTCGGGCTCTGTGCTGACTGCCAGTTCAGAGTCTGGAGCCAATTTCAGAGTCTGTGTCTCCCTCTCTCTATGACCCTCCCCTGCTCACACTGTCTCTCTCTGTCTCCTAGAAATAAATAAAAATATTTAAAAAAAAAAAAACAACTTTCCTTATACTGATCTGAAACATTGTTCTCTGCATCTTCCAACCATGATTCTTATTTTGCTCTAAGAAGCTGTCTAGAATATGAATCTTGCAAATATTTAATGATTATTAGTGAGTTTTCTGATATACTGTCACAACTTCAACATCCAATGCAGTAGAAAATCTGATGTTCTGTCTAGTTCTCTGATCCCTTTCTGCTATCACTTCTCTAAAATGTGACTCCCTGAGTGAAGCCCAGTACTATGGATGTGAACTGACCGTAGCATGGTCCTACTATGGTCCATCTTGTTTGGACACTGAATTTCTGTTAATGTAGCCCAAGATAACTTTGACTTTTTTTTTTTTTAAAGCACAACTACATTAGAGTATTATCACATACTGGAGCTTGACATTTATTAAAACACTTTATGTACCTGCTGCTAACCATACCTGCTCTTTCTAGAACTGGTACATTTGATTTTTTTAAACTAAATTATAGGGCCTGGCTGATATCCCATGAAATTTCATCTTGTTAATTTGGCCAACCCTTTAAGCTTGTCAGGAATTTTTTACAGCCCAGTTTTGTCCTCCAGTACATTTGTTGATCTTACCTGAAATTTGTAAGCAAAGCTGACATTTTTGTTCAAGTTATTTTCATATATGTTCTTTCATCTTGTGCTTAAAACACCAGGTGCAGTTTTTATGAAAGATCTTTCCAATCCCTGGAGGCAGGGTAGCACCTGATAGAAGGGAAAGTGGGATGGGAGCTCTAGTTCGACCACACTAGTTGCGGTTTGGGCAAGTTCTGTCACTCTCTTCGCCTCTTTTCCCTTATGTGTAAAACAGGAATAGTAATAAGTGCCATGTGGATTTGTTCTGAGGAGAAAGAATAATTCCCATAAGCCACTTAGCACAGCTAATGAATAAGATGGGCCTTTGGTTTTAGTAATTCCTTTCCAGTTGGGGGGTCTGAGGTCCGGCAGGTTTAACTCACTTTTCCAAGGTCACAAGCCAGTCAGAGAATCAATCAGGACTTAGTCCACAGGTGCCAAAGTAAGAAATCATTTGATTCTAACTGCCATTTGCTAATTACATAACTTTTGATTAGTTACTTAAATCTGCTTGCCTTCAGTTTTCTTATCCATGAAGTGGAGAATTTAGTATATCAACCTGACTGTTAGGAGAATTAAATGAATAAACCTGAATAAAACCCATAATGTCTTCCTCCACAAAAGATAATCCCCTTTTCTATCTTTCTTAATCTACTTCTCACCCAAACCCACGGGGGTTCAATTAGATAAGATATGTAAAGCATTTAGTCTATAGTATGGCACATAAAATGCATTCACTAAATAAGAGCTAATTTGACAATGTGTTGTATCTATGGGATTTGAGGAAATCAGAAAATATTTCTGAGTGATTCTCCTATTGCTTACTTAACATAAAAATATAATTACAAAGCGATTTAATTTCTATTTGTTTTAAAACATAAATGTTTTAAATTAAGAAACATACCACTTGAGATAGTAGAATCAAATATTTACATTGTCGAGGTCCTATATAAGTTGAGAAAAGTGAAATGGCAAAGTTGACTGTTGAACTCAGAAAAGATTTATGGCAGAAGTTCCACTCAGGATGAACTGTCTTTTACAAATGGATAGCGTCTGAAAATTTTTTCCAAAGGATGTACCCATTGGTGTGGCTCGGTTAATTAAGCATCAGACTCTTGATTTTGGCTCAGGTTGTGATCTCATGTGTCATGAGTTCGAGCCTCACATCAGACTCTGCACTGAAAACAGGGAGCCTGCTTGGGGTCTCTCTTTCCCTTTCTCTCTGTCCCACCTCAGATTGTGTGCATACATGTGCTCTCTCTCTCTCTCTCTCTCTCTATGTCTCTCTCAAAAGAAAAAAAAAACACATTATTTAAAAAGTACCCATAAAGATTTAAAGAGAACTACTTTGCCTTTAACATGTAAATTGCCAAATTACAATTGCCACATTATCATTGGGTTGGTGGGGAGGAACAGACCTGAAAGAGAATTTGAACTGTTATTAATTAAATAAGTACCTGGTAAAGACTGACTTTAATAGATTTTAACAAAAAATAAAAAATAAAATTACATTTCTGTACACATGGACTTTTATATGACATTTCAACCATGTTTTAGTTTGAACTTTACTAGGGTAAAGATGTTCAAGCAAACATCTTGTTTCTTTTTCAGGCATTAAGCTCATGTCAGACAGGTATGAAATTAGTAGTAACATCTATACTGTATTTAATGAGTGTTTACTATGTATGTACCAAGCACCATCCTTTATGTACATTTAATCTTTTTTAATGTTTGTTTATTTTTGAGAGACAGAGTGTGAGCGGGGGAGGGGCAGAGAGAGGGAGACACAGAATCTGAAGCAGGCTCCAAGCTCTGAGCTGTCAGCCTAGAGCCTAACGCAAGGCTTGAAAACTCCCAAACCAGGAGATCATGACCTGAGCCAAAGTCGGACGCTTAACTGCCTGAGCCACCAGGTGCTCCTATCCTTTATGTACGTTTAATTCTCACAAGAACCCTATGGGAAGATACAATTATTATTTTCATTTCACATGTGAGGAAATGAGGCTCAGAAAGATTACTTTCTTGGAGGCCACATAATGAGTCAATGATGGAGCTGAGACTGACTAAGAGAGTCAGATTTAAGAAATTGCTCTTAGTCATGTGGATTCAGGAAAGACTCCTACCCAGCCGGAGAGGAGAGGCCATGGAGAGAAGACAGGTTTGAGAGACTGCTGGATTGACCAAAGGTCAGTCTTTGAGTTTTGGTCCTATGTGATGGTATATAATTCTTTCAACATAAGGTATTGAGCAGCCCTTCAGGAGTTTTGGCAACTATAATCTACCTCCTCTGTCTGTTTTTATATGAGTTCAGGTGGGAGAGAGCACAAGACATATACAGGTTATAGTTGTGCTGCATTTTTGTGCATGATTCTCAAAGCTGTTCTATTTGTGGCTTAATCCCTTCTAAAATCTAATTCAATCCTCTCTTTTTTTATTGGCATTTCTTGAGATTTTTTATTTCTGTATAAATGTCCTTGCCTTCTCTTCCTGCCCTGCTGAGTCTCAGGCAGCATGGTGAGCATCTGAGTTAACACTACACTAGTCAACCAGATTGCTCATGGACAGCCTGTCATTAGAGTGTCTTGAAAAACAGCCCCTCAGGGTTGAAAGTCTATTTGGGTATACATTGTGTTGCCTGGAACATATCAGGGTTTAGGGAAAAATAGTTAAGGGAAAGACAGATTTTTTTCCTTGAACCATTTCCACTGCTTAATAAACACCACACCATCTTCAGGTGAAGGCAGTGGGAGTACTGATTGGCTTCAACTTTATTCCACGTGATGTAAAGTGAGAACCAACTAAAACAGAAAAAACCAAAACAAAAGGAAGGAAACAAAAATCTATCTCTTCTCTACATGGTGTTGAAGGGACAGTGTGAACAAAGGTAACATTTATACCTACAGATTAGACACAGTTGGCATATTATAAATTTTATTGGCCCATGGAAATCTGGAACAATTAATGAGTTCATCGTGAATTTACTCATTTACAACAGCTTAAAAGTATAAGAACTGGATTATTAATGATCATATAGTAATGTAAATACTAATGGTTTCTTCCTGATGCTGAATTACTTTAAAAAAATATTTGTTTTACAAACCAGTGTCACTGATAAGTAAGGCAAAGACTAAAGCTGTGAAGAAATGTTTATATACTTTTCTTAGCTGAGATGCTCATTATCTGCTGGGGTAAGATTTTTATACCAGATGAAATAGCTGGTATTTAATCAATAATTTGCCCGAAAAATAATCTATCGACATATGATAAAAAGGTCTCACATATAATTCTTATAAAAATCCATAGTTTTTGCATAGTCAGAATACAAAGAACAGAAATAGCATGTAAATAGTATACATATTAATAACATACAGTGACAGTAAAATGTATATATGACAATATTGTAAAATAATTGAAGAAATTTTGAAAAAAAAGCAAGAGGGGCACCTCTGTGGCTCAGATGGTCGCACATTGGGCTCTGTGCTGACAGCTCAGAGCCTGGAGCCTGCTTCAGATTCTGTGTCTCCCTCTCTCTGCCCCTCCCCCTGCTCGTGTCTATCACTCTGTGTCTGTAAAAAATAAATAATAAAAACCGTTTAAAAAAGGAAAAAAAATGCCAGAGAGTCTAATGGAAATACATCACCAATAATCAAAAGAAGTAAGCCTTTTTGGTGACTTTTAAATAATCTTTGCATAGTATCTTTTTTAATTGTTAATTTTTAACTTTTCTCTAGCTGTATGAAATATAATTGACAAAAGTTGTATATATCTAAAATGTCAGTGTGATCATTTGATGGGCATACACATTGTGAAATGAGATTTTTAGTTTGATGTAGTCCCAGTTGTCTCTTGGTGCTTTCATCGTCTATGCTTTTGGTGTCAAATCCAAAAAATCATTGCCAAGACCAATATCAAGAAGACTTTCCCCTATGTTTTCTTTTAGGAATTTTACGGTTTCAGGTCTTGCATTCAAGTCTTTAATCCATTTAACTATAAGGGAACTTTGAGGAACAAGATTTACCATTTACGAGTCCTGGCGAGTATAAAACGCACCTGAGGACCACACAGGGACGTACTGGGGAAAGGTCTTATTAGGATCTGAGCTTGTGGTGTCTAGGGTTACATGGCTTCATTTTTTATCGTGTAATTTAGAGCATAAAAATGGGAATTATGGAACCGGAAGGGAGAAGTGGAGTCACTCAAGTGATTTGAAGAGGGACTTTCTTCTAGTTATTTATTTGGTTGTTTTGCTAGTAGCTGTGTCCTATAGCTGGCGATATGTTTATTCAAGATGGATATTTTTTGAAAAGGGTGCCTTGACAATCAAAAAAGCTGATTGTCAGGCACTTTACACTACAATCAAAAGCTTCATGCCAGGAACTTACACTACTGTGTCGCGGTTCTTTTTTACTGTCGTGTTGTATACTGTAGTATGAAAATAACACACAATCTTAATTTTATTCATTCTACTGTAGATGGGTATTTGCATTGTTTTAAGTTTATGGTTATTAGGAATAGAACTGCTATGAACATCCTTGTATCTATCTTTTGTCTAATATACGAATTTATTACCCTAGAGAATATTCCTAGAAGTAGAATTGTTGTTTCATAAGAATAGGTCAGTCTGTGTTTAGCTTTTTAGTAAATACTTCTGAACAGTTTCCAAAGTGACTGTAAAATTTATACTTGCACCAACAGTATTGAAAATTCCAGTTGTTCCTTATCCTTCTCAATCCCTGGAATTGTCAGTCTTTTAATTTAAACCATTCTGGTGAGTCTTTGGTCTCAATTTTTTTTTTTTCACTGATGGATAATGATTTTGAGAATTTTTAAATTAGCTTATTGACAATTTGGACATACTTTTTCTGAAGTGCCTGTTAAGACTTTCACTCATTTTTTTTTTATTATTTAAATGCAAGTTAGATAATATACAGGGTAGTCTTGGCTTCAGGAGTAGAACCCAGTGATTTATCTCTTACATATGACACTCAGTGCTCATCCTGAAAAGTGCCCTCTTTAATGTTCCTTATGCTTTTCACTCATTTTAAAATTGGATTGTCTCTTTCTTATTGCTTTGTAGAACTTCTTATATTTTGGATATCACTTTTTTGACAGATATATTTATTACGAATATCTCCCAGGCTGTGGTTGGCCTTTTCACTCTCTTATGATATCTTTGAGAATATTATGTTTCTTTAATGATTAGTTAGTAGCCCAATATAAAAATACAGCATAGTTTTAAAAATAAAGTAACTACCACTATTTGTATATAGGCTATAATTCTATAAAATAAAACAGTACAACAATTTTTTTTTTCTAGGACTTGTTACTATTTTCAAGTTAGGAGTCTTCAAAAGTCTCCCTGAGAGCATTGTTGTCTCTAGACAGAATTGTTAAATAATGAGTTTTAGTTTTGGTATATTTCCTACTCTTTTTGAAACCTCCAACATACCTGTCTTGTAAATCCTTTCTTCGTTTACTTAGGTCTTAACTCTGAGGTAATATTTTCATGAATAATCACTGAATACTTCAAGAGTGATTCTAGAGCCAAAGCTGCAGCATCAACCAATAGAAAAGGCTGCTTTTCAGAAAGTTTTAAATTGCTAATTAGTAACTGATTTCTTTGAACTGGTATTGAGCTATTTCAGAAAAGTGGATTTTATCCCTGCAATGAGTCTTTAAGCCCCATGTCATATGCTTCTTTGGAATCATACAGAGTGCTGAACGCCATGTAGTTTCCCTTCATCTCCCACAATAAAACTAGTTACGCCCTCTTTTGTACTCTCCATATACTTTGTATTCAAGTTTATTCAAGTATATGATAAGATTTATTTACATGTCTGTCTTCTCCTTTCTCTTCTTTCCAATCTACCTCTTGCCCCTAACCTCATCAAAAATATTCTATGAAAGACTTGATTTATTCTTGTTTGAATCTTCAGTCGCTGCCTGGCAGTGTCTAGCACAGTCTACCAATGTTTGAGGAATAAACAAAAAATAATTTTTCAGTAAATATTTGTTGAATTGGTAACATAATTTTTTGATCACTGAATATCTCAAAATGAAAGCTTACTGATCTTTTTTACTGAACATAATAGACTTCTTGACTTTTAAAACAGAAGAAAAATCTTTCATTTTATTGTAACTCTCTTACTTCATAGTGGAATTCTTTTTGGGAGAGGGAGGAGTAGCTAAAACTATATGCTTTTGGAGCCTACCTGTGGTGAACTATATGCTCTTACTTTCATAGTATTCTTTTAGACAAAAGTATAGAAAAAGGACACAAAAAGATGCTTTTAAAACACAAGTTTATTTTAGAGATATGATTGTATTTACATTTGTGTACCTTCTTTCCCTTTGTTTATTAGGAAACAGCAAAGTGTTTCAAACTAATCTCTGAGAAGAGGAGTTTATACTTCTATTTTTATTTTTTAATTCAGTATAATTAGTAGCGTTATATTAGTTCAGGTGTGAAATATAGTGATTCACCAATTCTATGCATTACCCAGTGCCCATCATGATAAATATACTTATTCTCCTTTATTTCATCCATTCTTCCGCCCACTTCCCCTTTCGTAACCATCAGTTTGTTCTGTATAGTTAAGAATGTTTTTGTTTGTCTCTTTTCCCTTTGTTCGTTTTTTTTTTCCTTAAATTCCACATGTGAATGAAATCATATGGTATTTGTCTTTCTCTAAGTTTCATCTGTAATTTATGCACATGGCTAAATTTCATTCTTTTTCATGGCTGAGTAATATCCGTGTGTGTGTGTGTGTGTGTGTGTGTGTGTGTGTGTGTGCCACATCTTTATCCATTCATCTATCAGTGAATGTTGGGTTGCTTCCGTATCTTGGCTATTGTAAATAATGCTGCGATAAACAAAGGGGTACAGATAGCTTTTCATACTAGTGTTTTGTTTTCTTTGGGTAAATATCCAGTAGTAGAATTACTGGATCATTGGTAATTCTATTTTTAATTTTTTGAGGAATATCCATACTGTTTTCCACAGTGGCTTGACTGGTTTATATTCTTACCAACAGTGCACAAGAGTTCTTATTCTCCGTACCCTTGCCAAAACTTGTTTCGCATGTTTTTGATTTTAGCCATTTTGACTGGCATTAGGTAATATCTCATTGTAGTTTTGATTTGCATTTCTCTGATGATGAATGATGTTGAGCATATTTTCATGTACCTGTTAGCCATTTGTATGTCTTATTTGGAGAAATGTTTGCTCATGACTGCAGCCCATTTTTAAACTGGATTGTTTTTTTGGTGTTGAGTTGTATAAAATCTTTATATTAACCCGTTATCCGATTTGTCATTTGCAAATATCTTCTCCCATTCAGTAGACTGTCTTTCAGTTTTACTGATTGTGTTATTTGCAGAAAGAATGCTTCTTATCGTGCGGAAGTTTTCATTGTGATGTAGTCTTAATAGTTTAATTTTGCTTTGTTTACCTTGCCAAAGGAAGCATTATCTAGATAAACATTTCTACAGCTGATGTCAAAAAGATTATTGCCTATATTTTCTTCTAGGAATTTGTTTCAAGTCTCGCAATAGGTCTTTATTCCATTTTGAATTCATTTTTCTGTATGGTATAAGAAAGTGATCCCGTTTCATTCTTTGGCATGTAGCCATCCAGTTTTCCCAACACTGTTGATTAAAGAGATTTTTTTCCCACTGCCTATTCTTGCCTCTTGTGTTGGAAATTAATTAACCATATCATTGTGGGTTTATTTCTAAGATCTCCATTTTGTTCCATTAATCTATGTGTCAGTTTTTGTGCCAGCACCATACTGTTTTGATTACTACAGGTTTGTAGTATATCTTGAAATCTGGGATTGTGATACCTCCGGTTTTGTTCTTTTTCAAGTTGCTTTTGCTATTTAGGGTCTTTGGGGGTTTCATACAAATTTTGGGATTATTTGTTCTAGTTCTGTGATAAAATGATATTGGTATTTTGATAGGGATTGCATTAAATCTGTAGATTGCTTTGGGTAGTATGGACATTTTAGCAATATTGGTTCTCTCAGTCCATGAACTTGGACTGTCTTTCCATTTGTTTGTGTTATCTTCAATTTATTTCATCATCTATGTTTATAGTTTTTAAAGTATAAGTCTTTCACCTTCTCAGTTAAGTTTGTTCCTGGGTATTTGATTCTTTTGGGGCAATTGTAAATGAGGCTTTTTTTTTTTAATGTCTCTTTCTGCTACTTCATTATTAGTGTATAAAAATGCAACAGATTCCTCTCTATTGATTTTGTACACTGGGGCTTTGCTGAATTCATTTATCACTTCCAGCAGTTTTTTGGTGGAGTCTTTGAGTTTTCTACCTGTAGTGTCATGTCATCTGCAAATAGTGAAAATATTACTTCTTCCTTACCAATTTGGATGCCTTTTATTCCTTTTTGTTGTCTGTTTGCTGTGGCTCAGAATTCCAGTACTATGTTGAATAACAGTGGTAAGAGTGCCCATCCTTGTCTTTTCCTGATCTTAGAGGAAAAGCTCTCAGTTTTGCACCTTTGACTATGATGTTAGCTGTGGGTTTTTCATACACAGCATTTATTATGTTGAGGTATGTTCCCTCTAAATCTACTTCGTTGAGGGTTTTTATCATAATCGGATGTTGTACTCTATCAAATGCCTTTTCTGCATCTATTGGTTCATATGGTTCATAAGATCATATGGTTCTTCTCCTTTTTCATATTGATGTAATGTGTCACATTGTTTGATTTGCAAATAATGAAATACACTTGCATCCCAAGAATAAATTCCACTTGATTGTGGAGAATGATATTTTTAGTTTGCTAATGTCTTGTGGAGGATTTTAAATCAAGGCTCATCAGAGATATTGGCCTGTGGTTTCCTTTTTTTTTTTTTTTTTTTTGTAGGGTCTTTATCTGGTTTAGGTGTGAGGGTAATACTGACCTCATAGAATGAATTTGGAAACTTTCCTTCCTCTTAGTTTAAGAAGAATAGGTATTAACTCTTCTTTAAATTTTTGGTAGAATTTGTCAGCGAAGCCATCTTGTTCTGGACTTTTTTATTGGGAATTTTTTGTTTACTGTTTCAATTTCATGACTAGTAATTGGTTTGATCAAATTTTCTATTTCTTCCTGATTTAGTTTTATGAGTTTATATGGGTCTAGGAATTTATCCATTTCTTCTAGGTTGTCCACTTTTTTGGCATATAGTTTTTTTTTAATTTTTTAAAATTTAATTCTGTGTGTGAGAGAGAGACAGAGAGAGACATAGAGAGAGAGAGAGAGAGAGAGACAGCATGAGCAGGGAAGGGTCAGAGAGAGAGGGAGATGCAGAATCTGAAACAGGCTCCAGGCTCTGAGCTGGCAGTCAGCACAGTCCGACGCGGGGCTCGAACCCACGAACCATGAGATCATGACCTGAGCCAAAGTCAGACACTTAACCGATTGAGCCACCCAGGCACCACTGGCATATAGTTTTTTATTCATTTATTTTATTTTATTTTATTTTATTTTATTTTATTTTACAAACAGTTTATTGTCAAATTAGTTTCCACATAACACTCAGTGCTCATCCCCACAAGTGTCCTCCTCCATGCCCATCTCCCCCTCCCCCCACATCCATCAGTCCTCAGTTTTTGTCAGCATTCAAGAGTCTCTCATGGTTTGCCTCTCTCCCTTTCCCCCACCATTTCCGCTCTTCTTCTCCCCCTTGTTCCTCCGTCAAGTTCCTCCTAATCCTCCTATACGTGCAAACATATGATATTTGTCCTTCTCTGCCTGACTTATTTCGCTCAGCATAACACCCTCAAGGTCCATCCATGTTGCTACACATGGCCAGATTTCATTGTTTCTCATTGCCATGTAGTATTCCATGGTATAGATAAACCACATCTTCTTGATCCATTCATCTGTTGATGGACACTTAGGCTCTTTCCATGTTTTAGTTATTGTGGAGAGTGCTGCTATGAACATAGGGGTACATGTGCTCCTATGCCTCAGCATTTCTGGATCCCTTGGGTAAATTCCTAGCAGTGCTATTGCTGGGTCCTAGGGGAGTTCTATTGATACTTTCCTTAGGAACCTCCACACTGTTTTCCAGAGGGGCTGAGCCAGTTTACATTCCCACCAACAGTGTAGGAGGCTGCCCGTTTCTCCACATCCTCACCAGCATCTAGAGTTATCTGATTGGCTCAATTTAGCCACTCTGACTGGCGTGAGGTGGTATCTCAGTGTGGTTTTGATTTGTAGTTCCCTGATGAGGAGCGATGCTGAGCATCTTTCATGTGTCTGTTGGCCATCTGGATGTCCTCTTTGGAGAAGTGTCTGTTCATATCTTCTGCCCATTTCTTCACTGGGTTGTTTGTGTTTCGGGCGTGTAGTTTGGTGAGTTACTTGTAGATTCTGGATATTAACCCTTTATCTGATATGTCATTTGCAATTATCTTTTCCCATTCCATTGGTTGCCTATTAATTTTCTGGGTTGTTTCCTTGGCTGTACAAAAGCTTTTAACTTGATGAGGTCCCAATCATTTATTTTTGCTCTTGATTCCCTTGCTTTTGGGGATGTGTGAAGTAAGAAGTTGCTGCGGTGGAGGTCAAGGAGGCTGTTTCCTGCTTTCTCCTCTAGGGTTTTGATAGTTTCCTGTCTCACGTTCAGGTCCTTTATCCATTTTGAGTTTATTTTTGTGCATGGTGTGAGAAAATGATCTAGTTTCATTCTTCTGCATGTTGCTGTCCAATTCTCCCAACACCATCTGTTAAAAAGGCTGTCTTTTTTCCATTGGATATTCTTTCCTGCTTTGTCAAAGATTAGTTGGCTGTGTACCACTTCTGAGTTCTCAATTCTGTTCCATTGGTCTATGTGTCTGTTTTTGTGTCAATACCATACTGTCTTGAGGATGACAGCTTTGTAGTAGAGGCTAAAGTCTGGGATGGTGATCCCTCCCGTTTTGGTTTTATTTTTCAGGATTACTTTGGCTATTCGGGGTCTTTTGTGGTTCCATACAAATTTTTGGATAGTTTGTTCTAGTTTTGAGAAGTATGCTGGTGCAATTTTGATTGGAATTGCGTTGAATGTGTAGAGTGCCTTAGGTAGTAATGACATCTTAACTATATTTATTCTTCCTATCCATGGGCATGGAATGTTTTTCCATTTCTTTGTGTCTTCTTCAATTTCCTTCATAAGTTTTCTATAGTTTTCATCATAAAGATCTCTTGTATCCTTGGTTAGGTTTATTCCGAGGTATTTTATGGTTTTTTGTGCAATTGTGAATGGGATCAGTTTCTTGATTTCTCTTTCTGTTGCTTCATTATTAGTGTATAAAAATGCAACCGATTTCTGTACGTTGATTTTGTACCCTGAAACTTGGCTGAATTCTTGGATCAGTTCTAGTAGGCTTCTGGTGGAGTCTGTCGGGTTTTCGATGTAGAGTATCATGTCATCTGCGAAGAGTGAAAGTTTGATTTCCTGTTTGCCAATTCTGATGCCTTTGATTTCCTTTTGGTGTCTGATGGCTGATGCTAGGACTTCCAGCACTATGTTAAACAACAGTGGTGAGAGTGGACAGCCCTGTCGTGTTCCTGATCTCAGGCAGAAAGCTCTCAGTTTTTCCCCGTTGAGGATGATGTTCGCTGAAGGCTTCTCATAGATGGCTTTGATGATGTTTAAGTAGGTTCCTTCTATCCCAACTTTCTCGAGAGTCTTTATTAAGAAGGGGTGCTGTATTTTGTCAAATGCTTTTTCTGCATCTATGGACAGGATCATATGGTTTTTATCTTTTCTTTTATTGATATGAGAAATCACATTGATTGATTTGCGAATGTTGAACCAGCCCTGTAACCCAGGAATGAATCCCACTTGATCTTGGTGGATGATTCTTTCTATATACTTCTGGATTCGATTTGCAAGGATCTTGTTGAGAATTTTTGCACCCGTATTCATCAAGGATATTGGCCTGTAGTTCTCTTTTTTTGCTGGATCTCTGTCTGGCTTGGGAATCAGAGTGATGCTGGCTTCATAAAATGAGTCCGGGAGTTTTCCTTCGATTTCTATTTTTTGGAATAGTTTGAGAAGGATTGGGATTAATTCTGTTTTAAATGTCTGGTAGAATTCCCCAGGGAAGCCATCAGGTCCAGGGCTCTTCTTATTTGTTGGGAGATTTTTGATTACTGATTCGATTTCTTCACTCGTTATGGGTCTGTTCAGGTTTTCTATTTCTTCCCGTGTGAATTTTGGTAGTGAGTGTGTGTTTAGGAATTTGTCCATTTCTTCTAAGTTGTCCAATTTGTTGGCATATAATTTTTCATAGTATTCCCTGATAATTGCTTGTATTTCTGAGGGGTTGGTTGTAATAAGTCCTTTTTCATTCATAATTTTGTCTATTTGGGTGCTCTCTCTTTTCTTTTGGATAAGTCTGGCTAGAGGTTTGTCAATTTTGTTTACTTTTTCAAAAAACCAACTCTTGGTTTCATTGATCTGTTCAATTGTTTCTTTGGTCTCTATGGTGTTTATTTCTGCTCTAATTTTTACTGTTTCTCTTCTTTTACTGGGTTTAGGGCGTTCTTGTTGCTCTGCCTCTAGTTCCTTTAGGTGAGCGGTTAGATTTTGCACTTGCGCTTTTTCTAATCTCTTGAAATAGGCCTGGAGAGCCATGTACTTTCCTCTTAGGACTGCTTTGCCGCATCCCATAGATTTTGAATTGTTGTGTTTTCATTTTCATTTGTTTCCATATATTTTTTAATTTCATCTCTAATTGCCTGATTGGCCCATTCATTCTTTAGAAGGGTGTTCTTTAACCTTCATGTTTTTGGAGGTTTTCCAGACTTCTTCCTGTAATTGATTTCAAGTTTCAAAGCATTGTGATCTGACAGTGTGCATGGTATGATCTGTATTCTTTTGAATTTATTGAGGGCTGCTTTATGTCCCAGTAGGTGATCTATCTTGGAGAATGTGCCATACGCACTTGAGAAGAAAGTAAATTCCCTGGCCTCAGGATGTAAAGTTCTAAATATATCCGTCAGATCCATCTGGTCCAATGTGTCTTTCAAGTCCACTATTTCTTTAGTGATTTTCTGTCTGGTTGACCTATCCATTGCTGTAAGCGGAGTATTAAAGTCCCCTGCTATTAGCACATTCTTATCTATAAGCTTGTTTCTGTTTGTGATTAATTGTTTTAGATATTTAGGTGCTCCCATATTCGGTGCGTAGACATTTATGATTGTTAGTTCTTCCTGATGGATGGACCCTGTAATTATTATGTAGTGCCCTTCTTCATCTCTTGTGATTGTCTTTAATTTAAAGTCCAGTTTGTCTGATAGAAGTATCGCTACTCCGGCTTTCTTTTGATTTCCTGTAGCATGATATATATTTCTCCATCCCCTTACTTTTAATCTGAAGGTATCTTCCCGTCTAAAATGAGTTTCTTGTAGACAGCATATAGATGGATTTTGTTTTTTAATCCATTCTGCTACCCTATGTCTTTTGATTGGAGCATTCAGCCCATTTACATTCAGTGTTATTATTGAAATATGTGGGTTTAGAGTCTTTGTATCTTTTGTAGGGTTCATGTTTGTGGTGGTGTCTCTGGTATCTTTGTTCCTTGCAACCTTTCCCTCAGAGTATCCCCCTCAGGATTTCTTGTAGGGCTGGCTTCATGGTGACAAATTCTTTCAATTTCTGTTTATTTGGAAAGGTTTTTATCTCTCCTTCTATTTTGAATGACAGGCTTGCTGGATAGAGGATTCTTGGCTGCATATTTTTACTGTTCATCACATTGAAGATCTCTTGCCATTCCTTTCTGGCCTGCCACGTTTCAGTAGATAGGTCTGTCACCACTCTGATAGGTTTGCCTTTGTATGTTAGGGCCCTTTTCTCCCTAGCTGCTTTCAAAATTCTCTCTTTGTCCTTATATTTTGCCATTTTTGACTATCATATGTCGTGCAGAAGATCGAGTCAAGTTACATCTGAGGGGAGTCCTCTGACCCTCTTGTATTTCCACATTGACTTCCTTCCCCAGGTCGCGGAGGTTCTCTGCTATAATTTGTTTCAGGACTCCTTCAGCACTTTTCCCTCTCTCTTCCTCTTCTGGGATTCCTATGTTACGGATATTGTTGCGTCTGACCATGTCACTGAGCTCTCGAATTCTTCTTTCCTGTTCCTGGATCAGTTTGTCTCTTTTTTTGTCAGCTTCTTGTTTTTCTATAATGGTGTCTTCTAAATCACTTATTCTCCTTTCTGCCTCTTCAATCCATGCAGTGAGGCCTCTAATTTATTATGTATCTCATGTATCGCATTTTTTTAATTCTTCATGCCTATTTTTATTTTCTATTCTGTCTGTAGCCATAGTTTCTTTGATGTCCCCTATTTTTTTTCAAGCCCTGCTATTAATTTTGCCATTATTATTCTAAAATCTTGTTCAGTTATGCTGCTGATATCTGTTTTGAGCAGTTCATTAGCTGTCATTTCTTCTTGGAGTTTCTTTGGAGGAGAGCTCTTTCGTTTCATCATTTTAGTTAGCTTTCCGGCTCTTGTTGGTTTTAAAGACCTGTTATGCTCTCTGTTTCTATGAGCACTGCTATATCCAAGAAGACACTTTGACTTTCCAGGGCCTATCTTTTCAGAGAGTGTTTTTTGAATGGTATCCCCTGGTCTCTCTTGTTGGGACCTTGGTTATTTTATTTTCCTATTCGTAGTGATATTTGGGACATTCCACCTTGTGTATTCTAGCTTGTTTCTTGAGGTAGCCCTGGAAAAGAAAACAGACAGACAAACACACAGGGAGCAGGAGCACACAAACACACAGGCTAATTCAACTAACATGCAAAGCGAGAGGGAAAACGAAAAAGTTAAGAGAAAAGATGGATCAGGGATGGTGAATAATATGGAGTATAAAGTACATAAATGGGTCAAAAAAGGGGACAGGAAAAGAAAAAAAAAATAAGAAGACCGATGGACAAAGAGCGGTTTAAAGCATATACCTGGATTTCCAGCTACAGTTAAATAGCCGTGTATATGCAGTGCTGGTTGAAGAGCATAGAGAAACTGAGAGAAGGCAGGGCGAGACGAGGCAGAATTGGAAATAGAATAAACAGGCAGAAGGGATAAGAAGCTTTTTTCAAAGAGGTAAAAGGTAGAATATGGTTGGATAGGTGAGAGAAGGATGCTGGAATTATCCAGAGACTATATAGTCTAATTACTCCTGAGACAAAGAGCTGAAAATGTCGGTAGGTGTAGATTTTACATTTACAGAATGGACTTGTGATTGTTTAAGCAAGCTGGCGACCAGAGTTAGTCAGGTCAGTATTCTGGGGAAAAAAGGGAGAAAAGAGAATGAAGAAGAAAAAAAGAAAGAGAAAAAAAGGGGGGGGAGAAAAAAATTTAAAAAAAACAAAAAAAGGAAAAAGAAAGGAAAAAGAAAAAGAAAAAAAAAAGGGAGGAGGGCACCTCTCAGGCAGGGATGGGCGTGGCGTGATCCAATGCCTCAGGCGGGAGCTGTGGCTTGGTGGTTGTGGGGAGGAGAGTGATGGTGCTCCAGTCCCTTCTTGAGCCAAGAGCTGCACCTCGCTCTTTTGGGTGTGTAAACTCCCCGTACCAAGGGCGCAGCCGAAGTTGGTTGCACTCTTCATCCCAGCGCGGTTGCAATCTCCAAATCCCAGTCCGCGCGCCCTGCTGAAGTTGCCTTAGACACAGCTTCCCAGGCAACGCCCTCGGGCTATTCCAGGCTCCCTGCTGAGCTCTGGGGGCGGAGTCAGAATCGCTGCTTCCTTCTCTGGGTCAGGCTGGCGCGCATGGGCGGGGGCTTGCCTGCCAGTTCCGCGTAGCCCGAGCCCGGTGGAGTAAGGAAAACCGGGTCCCTCTATGGCTCGTCACCTGAAACACGAATTCACAAGCTAATTTCCCAGTTTTTACCTCTTTGCCTTCCCTCCGGAGCCCCAGCCAGCCAGGAGCACAGACGCCCGGTGTC
This sequence comes from Proteles cristata cristata, assembly GCA_017311185.1. Taxonomy (NCBI): domain Eukaryota; kingdom Metazoa; phylum Chordata; class Mammalia; order Carnivora; family Hyaenidae; genus Proteles; species Proteles cristata. Next base: position 88,934 of record JAESUZ010004636.1, read on the forward strand.
TGCGTGGCTCTTTCAGGGGCCCCAGCTGCCCGGGAGCTACAATGGCGGCAGGTGCGCCACCACTCTGAAGTCCTGCCTCCAGGAACCAGCACAAAGAAGCAGTTTGTGTGCTCAGCTCCCCCAGGACCAGTTGGCGTGAGGGGACCTGGTGTGCAGGTATTGACAGGTACGGTCTTTCTATGCACCGAGCGGAGGTTTTCCCCCCTGCGAGTGGAGGTTTTTCTGTTTCGGGCTCTCTCCTTTTCCCCTCTCACTCCCCGTAGAGGGTAGAGGGGGATCGTCTCCCACCCTGGAGTCTCTGATCCCGGCCCAATTTTGTCTTCCCCGGTTCGCACTCACGTTAGAAGGCTCTCTCAGTGGATTCTGCATCCTTTGTCTCCCAATCTCTCAGGTTTTGTAAGGTTTCCAATGGCTTCAGATCTTTTCTGTGTGATGTATGGGCGCGAGTGCAAGTATGGAGCTCCTTACTTCTCTGCCATCTTGCCCCCTTCCTCTGGCATATAGTTTTTTATAAGATTTTCTTATAATCATTCATATTTCTGTGGAATTGTTTCTTATTTCTTTTCTTCTTTTTCTGGTTTTATTTAGTTATCTCTCTCTCTTTCATGAGTATAGCTAACAGTTTATCAATTTTATTGATAATTTCAAAGAATGAGCTCCTAGTCTCATTGATCTATTCTATTGTTGTTTTGTGGGTTTTTTTTTTTAGTCTCTATTTCATTTATGTCTGCTCTAATCTTTATTATTTCCTTCTCATTTTAAGCTTTGTTTGTTCTTCTTTCTCTAGCTTCTTTACGGGTAAGGTTACATTGTCTGAGATTTTTTTTTCTTGTTTCTTGAGGGAGACCTGTATTGTGATAATCCTCCCTATTAGCACAGCTTTTCTGCATCACAAAGATTTTGGACTATTGTGTTTTCATTTTCACTTGTCTAAAAAAGGAGTTTATACTTTTTGAAACAATGTGCAAAAATGGGAGGTTTATTCATATTTGAACAATATATCCAAATTAATGCAAAATAAACACTAAGATTAAATTGTTCCTTGTGAAATTATTATTGATTTTCTTTCAAAAGAAAGAAATGGTCCAAATGGCAGATAAATATTCCTCTGTTTAATTTAAACTATAAACTTATTTTATAGTGGACAATCACCAGGTATTATTGAGCATTTTGGGGGGGTCTTAGAGCTATATCTTTGTCTCTGAAGAGGACACAAAGTAGAAAAGAAGACAAAGCCTCTACCTCTAAGACTCCCTTTAGAAGATACCATGAACTAAGTTGTACTGTCTTGCTTTTTGAGCTTTGATATAATTCCAAGAGTGTGTAAAAGCAACATGAACTGTTCTCAAAAGAACAAGTTATTTTGGGAAAGTGAATGTTATGTTTCTTTTCTTAATTATTTATTTTATCATATTGGTAGCACTTCTGGTGCTTTCTAGGACTACTTGTGTATTTCTATACTTTACATGTTTTCTAAGAAAAAGACTTACTCTCAAAAGTTTGAGGAGTATTAATAGTATTGATCAAACAATTTCCCCAAATATGGACAAATGTGGACCAGACATACATATATTCTTAACAGTAAAAGGATATATTGAATAGATCCTTCCCAAGAGTTATGTGAAAAGTGTGCATGATAAAGAATAATGTTGGAGAACTAAGATTATTTGATCTAAAGCTACAGTATTCAAGACCATATGGAGGGGCACCTGGGTGCTTCAGTTGGTTAAGCGTCCAAACTTCGGGTCAGGTCATGATCTCGCGGTTCGTGGGTTCGAGCCCCGCGTCAGGCTCTGTGCTGACAGGCAGCTCGGAGCCTGGAGCCTGTTTCAGTCTGTGACTCCCTCTCTCTCTGACCCTCCCCTGCTCACACTGTCTCTCTCTCTCTCTCCTAGAAAAAAAAAAAAAGACCATATGGAGTTGATATTAAGAAAAATTATCAATAGATCACTGGAACAGAAAAGTCCGGAAATAGACCCACACATATGTTGTGTTTACCCATCCATTCTACTTCTAGATAGCTAATTTTCTACAAAGATGCAAAAGCAGTTTAGTGAAGAAAGAAAAATGTTTTCAACAAATGGTATTGGAACAAGTAGATAGCAATGTGCAAAAATGGGAGGTTTATTCATATTTGAACAATATATACAAATTAATGCAAAATAAATAATAAAAGTAAATGTGAAACCTCAGACTATGAAACTTTTGTGAACTTGAGTTAAGCAAACGTCCTAGATGGAACACTGAAAACATGAGATATAAAAGTACTCATTGATAAGTTGGACTTTATCAAAATTAAAAACTTTTCTCTTCAAAAGACATTGTTAATGGGATCCCACAAGCCACATTGTCGGAGGCCAGCTCTGGCAGGTCCAGGGGCCCCTGAAGGATGGACGGTGTCGGCGAGAGAGAGAGTGAGAGAGCCCTGAGATCCTTTCTTATCACCAGGCAGGCATCTCCATCCTGTCGGTTTTGGTGTCTTTATTTATAGGTCACATGTTAACATGGCATCAGAAAATGGTATTTTTACAATGGATAGTTCTCCGTGATAAGATATTTTTGGAAAATGTACAGAAACAGGTTTTACAGAAGTCTTCTTGTCGAGCTGCTTCAATTATAGCGAGGTTGAGTAATTAAGAAAATGACAGGGTGTTCACATTTTAATAACACTAAGATTAAGTCATAGGTTTGTAGATACTCTTATCCATCCTCATCACAGTTGCCAAGGTAAGGGAAGGTGTTTGTGGAAAGTAGGCCTTAGGGAAGGAGCTGCTGTACATCACCAGGTAGCAAAGATATATGTAGTAACTTATCTTCTACTCTTTTCTGTTCCTTCTCTCTGAGTTAGGCTCTTTTTCTCCGGACAAGACTTGATTTTCCAGTTATAGTCTTTATTGCACTGGAGAGCCAACCATACCTTTAAAGAGTTTAGCTCCTTTCCAATACATAGAATAGCCTCTTCAATGGCATTTACCTTTGTGTCTAGCTTTATGATTTCTTGAAAAGCTAGGGCATGAGAGACATTTTTGGTTAGTTAATTTACATGTTGAGCTGTATGAACATCTTGGACTAACACAATAGTAGAAACAGCATTGTACATGTAAAGATCAATCTTTTATGAGTAAGGGTCATTAACCTGTTCATAGCTCAAGGGAAAGTATGGAGGGAAACAACCTGCTGGAGACACGATGTCTGTTCCCATAATCGAAACAAGAAGTTCCCACAATAAGTTCCTTCACAAGGTGCAATCATCATACCGGGGCCGGAATAAGGGGACAAGTCATTCCCGATACTGCTCAACAAGGTACCTTAGGGGTCAGTGCTCAAGCAGAAATAATTGAGTGGGGGTGGATATCGGTCGTCATCTGATTGGCAAGAGACTGTGCAAACTTGCTTTAACCTCATCAGGAGTTTTCTCAACTAGTGAGCTCAGAATGGCTCCCAACACCACACTCTGTGATAAATATTTGCATCTCTTATATTTGATAAAGAATTTGTATCCAGAATATATAATGAACTCTCAAAACTCAATAATAAGAAACAAAAAAAGTAATTAAAAAAGGAAACAGATTTGAAAAGATACTCTCCAAAGAAGATTAACAGCTAGTTAAAGAAGCACGCAAAAAGATTCTCAACATCATTATATATTATGGAAATACAAAGTAAAGCCATAATGTGATATTACCTACACATATTAGAAGAAGTATGATTGAAAAGTCTAATCATACCAAATGTTGGGGATAATTACTAATGCTAGGAGAAAGGTAAAATGGTACAAGTATTTTTGAAAACTGTTTGGCAGTTTCTTAAAAAGTTAAACATATACACACCATATGGTCCACTCATTCCTCACTTATGTATTTAACCAGGAGAAATGGAAACACATGTCCATTTGAAGACTTGTACATGAATGTTTGTAGCAACTTTAGTCATGATAGCCAAACTCTGGAAACAATTCAAATGTCCATCAAGAAATGAATGAAATTGAAACTGTTCTACTACTGAGTAATAAAAAGGAACAGATTTTGAAACATACTACACAGTAAAAGAATCTAAGAATAATTCCACAAAATAAAGGAATCTGGACAAAAAGGAGAACATACTGTATCATTTCATTTACATATAATTCTAGAAAATGCACACTACTCTATGGTAGACAGCAGATAGTGGTTGCTTAGAGATGGGCTTGGAGACAGGGCAGGAAGGGATAGGAGGGAAAAAATACAAAGAAAAATTTGGGGGATGAAAGATAGGTTTATTATTTTTATTGTGGTGGTGGTTTCTTAAATGTATACGTAGGTTAAAGCTTTTCAAATTGTATACTTCAAATATGCACAGTTTGTTGTGAGCGAATATACCTTAATAAAATGATTAAAGGAAAAATTAAAAATTAAAACAAGTTTAATCAAGATAAAAGTGCATAAGGTAAAAAAGGATCTAGTAGTGGTGTTTTAAAATACTTAAAACATTGTTATGTGATACATTGATTATCTACAGTACACTAACTGTTGAGCATAGAAGTGAAGAGGTAGAAAATTTAACTAGATACCCCTGGAAGTTTAAATATATTGATACAGGGGCACCTGGATGGCTCAGTCGGTTAAGCATCCAATTTTGGCTCAGGTCATGATCTCATGGGTCATGGTTTTGAGCTGCACATCAGGTTCTGAGCTATCAGGACAGAGCCTAGAGCCTGCTTTGTATTCTGTTTCCCTCCCCCGCTCACACTCTCTGTCTCTCAAAAAATAAAGTAAAACATTGAAAAAATGTTTAAAATATGTTAATACAAATAGCACATACCTATTTATGGCAACCCTGACCAGAGAATCTGGAGAGTTAGCTTTGGGAGGAAGTGTTAGCTTTGGGAGGAAGTCAGGAGAACTAAGGTGGTTTTTAAAATTAACTTTGGGCACAGACAATGAAAACCTTGACACTATTTATGAAACATTGTGTCGCTCATAAATCCCTTGTTAGATCACTCTGAAGAATTCATTAATAGTTTCGAGACTTTTTAAAAACCAATCAGAGTTAATGTAATGGATACACTTTATGTGTCGAAGGAGACTTGTACCTCCTATATTGGAAGCAGTGAAATATGGGGTAAGGACAATATTCCTTGAGGCCCCTCAAAGTTGGAGCTTTCAGAGGATAATTAAATTCTGTTTTATTGCTAAATTAAAGAATGAAAAAAGTGTCAGGTCACCTATTTAAATATCTCTCACTTAACAATATAATTCTGTTTATTTGATTCTAAATATAATACAAAATCATCATTATCTCTGAACTTAAGGGGGCCACTAGCCAAAGGGGAAAATCTTTTTTTTTTAACAGAAGTGACATAATTTTAGCTGCTGCTAGTGGAGTCTAGTTCACATATCTTTTTTTTTTTTAATGTTTTATTTATTTCTAGGAGAGAGAGAGAGAGAGAGAGAGACAGCGTGAGCAGGGGAGGGTCAGAGAGAGAGAGAGTCACATACTGAAACAGGCTCCAGGCTCTGAGCCGATAGTCAGCACAGAGCCCGTCGCGGGGCTCGAACCCACGAACCGCGAGATCGTGACCTAAGCGAAAGTCGGATGCTTAACTGACTAAGCCACGCAGGCACCCCATAGTTCACATATCTTAACTGAAATATTAGCGTCTGGATGACAAATGGAAAGTCATTAGTTTATGGTTGTTGTATTCATAATGACAGATTCAGACGGGCAAGGAAAAGCTTCTGTTAGTATAGTTTGCAACTTCAAATAAGGTAATCTCCCATGCTGGGAAACTTAATTTCTATATGTGGAAAAAATAGTTAAGACCTGTATTGCTTTTACAAATTGAAAAAAGGAATGGATGATTTTCTGTAAAATGCTCTTGCTTTCCTGCTGCCTCTGTGAAATTTATCCTCATATACATAATTTGTAATACAATATTGTCTAAGACTAATGGACTTTGCTTAGTGCTAAGTGGCATAAGACTATAGTAAATCCTTCCAGAGACAATTAAAAACTACTTGAGGAAGTTTAATTACATTAAATAAATAATTTAAGTATAGATTTTTTTAAACCTTGTACCTTTGACCAGAAGCATAAATAAGTAAGCTATGAGAAAAGTGGGTCTTGTATAATAGATGAATACTGAAAGTTAAAGAACATACAAACTCTAGAATGCAACACTATTTCCCACCCCTTCAATTCCCTTTCATTGCTAAATATTGTCTGGTGTAATTAAAACCACAATCATGGGGCTGAGGTTTCATAGTGTAAACTCAAAATAAGAATAAATTTAATTTTTTCCAGCACCCATTTTAACTTGCCTTTTGCTAAATTACAGTCAGAAAACAAATTCTTTTTAATAGAATTTCAGGAAAACCAAGAGGAAATTATATTACACCACATACATACTACCTATGTATATACATGATATATATGCACTATAAATATAATTATATATACTACATATGCTACTAAGGTTAAACTGTGGTACAAAAGGACTTTACATATGCTCTTCATGTTTTTATATGAGGTATCTAAGAGTTACTGCATTACTTCTAATTACCAGTTATAAGATTGCAGGGTGGTTTTTGGCAGTAAAGAGTTATATTTGCAAAAATAGACAAACTCAGTCAGTCCCATTACCTGAAGAGACTTAGTCTGATTATGCTAACCTTTTATAAAATAACTTCTAACATGTAGTTTCTTTAGACAGTTAAAGGGTTATGCCTTGAAACATGGCAAAATCAGAATATATATATAATCGAAACCAGGGATGTATACACATAGAGAATTAGAACTATAAATTGACAATAGAACCATTTCCAAGTTCAATTTCTCCCTGTTCCTTAAGTGAAATTGCTGATATATCTATACCTGGCTGCTCATTGTCATCCTTTGAGTTACCTCTTCCTAGAGCAATGCAAACCATGTCTCCAGCATCCCTTCCCACATGCCTCTTATCCTCTCTCTGGAATAAATCTCTTATCTAACCCAGATGGCTACCTTACTGTCCTTCAGAGAACACCTTCTACCCAGGCTTGCTCTTTCCCTTAGTGCTCTTCCCTTCCCCTTAGATCAAAGACACATCTCTTTTGAAAAGGTATCCCAGTGATTTCTTAATTCTCTGTGCTCTGTGACACATTATTTGTACCATAATCTTGGTACTTGATTTCATATAACGTAAATAATTTTTGTTAGTAGACTCCTAGTATACAAGACATCAAGACACAGTACTGTGTATATAGTATCATTTTAACTATGAATAGAAAGATGTGTAAAGGTGGGATTTGAAGAAATAACTATGATTAGTTTTTATTTTTGTATTTATTTCTAGGAGAGAGAGAGAGACAGCGTGAGCAGGGGAGGGTCGGAGAGAGGAAGTCACAGACTGAAACAGGCTCCAGGCTTTGAGCTGGCAGTCAGCACGGGGGGCTCGAACCCACGAACCGTGAGATCATGACCTAAGCGAAAGTCGGACGCTTAACCGACTAAGCCACCCAAGCGCCCCTATGATTAATTTTTTTGAATAGATATGTATGTGTTTGTGTATATATGCATATATGTATATATATACATAGTTTTCTATAAGCATATATATTCACAGAGGAAAGGGGAAAACAACTTGAAAAAATATATAAATGTTTAAAGAGTCTCTCTGGGGGCACCTGGATGGCTCAGTCGGTTGAGCATCCAACTTCGGCTCAGGTCGTGATCTCATGGTTCCTGGGTTCAAGCCCCATATCCGGCTCCATGCTAACATCTTGCTCAGAGCCTGGAGCGTGCTTGGGATTCTGTGCCTCCCTCTTTCTCTGACCCTCCCCTTCTCACGCTGCCTGTCTCTCTCTCTCTCAGAAATAAATAAAACATATAAAAAATTAAAAAAAAAATAAAAGAGTCAGACAACATCTCATCACTAAGTTGTATTTTACATAAAATAGTTAGGGGTAGGCAATATATATTTTTAATAACTTGAAATAATGCAAAAGTGAAATTTCTTTTTATGAACCTTTAAGAAAGGTTATATATTTTCATTACTATTGCTTTAAGTGAGTGAAATTAAAGAGTATAAGGGTGCCTGGGTGGCTTAGTCAGTTAAGGTTGGACTTCAGCTCTGGTCATGATTTCGCAGTTGGTGGGTTTGAGTGCGGCATGGGGCTCTGTGTTGGCAGCTCAGAGCCTGAGGTCTGCTTATGATTCTGTGTCTCCCTCTCTCTCTGCCTCTCCCCTGCTTACTCTCTGTCTCTGTCTCTCTCAAAAATAAATAAGCATTAACATTGTTTTTAAAAAATGTATAATTCCACACAGATTATTCTAGCTAAAGAGAAATGTTTCTTCTACAACTCCGGGTAATTGGATGGAAAGCAGATTACTTTAACACCACATTGACTCTTTGCAGAGACTCAAGGGGAAGGAAGTTTGAAATCACAGTCTCTGAAATATCAGAAGCTCTTCTTTGTTGTGATGGGTGAGGCTTGAGGGCCTTTGTCATATTAATGAATCTTTGGAAAGGGCAGCAGTGGAAAAGAGTAGAAGGTGAAGTGAGAAAGTGGAGCTTCTGGAAGGAAATCCAAAAAACAAGCTGGGAAATGGGAGGAGACTCTGGAGGCTCATTGCTTTAATTGACACAAATTTATGGAGTGCCTAACACAGGCAGGCACTGTCGTAGGTACTGGGGATCCAGTAGTACACAAAAGAGATACAAATTTCTGCCCTAGGAGAGTTTATATTCTAGTGGGCAGGAGGCTGAAACCTATGCTGCTATTGGGGGTGGGGGGGGAATATGGTGGGATGGCGGTGCTAGAGGACCTTTAAGAAAAGAGATGTTCAGTGACTTATGCATTGCCGCCACATTGCCCCGAAATTTCTAACAAAGGTATAGTGTTTACAAATGCTGTGTCAAAGAGATTTGTAGTTATATTGGGGTTGAGACAAAGCAGGGAAAAGAAATGAAGCTCGATAGATGGCAGCTCAATTAGAAGCTGTCATGGAGTCTTCCTCGTTTTTCATCATCATCATCATCAGTACCTCTGACCAAGCCTCACACTTCCCTGTTGTTGTGATGTGGTGAGTACTCCAGGAGCCAAGACAATACACACTGCCTGTATCACAAAGCAGGAGTCTCCTCCTTTTCTACTTTAATCTGTTGGAGAGTAATCCAAGTCACCTTACCTATGCAGTGATATTTTGGAAGGTTTACCAAACATAGTTGTTTCAGTTTTAGTTCGTGGTCTCTGCCTCTTCATCTTCTCTGCTTAAAACTTACCAATGGCTTCCCACTACCCTCGGGAAACAAGATAAGAGGAATGCAATCCACTGTCCACTGACTCCCACTTTGGTCCTGTTGGTTAAATTATAATTTAATTGTCTGGCCTCCAGAGAAGCTTTCTTTGGCTTTCCTAGGTTAGCTCTCTCTATTATCCCCCTGCAGCTCCTCACACACTGATTTCACCCATACTAGCTTGTTGCGTAGTGCCTGGTTTCTGTGCTACATTTCACTTGTTCACTGACCAGCATCATCTTGCTGACCTCTGTATCCCCAGAGCCTAACACAGCACAGAGTAGGAGCTTCATGGTACAGATAGCAGTCCCCGCGGGACCTAGGAGTCAGTTAAAGTGACCAGCTCTAAGCCGTCTTTGGAATTGACTCCCTTTCCCATGATCAAGGGGCTATGGGCCTGGGCAGGGTTTTTCTCCACTAGGCTGGATACATTCCTGGGAGACTCCTCACAGCTTCATGGTTATACATTCTGTTTGGCTCCTTTGGGCTCAGAATGGGACCTTGGGTGCAATTCATTCATAAATGTTCAGCACAGAAAACCCATAGGATGCCCACAGAGAGTTAAAAGTTAGTTAACCACAGAGGACCAACAGCTCTGCACGAGCAACCACTAGTGAGTATCCAGACACTGTTAGACCTCCCTTTCCAAAGGAGAATCACAGAGTACAAAGCCCACAAAACACAAAAGGAGTTGGTTCAGGTTTATTTTAGTCTGGCCTGATGGCCCCTCCTGAGCACCCGAAAAGCTCTTGGAAGAGAGCTTCTCCGAGCCACAGCTCAGGGTTTATATAGGGAGAGGGGCGATGCCTGTGTACAGAAGCCAGAATTTTGCAGTTAGAGGTGGCAGTTGCTTAACAGTTGCTTAAAGAACAAGTTTGACCATTCTGATCACTTACGTCTCAGGGACTTGCTGGAGCCAGGAGGAGCTAGGTTGCTCCACCCCTGACCTTTGACCAGAATAGAGTTTGAGATCAAACAATGGTTGGTATTTCCTCATTTGCAAGCCCCTCACCTTTTAGCCCAAGGGAGTTTTTACAACACTAACAGACTTGTTACTGTCTTGGGAACTGTGATAACCGAGTTTTGGCTTTGGGACTTTGGGATTGTACGTGTGTGTGAAAAATGACTTGTATTCTGGTAAGGCCTTGAGTTGTATGACCAATGCAGTTGCCTTCACTGACTGTATCTTCCCAAATTACATTACTCAGTTTGACATGCAGTGTTCTGTTTACTCTTTACAGGACTGACTTGAGGGGTGTCAGATGTTTCTGCTTCTTCTCACAATTCATAATGATCCTTCCTTTGATTTCTACACCTTGTCTCCTCTTGCTTATCATCTGCTTCTTTGCCAGGGTTCAGTGACATTTTATCTTTATGCATTTTTTTCTCAGCCCACATTCCTACAGAGAGGTTCTTACCATTTTTATGTAACTCTGGCCTTGATGCATCTATTTTCCTATAAGAGGCTCCAGAGCCTTGGGGATCTGAGAGGGAACGTGGAGAAAAACCACCTGTGGGAGAAGCTACTTCAGCTGTGCAGGAAAGAGCCATTGTCTGTGTGCCTAGTGAGCTCTCCACATCAACCTTTTCACACCTACATATGTTGGCAGCCATGCTGTGCTCTTTTTCTGAGGGCAATATATGTGCTGACAGAGAAACACATCTACCTCAAATCCTTTTCTTACCACCCCATAAATCTTAACTAACTGCGTGTTACTAGGTCCTGGTTACCAGAGGGTTATTTGGGGTGGTCTGTTTTTATTAACACAAATATCAGGTGTTTTATCAGTTCTTTTTTCATACGCACCATCAGGCTACATGACGTATGTCAATTAAGCCTACACAAATTGAATTTGACTTGAGTTATTTTATCTTGTACAGAGATATTTTCCTAGAGCCATTAACCTAGGAGAGAAAAAAAATGGAAAAAATTACACATTTCTTTTTCTTTTTTGAAATGGATCTCAAAATCTAATTTGAATAACAACTTTAAGAAATTACACGCTGTTTCTACCTGATGTTACACAAAAGCTTTGCCTCCTCTCCTTGTTGGCCACCTCCGTTGTCATGGCAACGGTTGCAGTTTCACAGATGCAGCAGTGCATTTGCTGAGCTGGAAGACAAGACCATTGTTTATAACAATAATTATTTAAGAACAGGTGTCATCAACATACGCATTAGGAAAAGGACAAAATGGAATGCTGATATCACATGAGATCAGGAAAATACTGGAAAAATAATAGCAAATCTATATTACACACTTGAGTGTACAGGGCTTTTTTGTGTGGACTAATTCAGTACGAATATAAAAATGTATGGAATATAAACAAGGTCATTAAAATTTAGCCCTTTAAACTTAACCTCAGAAATAATCTAGTATAAACTCTTAATTTGTTCTAATGCAAAAAAAAAAAAAAAGTACTATTCCTCAGCAAGCTGCATGTATAATTTCTTGTGGAAAATCAATGAACTCTAGAAATTTATATTGGTATCAGGAGAAATTCAGAGCTAATCATAAGGTTTCAAACTCATCTCCTTATTAATGAAATAAATATATTTTTTCTTAATATCTGAGAAGATTCTGATTGGAGTCCATGTTTTTATGGTAATGAGCCATTACATCTAGGGAAGTAATCTCAATCGAGCAAGGTAATTGAGTTTTTAATACAATTTTTTCTTGCATATGTGAGGTAACTAATTATTTCTCACTGAAAAGGAAGGTGAAGTTAAGCCCAAATTATGTTATTCTTGAAGGTACAAAGAATGACTCTAAGCTAAAGAGCAATTGCTAGTAGCCCTCCAAACTCTCTTACTCATCCTCAAAAATCATCTAATAATATTCTCCTTTGGAGTTACTTGAAAATAAATGGGCTGCATAAGAGTCTTTCAATTTCAAGAGAACTCAGGATTTAGGTGAAGTGCTAATGAATAGTTCGTGAACCAATAGTAAGTCTGCCAACAGCTTTAATGAAGTCCCTGAAATGCTGGGGCATCTCTCCTCTTACAGTGTGATTATTATAAGGTTTTACTTTCAGTGACTTCTCCAAGGTTTAAGCTTTCCCTCTCTAGCATTTATAAGACATTTTCAACATACCAGCCATTATTAGATTTGCCAGTTTTGGAAAGTAAATGACATCTTCCTGTCAATTGCTGTTGTGGAGTTCCATCAGCTATGTCTTGGCATTGTTACCAAGCATTTTTTTTTTCATTTTAAATGTTTAGATTTTCCTTTTACTGATAAAAGATGACAAAATTGATATATGGATTGTAGGATCACGTTCATTATTCCACATTGAATAATAGGATTTAATTTTTAGAAATGGAAGCCAATAAGAAAATGTGGATTTAGGGGCTTTATATATTGCTCTGCATCAAAAGTAACATTAAATTTCAAAGAGTTTTTTTTTAGTATGTGGAGTCACTGACACTAACTGCTGTTTCATTGCACATAGTGGAGAAGGTATGAGAGGTGAGGAAGATTTTGGGACCATGGTATAACCAAATAAAGAATTTGCAGATAGATTATTATAGCAAATTTTATATTAAATATTTAATCAATGGGTGAATTAAAACCAACAACTCAATTTACCATAAACTCTCAAAAGGCCATCAATCTAAACAGCTAGTGGCTCTACATTGGTTGTGAGCATGTCAATAATTACAATGATTAGCTTGACACATAGTTGTGAAGGTTACGCAAGTGAAAAGAAGAATAACTGTGTGTGTTTGAGTACATGGGAACCATGTATGCACTATATACTAAATATAGTGGTTAAAAGAATGAACTCTGGAGTCAGAGGGAGGGTTCTAATCCAGGCTTGGACTCTTACACGTTCTGAAACTTTAGTTAAGTTAAACTCCCTATGCCTTTCCACTTAATGCTGTAAAATATGAATAATAATTTCTAATTCATAATGTTGAGTATCAGTGTGTTAAAAAAAAGTATTTTGCATGTAAAAGGTACTTATAGTTTTTGATAGGCTTAGTGAATTTTTGTATGGTGGAAGGAAAATATCATTACTCTTTTTCATTTTAATAATAATCCTTTTGTTCTAGGAAGTATATGCAGAAGAACTATAATACAGTAAAATTTTTAAAATACATTTTTGGATGGTTATACAGGGGCTTACCATAACTCATATATACATTATTCTTTTTTTTTTTTTTTTTAATTTTTTTTTTTTTATTTATTTCTAGGGGAGAGAGAGAGAGAGACAGCGTGAGGAGGGAGGGTCAGAGAGAGAGGGAGTCACAGACTGAAACAGGCTCCAGGCTCTGAGCTGGCAGTCAGCACAGAGCCCGACGCGGGGCTCGAACCCACGAACCGCGAGATCATGACCCAAGCGAAAGTCGGACGCTTAACCGACTAAGCCACCCAGGCGCCCCATATATACATTATTCTTTACTGCCTAATGGACTCAACGTTGTCAGTTGTAAACTTATCTGGACAATGGGCAATAAAGAATTTTGAGCTTTCTGCTAGGAAGCTAATAAATATGTGAATATTGTATGTTACTATTCTTATTATAAATCAAACACACAAGAAAGATGACCCAACTACAGTCCGGTGCTGTTTCTTTGAAGTAACTGCTGTCCTGGCTCCTGGATTAGAATGCTGACTCTGTGCCTTTCCGCATTGCAGTGGTGCGCTGGTAAACACTCTCTCAACAACAACTGTAACAAAATGATTGCAGCAACAGCAAAAGCCCAGACTGTAGCATTTGCCAATTTTCACAGGGTAAATACTGCCACCATGGCTGATTTCAACTGTAATTACTAAATATTTAACAATTAGCTCTCCAGGGGAGCCAACTCCTGCACATCCTGTGCCAAAATGTGTCTCAGTTTGAGAAGCAAATTTGATCTCATCACCAAATTTAAAGTCAGTGGAAAGAGTGGGGCACCTGGGTGGCTCAGTCAGTTAAGGTCCGACTTCCACTCAGGTTGTGATCTCACAGTTCATGGGTTCAAACCCTGTATCAGGCTCTGTGATGACAGCTCGCTCAGATCCTGGAGCCTGTCTTCAGATTCTGTGTCTCCCTCTCTGACCATCCCCTGCGCATGCTGCCTCTGTCTGTCTCTCAAAAATAAATTAAAAAAAATTTTTTAAAGGAGTAAAGGTTAAAAGTTTTTTTAAAAAATAAAGTCAATGGAGGGAGCTAATATTTTCCTTATTGGAATGTCAAAGTAAGTATGAATACTTGGGCACAGACATGATGGACACGTATGAGAGAAAAAGTCAATTACCTTTTTGGACTTTTCATGCACATGGAAGTTCAAAAGGCAAAAACATCATGATATATAAAAAAGTTTTCTGTTGGTGTTTATGATTCTGAGCAGGGAGCAGTTTATTTATGCCACCACCCCACACGCTCCGTGTGTCTAATTGGATTTTCCTTGACAATAATTAGATTAGCTATTAAGACAGAACTTCACCAATCATATATATATGTGTGTGTGTGTGTGTATACTTATATATAAATACATAAAGTGTATATATAAAATGTATATATATATAAATATATATAAAATGTATGTATAACTTATATTTACAAATACCATACCAAAAGTATATATAACTTATATTTACAAATACCATAAATAATTTGTGAATGTATTTTATCTTTTTTTTTGGTTAAATTATTATAATTGATGCTATTTTGGGGAGTAAATTAGCACTAAATTACAGATGTCTGATGTAAAAGAATGTTCTTTTTGAAAAGAGATGTAATTGAAATAATTGAACCTTTCATTATGGTTAAATTTTCCTCTTGTCTCTTTCTTTTTAGCAGTAATGATAGATTATAGAATTAATTTCTTTTACATTTGTGGTTTGATTAAATCCACTTCAATATTCTAGAGAGAGAATAAAAAAACCCTCAAAACTCAGTTTCTTTAAAGTCTTGGAATTGACTTTCTGACAGAGCTTTCTTCCTAGGTTGGCGTTAGTAGAAAAGATAGGGGTATGGTTTTGATTTGCTGTTAGAGAAAAAAGTTTGGTCTGTACCCTTTTTGTAGGCACAGCATCAGAAATTATTTTAGTCATATACACAAACCTGTATTCAGCATCTACACTACGCAGAGCATTGGGCTGGGAGTGCAGGAGTGGGTGTTATTAGCAGTGTTTGGGGCTTTATTCCCCCTTGAGAAGTCTTGAGCTACATAGAATAGATGCACACACAGATTTGTGGCTGTTACATTACAATCCCACAATTGCTGGAGAATTTCGTCATATGTCAGAACTTCTTAACTCTACTAATTTTAGCTATGCCAAGTTATTTTAAGAAACTAGTGGGTGATTAATAGCAGAACTCTTTGGAGAGTCCTTAGGGAGAAAAAGAAAAAACTGTGTCCAGGCATATGTCCCAGGCACACATACGTAACATGTCACCATACTGAGCCCATATGCCCAGAGATCTCAGTGTCTCACCTGTGTTACATGCTTCCCGTTTAAACTTCCCCTTCTCTGTAATAATGCAAAGTATTAAAGAGGGAAGAGGAGTTAGAAATGTATAGCATCAAAGAGCCAGAACACAGTCAGGATTTCAAGATGAATTCAGGTCAAACTCCCCTGGGAAGAGCAGTTTCCATAACTTGGTCCAGGTCTCAGTGTGAGTTGGAGAAATGAGACATTGGAAAAGAAGGAGAGAGAGACAGAGAATCTTTGATTGTGCAGGGCTGTTGGTAGTCATGGCAAATGAGCTCTGCCATCGAAAGAAAGGGAGCATCTCTGAAAATAGAGGTGAGAGTGATTCAAGAATAAAGAGAAAAAAGCAAAAAATTTAGGGTATTTTAAATTTGAGTTTTGGGGGTTTGGATATCTGTAGTTATTGCATATATGGTTGTAGTTAAGTAACAGGGAAATAGAGAAAGAAACTGGAAGCCTATTATTATACCCTCTTCAAATAATAAGGTTTTTTTTTTCTTACAGCATAATTTTTTTGGCCTATAGGTTTCCATCTTTTTTTACCATTAAATTCAAGAGCAAAGCTATATGTGGATTATAATGCAATATCCTGCTCCTAAATTTCAAACTATAGATGAATTTTAAAGTGAGATGAGTTATTTTAACTGACACATTCCAGATTTAAACTCAGCTGTTGTAATTCAGAAGGGAAAAATATTCATAAAATCCAAGAATCTATGCAAGGCCGAAGGAGTCAACACAGTCTCCCCCAGGTCATTTACTGAGATGTTTTCAAGGCCATTGATCCAGTCTAGGGAATGGAACTAACATTCACTGTGTACTTACTGGATTCTAGATGCTGTGGTAAGTACTAATATATTTGCACATCCACTCTACAGAGTTAGATTGTGAAATCATAGCTACAGAAAAGAGGAATTAAATGCTTGGAGAAGTGAAGCAGCATAGGACCGATTTTTCAAGTAATCCTGGCAGAGCCACATGGGCTTTACTGTGAGTGTCAGTGCCGCCCACTGGAGAATCCTGCCCTTTCAGCAGGTGTACAGGTGTAAGTTAATGGTGTTGATAAAACTCTTTTATACACCTTAGTTCATTAGATTCTGGGAGGTAGGTATAGTTATTTAATTAGTTAAAGTACAGTTGACACACAATGTTACATTAGTTTCAGGTGTACAACATAGTGATTGTACAACTCCAATTATATTCTGCATATCTGAGACATAACTGTGAGTTTGAAACTTACTACATTTGAAAAGTGAGAGACTAGAACGCAGATGAATTCTATATTTAGCACCTTCCCTGCTGGCTGGATCTTCACAGAGACGAGGCACTTAAAGCTCATTGCCAAATAACAATTTCCCTTCCATAAATGACACACAGATGCAACACAATTCCCTATTACAATACCGTCTTTCAGCAGCCAATATTTAAAAGCTCCTCTTCAAGTTAGACACAATAGCATGAATATGGTTCAGGCTTGGCTTCTTTCCTCATTGAGGACTCAGGGCTGCTCTTTTCTGGTCCAGTAAAGCTTGAATTCCTTTACAGAGACAGGCGTAAAGACCTAAATCCAAGGCCCGGGAAATGTGAAGATCAGTGGTCTCAAAGTGTGGTTAGAGGACTCCGAGACCCTAGGAGTCTTCCTTTTTTACCTATGTATCTCTGGAGGCTGAATCTTCTTCATCTACTTCATTGAAAATAATATATCACAACAGGTTGAGTATAGAAAGTCAACATGAGAATTCAGTTGCCTTCTGTTAAGCCAGACATTAAAGATTCTTGCAAAAAACAAATACAACAATGTCATTCTTCTCACATTTCTGTTTGTTTTAGGTAGTATAACTATTTTTATATTTATTTATATAAAATAAGTAAACATTTAATATTTTATTTTATATGTTAAATTATAAATTTAAATATTGAATATTGAATTAAATATTGAAAATTTTTTCAATTTTACTTTTTTGTATAGTAAATATCAGTAGATAAAAATCCACACAAACAAAAATCTCTTTGGGTTCTCCAATTTTTAAAGCTTATAGGAGTCTGAATATCAAATATTCGAGAACCTCTGATGTAGAGTGTTGTTTCTCTACACTAACTTAGGTACAAACCAGAACACACTTGATAAGATAAAATGGGCCTTTCTATGACTACTACATTTTGAAAATCCATCAATAATTTAAAACCCAATTTCATTTTCAGCATTGGCCTATGTGGTCTAATTTTTTCCTCATTTATTAGTTTTCCAAATCCTCAAAAGACAAAAATAACCAGTCAAGAATATCAGAAATCTCAAATTCCCCAATTAATCAGATCAAATCAAATCTGCCATTACAAATAGTCAGGGAAAATATGCCAGACCTTCATTTTAACAGTTTAATTGGGCAATTTCTTTAAGTCCGTGTAACCTTCATAATATTACTTAGGTCTCTACAAAATAGATCACAAATCTCAGTTAAAATCAAATCTAGCATCCATTTCATGGCATAGTTTAATTTAATTGATATGTCTTCTTTCTTGCTAAATAAAGCATACCAAGCTGCTATTCCAGTTATTAACCAATACCTTTACAAGTCAGTCCAGTAATTCTTGACAAAATCCCAGAATATTTTATCAGTCAGTAGATGCATATATTAAATTTTAGAGTAGCACTGCTTTACTCTTTATAAACTCCACTGCAGACCAGGTACTATGTCCCTAACCTACATGGATTAAAAAGCCATGTTGGTGGCACTAACTCGACGTTGCAGGGTGTTGTATACCAGAGGACCAAATAATGATAAAGGGGGTCTTAAAATTCTAAAATAATAAATGACCAATTGTGGCTGGCAGGTGACTACCCAGGAAGAGATAATATGAATTAGCCTCCTTGCAGTTATGAATGATTGTGTGACTAAGTTATCACCAACGACATGTGAATTAAAGGGATATTAGAATCTCTAAGGATAGAGGGGTCACTCCACACTCAGGTGTGAGTTCTTGAGTAACTGCAGCAAAGTCTGTCTACCTGCTCTTGATGATCACATGGAGAAGAATTAAACTTCTATTTTGGTGGAACCATTGAATTTTTTTCTTTGTTAAAGCAGCTTAGCCTTCAGTGTAACTAATGCATATTCAAAATAAAAATATTAGAATTTCAATATAACACCTCTAGGCTAAAGAATTTAGCCAATTTAAATTATATAAAAGGTCCAGTTAGCATACTTGATTACATGAATTTCATATTTTTAAATGTTTATTCTTGTGGTGCCTGGATAGCTCAGTTGATTAAGTGTCTTACTTAGGCTTGGGTCATGATCTCATGGTTCAGGGGTTCGATCCCCATGTTCGGCTCTGTGTTGACAGGTCAGAGCCTAGGGCCTGCTTCAGATTCTGTGTCTCCCTCTCTCTCTGCCCCTCCTCCACTCGTGCTTGGTCTCTCAAAAGTAAAATAAACATTAAAAAAATAAAAAAGCAAACGTTAGTTCTTTTATCAACCAATAGATTTGAATAATTAAACGTATTAGTAATTGTCCATTCCAGAGCTACACAGAAATAGATATTTAGCTCTTCACTCTAGCAAAACCTAGTGCATTATAACCCTTTTGCATTGAGTTTATTTCTTCATGGCTGTTTTGTAGACTTAATTTAAGTCACTTTGTGAATAAAAACATAGAGTGAAATTTTCCTAAATTTTCCTTTATCTTCCTTACCCCAAAACACACACACACACAGGCATACACACGCACACAGGCACACACACACATGGATAGAATTGCTGTTTTTCATCCTTTAACAGTGGATGTTAAGTCTTCATTCTGCTCTTGGCTCCCTGTACCTGGCTTTTTTGCCTTGTTGAACCTCAGTCTATGTTCAGAATGAGAACCTCTGGGAAAATAGACTCCTGGTAGAAAAGTTTTCTCTTTCTGGAAATACTCAAGGACAAGAGGGTAGCGTATGTGACAGGGAGACCAAGATGTCAATTGTAGTTAGGACAAAGGTCCACAACATTTTAACCCATAGGATGTACTTGATATTTTCATACCTGACACTCCCGTGGACTCACTTAATAGTGCCATGCCCAACTGACTGATCATAACTTCATCTCTTTCTTTTCTTCTCATGAAAGCATACCAGAATGCCAGTGAGTGAGAAGAAAACAGACCAGTAATATCGCATGTGTTCTAATTTATAGCAAAATTAAAATATCTAAGTTTTAATACTTTTAGTTATTATTAGTTCCAAATTATTTTTTATATTTCCCAGTAATTGAAGTTGCCATCATGTCATCAAATTCTTGTCTTAAGACTTCTAGAGTAGGTATATTTTGATGTGTAAAAAACAGTGTTAAGGAATTCCCAATGAATTCAGTCTCAATATTAGCATAATCATGGTGGCAGTTTTTAGGTTCTAAAACTCCTTATACACAAAAGTATAATGCAACGCTTGCCATAATATATAATATACAAAATAAACCTATGTTGTTTACATATAAAATGGTCTTTGGTTTCCATTTCCGCTTCCAAACAGTGATTGATGGGATATAAAATATGACATATAAATGAAATATATAATATAAATAAAATGTGAAGCTTCAGGAAACAATCCTAATGAAGAAATGCAAATGTTGAACAAGGGGCTTTGTTCACTGAATATTCAAATCCTGATAATCTATAATTTGTAAAAATTATTTCAGTTCTTTATACTATCTGATTTTAAAATGTCATCCTTTGAAAAAACGGCATTTTGCTTTTAACCTCAAATTAAAAAATGAATTTCTATATTCCTTCTAAAAATAAAAGTCTATGACATTCACTTACTAGGATAAATCTATTCAAAATTAGAGGTTGTTTTTGGTGGGGGGCTCCCCATAGCATCTGACATTCTCTGTTTTCGCAGTCATCAGAACCTCTTTTAAGTGTCCCTCACCTCCACTGCACCAGAGACCCATGGGAGTACTGACTGTTCTGGTCTAGCTCACTCCTCGATTTCCAGCACTTAGCACAATGGTTGCCACACAGCTAACTCCCAGTAAACACTTAAATAGAACAAATTGAATTGATCAGAATTAAGTCCTCAATAAACACCTCTCAAATGATTAAAACTCAGTTATTCTGAAAAGGGCTCATAATTGAATAAAAGCAACATAAAACTCAGATTTAAAACAGTAATTTCCATTACGTTCTAATTGAAAGTTTAGCTGTATTCTTACCTTAGCCTTTTTCAAGGGCTGAGTACTCAGGCTCTCATGTTTCGTTTCCTATCCCCTCTAGACCTGTGCTAGTTGGGGGGGGTGGGGGGAGAGTATCTAAATTTTTCTTTCTGTGACTGATAAACTGGATATTTAGAATCATAGAGTTTAGTTATATTAATCATTAAGGTTTTTCCACATCTCAGTTTTTCTTCTCTAAAGTTAGGGAATTGGGGGCGCCTGGGTGGCTTAGTCGGTTGAGCATCCGACTTTCGCTTGGGTCATGATCTCGCGGTTCGTGGGTTCGAGCCCCGCGTCGGGCTCTGTGCTGACTGCCGGCTCAGAGCCTGGAGCGTGTTTCAGTCTGTGACTCCCTCTCTCTCTGACCCTCCCCTGCTCATGCTGTCTCTCTCTCTCTCTCTCTCCTAGAAATTAAAAAAAAAAAAAAAAGTTAGGGAATTGCGTTACATCTGTGTGTCATTTATGGAAGGGAAATTGTTCTTTGGCAATGAGCTTTAAGTGCCTAGTCTCTGTGAAGATCCAGCCAGCAGGGAAGGTGCTAAATATAGAATTGCTCTGGGTTCTAGTCTCTCACTTTTCAAATGTAGTAATTTTAAAACTCATAGTTATGTCTCAGATATACAGAATATAACTTTACTTCTTCACAAGTGAGCACAACCAGTCTCTGAGCACCATTTTATGTGGTGTGGGTGATTAATCCTGTTTTTTGAAGATAATGGTCTTTCTGGTTTCTGTCCAGAAAGATTCTATTAGCCTCTTTTGAGTAAACAGGGTTTTTCTTCCCTTCCTTTTCCTTTTCTTCTTCTGCTGGATCTGGGAGCAGGGGTGCCCTTACTCAACATCACATTTTTATTTAACTTTAGTGTTAGTGGACAAGCCTCTGGTTGATTTGCTGTCCTCAGACCCTACTGCTGAGTGAGAGGTCTCATCTTGCTTGGCATGCACCTGTCAACCTCTACTCTTGCTGTATCTGCTGTCACAGTATAGCTGCTGCAACCTAAGGTTCTCTTTGCACTGTCAGCTACAGTGGTTCCTTTCCACTGCCTTTCTCTTCCAGATTTGCTTGAGAACTTGCCGTGAGACCTGTTCAGTCCCCAGTTAGGGAAACTTACACAACCTGCTGTTGGGCCACTTAGCCTGTGGTGACAATCCCAGTGAGTTTACCAGCTGGGCAGGCCATCCTTTGAGTCTCCTGGAGACTGAGAGAAACTCCAGGTATGTTTGTAGTATCTTAGTCCTCTCCCTGCCCCACCTGCCCCACCACCATTTCTACTCTACTGTGGCCATCTCTTGTCGGTTTGGGATGGGAAAGAAGGCCTCAAAGTGAAAAATAAGTTATAAAATGAATGAAAGGTGGTGAGGTAGTGACAATGAGTGTGGATGACAGAATAAAATTGTTTCTAAAGGAGGGTAGGAAAAGAAGGTGTTGTGTAGAGGGAGATTTGGTCCAGAGAGTTTGGCTTGCTAGTGGGATACAGAGTGAAAACGCTGCCTTCAACATCTCCCATGCATCGTCTTTCTTGTTTTGTGTTATCTGTGGAGCCTTGTTCCGTGACAAAGTTTACATTTCATTTGTTTATTCAGCAAATATTTATTTTAACCCTACCACGTGCCATGTCCGTATCACCCACATTTCTACAGTTTTGTCATATTTAATATGTTTTAATGTGAATTTTCAAAATAATGTAAAATTGATCATATAGCAAATGACTCCCCTCCCATATATGTGTTGGTTTGTACTTTAATTCGATCACAGGAATCGTATTTCTTTTTTTTATTCCTACTGACATAGTGTGGCTGCTGCAACCTGAGGCTGGTTCTGTCAGTATGGTCAGTGCACAGTGGTTCCCTCCCATCAGTCATAGAACGATGACTTACCTGGAATAAAACTGATGTACCATCAGAAATTGTGTGGAAAGAGATCAATCCAAATTATGTCCAGGTGTAAAGGAAATGACGAAAGAGCTGTCTTTGTGGGGCAAGTTTCTGGTAGGATTTGGTAGCGATTACACAAGACAGAATAGGTGATTAAAGTTTGCCAATACAAACGTGCATTAATATACACTTATTCTTGAAGAAATTTCCCTTCCAAATAGATTTAGTCTCTAAAGGGAAATATGGCCCTTTACAACCATTTTCTAGGTAGGTGTGCATCCAAACTCAAGGTATGGTGTGTATGGTACTGACAGTTGAGCGGAGGTTAAGAGCTTTAACCAACTAATTAACTAAACTTTTTTTTTTTTAATTTAAAAAAGCAGTGTTCTTATGATAAAGAACAATTTGGCAGTAAGTTAAAAAAAGCAACTTCTGGACTTTGTGTTTCAGAAAAGAAAAAGGTAGGATTATTTTTGAGATTACTGGAAAATCCTACTTAAGTCATAGCAAGGAAGGGCAAGAGGAACACTGAAGGCTTTTTGTAACAGCAGAGCTATTAAAACATTCTAAAATAGTTTTATTCACCATGTAGTTTATAACCAAATATAAAAATATGAGCAGCAAGAAGTACAAAGTAATTTGTTTGTTAAATCCTCAGAATTCTAAATTTCACCATTTGGATATAGCAAATTATACCTATTTGAATTAAACACATTGAACATATGAAAAGGTTTTACAACCTAAAACCATTCTAAACACTAATTAAAAACTACCTTATATAAGTATGGCACAGGTATGTGTAGGGAGATATTGTATGCCTTTACCTCTCTTTCCATCCCACTAGCTCAGTGGAAGCTTTCTTTCCTCTACTATCTCAAGCATTGTCTTTGTCTTTAGATGATAGAGCAACAACAAAAGCTTTACAGAAGAAATAAAGTTGGAAAAAAGAGGATTCTATTGTTAGAAAATCTATTGAGAACAAGGAGAGGAGGCTAACTTTAAAGAAGAGAGAGGCTCATGATTTTTCCTTTTCTTAAAATTTGCTACTTTTAAGGAAATCAAAATTTTTTTTTAATTTGGTATCTTTTCTCAGGCTCTTAAGTCTTTGGTCATTGGAGTTCAGTCAGTATTAACAATAGTTTCCAGAAATGTGGTCTTAGGTTATGGCAGTTTAGATAACAGGAGATTAATTTTCAAATGGTATAGATTCTATATAAGGTGTTGAACTGAAGACAGATTAATTACTCAGATGCAAATGAGGGGAAAATTCAAGGATAAATGATGAAGACTTTGCTTTGGTGTTAATTCTTTTAAGCCCTGAGATACCACTTATGCAAAACACTACTGCTCATTAGGAATAACTTTAGGAAAGTTTAAGCAATTTCACTGTTACCGTAGACCATGCCAATTTATTTATGCTTTTCTAATATTAATTATGAATGCCTATCTAGTTTCTAATCAGGAGACTATGATAATGGGATCATCACAAAGAAGCCAAATACCATTTTATTTAAGTAGTGGAAATCATATTGCACCACTATCCAAGATTTAAGCCTTAGAAAGGATTTGAACCAGCTTGTGAGATTAATCATAGTGTGAAATATTATTATTTATTCTGGTACATGTTTACAAAGATAGTTTTATTGCCAGCATTTATTCTACTATCCAGTTAACCAGTTTGCCTTTTGCAGCTTGTCTATGTATGAGGGATGCTTATTGCTAAAGAATTAACACACATGCATTCCCTTCACCCATGGCTTGATGAAATATAATTGACATATTAACATTGTGTAATTTAAGATATAAGCACAGTGATTATTTAATATATTTATATATTGGGTATTAATTACTAAAATAACATATCAGTTGTTCACATAGTTACCTGGTTTTTGTTTGTTTGTTTTGTTTATTTTGTGGTGAGAACTTTTAAGATTTACTCTCTTAACAACTTTCCAATATGCAATATAGTATTGTTAACTATAGTCAGCTAAGTATACATTGGATCCCCAGAACTTATTCATCTTATAACTGGAAGTTTGTATCTCTTGAATCCATTCCTCCATTCCCCCCCAACCCCTATCCCTGGCCATCGCCAGTCTACTCTCTGTTTCTGTAAGTTTGGTTTTACTGATATCATGTGTTATTTGTCTTTTCAGGTCTTGCTTATTTCACTTAGCATAATGCCCTCCAGAGTCATTTATGTTTTCACAAATGACAGAATTTCCTTTGTTTTTACGACTCAATAATATTCCATCTACACACACACACACACACACACACACACACACACGCACCCCCCACATTTTTTTACTCATTCATCCACTGATGGGACATTTAGATTATTTTCATGTTTTGGCTATTGTAAACAATGCTTCAATGAACATGGCTGTGCAGATAGTTCTTTAAGATACTGAGTTTCTTTTGAATATATACCCAGAAGTAGGATTACTGCTTCTTATTGTGGTTTTTTTTTTAATTTTTTCTTTTTTATGTTTTATTTATTTCTAGGAGAGAGAGACAGAGACAGCATGAGCAGGGGAGGGTCAGAGAGAGAGGGAGTCACAGACTGAAACAGGCTCCAGGCTCTGAGCTGGCAGTCAGCACAGAGCCCGACGCGGGGCTCGAACCCACGAACCGCGAGATCATGACTTAAGCGAAAGTCGGATGCTCAACCGACTAAGCCACCCAGGCGCCCCTATTGTGGGTTTTTTTTTTATTTGTAGTTTTTTGAAGAGCCTCTGTACTGCTTTCCATAGTGACTGCATCAGTTTACATTCCCACCAACAGTGTACAAGTGTTTTCTTTACTCTATATCCTTTCTAGCTTTTGTCATCTCTTCTTGATAATAAAGTTCCTACCAAGTTGTGAGGTGATATCGCATAGTGATTTTGATTTATATTATCTTGATGATTAGTATTATTGGACACTTTTTCATGTACCTGTTTGCCATCATCTGTAAGTCTTCTTAGGAAAAATTTCTGTTAAGATCCTCTATCCATTAAATTTTTTAAAAATTTTTGTATATTTTTGAGAGAGAAAGAGAGAGAGAGAGAATGGGGGAGGGGCAGAGAGAGACAGGGAGACAAAATCTGAAACAGGCTCCAGGCTCTGAGCCTGGAGCTGTCAGCACAGAGCCTAACGAGAGGCTTGAACTCCCGAATGGCGAGATCATAACCTAGGCAGAAATTGAGCACTCAACCAACTGAGCCACCAGGTGTCCCTCTCTGTCTGTTATTAATTAGGTTATTTTGGGGTTTTTTGGTTTGTTTGTTTTGTTTTGTTTTTGTTGTTTTGCTATTGAGTCATACGAGCTCCTTACATATTTTGGATATTAACCTCATATCAGATGTGTTATTTGCAAATATTTTGTCCCATTCCATAGGTTGCCTTTTTACTCTGTTGATTCCTTTGTGTGCAGAGGCTATTTAGTTTGATGTGGTCATACTAGTTTAATTTTGCTCTTATGGCTTGTACTTTAGGAGTCATATCCAAAAAATCATTGCTAAGAATGTCAATGAGGTTTTTCCATGCTCTCTTCTGGAGTTTTAGGGTTTCACATCTTAGATTTAAGTCTCTAAACTATTTTAAGCTAATTTTTATAAGTGGTATAAGATAGGGGTTCAGTCTCATTCTTTTATGTCTGAATAACCAGTTTTCCCAAAGCCATTTATTGAAAAGACTGTTTTATTTGCATTGAGGATTCTTGATTCTCTTGTCAAATGTTAGTTGAACATATATACCTGGATTTATTTCTGGGCTCTCAATTCTGTTCCATTGGTGTATGTGTCTATTTTATGCCAATATCATATTGTATTGATCACTACAGCTTCATAGTATAGTTTGAAATTGGAAAGTGTGATGCCTCCAGCTTTGTTCTTTTTTCTCAAGAATGCTTTGGTTATTCAGGGCTTTCGTGGTTCCATAAAAATTTAGAATTGCTTTTTCTAGTTCTATGGAAGATGGCATTGGAATTTTGATAAAGCTTGCATTTACTCTGTGGATTGCTATGGGTAGTATGAACATTTAAACAATATTAATTGTCCCAATTCATGAACATGGTATATCTTTCCATTTACTTGTGTCTTCTCCGATTGCTTTCATTAGTGTCTTACAGCTTTTTTATACACACACACTTTTTAAAATTGAAGTATAGCTGATGCATAATGTTACATTAATTTCAGGTGTACTATACTTTTTATGTATGTGAAACTAGCTGAAATAGACAGGGATCAAGCTTCTTTCTGGAGGTACTGTGTGGAAGGAGATGGGTCCAAATTATGTCCAGGTGTAAAAGAAATGAAGAAAGGCTATTCTTATGGGGTTTATATAATATTTTTAAAAACACCTCACTTATAAGACTGAGCCTAGATTGATCTAATTAGGTGAGGTATAATAAAGTTGATCATCTTTCTAAGGATGAATAAATAGTAATAATAAATTGAAAAATAAGTTGAAGATTCAATAGATGTTCAAGAGTCAGAATAGTTTCCCTGGGGGTGCCTAGGTGGCTCAGTCGACTAAATGTCCCAACTCTTGATTTCAGCTCAGGTCAGGATCTCCCAGTGTGTGGGATTGAGTCCCTGTCCAGCTCTGTGGTGATAGCACAAAGCCTGCTTATGATTCTCTCTCTCTCTCTCTCTCTCTCTCTCTGTCCTTCTCTCGCATGTGCATGTGCACTCTTCTCTCTCTCTCAAAAATAAATAAATTTTTTAAAAAAGAATAGTTTTCCTGAACCATATATTTATCTTGATTCTTTCTTGGATTTGGATTTCACAGTCTAGCTTTGTTGGCTACGAGTTGCTGGAAAGACAGTGTTGGCATTGAAACTGTCTATGAGTGACCCCCTTAAGGAGTTATAAAGTCCCCATTTACCCTAAAATATCCCCTGTTGTATCTTGTGCCTTAAAAAAATCTTGCTTTCTGCCTAAAATATTGTATCACTAAACCATTTGTAGTTGAAAACAATGCAGACTGCTGTTGAGCTCATTCAGTCTAACATCACAGCAATAATTTTTTAGTGATTGAATTGATTCTGTTCTACATAAAATATCTGATTTACTTGTATTATCTTTAGCTACCTGGCAAAATTTTGAGGGCATGCATTGTAGAATAGTGTTTGTGGGGATGAGATATGGGTGGTGAGGGTGGGTTTCCTTGTGTTGATGTGCATGGGAACACATGAGGAAACAAAGACACCGAGAGAAAGCAGGAGGCGGAAAGTTTGTCAGTATTACAATGGTTTATTTGGGGAAATAACTCTTTTCTGAAGTTTAAAGATTGCATAAGATTTAATAGGATCATGAGATGGAGGAATTTCCTGGCCAAGGAAAGAGAGTTATAAAAAATGAGGAGCTGTAAATCTGCTTATTGTATATAATATCCGAAGTGTTGAATTGATAGAGTGGAGAGCAATTTACTTTTAATGATTGGAAGACTCAAAAGTAAAGTTTCTTCTGATTACATTTTATATGATATTAGATGACAGTGTATTCTGTTCTCTCTCAAAATTCTACTATGGGATTCATATGTTGCAAATAGCTGGGTAATAGGAGGAGGAAAAAGGTAAAGGTGTCCTCAGAACATTCAGTACATATTAACTATGATTCTGGTGAGAAAATAAAAAAAGGGAAATTGCCACTTACAAAAGGTATTATAAGATAAAATTGGATTGCTACAGGAAGATATATGGGTCCTACTCCTATGGACAAGTCAAATAAGTTGGAGGCAGTTTTGGAGGGAACACATGACCAGCAGAGATGTCTTAGGATTGGATTGAATCAAGAGTGTGTTCTAAAGGAAACTCATATGTCCTTAAAATTTGAGGGCATTTTGCCTTCAAAACTTATCATCTGGCATTACACAGTGCAAGGGTTTCTTCCTTTTACAAGGCATGCTAGTACATTATTCTTTTTTAACACTTTTTCATGGAGATCAAGCTGGGCTACTGCCATTATGTGAGGCAGGTAGTACATTATGTCTTCTTTGAGATGTTCATGCAGAAATGAGAGGAACTGAACAGAGGTCACATAAAGGGTGTAGGTAGTTCACCAAAGTAGAGTTGGAGAAGCTAAACAGGAAAGAAAAGCTATTTGCTGAAAAAAATATGAAGGTGAGAATATGAGGCCAGGAGGCAATTTGGGTCAGATGAAGGAGACAGCCAGGTGAGGAGGTGTGCTTGCATACATGCATATTCATCTCAAATGAAGTTGGAGTATCAGGGGTGATGTAATCTCAGTTAAGGCCCTCAGAGGACTTTCCTAGGGGAATGATAATTATCAATCCAAGTCAAGTCAAGCCTACCATCACAATTTCTAAAAATACTGAACTTAATGAGAAATAGATAACTTTCACCTAGAAATATTCCACCCACATTAGCTTTTACACAGGTTTCTTTTGGTGACTCCATCTGTATATTTTTGCTACATTCTCTAATTTGTGAATTTGTACTTGACTCGGGTTTTGTACTCTTCTCTCAATGTTCCTTTTTAATCTGTCTGCTTGGCCTCAAAACCTGGTTTATCAGAGCTGTTCATACAAACTTTTATCTTTATTTCCCAGAATTCCAGAGTTTGGTCTCCTTGGCACTTCTTTTTGGTACTCCTAACTAGCATTCTTCCAGTTTACCTTTAATCTACTAACTAAAATATGTTAAATTGTGGAAAAATGTAAAATGTCTAAGAGGTAAAATGCCTTAGCTAAGTGATAGACGTGGACACATTGAGAAATATGATCAATCTATGCACATATTTATTTTTCTTGCACATCAAAGGTCTCGATTTGACAGTGGTATATTCACAGCCCTCTAAAATCTGATCAGCACTAGGATGTAAAATGCTTGAGGAAGGGTTAAAATTTGGTGAAATTTTCTACTTATTTGCTTCATTTCTCCTTGACTTTCAAAAGACAAAGATTTCAAGTGGAAGAAATGAATGACAAATAGCTAAAAGATGTTCAAAAATATTATCAACACCTACACTTGGTGTAAATTAAACTGCAATTGTCCCAGATCTGCTTTTTAAAAAATCTTTAATGATATGTGTGTATATGCCTTGGCGACAGTCTTGCTGGTAACAATTGGTCTTTCTGTTCTGACACTTGCTGCATTTTCAGGAAAGTATGACTGAATTATACACAAACATAGCATTAGAAGATAGAAACTCAGTCTCGCTGTAAAATGTATCCTTCATAGCAGAAAGAACAAATTTGTCATCTCGAGTAAAACAAGACTATAGAAATTTTGGAGGTCTGTGAGGATGGCAATATTAACTCTTATGTTCACCCACATTTTTTGTTGGCTGTACTGTTAATGGCTTTTTTTTTCTGCAGTGCTTCTGAAGGTTGTCCCTATTCTCCAGTTCATCCCTCTCACAGTAACTTATAATTTATAGATGGAAACTAGACACAGATGCTGAGAGCTGCACTGGCCTCACTGGATGACAGTCACAGTGAGGAAATGGCAGCGTCTGCACAGCTCCTTCCATGAGAAACGAAAACTGGAATCTCCTTCTGCTACTACTGGCTCATGTTGGAAATGAGCCTGCTGGTATTGACCAGGCCTCACAATATTCCAAATCAGACCGATATTCCCCACACAGAATCCTCATAAGGGAAAGTTTATTCCTGCTCTTTCAAAAGAGATTTTAGATGAAAGCACTGTGTATGATTGTCAAAAGGCTTTTCCTATGGGCCTTGTAGATCCAAGACTTAGATAATAAAAGGGGTTAGGAACACAAGAGTTACAATTGAACCTGGCCCCGAGACAAAGAGCCTAACTTAGAGTTAAGAACAGATACCCACCCCCACTCAATTGGATTATCAGACCCCCCAAAGCATCTTTGTTGATCTGTATTGGGAGTGACTTATTCTGGCCTTGAATATACTGATTGCACCCTGTGAAGGAACCTATTGTAGGAACTTCCTCTTTTGTGATTATGGGAGCAAACATTGTGTTTCCTGAAATAACTGTTTTTCTTAATACTTCTCCTTAAACAAACAAGCTATTGACCCCTGCCCACAAAGAACAAACTTCACCCTTTTTATGCTAAAGACATTGTCTGGTATGCTAAAGATACCTTCCTTCCCCATAGGATAAGCATCTAAATCCCCTACCTCAATCACTATTGATAAAGGTTATGCCTGAGTCTTCTACAAATCTATGTTCTGAGAAATTTTTATGTATCAAAGAAATTTGTCATCAGAAATCATTGTCTAAAGCAAATGCCACTTCTCTGCTGTCCCCCGAACACTCAATTATAACATAAAGTTGAGCCTGAGTCAGAGCAGAGATGCCTGCCTGGTGACCAGAAAGACTCAGGGCTCTCTCCTCCCTCCCTCACCGACTCGTCCATCCTTCAGGGACCCCCAGACCTGCTGGAGCCGGCCTCCAGCACACAGACTCATGAAACAATCAGTAGCAAAAGGCAAAAATGACAGAGGGATGCAAACAAGTGCTTCAAACGTTGGTAAATGAAATTGGTTTGGAATAACTAGAGAGCTCTTCAAGAAAGACAGACATCTTTATAGTGGCCTTTAACATTGGGTAGAACTGGAATAGGTAGGGAGAAAGAATGGCATGTGAATTTGGGGAGGGAGTGGGCATGAATATTTAACCACGCTTGCATTGGGTTGTTAAGAGGCGAGGTGAGAATGGACAGGGGGAGCTGCATTGTGCTGAGCCTTGTAGGTCTTCAGCCACTGGACTTCATCTTAAGGTGAGTAACAAGACAGTGGAGATTTTGAAGAGCAGAATGACAAGGTGAAAGCAATATTTTAGGGAGATAAATTCTGAGCTTATAATCATTGTCTTAACTTTTATATTCTGTATGCTTATAAAATGCATAAAGCTGAGGAGAGAGAGTGGGTTGCAAAGAGATTTAATCTTACTTAAAGAGATTCTTCTTTAAGGGGAGGAAGGTGAATCTGAGTTCAACTACTGGGAATTTGGACTGAGAGATATGACTAAAGGGAGAGTTCACTGGATAAGACCCTAAGCCAGGCGTATGACCTCTACCCAGCACTCTTTCTTCTTTACTAGGTTTGGTTCAGTTATGTCTTTCAACTCCCTGCAGTCTTTCCACTGTCCTTTAAAACCGTGCCTTAAAACTTAGAAGATCTTAAGCCATTACTTAACAAACCCTATCCTTACCAAGGCCTTTATGCCTCCTATCTGTAGTTTGGCATTTCTATCAGGAAGTCAAGAAATATAAGCTACTCAAAATGTTTAGTTCTGGAAGTTAATAATAAAGGTGGAAGCTTCTGTTTTCCTGAAAAGCCAAAAATAATTATGTTATTTACCCAAATAGTAATAATGAAGTGTTGTAAAACACATTATCTCATTTGATTTTCAGCATGGCCCTGTAGGGCAGGCAAAAGTGGCTAGGAGAAAATGGAAATCCAGAGTGGTTGTTTTGTTAAGTAGGTATAGAGAGAAGTGGAACAGATCTCCTGACTCCTGACTCCTAATATTATGTGCATCCGATGCTTCTACAAGTGATCTGTCAGGAACAGGCTATGTATGGCTCTGTCAGTTTAGTTGTACGTATACTTTACTTTATCATAAAACAGGTTCTACTTACTTCCTTGATTTCAAGGGTTGCATAAAAGATAAATACTTTATGATTGACTTAAATGTAATAATTTTCTATAGCTAGATCTTAGTACTCTAGATATTTTCCCAATAGTGTAATCTTTGAAAGAGAACCCCAGTATGGTTTCTTGAAGCAGACAGCTTTTGTTTTTTCCAAAAAATGATTTCAAAAGAAGTGATTTTTCTGGCAAACTGGTCATAGAGGCAACACCTCAGCAAGAGACTTTGGAATATAGAGTGCTACAGTCATGAATGATTTGAGGATTTAAAACCAGTTTTAGAAGTAATTTTTACCTCATATTAAAAGAAAGATACAAGTTTGCACTATAAAAAGCATTTTACAATGGTCTTGTCTGTTGTTTGATGTTTTACATGATTCAGAGAGAAAACAATTGTTTCTAACCATGGCTGGATTCACTCACATATAATAGACAAAGAGGCTGTCTGATGTACTGTTATTTAAAGAGTATCTTGCTCTAAATAGGAACATATAACATGCACAGAAATATATGCACTTGACTTCTGGCTGCTTGACTGTCACCTGTCTATCTGTCTACGTCTGTCTCTCTGTCTCCCTATCCTCTATCCACCTATTATCATCTTTTTGTCATTACATAACTCTTTTGCATTTAATCTATCACAATCCATAAAAGCCACAATGAGAGAGTTGGCATTTTAGATATAAAAGCTTGTGAGTATTTATACATAAATGTATATGTCCATATATTTAAATGTCAATATTCACAATAAAAATGGAGATAAGTGTTTTATGTTTGTGTGAGAATTGCTATAAACAGAAGACAGAAAAGTGGTGCTACAGAAGCTGTGTTTGAAAAGAGATAGACAAAGATTTTTATGGCATTTTGCAAGGATCATGAAGGGTCATGGTAGGGGTACGTGTGAGGGGTATGATGATTATCTGAGCAACAAGAGAATAGCATGGAAAGTGCTGTGAGGGAAGGATGCGAAGGAAGTGGAAGGGCTGAATGGAAACTTTAATTTCATTTCCCCCTTAATGCTAACTCTGTTTCTAATGTCTTCTGTAATTATAGTCCACCAGTGAGTCCTTTCTTTTAAGTGTTAAGATTTTGGCCATTATTGATAAACCAGTGCTTTCAGGATATTCAGTGACTAGATATTTGATTAACTTCAACTAGTCTTG
Organism: Proteles cristata cristata; assembly: GCA_017311185.1. NCBI lineage: Eukaryota > Metazoa > Chordata > Mammalia > Carnivora > Hyaenidae > Proteles > Proteles cristata. The sequence goes on from JAESUZ010004636.1 coordinate 122,431, forward strand.
TATGATATATGGTATGTGTGTGTCTGTGTATATATTATACATGATATGTATTATATATGTTATATATCATATAAGATACATATGTTATATATATTCCTTTGTATTTGTAATGGATATCCAAATGTAAAAAAAAGATCTTGCTAGCCTGCAAACTTAGCCACCATCATTATAGATGGTGGTTTGATGTAAGAAGAATATAGAGTGAAGTAGATTGATTATTGGAACATAAGGAATATACCATTGGCTTTCTATTCTCAGATGGCCACAGGAGGAGGAAAGATGTTGCCATATGAGAGAAGAGGTGATTTGGAGAGAAAGAAATTAAAGTTTTCCCTTTCCTTTCCAGGAAGATTATCACTGGTCCTCAAATGATCCATAGGTTTTAGAATGTGACTGGTGACACCAATAAATGAAACCTCTGTAGGGATTTTGAGAGAAATACATATTTTTATTTCATATTTTTACCTTCTTAAGCTGAAACCTAGCAGAACTTCTTGCCTCTAATATAGCTCAGTTTCAGTTTAATATTACCAAAATCCTATTTTAGCTCAGTTTCTTCAAAGTTATACAGCCATTAGTCAATCAAAGTGCACTTGCTTTTCAGTTTCATACAGAGACACATGGAGCTAGGTTTTTTTCCACCTGAGAAATATCAGTTTTCTAGAGAGATGTGACTGTGACCTGAGGAGTCTATTTTTGCTAAGGAGAAATTTTTCTGAGGGCCCATAAAAAAATTCCTTGTTTTCTGTATTGCTTTACACTTTTCACAATGTATTATCTCACTTTTTACTCACATCAAAACTGTCACCTAAGAGAATTGTTACCTCTGTTTTACTCCTGAGGAAACTGAAGGTAGAAGAGAATATGTGACTTGCTGAGTCACTGAGATAAAAGGTAGCAGTACTGGGATTCACACAGAATTATCTGACCCAGATGGGTCTATACACCTTTACTGGATGACTCCCCAGTACTTGTCAGGGAATATTCTGGTAAAATGTTTCTTTTCAGGTCAACATGAAACATCTGATGTGTAAGTTTTACACATATTAGGAAGTAGTAAAATATTGCTGAGTGTTAAGTATTGTGCTCAGAGAAAGACTTTATTTGTTATATAAGCAAGACGCATTTCTTCCATACCCAAAACTGGGTCATATGAGGAGTCAGCCATATTAAGAAAGCAGCTCTGTACCTACCACTAGGTCTGTGCCTACAGATCGGAATGTGAGGACCGGGCTGGTGGAGCTGAATGTACCTTGGAATGAATTCACATGTGATGTATGAGAAAATGGGCTGTGGGAAGGATCAGTCCATTCACTAATCAGGCAGAAAAGGAGAATACTTTGGTTTGAGTGATACATTTTCTTGTCTCATTTGCTGGAGCTTCACACTCTTTAAAATGTGTTTAAATTTTAGTATGGTATCTGATCTTGACATGGATGAAATTCGCTAATATTTTGTAGAATTATAATTTACATAATTTCATGAATTTCTATCTCATGAAAATTATTGATGACTTTAATTATCAATGACTTTACCTTTAAATTCATAGATTAATTCATAAAGCATTACTGATCAAATACACAGTATTTTGTTAGTAGGTAATTGTCTTTCGTGAGCACAAAAGTATGTCCAATGGCACATTCCCACATATAATTTAACATCTTATTTTCATTACAGAACTAAGAAAAGGATGTGTTTCAGATCAGCTATGTGTTTGGATTATTACTATTGGATTATTACTATTACCATTCTAACTAGACAAAGCCACAGAATACAACTTTGCATTTGACTGAATGATGAAAAGCCAGCCCTCTTGTAGATAACAAATAATTAAATGAGCTGATTGAAAATCTTTCACTGAAAGCCATTTCTTATTCTTCAGGAAAATGTGACTTGGGGATCATTTGTTTGGGTTGATAGAACTCAGCTGAGACTGACAAAGATTCCTTATCCAAACTCTACTCAGGGCTCCTTGAACTCTTCTCATATAGGAAACTGTTTTGTTTTTTTTTTTTTTTTACATTTTTTTTTTTATCCCAGTGCAGTTAATGTACAGTGTTATATTGGATTTAGGTGTACAATTCAGCAATTCCACATATTACTCAGTAGTCATCAAGGTAAATGTACTCTTTTTTTAATGAACTTTTTTATGTTGTTTTGTTTTGTTTTGTTTTGTTTTTTGTTTTTTTTTGACAGAGAGAACAGGGGAAGACCAAAGAGAGAGCGAGACATAGAACCTGAAGCAGGGTCCAGACTCTGAGCTGTCAGTACAGAGCCTGACACGGGCTTGAACCCACAATGGTGAGATCATGACCTGAGCCGAAGTTGGAGCCACCCAGTCACCTCAAGATAACTGTACTTTTAATTCCGTTCGCCTATTTTATCCATCCTCCACCCACCTTCCTTCTGGTAACTATTTGTTTGTTCTTTACAGTTAAGGGTCTCTTTTTTTGGTTTGTCTCTTTTCCCCCTTTGTTTGTTTTGTTTCTTAAATTCCACATTTGAGAGAAATAATATGTTTGTCTTTTTCTGATTTATTTTTCTCTGCCTGTATTCTCTAGTTCCATCCACGTTGTTGCAAACATCAAGATTTCATTCTTTTTTTATGTCTGAATGATATTCCATTGTGTATATTTATAAATATACATATATATCACATCTCTTTATTAATTTATCTATTCATGGACACTTGGGCCGCTTCCATAATTTGGGTATTGTAAATAATGCTGCAATAAACATCATAGTGCATATATCCTTTTGAATTAGTGTTTTCATATTCTTTGGGTAAATACCCAGTAGTGTGAGTACTCGATCATAGGGTATTTCTATTTAAAATATTTTGAGGAACCCCCCCACCCCATGCTGTCTTCTACAGTGGCTGTACCAGTTTGCATTCCTACCAACAGTGCATAAGGTTTCCTTTTTATCCATATCCTTGCCAAAATTTTAGTTTCTTGTGTTTCTGATTTTAGCCATTCTGACAGATATGACAATGATATCTCATTGTGGTTTTGATTTGTACTTCTTTGATGGTAAATGATGTTGAGCATCTTTTCATGTGTCTGTTGGCCATCTGTGTGTCTTCTTTGGAGTAGAACCTGACTTTTGGTCTTCAGTGTTTGTGTTTTTATTATCCAGTTGTATTTATTTTTTATTTATTTTAATTTAAATTTAAAGAATTTTTTAATGTTTATTTATTTTTGTGAGACAGACAGAGTGTGAGCAGGAGAGGAACACAGAGATAGGAAGACACAGAATCTAAAGCAGGCTCCAGGCTCTGAGCTGTCAGCCTAGAGCTTGATGGGGGACTTAAACTCAGAACTACCAAGATCATAACCTGAGCTTAAGTCAGACACTTAACTGACTGAGTCACCCAAGCACCCCTTTATTTATTTATTTAAAAATTTTTAAGTGTTTATTTATTTATTTTGAAAAAGAGAGAGAGAGAGAGAGCAAGGGAGGGCAGAGTGTGGGAGACAGAGTCCTAAGCAGGCTCCACCGTGTCTGTGCAGAGCCTGATGTGGAGCTTGAACCCATGAATTGCAGATCATGATCTGAGCTGAAATCAACAGTCAGACACTTAAGCCACTGAACCACCCAGGTGCCCTGCATTTATTTATTTTTTTAAATATTTTTTAAAAGTGTATTTATTTTGAGAGAGACAGAAACAATGCAATTGGGGGAGGATCAGAAAGAAAGGGAGACAGAGAACCCCAAGCAAGTTCCTCACTGTGAGAATGGAGCCCAATGCGGGGCTCGATTTCATAAACCATGAAATTGCGACCTGAGCTGAAACCAAGAGTCGGATGCTTAACCGACTGAGCCACCTAGGCATCCCTGCATTATCCAGTTTTAGAAGGAATCTTGCTAAGTCAGTTTAGCTAGAATCTCCACCCTTGATATCTGATCTCCCCATCCTCCAGACTGGGTTCCTTGTCTTCTACCCTCCCCTAGATGGTATCTGATCACCCTGGCCTCTCTTCAGCAAGAATCTTATTAAGTCATGTTAGCTAGAATCGCCCTTTACTCCTTGTTTTCTCTTAGTAATTTCATGTCAACTGACTCCCATGCTGCTCCTTGGCTATAAATTCTCACTTTTCCTTGTTGTATTCAGAATTGTGTGCAAAATCTCTCCCTTACAGAAAAACTCCATTACAGTTGTCCCTGTACCTGTTGTGAGAGCCTTCCTTACCTCTATGAAAATTGTCGTGAATATTTTTCTTTCTGTAACAGATAAAAATGTGATAATTAAGCAGAGGCCAAAGAACTATTTTTGCTGTCTCAGATATTGGTATTGAGCCTTAAATTATTGAGTTCACTCAAAAACAGAAACTGAATCAAGATGGCTGGAGTATTTTTGTTGGTTGGTAAGCAGTGTGACTGACATCTAAGTCCAGACCACTCAATGCAGAGAATAACATGTCAGAATAAGGAATTTGGACTTTGTTTTGTAAGTCCTCCTAGAAATGTTTTAGAAGGTTCTGGCACTATGTATAAAACAATATGGAATAAGGAAAATGGAAGAAAATTTGGAAACTTCCAGTGTTGCAAATGAGAAATCACAAAGGCCTAAAATAAGTTAGGGGTGGTGAGAATAAAGAAGTAATGAATATTACAGCTGTTATGAAGGATGAATGAATAAAGACTAGGCATTGGCAGTCAAAAAAAAGTGAAGTGCTAACAGTGTGTTCATGTTTTCAGCCTAGGGTGTCAAGAGGATGGTGTCCCGTGATGGAGGAAATACTGAGTTCAGTAAAAACTGTGGGTCTGAGGTTGAGAGATAAATAAGGGCTATAAATAGATACGTAGAAATCATCAGCATCCTGGTGGTATTTGAAATCATGAGCCTAGGTGAAACTGGCAAGGGAGAAAACAAGAAAGAAGAGAAGAAATCCATGGATCAGTCCTTGGGAGAAACCTATATTTAGGTTGGTGCCATGAGACAGAGTAGCCCCAGACACAGAAGAGAGATGGGGGATGGGAACAGGAGAGCGTATAGTCAGATCTAGAAATGAGTATTTGATACAAGTCTTCTGACATAATTGAGTGCTGCAGAGAAAGATTAAAGTGAGAAAAAAAAACAATGGATTTGATGACTAGGAGTTCATGGAGGCCTTCAGAGAGAGATTTCAGTAAAGGGAATAAGAATGGATATTGGGGGGCGCCTGGGTGGCTTAGTTGGTTAAGCGTCCGACTTTCGCTTAGGTCATGATCTCACAGTTCGTGGGTTCGAGCCCCGCGTCGGGCTCTGTGCTGACTGCCAGCTCAGAGCTTGGAGCTTGTTTCAGTCTGTGACTCCCTCTCTCTCTGACCCTCCCCTGCTCATGCTGTCTCTCTCTCCTAGAAATAAATAAAAAAATATATATATTAAAGAATGGGTATTGGATTTCAGTAAATGGAAGACAAACATAGAAAGTTTCTAGTGTATTTTCTTTGTAAAGTTTGGCAGAGAAAGGATGAAAGCAGATGAGATTGTAGCTGGTGATGGAAAAGGTAAGGAAAGGTTGTTTAAGATGAGGGTGTGAATATGTTTATTCAATCCTATGAGATCGTGTAATTAGAGAAGTGATGAATGCAGAGATCATTCTTGAGCACATTCTCAGAGAAGGTGGGGCCAGGTGGCATCAAGGGCACAACTGGAGGGATTGTTCTTTTTTTATCTGAAATAGAAGGTAATAGGGAAGATTTGAATCGGGTAAGGAAATGCTTTTGTTTTTGCCTGGTTGTCTCAAACTTCAAAATGATAAAGGATAAATGTAAACTGGATTTCATGTATTCTAATTTTATTCTTTTTTTATAATAATTTTTTAAGTTTATTTATGTTGAGAGAGGGTGCAGGGGAGGGACAGAGAGAGAGGAAGAGAGATAACCTCAAGCAGGCTCTGAGTTGTCAGTGCAGAAGCCAACATGTGGCTTGATCCCACAAACTCTGAAATCATGACCTGAGCTGAAATCAAGAGTTGGCCACTTAACTATCTGAGTCATATAGGCACCCTTCTAATTTTATTCTTTTTTTTTTTTAATTTTTTTTAATGTTTTATTTATTTCTAGGAGAGAGAGAGAGAGAGACAGCGTGAGCAGGGAGGGTCAGAGAGAGAGGGAGTCACAGACTGAAACAGGCTCCAGGCTCTGAGCCGGCAGTCAGCACAGAGCCCGACGCGGGGCTCGAACCCACGAATCATGAGATCATGACCTAAGCAAAAGTCGGACGCTTAACCGACTAAGCCACCCAGGTGCCCCGATTCTTTATACATATTCCTTAACACATTAAGTGTTGTTACTAGAACAAATAAATATTAGTACCATTTAATTATATAATTATTAGTTGTGAAGTGCAAGATTTTTCCTAAATTTTAATAAGTATATACATGCTTCAAAAGTTCATTCATCAGAAATAAGATTATTGGTACAAAATGAAATGGAAGTAGATCAACTTTGATCTCAATTTTTTTTTAGATTTTAAAATAATAAATTTGAATCACAAACTGTGATTATCATAGAAGCACATTTAAATTAGGATGTCATCTTGGTTCCCTTGACCTGTCTTCATTTATTAGAACTTCCCCCACCGTCTCCCTGACATTTCCCCTTAAATATCTATCTGAAAGCTTTTCAAAGTTAGCCTGTCTTTTGCTGAACTCAGAACTTGTCCCCTGTGCCTCCCAGCTGGTCCCAATGATCCCCACTTCCGGGTATTCCTCCAGTTGTGTGGTCCCCTTTCACATTGTACCACGGTTGATCTGTGTGAACCCATAAGATGTGGCAGAAGTAATGGCATATCACTCATGGATAACAGATTAGAAAATTCTGCAGCTTCTATTTTGAAAGCTTTCTCTTGCCTATGCTTTCTCTCTTTTGGATATCTCACTGAAGGGATCAGCAGTGAGTGCAAGCAAGCTGTGAGCTTGTGAGTAGTCCTATGGAGAGGCTTATGTTACAAGGAACTGAAACATCCAGACATGAATGAAGGAGGGACTAAGACCTGCTAACAACCACACAAGCAAACTCAGAAGTGGATTCTTTAGTCACAGTAGACCCCCTAAGATGATTGCTTGGTCGCAATAGGTAGACAGCCTGTGCCAGAACCACCGAGCTAAATTGCTCACATGTCTCTGTAACTCTGTGCTTACTCTTTTAAGTTGCTGCCTTATGGGGTAATTTTCTAATCATCAATAAAGAACTAAAATGTCTCTGACCAGGTTCTCTTCTTGGATTCCCAGTACTACCAGCATACTGCTTTATTCTGCACTCTGCTAATCAGTTATAAAGTTAAGCACCTTTTGTATACTGGGATACAAAAATAAACAAAATACAAAAAAAGAAATTTCTTGTGAAATTTACATTTTAGTGGGGGGATAAGATGATAAACAGTGAATAATAGAAGTACCTGACGGTGCTAATAGGCTCCGATGGAGGAAAAGAAAGTGGTGGTGAGGGGGCAGCTAGTTTATGAAGGAGGGTCAGAGAAGGCAGTCCTGGTAAAGTCTTCTGAAAGGACATCTGGAGGACGTGTCTGAGTGGATGCCACCTGAAGAGTGGTCTAGACTGTGTTTGTTATGTTGGAAGAACAGCATCCTTGCTGAGAAGGTGAAGGAGGAGTGTGGTAGGTAGGGAATGATATTGGAGAGGTAGGGGTTATCCTGAAGATCCATGGAGCTGATTTTGGGAAGCCATTGGAATGGTTTGAGTACAAGAGTGACAAAATCAGATGCAGGTTTCAGCAGGATCACTATGGCTGTGGTGTTGAGAGCAGATTTGTAGGAGACCTGGGAGCCGAAGAGAGAACAACAGAAAATGATGGTGATGTAGATTAGAGTGGTGGAGTTAGAGGTGGTGTGACATGGTCAAAGTTTAGGTTTATTTTGAAGGTCACTCTGATGATCAGCTGATGGATTGGATGCGGGTGTAAGAGAAAGTGAGGAGTCAAAGGTGCTAGGTGACACTGAGATGCTCTGTGGAACCTAAAGAGGAGGCTTGTGTCAGTCTATGTTGGTCCTCCCAGTTCTTACGGTGCCCACCACCCCTCCCCACAAGCCCCCATTTCATGCCTTCTCTGCCCCAAGTAACACCTCAGAACTCCTGAGTGAATTCTTCAGAGTCCCCTCAAAAACCACTGCTCTGACAAGTGACTGGCAACTCTGATAATAGTGATCTTTGAGCTTATGTTAAACTTACTGCCATCCCAAGTTATATTACACACTGTTTTTCTAACATATTATTAAATGCATTGTAATGTATAAATAATTAGATTTATTGCAGCTTATATATATTGAACATTTTCCATAGATTATTCCTTGACTTCTTGCAGCAATCCATGAAGTTATTATGACAACTTTATGGTGAAGAAGAGGGAGGGTTTGAAAAGTTAGCTTGTCCATGTTCACACAGCTAGTAAGTAGTGGGGGCAGAAATGACATGTAATTGCATCTAATTCCAAAGTCCCTGTCTAGCAGAACTACTTTCCAAAAAGCTGTTTTGCCTCTTTAGAGGAGCATATATTTAACACACTCAGTTATACTGATTGCATGATTATATCTGTCTCACTTTCAAATAATTTTACTAAATCTATGCATTTGAAGAATCAAATACTTACTAGTTGGCAAACATTAGTGATAATGTGCTAAGAGCCTCAGTCAGATAACGTCATTACCATCTATACACTAAATGACTTCAACACCCATAGAGATGGACTAATCACTGACTAATAAGAACTGACTAATAAAAATTGCTCTGCTATCTAAGTGTTTATTCCCAAAGAATCTAATTTGCCTGGAGAGCTGGTATGGGACTTGTCACAGATGCCAATACTGAAATAGCTGCTCCATTTGTGAGTCATGAACATTGAGTGTCCAGACTAATAGGTTAGTGTGACATTTCCTATTTAGCCACTCATTTTCTAAATTGCTATGTTGTCTTAAGCTCACACTGGTATAATTTACATTATGAGATATCAGAATTCAGACACTCAGGTATTTTTATAGAGAAAATGAAGTTCAGAGGTCAAAATAGGAGAAAATAGGCCTTTTTATATTTCTTCGATGTTTGATTTTCTCAACTATTTTAAAATTCACTACAGATGCTATTACAGTATCCAAATAATGATAGTAATGCTAGTAATTCAATAGTCCATTTGCCTTCTTTTCATTATAAAATGATGTTTAACAAGTACTTTAAGCTCCTCAGAAGAAAATCACTATTACTATGATGATGATGATTGCTATTTTTGGTCATTTTTCTCCCTTTTTAGGATATTTTTTTAAAAAGTCTGGGAAAGGTAAAATGTCTATTACTACCTTTTATATAACATATGCAAGAAATGCTGTTATTTTTTAAGATATACTGACAGAACATTTGAAACCATTTGCTGTTTCTAAAGAAATTAGAGACTTTCAGTGATAAGACTCCAGCAAACTGGTTGTTCTTTCTTTAGCAAACAGGTTGTTCTGTCTAAATTCTTATATTTTTCTAATGTACTTGAGTTTCCGATTCAGATAGAATTTTTTTATTTTAATCAGCTTGGATATGATGAATTCTAATATTCTTATTCTGGGATCAAGTCCTTGCTCCTCTACAAAGTAAAAAGGACAAACAAACGAGGCACAAAAATGGTATAAGAGGCCATACCTCAGGGTTCCAGATTTTCCATCTTTTGATCCCTCTCCTTCGATTTGACAGAGATAGGAAGACTCCACATACTAGGTCTGGGTTGTTTTCCATTATTCTTTTCTCAAAGATATTTCCTTGCTGAACTTCTTTCTAAGAATAAGTTTGACCAGTGGGTTTTAGACAGTCATTCTTTCTACAAATTCCTAAAGAAGCTCTACCTCTACACTTTTCCCTTTCCCTGAATTATTCACAGAGAAAATGATTTGGAAGGGATGAGTGTTCAGTTGTACCAGGCAGATATTTGAATGAAAAGAAGGTAAGGCATAAAAGATGCAAACTATGAGGACTTCTCTTGTATTCTTTTTTTATTTTGTGTATGTTATAAATTTAAGATTTGGAAGACAACATTCTCGCTAACTCAAAAAATGATTCCTGAGTCTCATGGAGTATCTTTTGTTGTTGTGTACATCTATATAGCTCACACTCACATAATGTTTACTCTGTGTCAGGCACTCTGCATTCGTTTTACATTATTGCCTCATTTAATACCCATACAGTAGCTAGGAGGTAGATACTATTATTATCCTCAAGGTCAGGAGACTGAGGCCAGGACTGGTTTCATGAGTCTGCAACCTATGCAATTGCATAGGGCCTCAGAGGGACCCTGTACTTGATTTAACACTATGTTGTCGCTGTCTTGAAATTCTTAATAAGTTTTGAACAAGAAACTGCATTTTCATTTTTCCTGGGCATAGGAAATACATGGGCAAAGGCAGAATGGTGGGAAGCAGTGTAAGAACTTACTGCTAAATCATGCCATGTTATGTGGGTGTGGCAGGAGAGGGACTGGAAAAGGACGCAGCCTAGGGTTTGAATTTTACCTTATGGATTGTTGGGAGCCATTCTGAACCCACTAGTCGAGAAAACTCCTGGTGAGGTTAAGCAAGTTTGCACGATCTCTTGCCAATCAGATGACGACCGATATCCACCCTCACTCAATTATTTCTGTTTGAGCACTGACCCCTAAGGTACATTGTTGAGCAGTATTGGGAGTGACTTGTCCCCTTATTCCTGCCCTGGTATGATTATTGCACCGTGAGAAGGAACTTATTGTGGGAACTTCTTCTTTTGATTATGGGAACAGACATCGTGTCTCCAGAAGGTCCTGTTTCCCTCCATACTTTCCCTTGAGCTATAAGCAGGCTAATGACCCTTACTCATAAAAGATTGACTCTTACATGTACAATGCTGTTTCTACCATTGCATTAGTTCAGGATGTTCATACAGCTCAACATGTAAATTAACTAACCAAAAATATCCCTCATGCCCTAGCTATTCAAGAAATCATAAAACTAGAACTCTAGATGCTGGCGAGGATGTGGAGAAATGGGCACCCTCCTACACTGTTGGTAGGAATGTAAACTGGTACAGCCCCTCTGGAAAACAGTGTGGAGGTTCCTAAGGAAACTAACAATAGAACTCCCCTATGACCCAGCAATAGCACTGCTAGGAATTTACCCAAGGGATACAGAAATGCTGATGCATAGGAGCACATGGACCCCAATGTTCATAGCAGCACTCTCCACAATAGCTAAAACATGGAAAGAGCCTACGTGTCCATCAACAGATGAATGGATCAAGAAGATGTGGTTTATCTATACCATGGAATACTACATGGCAATGAGAAACAATGAAATCTGGCCATGTGTAGCAACATGGATGGACCTTGAGGGTGTTATGCTGAGCGAAATAAGTCAGGCAGAGAAGGACAAATATCATATGTGTGCACGTATAGGAGGATTAGGAGGAACTTGACGGAGGACCAAGGGGGAGAAGAAGGGCGGAAATGGTGGGGGAAAGGGAGAGAGGCAAACCATGAGAAACTCTTGAATGCTGACAAAAACTGAGGACTGATGGATGTGGGGGGGGCATGGAGGAAGGCACTAGTGGGGATGAGCACTGGGTATTATGTGGAAACTAATTTGACAATAAACTATTTGTAAAAAAAAAAAAAAAAAAGAAATCATAAAACTAGACACAAAGGTAAATGCCCTTGAAGAGGCTATTCTATGTATTGGAAAGGAGCTAAACTCTTTAAAGGTATGGTTGGCTCTCTGGTGGAGTAAAGAATATAACTGGAAAATCAAGTCTTGCCCAGAGACAAAGATCCTAACTTAGAGAGAGAGAAGGAACAGATAAGGGCAGAAGATAAGTTACTACATACACCTTTGCTAACTGATGGTGTACAGCAACCCCTTCCCTAAGGCCTACTTTCCACAAACACCTTCCCTTACCCTGGCAGCTGTGATGAGGATGGATAAGAGTATCTACAAACCTATGACTTAGTGTTATTAAAATGTGAGCACCCTGTTATTTTCTTAGTTACTCAACCTCACTATAATTGGGGCAGTTCTGCAAGAAGACTTCTGTAAAACCTGTTTTTGTACATTTTCCAAAAACATCTTATCACAAAGAGCTACCTATTGTAAATATAACATTTGACCTATAAATAAAGACACCAAAACCGACAGGACGGAGATGCCTGCCTGGTGATCAGAAAGGATCTCGGGGCTCTCTCACTCTCTCTCTCGCCGACACCGTCCATCCTTCAGGGACCCCTGGACCTGCCGGAGCTGGCCTCCGACAGTGGGTGATGATGGGGCTAGCGGGATTTCAGTCATGGAAATATAGATGTGCAAGTAGACCATAAATGCTTCTCATACAAACATACTCTGTTACAGATTCACAGGAACTTCTGACAAACATTTGTTAGTGACCTTTTTAATGAACTCCTGAATAAGATGAAAAGAACGTAAGCAAAATATAATTATTGCAAAATCCTGAAATCCTGCAATTATTGCTGAGTAGTTCATCTAAATGTGAAACACATAGAGCCATAACACTTAAGGTCTTTTTGTTTTCTTTCTTCTTTCTTTCTTTCTTTCTTTCTTTCTTTCTTTCTTTCTTTCTTTCTTTTTTTCTTTCTTTCTTTTGCTTGTTTTCTTTTCCACGTTAGCTTGTGAGAACAAAGACCAGAAAAAAATGGTTACCAACTAAAATATAATGGAATGGTATTGGAAATAACATTATTCTCCCAGGGAATCATGTTTATTCTATTTCAGAGAATTTTATAGTATATAATATATATATATAATAGTAAAATAGTATAATTTTATAGTATATTCATGTAAAAGCATGTTTTTCTGTGTGATCGTATTAATTGGTATATCTTTAGATACTTTGTGTTGATGCGTGCAACTTGTAAATTAACGCCCTGATCTACAGCTCACTTCTGAGTTGCAGATTCAAATATAAAATGTCTCTATTCTGGTGGCTCTCAGACATTCGTGGTGAACATGTCCAAAACTGAGTCCTTGACCTTCCTCCCCTGAAACTCCTTTTCCTCCAGCCTACCCACTTTGGAACATGACAGCCTCTGTCACCCTTAAAGTTGCTCACATTTAGTGGATAATCTTTGTTACGCATTTCCTCACTCTCTACATCCAGTTCATCACCATATCCGTTGACTCTGTGCTTCACATCCATCTGTATTTCCTGTTTCTGTTGCTGTCAACCACCATCATCTCTCACCTTGACCATTGCAGTAGCTTTTCCAAAGATCTCTGCCCTTTTTCTTGCCCCTCTACGATTCTCCTCCACAGTGTTGTCAGTGATCTTAATTAAGACAAAACTTGGCTCACATCTGATTAAAGCCCTCCAGTGGTTTCCTGGTTTGAGGAGAGTGAAACCCAAATTCCTGTGGGAAGCTGAAGGAGTCCCCAGCCTGTCCTCAACCTTATCTCATGTCTTTCTTCCGAGCTCACCAAGACAGCAGCCATATTTCCTTCCCTTGCTACAGCTCTAAGGAATGTGCTAGGTTCAATCCTGCTTTGGATCTGGGTACAGGCTGAGGTCTCTCCCTGAAAGGATTTCTGTAAAGATCACCTAATGCTTATTCATTGTTCAGAATCTTGGACGATATCACTTCTTTAGGGAAGTTCACCTTCACACTTCAATCTAAAATAGACTCCCTTGCTATCTTCTAAGTGTTCTGTGAGTTTCCATTATTTTTCATTTGTTTAATGTCTTCTCTAATTATAAGGTTCATGGGGGTCAAGTCATATCATTTGTTCACCTCTATCCTTTGGGCCTAACACAATGCCTGATACATATAGAAATGTTCAGTAAATATGTAATAAGTGAAATAACCAAGGCTTAATGTTGCCACTTTGCATACTTTGTGTATTTTGTAATTGTTTGTTTTTGGTGGACTCTCAAAAACATGTTCACCTTCCTTTAGACGCTTTATTTTTTTCTTGTTCCTACCCTGATACTACCCCCGCAGTATTCCAAACTTAGTACTGCTATTCATCTCTGATGAACTGTTCACAGCTCAGGACCTGAGGTAGTGTTTCCACCAAAGTACCACCCACTGACAGTATGAGGGTGGGAGGTAAAGGGTGTGTGTGTGGGTTTATCTGAAGTTTTGGGAACACGCCTCAGGTGCTTACTGCAAACATGAGATTTCTTTGAATCTCTTAATTTAAAGAAATTTTGCATCAGAAATTTTGCATCCTACTTTATAATAATTCCATAGTTGTTTTTACTACAGAAAGTACTTGCAGTTTCTTCTGCAGCTTGTACGTATACATATATCCCAGAAGCTCTGATTCAGTCATTTTTAGGCATTTTTAGCTTGGCTCAGTTTTCTAAACAGTTTCTTCCCTGCTCACAGCAGAGATCTCCTGAGCACTATCAAGATGTAGTTGAAATTTAAAAATTACTTTCAAAGAGAAATTATTAAATTCAGAATACATCAAATATCATCTATCAGCTGTTACCTGTATAAAGACTGCCGTAAAGTAAATAGCTAAACGTTGTTTCTTTTTTCTTCTCTACTTGTTCTCATTTTGTTTTTTACTTTCAAATTTTAGAGAATGTTTTACAAGTCTTTTTCTCTTTGTAGCTTCACTTACTCTTAGCTAAATTGACAATTCCCTCCAGGGATAACACCACAGATACCATGATAAAGATATGGCCCAATGGCCCCTAATTGACTTGCCTAATTCAATAAAGTGTTTCCTTCTGAGACAATTAGAAGATCAGGATGGAATACTCTGGAATACAATACATACATGAGGTTTTCTTAACTAGTTTACTTACTGTTTGCTGAAGACAAAACCTCAATTGTTAAACTTTAACAGTTCTTTTTGTTAATCCAAAAGCAGATGCTTCACCTTTCACTTATGCATTTATTTTCTGCCCTTTATGTTTTAAGTTTATTTTCTCAGTGGGCCACCATTGACCTTCTGATGGCTGTTTATGTAGATAAGAGATCATCTGCCTGGTTTCCATGGAAAAAAATAGAGGAAAACTATATATCCATTCTTTAGAAAGTATTCTGTTGTTGTTGTTGTTTTGCTAGTTACCTGAAAGCACTAAGAAATGTATCCCTTTGGCTTGATACTTTTTAAATCTACAAAGTAAAAATACTCTTGGGTGTGGAACACCCAAATTTTTTCTAATTTATCCAATGTTCACATTGGGAAAGATGACTAAGTAATTCTTTCAAGGTATCACTCCAAATATCCAGGGACATGAAAGATTCATGGAAAACAGTTTTAGCAAATAAGTGACACTGAAATGTGAATCCATCTACAAATGTTCAGTCAAGGTAGTCAGAATAAGTGAAACCACATAGAAGTGTGAAAAACACAAGTTGTCTGCATATCTGCTGAAAGTTGCCTTTCTGAGTGGACATTTTTGGGCTCCCTCCTTCTTTGAGAACTGTCTCTGTTTCCTATGTTTACATTTCTTGGGCAGCCATTACCACTATCCATCTTCTGAACTTTTTCATCTTCCTCAAATGAAACTCTGTACCCCTTACACAAAATCTTGCACTCCTTCACTCCTCAGGCCCTGGCAGCCACTATTTCACTGTCTGTTTCTATGATGTCGACTACTCTACATACCACATATAAGTGGAGGCATCCAACTTTTGTCTTTCTGTGATTGGCTTATTTTACTCAGCATGAAGTCTCCAAGGTGCATTTATGTTGTAGCATGTGTCAGAATTTTATTCCTTTTTAAGTCTGAATCATATTCCATTACATGTATATATCTATTTTGTTTATTCATCTATCGATGAACATTTGGGGTGTTTCCATCTTTTTGGCTATTGCTATGAACATGACCATCCCTGCTTTCAATTATTTTACATGTATATTCCAATTCCAGAATGGATCACTAGATCTTATGGTAGTTTTCTCTAATATTTTGAGGAACTGACATACTGTTTTCCACAGCAGCTGCACCATTTTATATCCCCACCAGCAATGTTTAAGAGTTCCCATTTCTTTATATCCTCACCAGTACTCATTATTTTCTTTCTCTCTTCCTTCTTTCCTTTATAGTAGCCATTGTCCTAATGGATGTGAAGTTGTATCTCTGTGTGGGCTTGATTTCCATTTCCTTAAATATTAATATGTTTGAGCGTATTTTCATGTGATGATTGGCTATCAGTAGAAGAATTTTTAAGGAACTCTAATAATCAGAACTTTTCTCATTCTGAGCTTTACAAGCCCAGTGTGCTCAACTTGTTCTTGTATTTCCTAAGAATTTTCAATATCGTCTGACTCCCCTTTTTGCTTAAACTATTTCAGCTTGATCTCTGTTTCCTGTAACCAAACTTTCTAAGTCAGGTTTTCTCGGGAACTCTATATTCCTCCTTGCCTCCACTGACTTTGCAGATAACTGCAGCATTGGATTCCCTCACTGTTTTTGTAGAACATTTCCGCTATATTCTTATCATTCCTGCTTCTTTTTGATAGGGAAAACTATTAGCTATGGCAATGAAAAATCCTAAACGTGTTATACTTTGCTTTAATGAGTACAGGATCAGTACTTTCCCATGGAAGTCTCTAAATCACCTGTATTGCCCCTTTAACCTGTGTTCCCTTTATAGGGGGAGGTCAGAACAATAGTAGTCTGTGTTGTAGCAGCCAATCAAGTCAACCTCAGAAGGCAGAGGAACCCCAACATGGGTGGGGGTGGGGGACACACATTGGTGGGATGGGAAGGTGGTCACTGTGGGGAAGGAGGTAGACTTGCTTGGGTCTCCACATCTCTAGTAGTCAATCCTGGCATTCCTGTTTTAGGATCTCATAACCTAGAATGAGAGTTAAATGACATAATCTATGACATATCTCATCCAGTGCTTGGCATTTAATAAAAGATCACTAAAGGTTAGCAATCTCCCTCCAAATAAAAAATATTTTAATATCAAAATTTTAAAATTCTCCTTGTTCTAGGGTGACTTTTTCCTAGCTGGTATTTAGAGAGCATGACATATAGACTTTTTACTTCTTTTTAAATTAACGTCTTGCATTTAATGTAACAAGATGGCTTTCTAATTGTTCAATAATTAAACTTAAACAAATGTTACAAAGAAGAAGGAGCAATGACCATGCCATCATTTAAATGTGGAATGAGGATAAGATCAATGCCTTGATTTTCCATAATTACCATAAGGGTCAAGTAAAATGCCATTTTCTATAATGAGGGCTACATCTTCATTCTACCATCAGGACTTCTGAAGTAATGAAGAAGAAAAAACTTATAGTGTATTTTCACTGACAGCTTAGAAGATTTGAATTAATATTCTTTCAGGATCTATAGAGTTTTGCCAAAGAATAGTTCAACTCAAATTAAAATGAAAATTGCAGTAATATTTTTCTTCTGAGAAAGAACTCCTTTGTCTGCTCTGTCACTGTATCATCATTTATTCTTCTGTTATTAGAATGATCATTCAATCATATTTTCTTCGTTTAGGGTTAATTATAAGCATAAAGACTTGCCATCAGCTGTCTTCCCCAATCCCATAACTATATCCTAGAATGTATCATCAGAATTCTCATAAAACATGACCTTGGAACTGTATCTATCATTTCTATCATGGATGGGTAGTGAGTTAAAGTGAGTGTATAATTTATCTGTAGTAAGATATTGTCACATGTGGATTTTTTTTAGACTTGTGTCTTCTTTTCTTGAGGAATTTTACATCATATTCGGCCAGAACCACCAGTATAGATCTGGAAAAACTGGGGGTTCACCCTCAGTCAATGGAAATGACAGAACTCAACCCTAATATTGTGCAATATTTAACACACTTTGTCAGACATGATTATAGTTTCTGTTCATAGCTATTCAGTTTCTTAAACTGTGGCCATTCTTTGCTATCTCTCTATTTATAAAATGTTTGTATTCTTTTATTCCTTTCCCTCAGAGGTCAGATTTTCATGAGAATATAATGATTCTTCAGAGCTTCAGTGTCTTTGCACCCCCTACCTCCCCAAACATCAGAATGTTGTTTATGGTTGTTAAAGAGCCACCAACCAAGCCCCTACAGTTACCTCTGAACCACGATACAGTTCCAGTTAATGCTTTGAGAATTGAATGTGGTGTTCTCATTTGCCTCACCAGAATGGATACTTTTTTTTCCTTTTTTAAAACAAATTTTAAATGTTTTTTTGTTTATTTCTGAGAGAGAGAGAGAGAGAGAGAGAACAAGGAAGGGTCAGAGAGAGACGGAGATACAGAATCTGAAACAGGCTCCAGGCTCTGAGGTATTAGCTAGCTATTAGCACAGAGCCAGACACGGGGCTCAAACCTTGGAACCCTGAGATCATGACTTGAGCTAAAGTCGGATGCTCAACCAGCTGAGCCACTCAGGTGCCCCGGATACTTTTTTCTAGTTGGCAAAATGTAGTCTTCTTAGCTGTAAGGTGGTTCCTGTGGGAATCTTTGATTATAGAAATGATATTTTAAAATTAGAAACATGACTTCACATAGAGCACAAAACAGGCTTTGTCTCCCCTAGAAAGAAATGATTCCTGAATATCAACATAAAAAAAAAAAAGCTTAAAGATACAGTATGCTAAAAGTATTAAAGCTAGTATTGTACTAAAACCAGTCACAAAATGAAAAGAAAACACTACCATTCTTGAAAGAGCCCCATTGTGCCTCTGGTTTTGTTTCTGTTAGATGTTGTAATCTTTACAGCTTAAAGATTTGACAAATTTTGGTAGCAGCTTCATCATTCCCTAACATTTTCACTTTACCTGAGGAAAAAACTATGTGATTATGAATGCTCTCGGGACAAAGTGATGCCTCATTCATGTCCACTTCCCCAGCATGCTGTACTTAGCCTGACCCTTAGTGGAGCACAATAAAAAAGAGTGCTTATTTTCTGCTTTTCCATAGCTTGAATTTCCTATTAAAGACACCATTATCTGATGATATTTGACAATTTGTTACAGTGTTTTTGATAAAGCATGAAGCTGTGGTCATCATGCTTGATCTAAGAGGAACAGAGGAGTTTGCTTCTTGAGTAAAAACTGCAGTATAAGAAAATCTGCTAGTGTGTGTGTGTGTGTGTGTATTTTTTTCCTCTTTATGGTCTTTGAAAATCTTCCAAATTGTAGGAGCGTCAGTTCTCACACATTTCTGTCCCCTCATCTCTCTGCTGTACTCACCCTTTTTTCAAAATTAACCATCTTAAAGCAGATAATGATGTTCTCATTCACTCTTTACCCTAAGGCCCCCAACTTGTTATAGAAACAATACATTCTAGCTAGTGTTCTAGAATAGAATACAATTTGCATCACAAGTGTAATTTAAAATTATCATAGCCACATTAAAAAAATGAGAAGAAATATACTTTAACCCAATATTTTAAAATATTATTTCAACATATGGTCAGTATAAAAATTATTAATATTTTATATTCTTTTTTCTATTAAGTCTTTGAAATATGTTTCTGGCTACATTTCAAGGGCTCAGTGTCACATGTGGCTAATAGGTATGCTTTTAGTATGGTACTAGCCCTTTCGCTACCTTTTACAAACCTGTTTCTGACTCTCATTTTCTTTTCCTCGTATATATTCCATGCTCCGGCCACTTTGAACTCTGTGTTCGTATCTGTTAATCATTCAAGTGATTTTGCCACCATGTGTTTGTGTTGTTTGATGTGCATGGAATGTTATTATCCCCTCCACACATCTAAATCCTGGAAGTGCTTTAAAGCTTTGTTCAAATGCCATGTGATCCAAGAAGTCTTCTCTTCCTTCACACAAAATGAACTATCTCCTCTCTAACTTTCCATAGCTTATTTTCCGTGATGGCATGTAGCAACTTTAATTTTTCCACACACCAATTGTATGTCCTTTCTAGGTCATAAATTTCTGGACAGGAATCACTGTGATTCCTTCTTAGTGTCACAAAGCATACCCTCATGCTTTGCTCATAAAGGCTTTTACTGAATGCTCAGTGAATCATAAGTTAAGCTTCACCTGAAAGTAAGTTTACTGACTGGGGTTAGAAATGATTGCAAATAGGGGCGCCTGGGTGGCTTAGTCGGTTAAGCGTCCGACTTTCGCTTAGGTCATGATCTCGCGGTTCGTGGGTTCGAGCCCCGCGTCGGGCTCTGTGCTGACTGCCAGCTCAGAGCCTGGAGTCTGTTTCAGAGTCTGTCACTCCCTCTCTTTCTGACCCTCCCCTGCTCACGCTGTCTCTCTCTCTCTCCTAGAAATAAATAAAAAACATTAAAAAAAAAGAAATGATTGCAAATAGTCAAAAATGAAAATAGTGTATCTATATACATATGTAATTATGTTGAATTTATGGGACATTTAATACAGTGCTTTGAAGTTAGCAGACAATTCGTCTTTGACAACAACAACAACATATTTGTGTGGCATATATAAAGAATTAATAAGAACTATAAGAACTGGGACACCTGGGTGGCTCAGTCCATTGAGTGCACAATTTTTGGTTTCAGCTCAGGTCATGATCTCATGGTTCGTGAACTCAAGCCCCACATTGGGCTATCCACTGACAGTACTGAACCTGCTTGGGATTTTCTCCCTCTCTCAGCTCCCCATTCCTGTGCACATATGTTCTCTCTCTCTCTCTCTCTCAAAAATAAATGAAATAAAACGTAAAAATAAATAATACTTCTTTTATTGTTTGCTTTTCCTACCTTCCTGTACCACTCCTCTATCCAATGTGGGTATCTTAGCCCCTCCCAAATAAACTAGAAGCACTCAGTCCTTGACTCAGTGTCTGCTTTCTGGAGAACCTAAGACACTGAGCTAATCACAGATTTAAGCCTTTAGTGTGGTTTTTATCTCTCCCTTTCTTTCTCCTTTCCTACTCTTTTTCCTTACTTCCCCATGACTTTTTGTCCTTTCCTTTTCTTACCCAATATTTATGGATGGCTTCATTTTATGCCTATCAGCAACAGAAATGAAAAAAAAAAGTTTCCTTCACCTCAAGGCTTTGTACTGGTTTATGTTGGATAATATTCTACTACTGAATT
Source organism: Proteles cristata cristata (assembly GCA_017311185.1). Taxonomy (NCBI): domain Eukaryota; kingdom Metazoa; phylum Chordata; class Mammalia; order Carnivora; family Hyaenidae; genus Proteles; species Proteles cristata. The sequence goes on from JAESUZ010004636.1 coordinate 143,414, forward strand.
TATCATGAAATCTCTACTAGTGAACTAGTAGAGTGATAATACTTGGTGTTTTTATTTTCTTTTAATTTAGAGAAAAAAGACTGTTTCAGTCTATTGATTTTGATGACACTAATTTTTGTTTTTTTGAGCTTTTTTTGGAGGAACAAAAGATTCTACCCATATGTTCAACTTATCTCTAAATATTCTTATTAGACTAAATGGGGAAAAAAACCAGTGTAGGCTTTGACAGTACCTCAATGAAAGCCAACAGAGAAGTATTTATTCCAAATACTTAATTCTATATATTTTTTAAAGTTTTTAATTCATTTATTTTGAGAGAGAGATAATGCATGTGTGAAGCAGGCCAGAGAGAGAGAGACAAAGATTTCTAAACAGGCTCCACACTGTCAGCATGAACCTGGGCACAGGGCTTGAATCCATGATCCATGAGATCATGACCTGAGGTGAAACCAAGAGTGGGTGCTCGACCAGTTGAGCCCCTCTGGCACACCCAGATACTTAATGCTAAATTACTACAGCTCATGCACAGGTTGGCAGGTTGGCTGAGTTGATCCGAGGAGACTGACTTTGACACAGCCTATTGAGTAGACTTCCTTCAATCATTTGAGAAGTATTCTAACAATACAAATCCAGTAAGAGGAGAAAAACAAAAATCAAAACAAAACAAAATCCTCAGGTCTATAGATTTGGTGTGCTATCAAATTGATACCTGGCTGATTACCTTTTTAAACTTTTTTTTTTTTTTAGTGTTTTATTTATTTCTAGGAGAGAGAGAGAGAGACAGCGTGAGCAGGGGAGGGTCAGAGAGAGGGAATCACAGACTCTGAAACAGGCTCCAGGCTCTGAGCTGGCAGTCAGCACAGAGCCCGACGCGGGGCTCGAACCCACGAACCACGAGATCATGACCCAAGCAAAGTCGGACACTTAACCGACTAAGCCACCCAGGAGCCCCTGGCTGATTACCTTTTTTTGGGGCACCTGGGTAGCTCAGTTGGTTAAACATCCAACTCCTGTTTTTGGCTTCCTCATGATTGCAAAGTTACAGGATTGAGCCCCACATCGGGTCCCTCACTAAGCATGGATCCTGCTTAGGATTCTCTCTTCCTTCCTCTGCCCCATCCCTCACTTGAACTCTCTCTCTCTGTCTCTCAAAAAAAATAAACAAACAACAATAAACTTCTTATGATTGTTTTATCATTTTAAGTTTGGTACTGGAAAAACCTTCTTCGTCTAAATGGGTATGAAGTGGTTTTGTTCATTATGTGCCAACTGGCATATCATAATACAAACATAATAAAACTCAAAGCAATTTGAATATAGTACTTCAAATCCTGGTAAAATTGTTTAAATAGCTTATTACCAACATCATTAGACAAGAACAAATAGAAAAACATACTCAAGGATAAACCAGTAGCAGAGTTTCAAATACTTTTTTTTACATTCTTATAGCTTTGCTAATCCTGTTGTTTCTAATATAAAATCATTGTGTGATCATCCTACAGAGACATACCCATAAATTATTATTTTATGCTCAAATATATTTGTTTTTATTATATATAAGACATGTAGCCTTATTTGATTCTCAGATCCTAGGGATATGTGTCTTTTTTTATCCTAGTAATACTATTTTGATTACTATAGCTTTGTAATAATAGTTTTAAAGCAAGGACCACAGGGGCGCCTGGGTGGCTTAGTCAGTTAGGCGTCCGACTTTCGCTTAGGTCATGATCTCGCGATTCGGGGGTTCAAGCCCCGCGTCGGGCTCTGTGCTGACTGCCGGCTCGGAGCCTGGAGCCTGTTTCAGAGTCTGTGACTCCTTCTCTCTCTGACTCTCTCCTGCTCTCTCTCGCTCTCTCTCTCTCCCCTAGAAATAAAAAAAAACATTAAAAAAAATAAAAATAAAAAATAAAGCAAGGACCACAAAGCTTATAGTTTTGTTCTTCTTTCTCAAATTTTCTTGGGGTCTTCTGTGGTTCCATACAGAACTTTTTCTTCTATTTCTGTGGAAAATGCCATTGGAATTTTGATAGAGATTGTCTTGAATCTGTCAATTGTTTTGGGCAGTATGGCCATTTTAACAATATTAATTCTTCTAATCCTTGAGCATGGAATCCTTTTCCATTTATTTGTGTTCTCTACAATTTCTTTCAACAGTGTCTTAAAGTTTTTATCATACAGGTCTTTCACTTCGTTGGTCAAATTTATTCCTTCATATTTTATTCTTGTTAATGCAATTTTAAATGAAATTATTTTTTAAATTTGTTTTTCTGGTTTGCCTAGGTGGCTCAGTCGGTTACGTGTCTGACTTTGGCTCAGGTCATGATGTTACTTACGGTTTGTGAGTTGGAGCCCTGCGTCGGGCTCTGTGCTGACAGATTAGAGCCTGGAGGCTGCTTCATATTCTGTGTCTCCCTTTCTCTCTGCCCTTTCCTTACTCACGCTGTCTCTCTCTCTCTCTCTCTCTCTCAAAAATATTTAAAAAATTTAAAATCTCTTTTTATGATTATTCATTATTAGTGTATAGACTAGCAATAGATTTTGTATATTGATTTTGTATCATTGTATTGTACATTCTTATAGTGACAGTTTCACTTCTTCCTTTCCAATTTCTTTTTCTTGCTTAATTGCTTTGGCTAGGATTTCTAGCACTATGTTGAATAAAAGTAGTGAGACTGGACATCCTTGTCTTGTTCTGATCTTAGAGGAAATGTTCTCAGCTTTCCACCATTTACCAAATGCTTTTTCTGAAGTAATTTATTTTCAATAACTTTATTTACCATAAATAAATTATTGAATGCTATTTCCCAAGACTGTAGTGCTAATACTTTCTGGACTTTTCATTCTCATTAGTGTAGAAAATATTTTTTGTCTCTGTCTGAACTTGTCTTCCAAGGGTAATTTATTTATTTTTCTACGCTAATTTTTTTTGTTCAATTATATTAATATCTTAAAATTAAATGGATGCATTGATATATTCTGCTTTTCGGACTTTTAGACAGATTTTATAAATATATGATTAGAAAAATTTCATTATGTGATATGGTGTCACTTCCAGACCAGAGAGAGCAATTTTTAACTGAATTAGGAACTTACTAGCACTAATGCTTCTTTGGCACTAACACTTCAGAAGGGTTACATCGACCAAAGTAGATACTTCATTGGTCAAAACACTGAATTGCTTATTATTATTCCATTGGTTATGTCATTAGAACTCTTGAGTAATAGAAAATCAATATTCTTAAATATATCCACAACATACAGGATTTCTTTTATGTTTCTTTATTCATCAATGTTATAACTTCACTGAAAAGCTATCAACTTGGTGTTATTTATTCCCTCAAAAGCTCATGCTGCTTTTCCTAATGGTCCTTTGTGCTTGCTCTCTATTTTTTGTGGAAATGCTCATTTCATTATTTTTACTTAAAATGAAAAAGGTTTCCAAGAATGTAATTTTCAGGCTCATTCTAAGCTTTTGGAAGCTCTGGGCCAATTTCTCTTTTAATCTGCATTTCTCCCTTTCTGAAACAATGGCAAACAATTCATATGCATACAAGTACTCTAAAGACTCTATTAGAAATTAATCTCTAGTGGTGAATAAAACTGTGCCAATTTTGCTTTCAAGCTAAATGAAATAAAGAGAGGGAAGATGTTTGAAGTGAGTGATTTTTGGGGTGGACACATGTTAAATGAGCATTTTTGTGACTTGCTGTCTCTTAACTGAGCAGAACATTAGAACTGATCAACTGTTATGTGCTCGTTACTTTTTGACAGTGGTGCTTAGTGACATTTGCCGTTCTTGGCTCTGTGAGAAGCTTCCGTGATAGTTTTACAGAAAAAGAAATAGTACCTACAACACATACTTTTCCCCCGTCATTCAACAAACTGACTTGAAAATGAGTAGGAGACATGTTGTGAAGTTATAGGAGACATCTATAACTTAGACATAGAATGTCATGTAACACCTAGAATTTGCCAGTGTCATATGTCAGGCATTTTTAAAATACATTTGACAAGGTGGTTTTTCGATGAAGGCATATAACCTTATATGATAAGACGGCAGGCCTAAGCCGTGGACACACTGAAATCAGTTAGATGTTGTTTCTGGAATCAATATTCCTATCCAAAAATATTTATTCAATAGGAAAATTGAGAGCTCTAGGCACCTGGACACAGGCAGGCTTTCCAATGTCCTCACAGCATTAATTTAGTTTGACCGAGTAGGACTGTTTTTGTATGTGTGTTATCCAGTCAAGTTTATAGAAGTCTGGAACCAAAGAACTATTTAAGCCATACACAGAATAGTAAAAGTGATTTGTATAAGAAAACAAGCAACAGCTTGAATTATTTGCTAAAGTCATTGCTTTTCATTGAGGAAATTGGTGAAAGGCAAATTACTTGGTTTGGGGTCAGGTAATATAAATTAGCTCTTGCGGGTCATTCAAAGGCATCCTACAGGTTGATAGCCAGAGCTGAGTTGTCAGATCAGATCTTAAAGAAGTCACACACTTCATTGTTTCCAGATCCAAGCTACACCTGGCATTTATTGTTAAATCCCAGGTGCCTACATAGTAAAACCAATATGTCTCTGCAACTGTGCACTTTGCCGTCACTAATCAATGGTTAAGTAGTTTGCAGGTATTCTTTGGAGCTGTGTGTGTGCTTCCCCAAGGCCTTCTGGTAGAAACACTGCTTCATAGGACATGTGGAACTATTGCAATGTATACTGGCACAGTTAGTCATAATGCATGAAACTGCAGCAAATGGAAGTACAGAGCTCATTGGACTAAGCTGATATTGGAAGCAAGAGTCAGTGTTTAACTAGTGGTTATATTTATCTAGTAGCTATGGGACAAAGGTACATCAGCCTATGTAGTAATATTCCATGTGTCTCTTTTCTCATTTAATGTTAGAATAGTCAACAAGCCCAGTTTCCTTCCCACAGTTTCCTTCCCACAGTTGTAATAATCAAGTATGATAGTGATAATACATATTCAACACTGAATCGTTACGTCCCTGACTAGTCTATGAAGAAAAAGTCTTGTTATCTTAATTGTTCTGTAAAACAATTCAGAGGATTTTTTATGAATAATTTATTTTCTTCCGTATGCTTATTCTTTTGGGTATCCAGTATGATTGATATTTTATTTTATTTTTTTAAGTTTATTTATTTTGAGAGAGACAGAAAGAGCTCATATGAGGGGCAAGGGGCAGGGGGGGGGGTGGAGAGAGAACCCAAGTAGGCTCCATACTGTCAGCAGAGAGCCTGACATAGGGCTTGAACTCTTGAATACTGAATTCATGACCTGAGTGAAATATAGAGTTTGTTGCTTAACTGACTGAGCCACCCAGGTGCCCCTGATTGATACTTTAGAAATATTTAGAATCATTCTTCATATTCTGCCTAGAAGTTAAAATGGAAAAAAGGAAGAGACTTTCTGTTAGCCCTGAACACATGTGGTTTTGTGTTCATGTATTTGCCTAGGGCTCTGTAGTCTGAGGAGCTGGAACCTCCTGTCCCTCTGCCTTTATTTCCTTAAGGAAATAGTGACAACATAATGCTTGAGAGAGCTTGAGTGTTTGAATTATGGTTTCACTCCTTTGCCAAAGCAGTCTATCATCTCAGGGACGTATAATAGCTTTCTTCCATAATGTGTTTGATGGAGTATAGTTATGCCTCTGTTTAAGAATGTGCTAGCTAGCTGGCTTAATTGGTAGAGCACAGGACTCTTGATCTCAGGGTCCTGAGTTCAAGCTCCATATTGGATGTAGAGCCCACTTAAAAAATAAAAATAAAAAAGAATGTGCTTGGCTATCTTCTTTCAGTAGGTAGTTTATGCAAATAGAATAGTTATCTTTAAATCCAATACCAATTATTTTTCAACATCCTTAGAAGCAAATATTTAAAATCAATTTGATTGTTTTAATATTCCTGCATATATTTGGGTAAATAAAAATAAAGGATATTAGATCAACCTCAGATTTGTTTAATTCCTGTTGAGTATATTCTACTTGATATAATGTTTGGCTCCTGTGAACTACAGTGTGGGAGAGAGAATGGAAAGCATGAAGAACTTCAGTCCAGAGATACCCAAGAGATGGCCTGGGAGTCAGTGATGAGTTGGAAGTGACAGGCAAAGGAAAAGGACGATTTAAGAGGTATGCCTTGCTTCTGACTTGAGTAAGTGAATGAGCAAAAATAGATTGGGGAGTAAGATGAATTTGGCTTTGTATATATGGAATATGAGCTACCTAAGGACATAGAGAAGAAATATTTTGTAAACATACGTTTTGGGGCTACAAACTTGGGGAGTCATTGTTGTAAAGAAAATAGATAACTTAGATGAGGTAGCCTCATTTTAGCCTTTCTCTACACACACTTCCCAGGCACAGAAGACAGAACTCTGGGGAGCATTAACTCATGGGGTAGAACATAGAGGAAGCCATAAAGTTGACTCAAAAAAATCAGCCAAAGAAGGAAGTGGAAGATCAAGAAGTTAGTGTCAGAGAAGCCTAGGAACAAAAGAATGTCAAGGAAGTAAGGTGGCTGACGATGGCCCACTACCATAGCAAGGTCAAGTAACACATGAGCTGAAATATGTTTTCTGGATTTATCATTAAGGGAGTGGGTCCTGGAAGTATAGCTCAGAGAGGTTAAGGATACAAATTAAAGCAGTTTCCAGTGATGGCAGTGATGGGATGTGGTCATGATGTAGTTGGGAATGAAGGAGAACAAATGATTTTAAGCAGTTAGATTGTAATATGGGTTAGTGGGTAAGTCAGGGTTCTCCAGAGAGAGAACCAAGATAAGAAGAGATTTATTATGGGAAATAAAATTGGCTCACACAATTATGGGGGCAGAGAATTCTCACAATGTCTTGTCTGCAAGCTAGATAAACAGGATCAATGTATTTAAATTCAAATGGATATTGGGTGGGGAAGGCATTGAAACTTGCCTTGTACAGTTTGTAAATGACATTCAAATCAAGGACCATGTCTGTCTCATTCCGGGCTTTGAAGGGCTTGGGGAATAATGTAGCTTCTAGTTCATAGGTTTTAGGGGAAGCTTGAGAATGTTAAATGCAGAAGGGCAGGAGAGAGGCAGTTGGTTAATGATAGAATGGAGCCTCCAGAATAGATTTAGTGGGTGAAGGAAAGGTTGAGTTGGGAAGAAGGAAGCACGTAACCATATAGCTCCTGTTTAACCATTTATTTTTAATTACATGGTCCCATAATACATTTCACACCCTTAATTAGATTGTCATGTCTTGGAGGGCTTAGTACTATATTTTAGGTTTCTTTTGCACTTCTGTACCCCACCCCACCCCACCCCCACCAGGTATCCAGCATAATGCCCTCTGTGTCCTGTGGACTTTGGAAATTATTTTCATCTTTGAATTATATTTAATAATGTATATGTCTTATAAACTGTACAGTAAGTTTTATAGGGACTTCATCTTTAGATCTGCCACATCTTTCTACACTCAGTCTTGTGTCTGACCAGTACACAATGATTGACTGAACCAATTTAAGAAAGGGGTAATATGGTAGAACTAAAGTAGAGAGAATATTATTTCTAGACTTGGAATTTTAGCAACTTTTTCAACACTTTGAAAGGTGTCATATAGTTTCATGTGATATTTAAGGATTTCTTTCCATTAATGATACATATCCATTCTGCTTTTTCCATATTCTTTGCTTTATTTTTAACAGACTTCTGGGATTAACAAGGCTGCCAGACAAAATTTAAAGGTGGAAATGGTTGGGGCACCTGGGTGGCTTAGTCGGTTAAGCGTCCGAGTTTCGCTTAGGTCATGATCTCGCAGTTCGTGGGTTCGAGCCCCGCGTCGGGCTCTGTGCTGACAGCCAGCTCAGAGCCTGGAGCCTATTTCAGAGTCTGTATCTCCCTCTCTCTCTGACCCTCCCCTGCTCACGCTGTCTCTCTCTCTCTCTCTCCTAGAAATAAATAAAAAGAACATTTTAAAAAATTCATATAAAAAAAAAGGTGGAAATGGTTATAGAACATGCTCACGTTACTTTGTCTGGAATTGTAAAGTTAAGAGGAGGGATGATATATCCAGAAGGAATTTTCTGAATGCAGGTTATGTGATATTGAGCAACAACCAATAAAATGGATTGTGGAAAACTCTAGTGGTGCTAATGTGGCAAAATTTCATGGCTACCTCTTAATAATGCCGGACCAGGGCCCATTTCTCTTCCGGATCATCAGTTAACGTTTCCTTACCTGAATGGTGAGGAACTGAAGTTGTAGAGAGTTTGGAGGATGAGAAATTGGAGATGGAAATTGTGGATATGTTTAAGGTAATTCTAGAATGAGACTTATTTTAGGTATCAAATAGATTAATACCCAAGGTTCAGGAATATGATCAAAATTTACTAAAACTGCCAATATTTAAAGCTGTCTACTTTATACCTCTGTGTAAGAGTCATAGCGTATGGCTTGAACTTCAGGGAATGTATTTTATAATCTTAAACCCATTATATCATTTTCTTCTTATATGCTTTATTCTTTGTTCTTATAATCAAAGCCATGAGTTACATTATCATCTTGTTTAGTTCCAACATACCATTATAAAATTCTCCAAATAGTGACTACTTTGTAAACCTTTTTTTTTTTTTTATTTCTAGGATAGAGAGAGACAGCGTGAGCAGGGGAGGGTCAGAGAGAGAGAGGGAGACACAGACTCTGAAACAGGCTCCAGGCTCCGAGCTGGCAGTCAGCACAGAGCCCGATGCGGGGCTCGAACCCACAAACCGCGAGATCATGACCTAAGCGAAAGCCGGACGCTTAACCGACTAAGCCACCCAGGCGCCCCAAATAGTGACTACTTTGAAGCTTACCTATGAGCTATGCCCAGTCACTTCTGGCAGTCAATGAGTCCTAAGATTTCATCATCAAGGTGAGACAGTATGCATTTACAATTTACACAGCTGATATCTCTACATTCAGAACTTTCTAACAACTTCTTGGCCATAAGTATGAACCAATGTTCATATTCTGCTGGTGGTGTTTTGTCAAGAACATAATACTCGAGGACGAATTGTCCCTGTAATTGGTCTATTCATTAAATATTTGTTTAATCAAGTTTTCTGTCACTATTACTCAGAATTTCTCACTTTTGCATCAGTTTTGAATTATCTGATCACTAATTGAGGACATAGGCATATCTCTTTCTTTCTTTTTTTTTTTTTTAAGAGGCTCCACGTTCGCCTGGAGGCCAATACGGGGCTTGAGCTCTCGAACCTGAGATCAAAAGCTGAGCTGAGGTCAAGAGTTGGACACTTAACAACTGAGCCACCCAGGTGCCCCATATTTCTAGTCATGAATTATGTTATAACCAAAATACTTAGATTCCATCATCAAACATGTTATACTATTATATTGCTATGATAATAAGTATTTAATGAAAATTATATTGTGTATTCTTATAACTACAGAAGCTACTGCTCAGCTAACTTTTTCATTTGATTTGTTCTCTAATGTGTTACTGGAAGGATTTCTAAAATGAAGAAAATGATGACTGGAGAAACTTTTACAAGTTATTCCCAGAACATACCTAAGTAAGAGTTAAACAATGATATTTTCTGAGCTATTTTTTATTTTATATCTAAATATTTCACTTAGTTTCTAACCCAGTGCATTTAAAAAGTAAATTCACCAGGTAATTTCTTTGCATGGATCATTTTAAATAAGGCATTTTCTAGAATGCATTGGAAGATTTATAACATGGGATTGGTAGTTTTTCTTACCCTGCATGTTATTTTTTAATGTTTCTTTATTTATTTGAGAGAGAGGGAGAAAGAAAGAATCCCAGGCTGGCTGCATGCTGTTTGCGCTGAGCCCATTTGGGGGCTCAATCCTACGAACTGGGAGATCATGCCCTGACCCAAAATCAAGATTTGGATGCCTAACCAACTGAGCCACTGAGGCATCCCTACCATGAATGTATTTTGAACAACTTAAGGTCACATAACTTGCATATCACATTTTCAGTAAGAATAGACATTGAGGATCCTTTCCACCTTTGAAAGTCCATTTCTCACCTACACAAAACTTTGATGTGCAGCCTTGTATTTCAGTCCTTGCCCTTTTCCAGTTGTGGAAAATTCACCAATGTGCTAACTTCAGTTCTCTCCAGGGGGTGTGCTGGAGACAGTTTTATCAAGACTGGGCGAACAATGTTTACAGCTAATCCTTTAATGCAGCAGTTCTGTAGTCTTGATGCCTGACAGAAAGCCCTTCTTCTCATGTCTGGGGGAGCCATAGTCCCTTACTGCTCTCCACGCCAGTCTTTTGTATGCTTGCACTGTGATCCACTGTGATTACCGCTTCCAGCACTTTCCAAGGGCCCTTAGTGGCTACTTCACACTCTCAATTGCATCAAGCTGTCTCTTCTGCCAGAATGCTGGGAAAAATTCGTTTTCCTAAAATCACTTTATTTTTTCTTGTTTTCTGTCCCTTCCCATGTCTCCACTTTTCTCCTTGTCTTTTATCCTTGAAGATTTATGTCCAGTTTTCTTTTTCTCCATTGCCTGCCAAGTTTTGTGGTTGTTGTTAAATCTCAAATACTGTACTCCAATAGATAATATTAAGTTAGAAAAGATTATGGCTATCATTGTAAGCTATAAGTCACCTTTTAAAAATAGTTTTATCATTTTTCTTTCAACTTTAGGGAGTACTCCATATAGGCCCATAGCAGAAGGACAGACCCGTTATTTAGAAGAGATAGAAATTCTTAGTAGTAATAGTATCTGATGGCCTGAGATTGGTTCCCCCAATACATATCTCTCACCACCAAGTAGAAGATAAATTCCTCTCTAGCTGGACTTGAGAGAGAAGGGAAGTGAAAAAATGAGCCAACTTTAAGGTAAGGAAAAAGTAGTAGAATTTTTTTGTCAGTGTTATCAACTATTTTAACATACATTATTTTACATGCATGATTACACACATTATTACATTCAATTCTCACAATGAAACTTGAAGTTTTGTTTCAGGAGCCTGAAGTTTAGAGAAGTGAAGCAATTTGTTCCAAGTCAAAAGCTTGCTGGTGGCAATGCTTAGATTCAAAACCAGGTCTGTTGAACTCTGAAATTCACTCTTCCCAAAGAGTGTTCTATGGAACACCATGCCAGTGTGAGATGTCACAAAAAATGAGTTTTCTGATTAATGAAGATAGACAACTTCTTCAGGAGAGGACACGGTTTAATTTTGCTTAACCGAAATGGCCAAACTTTTTAGTATGGTGAGTTTTCTTTATGATTCACATTCTGTGGAGTTAATATTTTCCTCTTGTGGCTTTTATTGTGAACCTTCTAGGTTCATGCAGAGCCTCATTGTATTATGGCTCTTCAGTGTTCATCTGGGCATTGTTTTTGCATGATTACTTCAGGCAGTAAATCCCAAGCATATAGGAGTCATATTGTGGTAGATTAAAATTATCACATGGTCACAAGTTCTTTGCAGCTCTTTTATAATAAGAATAAAATTGGGGCGCCTGAGTGGCTCAGTCGGTTAAGCGTCCGACTTCAGCTCAGGTCATGATCTCGGGATTCGTGGGTTCGAGCCCCGCATCGGGCTCTGTGCTGACAGCCAGCTCAGAGCCTGGAGCCTGCTTCAGATTCTGTGTCTCCCTCTCTCTCTGACCCTCCCCGGTTCACACTCTCTCTCTCTCAGAAATAAATGAAACATTAAAAAAAAATTAAAAAAAAAAAAGAATAAAACTATTTTCCTATCCCTTCAATCTAGGATGGCTTCGTGATTTGCTTTGACTAATGGATTTTGTCTGAAGTGGCATTAGCCAAAGACTTGCTGCCTCTTGGAATGCTGCCAGAGGGTTTATAGAAGAGTTTATAGATCTTGCCTCTTATAGGGTAAGTGCATGTAGAGGAAAATCAAGATTTCCGAGCTAACAGTGAGCACGAACTGCTGAACATATGAGTGAAGCCACCTTGGACTTTTCAGCACAATCAGGCCTCAGTTTCTCCAGGAGGTGCAGCCTGTGAGTGAGCCACATAGAACCCGAAGGATCGTCTAGCCAACACAGGGATTTACAAGAAATAATAAACCATTGTTTTTAGCCACTAAACTTTGCACTAGTTTATTACTCAGGAGTTAACTAATACCCCTGTGAAAACCATACCTGATAATTGGAATGTTGACATTTTAGGTGTAGGATATTGCCTGGTTTTAAGAATTTTATACATTTCTGAGTGTATAATCTTTTTGAAATTAATATTTTATATATTATACATGCTCTCTCTTGGGAGGTAATTCTCCATGAGTCTTTCACATTTCCACGTGTTTTGTGAGCACAGACACATCGGCAGTGTTTTCAAAGATTTTTGTATGGTGAACAGCTTTGGAAGGTAGAGATAATATCTTCCTTTGAGGAGAAGGCAGATTTGTTTTTTCAGGTGGGACACTAAAGATAATGTCTTTTTCTGAGGCAAGTGTTAGTCAGGTTTGCTTAAGCTCAGAGTTTCTTGGTTGTGACACAAGCCCACTATGTGAACAGTACCTACTTGATTTCTTCCACATTGCTGCCTAGAGACTTGGGGGCAGAGAGGAAACAGCAAGCAGGGAGTTTATGTTCTGTGACGTGTCATGAGTAATCACATCCTCTATCTGTGATCTGGGCGTCTATGGCTTCTACTACTGTTAGGGAACTGGAGCAGGCTAACTTGTTATCTGCTGAGCTGGAAAAATCTCATACTCTTCACGGTTTTTGAAATGGTCTATTTTGAACTTAATACAGAACACAAGATACTTTATGAAAATTGTATGAGCTTCTGGTGTTTTTTTCAGGGACAGATTTCTGAAACATTCTGCTTATTCCTTACTAAATGTGTAATTATTAAGCATCTATATGTTGGTCCCTCATGAGTTCAGCAATTAGATTGATTAGGAATTGTATCTAAGAAGGATGAGTTTTTAAATTGCTGTTATAAGTATACAGTTGAATGAATAAAACATTATTTTATTAATGACTGTTAAGTTCTGCTAAAAGAGTGTAAGTTATGCTAGATATAGTTTATTAGTAATTGTTTAATTTCCTGTCTAAACTTCTCTGCTGTTATATTTTTATTTTTGTGTATTTGTGATTTCTCTATCCTTGTCTCTTTTTTAAATTATGCCAGTGGTTATTTAGTTTGTTATTTTATTTTCAAGAACACAGCTATTGAATTTTTGGTTTCTTCTCTGACTTATAATTCATACATGTCTGACTTCCTTTACCAATCTCTTCCTTCTGCTTTCCTTGAAGTATTTTTTGTTCTTCATGGTAACTTCTTTTTTTTTTAATGTTTTTTACTTATTTCTATGAAAGAGAGAGAGGCAGCATGAGCAGGGGAGGGTCAGAGAGAGAGGGAGTCACAGACTGAAACAGGCTCCAGGCTCTGAGCTGGCTGTCAGCACAGAGCCCGACGCAGGGCTCGAACCCACGAACTGTGAGATCATGACCTAAGTGAAAGTCGGACGCTTAACCGACTAAGCCACCCAGACGCCCCTCTTCATGGTAACTTCTTAAGATGAAATGTTTCATTCACTTATTTTCACTCTTCATATTTAGCATTACAAATCTTGATGTGTTCTATAGACTCAAATATGCAGTTTTATCATGATTGTTTAATTTTGTTGTAATTCTTTTTCTTAAACTAGAGCATTATGGTGGAAGAGTTTTCACCTGTCCTGATAGCTATTTTACCTGTTTTTTTTTTCCTCCTTTTTTTATTTCTGGAGTTAGTGCATTTTCATGAGACAATAGACTTTGTATGGGAAGTAATTTTTGGAATTTTTTTTGAGGGTTTCTTTGTGCAAAATGTGTGATCACTTTGGGAAATTATAATAGAGGTCCTTTTAAGAAGGTATTTTCTCTCTTTTCAATGTGAAGTTTCTAAACTCAGGGTTTCATGTGGGCTAGGATTTGAGTATGAGAACAAAGGGTAAAGAAATATCAAGCAAGCCTCCTAGGTGTTTGACTTGTGTAATATGGTGAGATGTTCAAGATGGTAAAGAGGACCTTGAACCTCCCTATTAACCATTGGGATATTGAACAACTTTAATGTCATTTGCTGAAAATATTGTTCCATAAAAGCCTTAGTCTTAGGTTGGTGATGGTATTAACCATTTGGCATAGCCAGTTACATAAGATAATTGCTTAAAACATGCAGTTTCATCTAGGAACACAAAAAGAGCTTGTCACTTTTTGTCTCACTTCAGTGTAAGCTTCTAGTTGTTTTCTGGGCCATAAATCAAATCAGTCTTTTTCAGCTGATCATCAGAACTTGGAACCCACCCACCTTCTCTGCCGTTTAGGCTCTTGCAACACTGGGAACTGAGAATGAATTCTAAAACAAAAATCAGTCTGATCATCATGATTTTTGTTGCCTCTAATTGACCCAAGATCAGACTGGTTCGATCTAATAGAATGACCTTTGGAGCTAGAATGATCTGGACTTGAATTCCAGATTGACTCTCTATTATCTGTGAGTCCTTGGATAAGCTGAATAGGTTATCTGAGTCTTTTTCTTTTCTCTTTTATAAAAATGGCGATAAGAGAATTCACCTGCAATGTCATTTTGAAGATTAACTGAAACGTATGAAAACTGGAACATTGGCTTATACAGTTATGTCTCTTCTTTGAATTTAGGTCTTTGGAACAAATGCCCTGGGGACTGGAAACTCAATCTTGACAATGTAACTTAATCAGAGAATCAAACTCCCTTCCTTAATTAGCAGTTTTGGGCTTTAGAGTACAAGAACAAGGTTTACTGTTTTAATCATTGTCCAGGAACATTGGCATCCTTGTTCAGTAGTAGCGCATTGTATGGCAATTATGTGTAGTGACATAGATATGGACTCGGGGGCCCCAATAGCTGGGTCCAATTTCCTGTTTCATTTTCCTAGCTCTGTGACATTGGCCAAAGTAATTAATCTTCCCAAACTTTAGTTCTTGCCTCCTATAAAATCGGAATAATATTAGCACCTGACTAAAAAGGTTGTTGTGAAGGATAAATTCAATAAAGTCCGGGAAGCAGTTAGCACAGTACGAAGAGCATATGCAATGTCGTCACCTCACAAATGTGTTACATACAGTTTCCTCTGGAAACACTCATTATTGAAAGTTAAAAATAGCCTTAGTTAGATTTGAGTAGCAATCAAAGATGGTCTGGAGATTGTAGTTTCTTCTGTTTTCAAATTTTGATGATTAATATATAAGGTAAAGAATATTGAAATACAGAAGTAAAACATTTGAATAAACCATACATCAGTCTTAACAAGGAGTGTGACACTGAGGCTTTACGTAGCAATTATGGTTCCCCTGGAATTTAAAAAAATACAGGTTTGGGATGCTTGGGTGGCTTAGTTGGTTGGGCATCTGGTTTGATTTCGACTCAGATCATGAGCTCAGTGTTTGTGGGATCGAGCCCATGTCAGGTTCTGCGCTGACAGTGCAGAGCATGCTTGGGATTCTGTCTCCCTCTCCCTTTTTTGCCCCTCCCCTGCTGGTGTGCACTCCCTCTCTCAAAATGAATAAATAAGCATTTTTTTAAAAAATAAATATGGGTTTCCTCCACAAAATCTACCTGTTTATTGGAAAGGCTAAAATATGATAGAAAAAATATTAGGAGAATGCAGGGGGGGAAATGGCAATTGAGCTGTAGCTCGTTCATGAAAATAACTCACCCTTGCAGGGCCTCGTTCCTAATTGTGGTTGGGCAGTTCTGGGTTACTTTTCAGCAAACCGTAGGAACTACTGGCTTGAATTAGAATGTGTAAATAGTGGCACTGGGACTTTCCCTTACAGTGGTCTTTGGGTTCCAGCTGTTATAAACTCTAGATGCCTCTGGCTATTTGAATGGCACATCACAGGGGACAGTTCTTTCTGAAGATTACAAAAACTCACTTATTCCTTTAAAGAGAAACAGCAGATTTATGTGAAGCCATTTATCAAAGCTTCCTGGACTGATGAGCACCAAGGCTTCCCTTTGTCAATACATGAAACAATCCTGCAAATGCTAGAGGACAAAAGTCCCCTTTCCCAGTGGGCTTCTCAGCATGACCCACATCGTGGTGTTCCATTCTTTCCTGTGCACTGGAAGATAAAAACAAAAATAAAGGAAGGGGTGATGTAAGACGTCACATTAGCATACAGAATACTCCACATTTTATCACTCCAAAGAGAGCTATTTCCTTAAAATGGAATTCCGAAGCTCTCGGAAGACAAATAGAAATGGAGCACTATATTTTTGGGGGAAAAATTTTTCTTGTCAGTCTTAATGATTAGATTCTTCTTTGACAGTTAAGTATTGACAGAAAATAGGGCAGATGTTAACCTGAGTAAGAACAAACCTTTCTTCCTACTTCCATATTTGAAGTTTTTTAATTAGTTGCAAATATGAAACCTTCCCTAATAGAACTTTATTCCCTTGTGGGGCGCCTGGGTGACTCAGTTGGTTAAGTGCCCAACTTCAGCTCAGGTCATGATTTCATTGAGGATTCGAAACCCGTGTTGGGCTCTGTGCTAACAGCTCAGAGCCTGGAGCCTATTTCAGATTCTGTGTTTCCCTCTCATTCTGCTCCTTCCCCACGTGTTCTCAGTCTCTCTCTCTCAAAAATAAAATAAACCTTAAAAAAAAACTTTATTCCCTTGGAATCTACCAATAAACTCCTAGTCTGCAAATTTCCTTGATTTAGGCTAAATCTGCTCATGTTCTGCAAGACAGCTATATTACACTGATGTGGCAGAACCTTAGTTTCCAAGGAAGTATTTGTTATCTCTCCAGCCTGGCAGACAGTGTGGGAATCAAACATGTAAGCTGTGGGCTGTGACTGTAGGGATGTGCACCATAATTTTACTGGCTTCAAGAACTTTCAATTCCTTTGGGAATGTGTTATAAGCTATGATCTGTCGGAGGCCGGCTCCGGCAGGTTCAGGGGTCCCTGAAGGATGGACGGTGTCAGCAAGAGAGAGAGTGAGAGAGCCCGAGATCCTTTCTGATCACCAGGCAGGCATCTCCATCCTGCCGGTTTTGGTGTCTTTATTTATAGGTCAAATGTTATTTTTACAATAGATAGCTCTTTGTGATAAGATGTTTTTGGAAAATGTACAGAAACAGGTTTTACAGAAGTCTTCTTGCAGAACTGCCCCAATTATAGCGAGGTTGAGTAACTAAGAAAATAACAGGGTGTTCACATTTTAATAACACTAAGATTAAGTCATAGGTTTGTAGATACTCTTATCCATCCTCATCACAGCTGCCAGGGTAAGGGAAGGTGTTTGTGGAAAGTAGGCCTTAGGGAAGGGGTTGCTGTACACCATCAGTTAGCAAAGGTGTATGTAGTAACTTATCTTCTACCCTTATCTGTTCCTTCTCTCTAAGTTAGGCTCTTTGTCTCTGGGCAAGACTTGATTTTCCAGTTATAGTCTTTATTGCACTGGAGAGCCAACCATACCTTTAAAGAGTTTAGCTCCTTTCCAATACATAGAATAGCCTCTTCGAGAGCATTTACCTTTGTGTCTAGTTTTATGATTTCTTGAATAGCTAGGGCATGAGGGATATTTTTGGTTAGTTAATTTACATGTTGAGCTGTGTGAACATTCTGAACTAATGCAATGGTAGAAACAGCATTGTACATGTAAAGCCAATCTTTTATGAGTAAGGATCATTAGCCTGTTTATAGCTCAAGGGAAAGTATGGAGGGAAACAGGACCTTCTGGAGACACGATGTCTGTTCCCACAATCAAAAGAAGAAGTTCCCACTGTAAGTTCCTTCTCAAGGTGCAATCATCATACCGGGGCCGGAATAAGGGAACAAGTCATTCCCGATACTGCTCAACAAAGTACCTTAGGGGGTCAGTGCTCAAGCAGAAATAATTGAGGGGGGGTGGATATCGGTTGTCATCTGATTGGCAAGAGACCATGCAAACTTGCTTTAACCTCACCAGGAGTTTTCTCGACTAGTGGGCTCAGAATGGCTCCCAACAATGATCTCTTGTTCAAAATGAGTATTTCATTCAGTCTTTGCAGCAGTGCATTTATTTGTGCTTCTGCTTCTCTCTCACACCTTTAGTCCTTTCCTCCAATTATAATTCTCAGCAAAACATGAAGGACCTACTATGAACAATTCTGGCATTGGTGCTTGTTGGTGGGATAAAGTGTAAGATGTGGTCCATCAAGAAGCTTGAGAAACAGTCTCGTTGCGGAAAAAGCTCCCAAAGAGATAGAAATAGCAATCAATAGACTCTCAAGGTAGAAAAGGGAAGTCATGGGGTGGTAGGATTGATGGGAAGGATTGCACATGCTGGTCTGACATGTAGACCGATGGGGCAACTATATCTGTAGGCCAAAAACTCAGCTGAAAGATACACTTAATTTTCCTGTAATTGAATGTAATTTATGTTTCCAGCTCCTATTCTTCTGACTAGTGCATGTTTAATTTCAGTCATTTGGATTTTCCCTCCTCCCTCCATCAGGTGGTGATTATAGAGTTTGAAAGATGGGGGTGGGTGTCAGAGAAGAACTTGTTTTGAGGTGTTAGTACATGAACAGTGGGGGAGGGCAGCAGGCACTGGGTGTGAAGGGAGCATGAACAGAGTGAAGCTACTTCATCTGAAATTACCAAGAATGTGAAGCACATCAGGTAATTTTCCAGAGTATTGTCTCATTACACATTAAAACATTTTAAATCACTTAAGCATGAAGAGCTTGCAAGTGAAAATCCAGCTTTCTGACTTCTCTCAAAAAAAATCAAAGAGCAATGCTGGTGCTGTATTCCTGCATCACTCATTTATTGTTGAATATAGTCACTTATGATAACAACCAGGCTGTGAGGTTTCATTTTGCAGTCCGTGATTTAAGAGGTGGATTGAATCTTGAGGGGAAGGTAGGATATTTAGACAATAATGGAAGAACATGAAAACATTTAAGCAAGGCAATGAAATATAGGATGGGTGAAATAGGTGATGGGGATTAAATGATACATTTAATATAATGAGTGCTGAATAATGTACAGAATCATTGAATCACTATATTGTACACCCAAAACTAATGTAACACTGTTAACTGTACTGGAATTAAAATAAAAAACTTAATAAAAATTTAAAAAAATTAAGCGAGGCAAAGGAGGAGGCTGTGACCTATTTGATGCGCAAAAAGCAGTCAAGGTTAAATATAGGGTGAATGCAGGTGAAATGGGCAGGATGTGAAATTACAAAGATAGAGACTGGGAATTGGAGACTTAGTTCTCTGAACTGTGGAAAATAATTTGATGAATCGTAATTGATATGTTAGCTAATGTTTTCATAAGCTTTATATGGACATGTTGTAAAATAGGGCAGAGGAGAGAGAAAAAAAGGGAGAAAAATTCTGCTCTTTTGAATGCTTAGCAGATTCTGAAGCTGCTAGTGGGGTAGAAATTTGACCCCAATGTCTAATAATATTTTTGATTGTTAGAGACTTTTAAGTGTTCTACTGCTTTTTGGTCTGTATTCAGTATGCAGCTGATCAACGTTTGCCATCAATTTTTGTATGTATTATTTGGTTCTGATTTTTTAGACCTTGCATTTCATTTTGTTGCATGTACAGGGTTTGAGTTTAGTGATTAATACAAAGAAGAGAGGAGACTGCAAGCTCTGGTGAAACTCTGTTGTTGCCATCAAGGTCATCTTTCAAACAGCATGACCTACAGTGTGAGGTGTAGGTCCGCTGAGCACAAATGAGCTTGAACTCATCTCCGATTTGGACTATTATCTTCTGTTGATGTGAAATTGACTACTGTGAAGTTGCCACTTAGGCAACTCAGAAACAGCATGTTTCTTGGATTTTTTACTGCTTGCTGTGCATCTATGTCTAGAACTGAGTTCTCTTTAAATAGATTGTTATTTTCATCTGAACTGCATAAAGTGTTATTTAACAATGGTACAATTTTTGTTAAGCCAACATTTGATTCACTTAGAATTGCTTGGTACACCTAATCTCTGTTAGAAAGAATCTTTAGAATGTTATTATGAATACTCTAATGATCAATATCAATTATAAAGTACTGAAATTATGATAGTGATTATTATTTGCTAAGCAATATGCCACATACTGTGCTATAAATTTCCTCGAGATCTTTCAAAACTCTATACAACTCTACAAGAAAGGGGTTCTTATTCCTGTTTTAAAAGTGAGAAAACTAAAGAGAGTTTGAGAAACTTATTCAAGATAACACAGATAGTAGAGACCAGAGATGTTCACCTTATCATTTTGTGTCCTAAATAGAGTCACAGATACAAAAGCACTGAGAATTTGGGTATGTAATAAAATGAAAACCACAGTAACACTGAATTGTACTTTAGTTAATGCCAGATGAATTCTCAGATTTACAGCAGACAACAGAGATTTACTCTTGGCAAATACCTTGCAAAATTAACATGTGGCAATATTTGAGTTGTTTTATGGGATGATGTTGCTACTACTCCAGTATTACATGGCAGGCATGAACAGAGTCACTTTTGTGAAGGGGTTATAGAATTTTGCTGATTAGACTATGCTTTTCTGATTTACTTTGCAACAGATGGATACATATTTGCAAGATGCTCCCTTCAATGAAAGTTGCAGGTTGTAAGGTATTGTCATTACTATGTTAGCTCATACTGTAGAATTATCATCTTTCCCGTTATCAAGGCTTAAAACCTTTATGAGATTTTCTTTTACTACTTTATTTTAAATTACATACTTTGTTAAGACAAGTGCTATCTTTTTAATGTCATTGGCCATTACTCCTTATGGGAAGGGTTTCCTCCTCAAGAGTTTAGAAGTGTCTTGTCTGACAGTTCATGGGCTCTGATGAGTTTTGACCCAGTAGTTATAAAATTAACAAAGTGGCTTCATTTGGGGCAACTTGAATAATTTCAGTGTACTATCTAATCTCAAGATTCATTTTAAAGAGGTTTTTTTTTTTTTTTATGAAAGAATCTCTTCATTAAGGATACTAAAATGTTTTCTTTATAGGGTAAGCTTTTGATATGACAAAGACCCACTAACTGATACTCAGAAATGTAAAGAATAGCTTTTGCATAATGAGACATTTGTGAATTTGTTAGTCTGTTGTTTTATACATTTAAGGGAAAAGTGCTAAATAACTATCATGTCATATGTGAATATTTTAGGAGCAATATAAGGTCTTAAATTATTAAATTAGAATGTTATTCTTAAAATGTGATATGCATTGTCACTAATAACAATATTATCAGAAATATTTATTGCCATCCAGATTCTTGGTTTATTATGTGTTCAAACATTTGTTCTTATAAAAACGTTAGTAATGAATTTTTAAAGTAATGTGATTGGAATATACTTCATTGCTTTTTTAAATAATTTTTTAAACATTTATTCATTTTAGAGAGACAGAACATGAGTAGGAGAGGGGCAGAAAGAGAGAGAGGAAGACACAGAATCTGAAGCAGGTTCCAGGCTATGAGCTGTCAGCACAGAGCCTGATGTGGGGCTTGAACTCACAACCTGTGAGAACATGGCCTGAGCCGAAATTGGATGCTCAACCGACTGAGCCACCCAGATGCCCCAACTTCCTTACTTTTTTAAAGTCCTAATTTGATGCTCTGGATGCTGTGATTTGAAAGCCTTCCTCCAACACAGTTTCTTTTCAAACTCAATTTAGTAGCAGTAACAGCACATAAAGATTTGAATCAAAGAAGTCCAGCATTAGTTGCACTTATGAAATTATATCAGCTTGATCCTTCATTATGCAGAAGCTATTGTGAAAACGTGGCTCATAAATTTTTATCTTTCCTTATATCAATCAGTTGTTTTTGTAAGCAAATTGGAAGGGCAGTGAATTGTGTGTGGGAGTATAAGTTGGTGCAAATTTTCTGGATTGTTTTTTGCTTCATGCATTAGAAATCCAAAAAATAGTTATATTCATTGACACAGCAATTTTATTCCTATGTGCTATACTAAGAAAATAGAGGTATACATGCACTCATAGTCATATGAGGATGTTCATGGTCTTTATGATACTAAAAATGTGGGAACAACTTCAATATTTAATAATTGTGAATGAATTATGTTCTTTATACAATAAAATTAAACAGAACCATTTAAACCATAAATAGTGCTAATAGGAATGATTATATTTACTGAATACTTACTATTCACCACTTAATGCACTTAAGTACATTTCAAAATTTAATCCTCATAACAATCTAATGCCTTTTAAATGTGTTACAACACCTGAAAGCCACATATCTAGTAAATGATTGAAATTGGATTCAGGCTCAAGTGTGACTTTATAAGGCTCAAGCCTATCAGATTTTATGAATCTTTAATTACATAGAGAAATGTGCATAATGTATTGCTATATTATCACATTAAAAAATCTTTGAATGCATAGAGAAGAAAGACACAACAGCATTACCGAAATGGAAACCATTACTTCTGGGTAGAGGGACTACAGATAATGTTTTTCTTACTAGGTTTTATTTTGTTTTCCAAGTTTTATGCAGTGAGCATGTGTTAATTTTGTAAATAAGAAAGCAAGGGGTTTTTTTCCTCCCCCCAATTTCCTGAAAATGTTAATTGCAGCATAATTTATAATATGATTTGGAACAACTTAAAGGTCCAACAATAGAAGGTTCACTTAATAAGATATTGCTTGCCAATTCCATGGAGTAATGAAAAGTAACTTAATTTCTATTCAGCATAGGCAACAAGTTGGGATAATGTTTGTTAATGTCCTGTGAGATCAGGGAGAACGTAAAATATTATTTACTCTAAGACTACTACTATGCCTTACGCTATGACTATGATGGAAATTCTATATGCACATCGTGGAAGATTAGAATGTATAGAATCATACAAGTTATTGTTGTTTTGGCAAGGCTGGAGAGTGATACAAATGTTTTCTCTAATATTCTAACAATGAATAATAATGTAAAAATAAAGAATCTCTACGATTTGGTAAACAATTGGGTATATCAAAGGGAAGACTTCTAAATGAAATGCTTCGTCTCTTTTCGCTCTAGTACAAAAGAAATTTACTCTCAGGGGGCAATAGAATTAGGTACAATTTGACTTCACAGCATTTATTCTCTTAATATTATTCAGTATCATCAGAAATAACATGGCTCCAAAGGCCTAGCAGCTTCTGGTTTTCTTTTTCCTTTATACTTGCCAGGGCTATTCCTACAGATTGTTGCCATCCCAAATTAGAAAGCAACCTGAATAAAAGTTCCCCAGGCAGGTTGTCTCTGCCGCTTTGACAAATGCTGAATACTCTATCCCTGAGGTCACCGCAAATGACTGGCTGTGAAAAGTGAATAGGAAATGCTTGCCCAGCACTCTCCTTTCCCTGGTTTGCTGAGTAAGACGGGCAGTGCAGAAAACCAGCAGCTTCCAGAGAGGGCATCCACAAAGGTGAAAATTTCTCTCACCTGGAAGTGGATATGCAATCTCAGCAGGTATCTTGCCTCTGGGGTATCGGAATGGAAGCTGGCGACTCGCCTGGTTTTCTTTCAGAGCCCAGGTACAGAGGAAGCCAAATGTCAAGCTGCCTGTTTCTGCACCAAGTGACATACCTGTCTTCTTCCTCTCCTTTCTAGGCTGCTTCCTATACAAAGGTTGTCACTGGTGTAAAAATGCATTATTCCATTTACTCAGTTGGGTGCCAGAGACAGTGAGCTTAGCTACAATAAGTCAGTGTCTGCAAAATTTAGGTTTTCTTTCTTAACATTTTAGCCTATTATTGATTTTTCATGAATTGTAAATGCCTTGTAGAGGTACAGACTCCTTAAGCTGCTGTGACAGGTCAGGGATTGATTTTGATGATTCAGGGGATCTCCTAGAGAAAGAAAGAAACAGATATATACAACACGCACATTGGCATTGGTTGTTAGGATGTGAAAATCTACAAGTTCAAAACATTTTTTAGAGACACGGGTTATTCAAGTGATCGTAATTTTCAGTGCCCTCAACTGAAGATGTTTAAACTGTAACTGTTATTTTCACAATAATTTCAGAGACCATTCTCAGCACTAGGAACATCTTCAAGAATTCTGATCTAAAGAACAGTCAAAGAGCATGGTGCCTGGGGGAACACATAAAGTTTGTGCATCTAACTGTGACACTCCTGGGTATCTCTAACAGTATATTTTAATATCAGCAGTATAGAGTCAAATAGACACATTAATGTCTGAGTTTTTGGATTCATGTATAATATTAAGCATGTGAACACTTGATAAGGATAATAAATCAGGAAATATGAATGGGTTCCATATCCGAAAAATCATTTAATCCTTGAAAAACAGCATAGTCCTAATAGTCTTAAATGAACTGCATACTTCTTAACCACTAAAAATGGGGATGACTGCAATTACATAGAAAAATCCAAAACAATCAGTAATAGGCTTTTGTTGTGTGTCTTCTCACACCTATTTCCTTGCTTTTCTACCAATAGTACCTTGCCTTTCCAAGATGTTTCCTTTGTTGGAGCCACTCATTTTTGTTTTCTGTCATATCTTCTTTTTTTTAATGTTTATTTATTCTTGAGAGAGAGAGAGAGAGAGAGAAAGCACGAGCTAGGGAAGGAGGGCAGAGAGAGAGAGGGAGACAGAGCATCGGAAACAACAGGATACGGGCTCTGCTCTGTCAGCGCAGAGCCTGACGTGGGGCTCAAACCCACGAACTCTATCATGACCTGAGCCGAAGTTGGAGGCCCAACTGACTGAGCCACCCAGGCGCCCCTCTGTCATATCTGTTTTGGAGAGGACGTACTCATTCCTAAATTCGAGGTTGAGTTTTCACAGATTAAGCTGGCCATCCCATTTTCCCAGGACTAAGACTTGGTTCAGAGATGGACATACAAACTGATCAAAGACATTAAAATGTGAAGAGAGTTTCGTGGGAAAGAGAAGCTTCTGCTTTCATCTACGGTAGTTACTGGAATATGTACGTGAGTCTCTCAACTTTATAACCATGGCATCTATTTGGCTACCACTGCAGGCTGAGTCTGCTCTAGCGAGTGTGTGCATACGTGTGTGTGGATGTGGATGTGTGTGTTTCGGTGGGAGGGGCCCTCGAGCACTGTGTAATGCCTGTAGATGAAACTGGGACTATAGACAGCAGTACAGAGGAGTGATGATAAATTGGATCCTGGGCAACATTTTTTTTTTGAGTTGGATGATCAATCTCTCCCTGAATGAAGAACTTCTTTTGCTTATAAATAACTTTAGTAAGCTCATTTGATCATAAATTGTCCTAATACAGACTCCCAAGATTTTTGCAACAAGAAGTTCAACGATATGTTGAAGGAAATTTTATTTATTTTCTTAACAAGGTGCGTCTGTTTGTTAGAGAATGGCACACGGTTAAATTATATGTTTATCTTACCTTGTTATATTCTGAAGAGCAGGGGTTCAAGGAGTAAATCCAGGGTCAAATTTCCTAGGTGTCCCTGTGCTGTGGGTCCAGCTGTTAAACTTTGGCTCATACTTCCTTTCATTCTATCATGATGTGAAAGGAGAGAAGTGAGGTCAGTTGAATTCAGATCAACAAACACCTATTGAATGCCTAATGAAATGAACTTTTTGTATTTATTTTGACTACCCAGAATTTAAACCTCCTTCCTGTTTCAGAATTGCGTTAAGAAAAAAAAAAAAAAAGCTATGGACTTACTTTCTCAGTTTCCCTTCCAGCTGGGGCATGGGCTAATCAATATACCTACCCTAGAACTTGAGGTCAAAGGCTAGTGATGTGAAGAAGCAAGGCACGTGCAGAATCACAAAGGCAGTAACACTCATCAAATCCAAGAGTGGCTGTAATTTTGAGAGTAGTGCCTTCCGTCAGTTTTGTTAGAGGTACAAGGTGTTGACTTTATTGCCCAGACCAATGGCAGTAGTTCTTTTGCCGGATCATATCTGTCTGTGGGTTTTTGGTTGGTTAGTTGGCCTTATGATTCAGTGATGTCTCAATTATCTGGGAAAATAAGAATTTTACATAGCTGTGCTAAACTCCAATCGGAGAATAACAGTAGTCGTTAGAACTTTAGAGAAAAATTAGACCCTTTTCAACAAACAACTAATTTCCTTTTGAGAAAGAGCTCCTGCTTTACTACTAGGCCCTTGGAGAGATCAAAGCCCTACCATGGTTCATTGGTTTATCATGCAACAAAGGCTATCCATTAATTGATACATCAAGCTATGAAGTTGGATCATGCCCAGTAGTACTTCCTTATCAGATGAAGTGGAAATATGGAATTAGATCTAAGGAGATCTCGAAGGCACAGACAAGGTACATGAAAAATTGAGTCACACTCACAGTGTGCTTAGTTCTTTTAGCCCATAGCTTTGGTTGCATAGTCAGGTTGACTAAGGTCAATCAGTCCAAGGTGCACTGAAAGGCACTGCAGTCCCTTCAAGTATGTCTGTGGGACAGTAGAAGAAGGAAATATTCCTAAGAGGTAGACACTCAAAGTTTGTCTACATTTTCTAGAAGGAGAAATAGTTGGAGGCATGGATCTGTCTCAATTTGTAAGATGTGGCAATTAGTTTGGCTCGATGGTCAGGGACTTAAAAGAAACACAATTAAAGGAGAGAAAGGAGGAAGTTTTAGAAAGAGTTATTAGGTGGACCTCTCAGAATGAGCCCACAGTATGAGAATATTGTATCTGATGTGAATGCCAACCCAAAGTCCCTCCCTGATGTGAGTTCACTTGTTTAGCAAATATAGCAAAAGAGATATCAAATGTTTCCTCTAGCTATAGGAAAATGTCCTCAATCTTATTAGTTAGCAGGAAGAGCAAGTTAAAACACCAATAAATTCTCACCAAACACTTAAGAGAATGGATAAAAGTAAGAAAATGGAAAATAGCGTCAATGTTCTAAGTGTTACATGTTGGCAAATAGTAACCAGTACTCTACCCTTGTTGAGTCCCCTCAAAATGGAATTGTAAATTTCCATTTTGGAAAACTGACCGTATCTACTAAAATATAACATATGCACATTCTTTGACTCAGCAATTACATTTCTCATTACATACCTAATATAATTCCATATTTTGTGCACAAAAGACACCTAAAAGACTACTTGTAGAAGCTGACAATTCACAAAATCTAAAATCTGGAAACAACCAAAATATTCACTAATTAGAGTGGATAAATAAATTATTATATTTTGAGGCAATTGTATATTGTATGATAATGCAAATGAACAGATCATTGTTGTGTTTAGCAACATGGACAAATCTCACTTACATAATGCTGAACAAATGGAGCTAGATACCAAAGAGAACAGAGTTCATGAATCTGTTCATATAAAGTTCAAAAATAACCAAAACTAACATGATAGGATTCAAGATAAAAGGGAATAGTTATTATAGGGGAGATTTTGGAGTTCTTGATACTATTTTACTTCTTAACATGGTTGTGTTTGCATGGCTGTGCATATCTTGAGGACAGTAATCAAATTGTATACTTTGATGCACTTTTTTTTAAAATTTTTTTTAATTTTTATTTTTTTTAAAATGTTTTTATTTATTTCTAGAAGAGAGAGAGAGACAGCGTGAGCAGGGGAGGGTCAGAGAGAGAAGGTGTCACAGACTGAAACAGGCTCCGGGCTCTGAGCTGGCAGTGAGCACAGAGCCCGACGCGGGGCTCGAACCCATGAACCGCGAGATCATGACCTAAGCGAAAGTCGGACGCTTAACCGACTAAGCCACCCAGGCGCCCCACAAAATTCCTTTATGTTTCACTGTCTATTTATTTATTTTGAGAGAAAAACAGAGGATATGAGCAGGGGAGGAGCAGAGAGAGAGAGAGATTGAGAAAGAGAATCTCAAGCAGGCTCCATGCTATCAGCACAGTGCCAGACATGGGGCTGGATCTTTATCTCATGAACTGTGAGATCATGACCTGAGTTGAAATCAAGGGTTGGCTGCTTAACTGACTGAGTCACCCAGGTGCCCCTCAAATACATAAAATTCTTGAGTTCATACAGGTAATACCAATAAACAAAACCCATTGGTTTTCTGGTTGTTACAAGGCACCAATACACTTTAATGATTCTGTTTTGGGTTAAATGAGCCAGACTTTCTATCACTTGCAGCTGTGATTCTCCTACTACATACCATGGATCAGGTTAGGGCCAGGAATTTCACAATGAATAAAGAATATCAGCCTTCTTAAGTTAGCAGCCTGCATGACATCTAGTTCTAGGGATCCAAATCTCTTGAAGGCTACATTTTTTTTTTTTTTTTTGCTGACTATGTCAACCTTTTACCCCTTCATCTAGAACGGCTAGACAATTACCTTTCTAATATAATTAAAGCTAAAGAAATTTTAATTCACTGGATGTGTGAAAGACCTTGTCATCTTTGAACACCCAAATGTAGATAACTGATTGTAGGTATTCCTGAAGCCACTATTCACTAGCATGGCAGTAGGTCAGTTAGCAGTGAAGCTGTCCATGGAGAGCAGAGTGGATGCCCTTCACCTTTTGGCCTGTCATTTTAACTCCTCAAAAGGGATCGAAAGAAAACAATAGAAAAACACGGTTTGAACAAATGTACAAAATTCTTTAGATAATTCATTCTAGGAGATTTCCCAGGAAGCTAATATCTACTTACCTACTAATCTTTATTTCGCTTGTTTTTCAAAGGTTGAATCTTAATTTTAATAGTCCTTTCAGATGCTCCCCTATTAGACAATTTTAAACTCTACCATTTATATAGTAGCTTAGAGTCCAGTGAAGAGATAAGACTATGAATCTGAAAATTATTGACTAACTTCTGTGACCTTGGATAAGTTTATGCCATTTCTCTTTTTCTTCTTCTACATAAATTGGTATAGTAATATCTGAACTGTATTTTAAATAAAGGTAAGAGTTATTTTGTTTGGAAAAATCTTTTTAAGCTCCTTGGGGAAATGACTGAGAATAAATAGACATTTCAAACATCTTTGCACTCTTAGAATTTATCAGATGAAAGACTTGTCAACTTCAAACACAATAGTTAATATTACTCTCACATGGAAAGTCCCTAATGCTTCCACTTTTTGTGCAGCAACATTAGTCTTAAACCTACATGGAATTAAAGCTGTTTTAATTAAGCATATAATTTGGCACTTTCTAACCTTAATTTTGGCGATAATAAAGCATTTTATAATGGTCAATGAATTTATCACTCCTGGGGCTTTTATAGAAATGATTAGAAAGGATAGCTACCCAATTACTCTAGATGTAGATCTGAAAGATATGCAGTAGCCAGCCAAAAAGTTGGGCCTCTGAAATGCTTTCTTTCTGGAAATGAGTGTTTGGAAAGTTGCGGATTCAAGAAGAATCATTTATAATGTTGAAATGGAAGAGTATATTTAATAATTCACAAATACTTGCTGTGCCCCTACTCTATGCATTCTTCTAAGCGCTGGAGATGTAATAGTGCCATAGACATTATTCTTATACATATCACATTCCAGGGGAGGAGAGAGATGAAATAGGCAGTGTTCTTGTTTAGGGAAGACTGGTATTTCAAATAAAATACCCCCATTAAATTTAGCCACAAAATCTGGAAAGACACAAAATCTACTAGAAGGTATCAGTGTACCAATAAGAGATTAAAGAATTAGGGGCCAGGGTGGAGGAGAACAAGGGTCTGAGTACTGTGCCTGGTGTTTAATGTCATGTATTTGAATATTTTGGTGAAATGGATGAGTTAGGAAAATACAGCTTACCAAAACTGATTATAAGAAGAAATAGAACAGATGAATATTTGTATCTGTTAAGATAATCTGATTTGTAATTTAATAACTGTCCACACTTCTAGTCTACTGACAACACCTGCTCCTTAACAAAACTTCAGTCAGGCTCCTCTGTATCTTCTTTTCAACTAGGCCTTGACCTTTGAACTTGTTCATCTTGGCATCACCTACTATTACCAAATATTGCTTACTCAATTTAGCAACAGTTTCCACCCTTGATATCTGATGCCCCTTGATATTGATCAGATTCCTTATTCTTCCTAGTAATTTTCCACCCCCAGACCCCCATCCTGCCTTTGTCTATAAATCCCTACTTGCCCTGCTGTGTTGGAATTGAATCAGGTTATATACGGAGCTCCCTTCTCCTCAACTGGAATAGTTCTGAATAAAATCGGCTTTCACCATTTTAACTTCAGTTTTTCTGGTTTTTCTTAACACTGCTATTAACTTGTTAGGCGATCCTCCCTTTCTCTACTTCTGTTCACATGCACCTCAAATCTTTACAAAAGCCAATATTAACAGACACACAATATCATTTCAAGAAAATGGGATGATATACTTTTATCAGAAAAATAAAAATTTCACTATTGATATTTCTGAAGACTTAATCGAAGCTCCAAATCACAGAGAATATCTTTTTCTTTTTATATTATGTCTAATAATTTAACCATAACTGTGTAAATCTAATCCTCACATCAGCCTTATAAAATAGTTGTTACCATCTTTGTAAAAATAGATGAGGAAATGATGGCTGAGATGGGTGAAGAAATTGTTTTGACACAGAATTGTGGAAATGAGCTTCCAAAATGTAGCTGTGTCTGAAAGAATTCAACTTTTTTCCTTTGTGTGATACTGCCTCTTACTTTGCAAGCCGAAACTAAACGACACCAACAAGGAAGTTTAAAGGAAACTCGTTAATACCTTTGAGCATTATGTTTCATTGCAGGAGAGAGCATTGACTTATGATTAGAAGAACTTCCCTTCTTTCATTGGTTAGTTATGATCTTGAGCAATTCACTTAATTTTTTGCCTTATGTTTTTAAATCTGTTGAGATGCTTATTGTAATTCCTTCTACATAAGATTACAATGAGAATTAAATGAAATTATGTACATGACCATTTTTTTATCATTACTATCAGATACTTAATTGATGCTTTAGGTTTTTCTTACCTGAATGAAATGACTAAACATAGTATGTGGATCTAAGCTTTGAATCTTTTATTATATGTCTTCTTAGCCATTTATAAAAGGTCTGAGCAATATCTTCTAAAATATAGACATTCCCTGCTTCTTTAAAATGATCTCTTAAACCTGATTTGACTCCTAAGGAGAGAAAAGCTCACCTCCTTTTTAATTCTGTATCAGTATGGATACCCAGATGCTAATGCAGTAAATGTCTTTGAAATAAATACTTTAAATAGGATTTTACTGCTTTAATAAACTGCTTTCCTACGTTTCTCCTTTCTCATTTTGATCAGCAATGCAAGAAAACACCTAGATGGGGTTGTCAGGTCTCATCCATCATCAAAAATGAAGTCAGAAATCTGAATAAGGATCTCTAGGCACTTCCAGTAAGTAAATTAGTTGTTTGTTTGGTTTTTTTTACTCATGCTTCTGTGTTATTTTCTTTTCTAAGATCTTCCAAATGTGATGCAGAAATACTTAACAAAAAGACAAGAAAAAAGTTAACTTTACTAGATTCTGGATGGGATCAGAATCATCAGACCTCTCTGGGCATTGTTCTATTCTTCCTCAAATGTATTCAAAGCATTAACGAATAAAAAGAAGGCATTAGCAATGGAGTAATTCTATAGCAGGTGGTTAAATGAAAGGGGGATTCTTCAGTTGAATTTTAAGTGTGAAATCATGAAAATCTAGCTTTTGAACTTTTCAGATTCTAAAAGTATCCTATTCTAAAAGTAGTTTATGTATCCTCATAAAAGCTTTTCTGAATGTGCTTGTAATTTCTTATTACTGGATAATAGGTCAGAGTAAATTAGCAGAACTTCAAGTTTATTTCTTTTCTGTATATTCATTAGAGTTATAGTTATAAAGCAGCTAAAAAAGCACCAACTTATACTCAAAGAGATCTGTGTTTAGGCCCCAACTCTGCCACTTATTTAAGCATGCTGAGTCTCAGTTACTACTACTAGCTCCACAGCTTGTCCACACCGCCTGT
This sequence comes from Proteles cristata cristata, assembly GCA_017311185.1. Classification (NCBI taxonomy): domain Eukaryota; kingdom Metazoa; phylum Chordata; class Mammalia; order Carnivora; family Hyaenidae; genus Proteles; species Proteles cristata. The sequence continues at coordinate 175,362 of JAESUZ010004636.1, forward strand.
AGTCCTTCCACTAAGCCTTGTGCTTTGGAAGCTGATATTGAAGGTGTGTGGTAGAGCCCGTCTCTAAGGAATGTGGTGAAAAAAACACAAGACAAGGAAAGGCAACCTCACCATGTGTGCGTGCATGACTTTACTCATGACTCTAACATAGACTGCCCATTCATTCTATATGTTAACATATATGGGAGACAGAGGAGCAAAAATCTTACAAAAGGCAACCCCCTCCTGTGCTCGGGGTTCAGTCTGTTCAGTCTTAGCCCACTGAGCCTGTGCTGGCACAAATAAATAGGCTTCCTGGAAAGAAAATCCTTGGTGTCCCAACTCTCTGTGTGGTTGGCTGCTACATGTCATGGAGGCTCGCCTCAGAGGCGGAGACAGTGTTTCACCTCCCTTGTCACTAAGGCATGAAACTTGGGGCACTGGGAGAGGTGACTTCTCCTGGTGCCAGCAGACCATTTAATCCATAGGAAACTACCCCCTCCCAGTGCTACAGAACGAAGGCCTCAGTGCATAAAAGAACCCAGTGAGACCCAGGAAGCAGCTCAAGGAGAGCTTACCATCAGACTGGAAGAACCTGGGTTAGTTTTGGTAGACTTGCCCCTAAGAGGCCGAAGGGAACACTGATTACCCTCAGACTTTCCCACATAGTTCCATAAGGAATGAAACCACAACTCCAAGGTGCTGGGCACTGGACAGTATATTGGGGTCTCTGTATGATTTTGTGTGATTGAGACAGACAGCGGAAAGGTTCCAAACTGACCAGTGGGCCAAAGTGAGTGTTGAGTCCTGATCCATGGTTCTGTGGCTACCTCATATGGCTTAGAGCGGTGTTGGACTTCCTTGGGAGTCTGATCTTGATCAGGGTTTAATACCGAACCCACCAATGCTAAGAGGTGCCTGAAATATCTCCAAGAAGAAAGGGGCCAGAAACAGGTGAAGTGAGTGTGTATCCTCTTCAGATTAGTCCTCCCTCCCCCACTTTTTCCTCTCTTGTGCATGAAAGTTGTCTGTTATGGGGACAAAATGGGTAGAAAGTAGTTAACTGACTCCCTTAGATGGTATGTTGAGGAATTTCAAAAAGGGATATTTAGGGGATTATTGTGTAAAATTAACTTTCAGAACACTCTGGACATTCTATGAAGTTGATTGACCATCATTCCGGATGGGCTGGCCCTCAATGAGCTCACTTGAAAAGGAACGAGTTGACTATGTGTTGGTCATTGCAGGGGATCCAGGCCACCCTGACCAATCTCTTTACATTGACTGTTAGCAACACCTGGTTCTATCTCAACCGCCTTGGCTAAAAGTGTGTATTGAAGACAACTGTAATGTTGTGATGGCTTGTTGCATGGCTTCCTCCAAAATGTGACTGGCTCACCCAGATCATCAATCCTGACCCCATACACCCCTCCTGGAAGAAAACTAAGAGATAAGGCCAGCAGAGACAGTTCCTCCCTGCAGCAACACCAGGGAGCCCTACAGATGTTACTGAGGAAAACTAGGAGACCTGTCTATTATGATCAGGAAGGCCACATCCAAGGAGAACAGCATGTTTTTGTGTACCAACCCTTTATCACTACACACCTCCTAAATTGGAAGCACCATACTCCTCCTATAAGGAGAAGCCTCAGGCTATGATTGAACTAATGCAGTCCATAATTCAAACCCATAAACCTACCTGGACAGACTGCGGCCAAGTCCTCCTGATCCTCTTTGACAGGGAGGAGTGTCACCGAATTACCCAGGTGGCCCTAAAATGGTTAGAGGAGAATGCCCTGGCTGGGACACTAGACACTCAGGCTTCTACCTGGGTTCACTTTCCTGAGGAAGACCCCACATAGGACCCAAATGACTCAAGTGTAGATGGAGGGCTTACAAGAACTGAATGGTATCAAGGGGCCCTTCTAAATGGCATGAAGGAAGGGAAGGGGAAGGCCATAAATATGAGTAAAACATCAGAAATGCTCCAGGGATCTGAGAAGAGCCTGAATCAGTTCTGTGAGAGACTACGTGAGGTATTTCGTCTCTATACCCCTTTTGATCCAGAGGCACCTGTTACCAGCAGATGGTCAATGCAGCTTTCGTAGCTCAGGTCCAGGGGGACATCCAGTGCTACATGCTGCAAAAGCCAGAGGGCTTCACCAGCATGAATGCCAATCAGTTGCTGCAAGTAGCAACTAAGATGTTTGTCAACCATGACCAGGTGGCACAGAGGGAAGAACATCTGCTAGAAAAAAACAGAAAAAGTCATCCTTGTTAGCTGCTGCCTTGGTGGAACAGTCAGAACGCTCCCAGAAAGGTGCCCCACAGGATGGGTCCAGGGCCAAAAAGGAGAATCGTGGGGAGCATCATCTGCCCAGGACCAAAGTTAGGATGGAACCAGTGTGTTCACTGTCATCAGGAGGGCCACTGGAAAAATGAGTGTCCCCTGAGGCTAATTCTAAGCAGGACCCCAAGCAGAAAGAAAGAGGCCTTGTGGTCCAGGGCAGGTACCAACCAGAATCACAGCCTCATGGGACCCCCAAAGATGATTTTCTGGGTCTAGCCACCATGGAGGACTATGAAGAAGACTAGGACAAAATGGGTTCTACTTTGTTAGGCCCCCAAAAATCTGTGGTCCGAATGAATGTGGGGGGCCAACCCATTGGCTTCATGATGGATACTGGGGTAGAACACTTGTGGGCCGTCTCTTGCAGAAACAAGCCACCATTGTGGGAGCCATGGGTAATTGGACATGCTGTCTCTTCCTACTGTCTCAGCGATGCAGTTTAGGCAGTCATGAAGTCATCTGTGAATTCCTGTACCTCCATGACTGCCCAGTGGCTTTAATGAGATGGGACCTGTTGGGAAAGCTGCAGGCCCGGATCACTTTCAGCTCCCATGGATAAACTGCTCTGACCCTACAAAAGCTGGAAGGAATGATTATGACTCTCATGATTCCCTAAGGAGAGGAATGGCACCTCTACAGTCTTGTGGAAGAGACACAACAGAGACTTGAGCTACCCTTCAGAGTATTGAGGGTGTGGGCTGAGGACAACCTGTCAGAACTGGGCCAGAACGTATCTCCCAATAATTGCACAAGTAAAGCCAGGGACAAGACCCATCTGCCAAAAACAATATCTTATCCCTTGTAAGGCACAGATGGGGATACAGAAGCACCGGGAGAGGGATCTTCTCACCCTGTCAGTCATGTTGGAACATGTCTCTCCTACCAGTCCAAAGCTGGGCACTGATGACTATCAGCTGATCCAAGACCTGTGTGCAATAAACCAGGCCACCGTCACCCTACACCCTGTTGTCCTGAACCCATACACTCTCTTGGGTCTTATCCCCACCAAAGCTGCCTTCTTCACATGCCTAGACCTAAGGATGCCGCCTTCTGCATCTGCCTGTCCCCCCAGAGTCAACTGATCTTCACCTTCCAATGGGAGAATCCTGAAAAAGGTGACAAGGGCCAGCTGACTTGGACCAGATTGCCTCAGGGGTTCAAAAACTCCCCAACCATTTTTGGCACTGCATTAGCCTCAAATCTAAGAGCAGATCAATATGGCTGTGTCTTGCTTCAGTATATAGATGGCTTACTGCTGGCAGGAAGGTCTCGGGAGGATTGCATGGTAGGAACTCTGCAGCTCCTTATCTTCCTATGGGAAATTGGCTATAAAGTCTTAGGGGGGGAAAAGCCCAAATCTGTCAGAAGAAAGTCAAGTACCTTGGCTTTCACTTGTCACAGGGGCAATCCCAACTCAGTCCAGAGAGAAAACAGGCTGTTTATTTGTTCCCTGTCCCTTTGAGCCAATGTCAGATTTGGGAGTTTCTGTAGAAGCTGAGGCCACAGGCTTCTATGCAATCTGGATATCTAGCTCCTCAGTCTTGGTGAAACTCCTTTATGAGACCACAAAAGGGGGAGAGCAGGAGTCATTGTTTTAGTAGCAAGTGCAGCAAAGGGTCTATCAAATGGGTGGTCACCAATGTGGTTGGTCTGGGTCTCCTAGACATGTCCAAGCCCTTCTTCCTGTGTATTCATGAATGTACTGGCATCATGGTGGGAGCCTTAGCCCAGATGTTGGGGTCATGGCATCACTCGGTGGCATATCTTTCCAAGCAACTTGCTTGGACCCTCTTTCCCAAGGCTGGCCACCCTACAGCAGCCATGGCCCTCTTAATGTCTGAGTCTGATAAGTTAACTCTGGGAAAAGAATTGACAGACCAGTTGCCACATTCAATATTGACACTAATGGAATACAAGGGAGAATACTGGCCTCTCTTCCATTTCAGTCACAGCAAGGCACTTGTTTCTAGCCTTAGCAGAGACTATAGCCCAGACTCTGAAGATATCTTCTTGCTATGTATGCGGGGGAACCAACATGGGGGATCAATGGCCATGGGAGGAAAGAGAATTAGACCTCCACGAACCTTATAACGGAACAGAATACCTCAGTCTTACTTCTGGGGTTTGGCTCCTCAAAACCTTAATTATCGGGAAAAATTACCTTGCCTAATTGGAAGAAAGTTCACCATCTCTGTTGGAAGCTTAACATACCTAGGCCAAAGATTTTATAACTCAACTCCTCGCAATGGTGGGGGACCACAGATCACCTTGAGCCAGATCCTCACCCCTTGTCCAACTTCTCTCATCTCTGAGAGTGCTGGAACAACGTCGACACAGCCATTGAATGTCAAGCCCCTGGTGGACTATACTGGATACTTGGAAGGAAAGCTTATACAGTATTTTCCTCAGGCTGGTCAGGTCATGTGTGCTGGGGACTATCCATTCATCTTTCTTCCTACTCCCACTTACTAGAGGGGAACATTTGGGAGTCCAAGTTTATGGGGAAAGGGAGACTCAAAGGAAATGATGTGCCCTACCAACTGGCAGTTGAAAAGGTGATGAATGGCCTCCCTGGCATATAATCCAATAAAATGGCCCTGTTACTTGGGCAGAGGATGGGTCCTGGGGCTACTACTGCACTCACATTTACATGCTAAACTGCATAATCAGGCTGCAAGTAGTTGTAGAGATTATAACCAATGAGACTGCCAGAGCTCTTAACTTGCTAGCCAAGCAGCAAACTAAAATGCGGAATGCTATCTATCAAAATCACGTGGCCTTAGATTACTTGCTGGCTTCTGAGGGAGGGATTTGTGGAAAGTTTAAGTTGAGCAACTCCTGCCTACAGATAGGTTTTGAACGAAAAGTCGTAGACGTCGAATGAGATGGGGTGAGATTGAATGAGAAAGAGTTCTTATGTCCCAGTCCAGACCTGGAAAGGTTAGGACCCTGGGTAATTATTTGGAGGATGTTTTTCAACTCTCAAGGCTTTCAAAACCCTTATACATATTATCCTTTTGATTTCGGGAGCTTGCTTAATTCTACCCTGCCTAGCTCCTCTGGTTATATGGTCTGTCTCCAGTCTAATTGAGGTAATGGTAGAAAGGAAAACGGGCACGCATGTGATGATGTTATGGAAATATAAATCTCTAAACCAGGATGATGCTCTTTGACCCAAAATAGGTGGTCTGAGCATCAAAAAGGAGAACATATGGTAGAGTCCCTTCCTAAGGAATGTGGTAAAAAGCTCAAGCAAAGGGAAGGCAACCTGGCTATGTGTGTGTGTATATGACCTTCCTCATGACTCTAACATAGATCACTCATTCAGACTGTATGTTACCATATATGGGAGACAAAGGAGCAAAATTTGTACACGAGGGAACCTCCTACTGTGCTCAGGGCTCAGCCTTTTAGGGTGTTAGCCTACTGAGTCTGTGCTGGCACAAATAAAACTGTTTCTTGGAAAGAAAAGCCTTGGTGTCCCGAGTCTCTGTGACTGACCGCTCCAGGTGGAGCTTCTAAGACTTCAAAATTCTCTTTTTGAGGGGTGCCTCGGTGGCTCAGTCTGTTAAGTGTCAGACTTCGGCTCAGGTCATGATCTCTCGATTTGTGGGTTCGATCCTCGCGTCGAGCTCTGTGCTGACAGCAAGCTCAGAGCTGGAGCCTGTTGCAGATTCTGTGTCTCCCTCTGTCTATGACCCTACCCTGTTCAAGCTGTCTCTCTCTCAGAAATAAAAAAAATTCTCTTTTTTGAAATGAATCTGAATTGTGAAATATTGTAGTTACAGGTTGCAGAAAAGATTGGGTTGTAGGTTTCCTACAAATTAAATTCCTCCTATATGATTTTTATTTCTTTGTCTTTTTTCCTTTGAGAAAAACATAGGAAAGTAATCCTTTTTCTTGGAATTCTAGTTGTTTGGTTTCTAAGAGTTTTAAGAATAAGTTTCTTTCGTGCATTGGTGGGGGGATTGGTATTATGAATTCTAAATTGGTTTTGAAAAAAATCAGGCTGAAATTGGCTTATAACCACCCCCTTTTTTTACCAATCAAATCTAAAGTCATCAATAATGTTTAAAAGAATTATGCTATTGCCACCTGATTACTGTGCTTCACTGAAAAGAACAGCAATTAATTTAAACAGTGTCATTCTTTTACTCAAAATTTTCATCACTTGTGAAGAATTTCTTCTTAGCTTTTTAAGAGGTTTTATGTTTCTCAGGCACTATCCTATAACTGGTTGTGGTGGAAAGCAAAGGTTTATTATTAGTATACAAGACTAGCAGAGCTACTTTTTCATATAAAGTTGAGGTATGAATAATAGAGAAAATATGAGGAAACTTAACAGATTCAGTAAATTTTAACAGACTCAGTGAATGTTATAACAAATATTAAAATTTAAAGACCATATTAGGGTTATATCTTATGTTCTTTAAATTTTTAAAATTCAAGTGTGTGTGTGTGTGTGTGTGTGTGTGTGTAGACAGTCAGCTCATATTTTCAATCAATGAGCAAGGCCCCAGGAGTGATTGAAAGTTGATCAGAGAAACAGTGATCAATATATTTTACATCTGTGTGATTTTATAGACTGAATGTTGAATCTCATTTCTGAATGAAGTGCAAAACTATTGTGCATTAGTTTTACTTTATTTTTCTTTTAATGTTTATTTATTTTTGAGAGAAGAGACAGAATGCAAGTGGAGTTGGGACAGAGAGAGGGAGACACAGAATCCGAAGCAGGCTCCAGGCTCTGAGCTGTGAGCACAGCTCAACCTCATGAACTGTGAGAACATGACCTGAGCCAAAGTTAGAAGCTTAACTCACTGAGCCACCCAAGCACCCCTCTTTTTCTCAATCTCATCCTTATCACTCTGCCCTCCACCTGTGACTCTTCCTGCCTAGATTTCATGGTTGGTTACTTAACTTTTAGATGTCGCATGTTTGACAGGTTTGGTCTATTTATGTGAAAATATTTGAGTATATATAATATCATTGTGAATTGGGTGTCCTAGATCAATACTCCACTTAAAAAAAAAAATAAAACAAAATGAAGCAAAACAAACTCTCTGAAAAATATAGAAACAGTCTTTTAAAATAAGCTAAGTTGGCATTAGTAAGTGAAGAATAATCAGTGTCTAAAGCTAAACAAAAGTAGGAAATTAGATAAGTTAAGTGGAGCATTAAAACTAGAAGGTAAGTGGAGCGTGGAAACCAGATTCTACTTTCTAAATACTTGCCAAACCCAGGGAGTTGGATCCTGTTTTCATTCTCATAGGGTACAGAAATGACAAGAGTCAAAGATCAGGGACTACTAAGGGTAGTCAAAGGACCTCCTCTACATAAAATAGGAACACTGAAAGAACGTACCTTCTGTGTTTGGGTAAAGTAAACATTGCTGCTTCCCTCCATCCCAAGAGAACAAAAGGATAATTCTTGAATTTGAGCAATGGTACTAAATAGAGGGAAAGGAATCTTCCTGAGAATTCATAGTGAAAAGACAGCTCTAAACAAATTTGTAGCCTGAGTTAGCACTGCTCAGGTAGTTGAGAAACAGTAAATCAGTAAGTTTATCCATTTATCACAATTCTGAGCTGGTATCCTGAAGTTCTTGGAAGAAACAAATGTACATCATCTCTGGAAGAATCTACTTTTACCAGGGGACTAAAAATTTCCCCACTGAAAAAATTTTAAATACAAGTAGTGTCAGACAAAAACCACAAAAGACTTGACATGATGCTATCAGAGAAAATTAGTAGAAACAACATAAATCAGAATGAAATCATGAAAGACCTTTTGTGTTGGCATTTGTAGACACACAATATATAAAATAGAATCTTTAATATACTAAAAGATAAAAATGAATTGATAGAAGATGTTAAAAATAATCAAGAAAATTTTAAAAAGGAACAAAATAGAATTAGTTGGCCTTAAAAACTTAGTGGATAGTTTTGAGAAAAGATTAGAAGCTGATGAAAAGATAATAAAAGATATACTTGAAGAAATTGACTAAAATGAACAGTGAAAGAGAAATAGATGGCAAATTTGAAAGAGAAATTAAGACTCATGGAAAACAGTGGAAATGTCTAAATGTATTTAATAATGTAGGAGAAAAGGAGGTCAAATAGGGTAGAGGAAAATCCCAAGAGCCAATAAACAAGAGTTTCCTAAAATGGGTTGAAGACATGAATCTACAAACTCAGTCATCTCTCAGAGTCCAAGTAAGAGTTTACAAGTTTACAATAAACTTATTGTAAAATTATAGAACATCAAAAATGAAGGAAAAAGTTAAGAGCAGGTAGGAGAAAACACAAAACAATTACATTCAAATAACAACTAGATTAACATTGGCTTTTCACATCAGTTGAAATAGAAGTGGGTAATGAGTTTTAACAAGCTTAGAGAAAACATTGCCGTTGTTAAACTGTAATTTGCTACACAGTGGAAGGACTTATCAAGAGCAAGACAAAATAAAGACAGATAGAGACAAAATATGAAGCTTTTGTAACCAACAGAGATTGACTTCAAGTATAAGAAAAATTATTCTAGTTGTATGTATACAAGTAGTTTGCAAGAAACCTAACAAATTATGAATAAGAGCTTCATGAAAAACATCATAAAACACTACTATTAACATATATTAGACATTACACCAAATCTAAATAAAAGAGATAGGGACACTCAGTTTTGAAAGGCCAACTGATCCATAGATTAATCTATAGTGCTAGTATAAATTGATCTATAGACATAATGCAATCCTGACAAAAATTACCACAGGTGTTCTAGTGTAATTTGATAAACTGAATCATGTCTATGGAAATGAAAAAATCCCCAAAGAGCCAAAACACTCCTGAAGAAGTATCCTTTGGAAATACATTTATTACCAGATAAAAGAAAACTCATAATATTAGATAATGTGTTACTGATGCAGTGATAAGTAAAAAGACCAATGTGATTAATTGCAATGCCTTCAAAAAAGATGCATATATATTATGAAAACTTAATATAAACTTAAGTTTCATCAAAGCTAGCACAACAAAGTGGGAAGAAAGAAGGACTTAAAAATAATGTTGAGGCAATTAGAAACCATACAAAACTTTGATGACTTCTATGTGACAGGAAACCCTATAAAACCTTTGTAAGACAACATGACAGAATATATTTAAAACTCCCAGAATAGTGAAAAATTACTTATACAGGGCAAAACAAGCATACATGATAAAGGAAATGAAAGATGAGTTTCATTAAATTAAAATTAAGAACCTCTGTTCACCAGCAGATGCTTTGGAACAAGGAGAAACATAATCCACAAAGGGAAGAAAATATTTGTGCCGCACACAAAATCAATAAAGCATTATAATTCAACTCAACAGATTTTGTAATAAAAAGGAAACTCAAAAGAAATATGGGTCAAAGATATGTATTAACATTTTTGCAAAAGAAGAAACAGGAGGGGCACCTGGGTGGTTCAGTCGGTTAAGCGTCCGACTTTGACTCAGGTCATGATCTCATGGTTTGTAGGTTCGAGTCCGATGTCGGGCTCTGTGCTGACAGAAAGCTCAGAGCCTGGAGCCTGCTTCTGGTTCTGTGTCTCCCTCTCTTTCTGACCCTCCCCTACTCACTCTGCCTCTCTCTCTCAGAAATAAATAAAATATTTAAAAAAAAAGAAGAAGAAACATGAATGGCCCATAAATATATGAAATTGTGCTCATGCTCATTAGTAATCATGAAAATGTAAGTTAAACCACAAACGGGTGTCATTTTTGCACAGGCTTGCAGTTTTAAGGTGAGGCTGTGAATTGATGTGGATACTGAAGGCATAGTCCATGTGAGAACGTCTGAGAGAGATTTGAATGACTCTTGCACCTGCCTCAGGAGACATGATCAGGAATGTTCAGGCCAAATTGGAAGCAGATAAGAAGTCCAAAACCAGTAAAATGAGCAAATAAATAATGGTAACCTCACATACTGGAATCCTAGAGAATCCTAAATGATGAAGAATGAGAGCTATTAAGTACCAAAATTAGACTCTCAGGAGGAACATAATGTTGTAAGGAAAAAAGCAAGTTACAGAAAAATACATACAATACGACTCTGTATAATATTCAAAACCATATAAATTAAGCAATGTTATCTTAGACATGTGGTAAAGATTTAAAGAAGAGCAAGGGAGTGGTGTACCTAGATTGTTGTTAGCTCTGAGCAGGGGGTAGCTTGAATGGGGTAGGGGCGGACAGGAGGGAACCTTCCAATCTCCCATCTTTTTACTTAAATTAAGCAGTGGTTGGGTACAAAATCTGCATCACTTTTCTTCATAATTCATATGCTTATAAATATTCTCTCATATATAGTCAATATTTAATAAAAATAATTAAAACAAATGAAAACTAAATTGGGAGTAGTTTTGAAATAGTTGAACAAATCTGGATTGTCACATAGGATGAATGTCCACAGATGTAATTTTCCCAGGGCCTGGTGCATGCATCCTGAGATTGCTTTCTGGGTGACTGCAGGCTACTAGGCCCCTTTGGCAAGTGATGGTGCTTCAGGCTCCTTGCTGAAGTGTCTCTGAGAGTTCTTAATCTCAGCTTCCGTAATACAATGGTCTCTGGCATACTAGTTAACAAGTTGACTCTATATGGTCATTTCTATGTTGACCCAGAGGAAGAAGCACTTTGCACAGAATTTGTGTCTAAGTATTTTGTTATGGGGCCCTCATGTTTCCCAAGTATATGGGGCATTCGCAGAACCCTGGAGCTGCCCACAGCTGACTCTGTGTCTTTGTGTCTTTGGGGGTAGTGAGGGCTCTCATCTTTCCAGTCAAGCACTTACAGCTACTTCAAGAGAAATTTATCTCTTTCTCTTCTCACCTAGAAATAATGGAAAACAAAACAAAACAAACCCAACCAAACAAATAACCATGTCAACAAAACCCAAAAAGCTATAGAGAACAAGAATTAAGTGAAACCAAATAATCTTAAATCTGATTAATGAGGACAAACAGAGCCTGCTTCTAATAATTTTATGTCAGGTTGTATTAAGAGTACTTGTTTGGGAAGCAGTCCTGGCTTTTGGTTCCTGCTGTGCCTCTAACCATAGTTGCCAAAAATTGAATAAGCCACAAACTCTCTTTATTAAAAGTTCTTGGTCTTTTGAGCATGTATTATCAACTGGACATTTTAAGTAACATATCCCTAATCCTTAAAATGATTCTGTAATGTAGGAATTACTATTCCTTCTTTATAAATGAGGCAGTGAAGGCTAGGGTTAGTTGTTTGCAAAGTCAAGCAGCTGTAAATGATTAAGTCAGAACTTGAGCCCACACCTGCTGGCTCCAGATTTAGACAGGTCCATTTCATTTTCTTTTCTTTCCTCTTTGGATCCACAAAATAGAGGGCTTTGGGATAAATCATCACCTTCCTTACAGCTCTAAATATTTATACTGCAAGCTTCTATCCTCATTTGACACTGTCTAGTTAACACCAGTGCTGTAAATTCTTTTCACCTCATTGTAACTGGAGGCACTGAAGATAGCCATGCATGGTGGAGCTTTTCCACTGGAGAACTCATTTTTTATACTGAGATATCAAAAACCAACTTAGCAGTTTTCAGAAGATACCTTTCACTCTTTTGATATCTTTCAGAAGATACCTTTTCACTTTTGATTATTCTGAACTTGAAGAACCCAGAAGAAAGTCTGGTATTTCTAAATTAAGAGGGATTTGGATTTACCACATTTTTAGACTGAAGGAAACAATCTGGGAGATAGGCTTTGGTCACAAAAGAGTTGGGGCATTTCAATATTTAATTGAGAGGAGTCAAAGCAAGACTTGAAATTAAGATTCCATTGTTGCAGATTTTATTTGGATATCTTTTGCAAGGAAGTGGGCAGACATTTTGATTGCTACTAAAAGGTAGAGAATCCTGTCTCAGGGTGCTTTTTGGTTCTTTCAGAATGACAACTTGATCCTGGAGAATGTACTACAGAAAAATCCCATTCATTTGATTTGTTTAAATTAGGGGGAAAAATCAGATCCCCAGAAACTCTTATTTTTCTACTAGTTGGAAAATAGGGCAAATCTACATCGGTCTTAGAGGCTCAAGTAAAGAGTAATTAATTTCTTAAAAGTATCATTCTAAAAAGTGTGTCCCCCTTTCCACTGAAATACAGATGTCTATTTATACTTCTTATGGAACAAATGACAAATTAACAATATAATTGGAATCTAGACTCACACTCTCGCTCTGTGACCACATGGGTCCACTCTCTGTGCCTCTTTTTGCATCAGTATCATGGATTTGTTTATGTCTGCATTTCAGGATTCTTTCCAAGGCTTGATTTAGAGAATGTCTGCAAAGCACTTACTATGTGAGAAGTACCCTCTAAAGGGTCGTTGGTATTATTATTACTGTTGTTGCATTGTTTTATTATTGAAATGCCCCTCTCCTCTCAGGAATGGTGTTGCATGTTTTCATGTTAACCATAGGAAAGTGTTGAGCACATGGGTTGTAAAACTGCTTTGGTGTAGACATTTTTGAGAAAGGAGTTTAGACTAGTGTATGACCTCATATTTTACAAGAGATGTCAGGAATGTCAGGAGCCTGTGATTCAGCCACTCCTCCACTCTCCCACTGTGTGCTTTAATACTAGCTTTTGCATTAATTCAAACAGAAGCATCTGCAGGGCTTTCTTTTCTCCTGACATCACTACAGTAGCAGGTGAAGCCCCTTTGTGTAGTCTATGTGATCTAAAAGTCATTATTTCTTTTGAATTGGACTAAAGCAGCAAGATTATTATAAGAATTTCAGGTTATGTCAGTAACCTACTCTGTCATTGTACTTCTTCAAATAACTTATATTTTTATCAAAAAAAAAGTCTGACTTTTAATCATGTTCTCTTAGAAAATGGGAGGTGGACATGTTTGAAAGAGAAGAGGCATAGAAGATTTTAATGAAATGTACATATCTATCTATCTATACTCATTTTACATATGTAAAGTACTTTTTGATACCTTAACAGTCATGGGGAGCACTCTTCCAAATAAATAATGCTGATCTTTTAAATGAAATATACTAAAGATGGGAAAGAAGTATTTATCAATGATGACATTTCAGGATACGCAAAGCACAGTGGGGCAAAATGGGTATGGCAGCATAGAGAGAAAGGCAAAAAGAAATTAAATCCTCCTTAATTTCATTTAATCCAACAGGCACTTTCTAAGTGGCTACAGAGGATATGAAAATGTAATACATGCTTTCTAGGTGGTTCCAGTCAAGAAGAGGAGAAAAAATTGTAAGTTCGTATTAATATATGAGTGGTAGTGTCAATCACAGGAAGACTTCTGATAAGAAGTAATCACAACATAGAGAAGGAAGTGGTGGACTCCAGTGTGGTGGAGGAAAGAAGAGGTTAAACTCTCTTGAAATGTGGCTATTTTACTGGTGGGATAGAAGGGCCTTTGAAACATCTTAAGAGCTTAAACTCTGGGTTTCAACTACATCATCTATAAAATGGAGGCGTTCAATTGAACGAGAACTAAGGTCACTTTTAGCTTTAAAATATTGCTCTGTGAAATAAAAGACCTTAGGTGAGCAGATAGTGGCCAATTTAATTCTTTTTTTTTTTTTTTTTTTTTACAAATAGTTTATTGTCAATTAGTTTCCACATAACACCCAGTGCTCATCCCCACAAGTGTCCTCCTCCATGCCCAACCCTCCTCCCCCCCACATCCATCAGTCCTAGGTTTTTGTCAGCATTCAAGAGTCTCTCATGGTTTGCCTCTCTCCCTTTCCCCCACCATTTCCACCCTTCTTCTTCCCCTTGGTCTTCTGTTAAGTTCCTCCTAATCCTCCTATACGTGCACACATATGATATTTGTCCTTCTCTGCCTGACTTATTTCGCTCAGCATAACACCCTCAAGGTCCATCCATGTTGCTACACATGGCCAGATTTCATTGTTTCTCATTGCCATGTAGTATTCCATGGTATAGATAAACCACATCTTCTTGATCCATTCATCTGTTGATGGACACTTAGGCTCTTTCCATGTTTTAGCTATTGTGGAGAGTGCTGCTATGAACATTGGGGTACATGTGCTCCTATGCATCAACATTTCTGTATCCCTTGGGTAAATTCCTAGCAGTGCTATTGCTGGGTCATAGGGGAGTTCTATTGTTAGTTTCCTGAGGAACCTCCACACTGTTTTCCAGAGGGGCTGTACCAGTTTACATTCCCACCAACAGTGTAGGAGGGTGCCCGTTTCTCCACATCCTCGCCAGCATCTAGAGTTCTCTGATTGGCTCATTTTAGCCACTCTGACTGGCGTGAGGTGGTATCTCAGTGTGGTTTTGATTTGTATTTCCCTGATGAGGAGTGATGCTGAGCATCGTTTCATGTGTCTGTTGGCCATCTGGATGTCCTCTTTGGAGAAGTGTCTGTTCATATCTTCTGCCCATTTCTTCACTGGGTTGTTTGTTTTTCGGGCGTGTAGTTTGGTGAGCTCCTTGTAGATTCTGGATATCAACCCTTTATCTGATATGTCTTTTGCAACTATCTTTTCCCATTCCGTTGGTTGCCTATTAATTTTCTGGGTTGTTTCCTTTGCTGTACAGAAGCTTTTAATCTTGATGAGGTCCCAACAGTTTATTTTTGCTCCAGATTCCCTTGCTTTTGGGGCTGTGTCAAGTAAGAAGTTGCTGCGGTGGACATCAAGGAGGCTGTTTCCTGCTTTCTCCTCTAGGGTGTTGATAGATTCCTGTCTCACGTTCAGGTCCTTTATCCATTTTGAGTTTATTTTTGTACATGGTGTGAGAAAATGATCTAGTTTCATTCTTCTGCATGTTGCTGTCCAATTCTCCCAACACCGTCTGTTAAAAAGGCTGTCTTTTTTCCATTGGATATTCTTTCCTGCTTTGTCAAAGATCAGTTGGCTGTATACTTTTGGGTCCACTTCTGAGTTCTCAATTCTGTTCCATTGGTCTGTGTGTCTGTTTTTGTGCCAATACCATACTGTCTTGACGATGACAGCTTTGTAGTAGAGGCTAAAGTCTGGGATGGTGATCCCTCCCGTTTTGGTTTTATTTTTCAGGATTACTTTGGCTATTCGGGGTCTTTTGTGGTTCCATACAAATTTTTGGATAGTTTGTTCTAGTTTTGAGAAGTATGCTGGTGCAATTTTGATTGGAATTGCATTGAATGTGTAGAGTGCCTTAGGTAGTAATGACATCTTAACTATATTTATTCTTCCTATCCATGAGCATGGAATGTTTTTCCATCTCTTTGTGTCTTCTTCAATTTCCTTCATAAGTTTTCTATAGTTTTCATCATACAGATCTCTTGTATCCTTGGTTAGGTTTATTCCGAGGTATTTTATGGTTTTTTGTGCAATTGTGAATGGGATCAGTTTCTTGATTTCTCTTTCTGTTGCTTCATTGTTGGTGTATAAAAATGCAACCGATTTCTGTAAGTTGATTTTGTACCCTGCAACTTGGCTGAATTCTTGGATCAGTTCTAGTAGGCTTCTGGTGGAGTCTGTCGGGTTTTCTATGTAGAGTATCATGTCATCTGTGAAGAGTGAAAGTTTCACTTCCTCTTTGCCAATTCTGATGCCTTTGATTTCCTTTTGGTGTCTTATGGCTGATGCTAGCACTTCCATCACTATGTTAAACAGCAGTGGTGAGAGTGGACAGCCCTGTCGTGTTCCTGATCTCAGGGAGAAAGCTCTGAGTTTTTCCCCGTTGAGGATGATGTTCGCTGAAGGCTTCTCATAGATGGCTTTGATGATGTTTAAGTAGGTTCCTTCTATCCCGACTTTCTCTAGAGTCTTTAATAAGAAGGGATGCTGTATTTTGTCAAATGCTTTTTCTGCATCTATGGACAGGGTCATATGGTTTTTATCTTTTCTTTTATTGATATGATGTATCACATTGATTGATTTGCGAATGTTGAACCAGCCCTGTAACCCAGGAATGAATCCCACTTGATCTTGGTGGATGATTCTTTTTATATGCTGCTGGATTCGATTTGCAAGGATCTTGTTGAGAATTTTTGCATCCGTATTCATCAACGATATTGGGCTGTAGTTCTCTTTTTTTGCTGGTTCTCTGTCTGGCTTGGGAAACAGAGTGATGCTGGCTTCATAAAATGAGTCCGGGAGTTTTCCTTCGCCTTCTGTTTTTTGGAATAGCTTAAGAAGAATTGGGATTAATTCTGTTTTAAATGTCTGGTAGAATTCCCCAGGGAAGCCACCAGGTCCAGGGCTCTTATTTGTTGGGAGATTTTGGATCACTGATTCAATTTCTTCACTCGTTATGGGTCTGTTCAGGTTTTCTATTTCTTCCCGTGTGAATTTTGGTAGTGAGTGTGTGTTTAGGAATTTGTCCATTTCTTCTAAGTTGTCCAATTTGTTGGCATATAGTTTTTCATAGTATTCCCTGATAACTGCTTGTATTTCTGAGGGGTTGGTTGTAATAAGTCCATTTTCATTCATAATTTTGTCTATTTGGGTGCTCTCTCTTTTCTTTTGGATAAGTCTGGCTCGAGGTTTGTCAATTTTGTTTACTTTTTCAAAAAACCAACTCTTGGTTTCATGGATCTGTTCAATTGTTTCTTTGGTCTCTGTGTTGTTTATTTCTGCTCTGATGTTTACTATTTCTCTTCTTTTACTGGGTTTAGGGCATTCTTGTTGCTCTGCCTCTAGTTCCTTTAGGTGAGCTGTTACATTTTGGACTTGCACTTTTTCTAATCTCTTGAAATAGGCCTGGAGAGCAATGTACTTTCCTCTTAGGACTGCCTTTGCTGCATCCCATAGATTTTGAATTGTTGTGTTTTCATTTTCATTTGTTTCCATATATTTTTAAATTTCATCTCTAATTGCCTGATTGGCCCATTCATTGTTTAGAAGGGTGTTCTTTAACTTCCATGTTTTTGGAAGGTTTCCAGACTTCTTCCTGTCATTGATTTCAAGTTTCAAGGCATTGTGATCTGACAGTGTGCATGGTATGATCTCTATTCTTTTATATTTATTGAGGGCTGCTTTATGTCCCAGTATGTGATCTATCTTGGAGAATGTGCCATGCGCACTTGAGAAGAAAGTAAATTCCCTGGCCTCAGGATGTAAAGTTCTAAATATATCCGTCAGATCCATCTGGTCCAATGTGTCTTTCAAGTCCATTATTTCTTTAGTGATTTTCTGTCTGGTTGACCTATCCATTGCTGTAAGCGGAGTATTAAAGTCCCCTGCTATTAGCACATTCTTATCTATAAGATTGTTTCTGTTTGTGATTAATTGTTTTAGATATTTAGGTGCTCCCATATTCGGTGCGTAGACATTTATGATTGTTAGTTCTTCCTGATGTATGGACCCTGTAATTATTACGTAGTGCCCTTCTTCATCTCTTGTGATTGTCTTTAATTTAAAGTCCAGTTTGTCTGATAGAAGTATCGCTACTCCGGCTTTCTTTGGATTTCCTGTAGCATGATATATATTTCTCCATCCCCTTACTTTTAATCTGAAGGTATCCTCCAGTCTAAAATGAGTTTCTTGAAACAGCATATAGATGGATTTTGTTTTTTAATCCATTCTGCTACCCTATGTCTTTTGATTGGAGCATTCAGCCCATTTACATTCAGTGTTATTATTGAAATATGTGGGTTTAGAGTCTTTGTATCTTTTGTAGGGTTCATGTTTGTGGTGGTGTCTCTGGAATCTTTGTTCCTTGCAACCTTTCCTTCAGAGCATCCCCCTCAGGATTTCTTGTAGGGCTGGCTTCGTGGTGACAAATTCTTTCAATTTCTGTTTGTTTGGAAAGGTTTTTATCTCTCCTTCTATTTTGAATGACAGGCTTGCTGGATAGAGGATTCTTGGCTGCATATTTTTACTGTTCATCACATTGAAGATCTCCTGCCATTCCTTTCTGGCCTGCCACGTTTCAGTAGATAGGTCTGTCACCACTCTGATAGGTTTCCCTTTGTATGTGAGGGCCATTTTCTCCCTAGTTGCTTTCAAAATTCTCTCTTTGTCCTTGTATTTTGACATTTTTACGATGATATGTCGTAGAGAAGATCGATTCAAGTTACGTCTGAGGGAAGTCTTCTGAGCCTCTTGTATTTCCAGATTGACTTCCTTCCCCAGGTCGGGGAAGTTCTCTGCTATAATTTGTTTCAGGACTCCTTCAGCACCTTTCCCTCTCTCTTCCTCTTCTGGGATTCCTATGATACGGATATTGTTGTGTTTGACTGTATCGCTGAGCTCTCAAATTCTTCTTTACTGTTCCTGGATCAGTTTGTCTCTTTTTTTTTTGTCAGCTTCTTGTTTTTCTATAATGGTGTCTTCTAAATCACTTCTTCTCCTTTCTGCCTCTTCAATCCGTGCATTGGAGGCCTCTAATTTATTATGGATCTCATGTATCGCATGTTTTAATTCTTCATGCCTATTTTTATTTTCCATTCTGTGTGTAGCCATAGTTTCTTTGATGTCCTCTATGTTTTTTTCAAGCCCTGCTATTAATTTTACCATTATTCTTCTAAAATCTTGTTCAGTTATGCTGCTGATATCTGTTTTGAGCAGTTCATTAGCTGTCATTTCTTCTTGGAGTTTCTTTGGAGGAGAGCTCTTTCGTTTCATCATTTTAGTTAGCTTTCTGGCTCTTGTTGGTTTTAAAGACCTGTTATGCTCTCTGTTTCTATGAGCACTGCTATATCCAAGAAGACTCTTTGACTGTCCAGGGCCTATCCTTTCAGAGAGTGTTTTTTGAATGGTATCCCTCGGTCACTCTTGTTGGGACCTTAGTTACTTTATTTTCCTATTCGTAGTGATATTTGGGACTCTTCACCTTGTGTATTCTAGCTTGTTTTTTGAGGTAGCCCTGGAAAAGAAAACAGACAGACAAACACACAGGGAGCAGGAGCACACAAATGCACAGGCTAATTCAACTAACATGCAAAGTGAGAGGGAAAACGAAGAAGTTAAGAGAAAAGACGGAGGAGGTAGGGCGAATAATAGGGAACCTAAAATACATAAAAGGGTCAAAAAGGGGAAAAGAAAAGGACAAAAGAAGAAAACCGATGGACAAAGAACGGTTTAAAGCATATACCTGGATTTCCCAGCTGCAGTTAAATAGCCGTGTGTATGCAGTGCTGGTTGAAGAGCATAGAGAAAAAGAGAGAAGGCAGGGTGAGACGAGGCAGATTTGTAAATAGAATGAACAGGCAGAAGGGGTAAGAAGCTTTTTTCAAAGAGGTAAAGGGCAGAATATGGTTGGATAGGTGAGAGAAGGATGCTGGAATTATCCAGAGAAACTATATAGCCTAATTACTCCTGAGAGAAATAGCAGAAAAGGTCGGTAGGTGTACAATTTACATTTACAGAATGGACTTGTGATTGTTTAAGCAAGCTGACGACCAGAGTTAATCAGGTCAGTGTTTTGGGGAAAAAAACGAGAAAAGAGAAAGAAGAAGAAAAAAACAAAGAGAAAAGAAAGGGAAAGAAAAGAAAGAAGAAAAAAAAGTTAAAAACAAAAAAAAAAGGGAAAAAAAGGGAAAAAATAAAGAGAAAAAAAAAGGGAGGAGGACACCTCTCAGGCAGGGATGGGCGTGGCGTGATCCGATGCCTCAGGCGGGGGTTCTGCCTTGGCGATTGTGGGGAGGAGAGTGAGGGTGCTCCAGTCCCTTCTTGAACCCCGCGCTGCCGCTCGCTTTTTTTTGGCGTGTCAACTCCCCGTTCCGGGGACGCAGCCGAAGTTGGTTGCATCTTCAACCCAGGCCAGTTCCAATCTCCAAATCCCAGTCTGCGCGCCCCGCTGAAGTTGCCTTAGACACAGCTTCCCAGGCAAACCCCTCGGGCAATTCCAGGCTCTCTGCTGAGCTCTGGGAGCGGAGTCAGAATCGCAGCTTCCTTCTCTGGGTCGGGCTGGCACGCATGCGCAGGGGCTTGCCTGCCAGGTGCCCTGACCTGAGCCCGCTGAAGTGAGGAAAACTGGGTCCCTCTATGGCTTGTCACCCGAAACACGAACTCACAGGCAAATTTCCCAGTTTTTAGCTCTTTGCCTTCCCTCTCGAGTTCCAGCCAGCCAGGAGCGCGGGCGCCCGGTGTCAGCGCGGCTCTTTCAGGGGTCCCAGCCGCCCTGGAGCTACAATGGCGGCAGGCGCCCCGCCGCTCTGAAATCCAACCTCCAGGAGCGGCACAAAGAAGCAGTTTGTGTGCTCAGCCCTCCCCAGGACCAGTTGTCGCGAGGGGACCTGGTGTGCAGGTATTTGGCAAGTGCGGTCTTTCTATGCACCGAGTGGAGGTATTTTCCCCCCGAGCGGAGGTTTTTCTGTCTTGGACTCTCTCCTTTTCCCCTCTCACTCCCCGTAGAGGGTAGAGGGGGATTGCTTCCCACCCTGGAGTCTCCGATCCCGGCCCGATTTTATCTTCCCCGGTTCGCACTCACGTTAGAAGGCTCTCTCAGTAAATTCTGCCTCCTTTTTCTCCCAGTCTCTCAGGTTTTGTAAGGTTTCCAATGGCTTCAGATCTTTTCTGTGTGATGTATGGGCACGAGTGCAAGTACGGAGCTCCTTACTTCTCCGCCATCTTGCCCTCCCTCCTGGCCAATTTAATTCTTAATGAGAGTTGATTAATTCAGTTTTAATCTCTATTTCGTAGAATTCCAATGTAAATTTCTTAGCCCGTTTTATTAATTTATATACAAGTCTCAATGACCAAATTAAGATTAAAACATTTTCATTAAAAGTCTTTCCCCTAGGAGCCCAGTGGGAAAATGCAAATAGCGTGATTTTTGAAGTCAGCCAAACCTGGGTTCAGATCCTAGATGTCCCATTTATTGGGGGAAGGTCAGAGCACCTTGATGTAGGGTCCTTAGACCCACAACATCAGTGGGGAACTTGATCCCTGCCCAGTTTCCTAGACAGAGACATTGAGGGAAGAATCTGGCATTCTGTTTTCCAACGAGCCCAACAGGTGGTATAGGTACACACTAGAGTATGAGAACTACTATATATGGTATGCAATTGATAATTTCCATTTTGCTGTAAGAATGAGAATAACAATTTATACAATGGTTGTCAGGCTTTAATGACGTAGGATACATTATTTGGCACATCATAGGTGCTCAACAAATTATAACTGTTCTTTTTATTATCTCATTAACATTACAGTAACCATTGCTGTTTCCAGGAAATGTTAAGAACTGTACCTAGGTTTAGTGTTCCTTTTAACTGCTTAAAAATTTAAATATAAGTTAGTTAAAGAAATTCTATTTCTTTGAAAGAAAACATCATATTTGGTGACGCAAACGACATTTTTCAGAAGTGCTATCTAGAAAACACAATATATTGGTGATTGTTTAGACTTTCACGTTATTGATATGGAACAAAGAGCATGTATGGCATTAATAAATCCCTTTACCATGTCTTCCTTTGCTGTGGGACGAAAGCACTTAAGAGTGTGCTCTGGGGAACAGGGTCTGGTATCATCATTTACTATGACTAAGCAAATCCTGGGACATTAATGAACCTCAGTTTTCTTATCTATAAAACTGGAGTCATAGTATCTCCCCACCAGGTAGTTGTGATAATCTGATAATAAACATATTGGTTAAAGCCCTTTGTAAAATACACGTTGGCTATCATATCCAAATGCAAGTTTAACGGAGTTGGATGATCATTCATTCATTGCATTTAACAAATATTCATTGAGCACTTAAAACTATGGAAGGTATGGTACTGGGAAATACTGACAAGAAACAGACAAAACTTTCCTTTTATTTTTTTATTATTTTTTTTAATATTTTTATTTTATTTCTAGGATAGAGAGAGACAGCGTGAACAGGGGAGGGTCAGAGAGAGAGGGAGTCACAGACTCTGAAACAGGCTCCAGGCTCTGAGCTGGCAGTCAGCACAGAGCCCACGCGGGGCTCGAACCCACGAACCGCGAGATCATGACCTAAGCGAAAGTCGGACGCTTAACCGACTAAGCCACCCAGGCGCCCCCAAAACTTTCCTTTTAGTTGAGTAAGGTTGTAAATCTTTGTGACTTTTTCATTCATGAAGCTAATGAACAGTCTTTGTAGAAAATTGATTTATTCCAGGAATGCTTTACTCCTCGGGAAAACTGAACTTTAAAAGCCTCCAAAATTGGGGGTGACCATGAGTCTCTTGATCTCGGGGTCATGAGTTCTTTTTTTTTTTTTTTTTTTTTACAAATAGTTTATTGTAAAATTAGTTTCCACATAACACCCAGTGCTCATTCCCATGAGTGCCCTCCTCCATGCCCATCCTCCCTCCCCCCTACATCCATCAATCCTCAGTTTTTCTCAGCATTCAAGTCTCTCATGGTTTGCCTCTCTCCCTTTCCCCCACCATTTCCGCCCTTCTTCTCCCCCTTGTTCCTCTGCCAATTTCCTCCTAATCCTCCTATACGTGCAAACATATGATATTTGTCCTTCTCTACCTGACTTATTTCGCTCAGCATAACACCCTCAAGGTCCATCCATGTTGCTACATATGGCCAGATTTCATTTTTTCTCATTGCCATGTAGTATTCCATAATATAGATAATCCACATCTTCTTGATCCATTCGTCCGTTGATGGACACTTAGTCTCTTTCCATGTTTTGGCTATTGTTGAGAGTGCTGCTATGAACATTGGGGTACATGTGCTCCTATGCCTCAGCATTTCTGTATCCCTTGGGTAAATTCCTAGCAGTGCTATTGCTGGGTCATAGGGGAGTTCTATTGTTAATTTATTGAGAAACCTCCACATTGTTTTCTAGAGGGGCTGTACCAGTTTACATTCCCACCAAAAGTGTAGAAGGGTGCCCATTTCTCCACATCCTCGCCAGCATCTAGAGTTCTCTGATTGGCTCATTTTAGCCACTCTGACTGGCGTGAGGTGGTATCTCAGTGTGGTTTTGATTTGTATTTCCCTGATGAGGAGGGATGCTGAGCATTGTTTCATATGTTTGTTGGCCATATGGATGTCCTCTTTGGAGAAGTGTCTGTTCATATCTTCTGCCCATTTCTTCACTGGGTTGTTTGTTTTTCGGGCGTGTAGTTTGATGAGCTCCTTGTAGATTCTGGATATCAACCCTTTATCTGATATGTCTTTTGCAACTATCTTTTCCCATTCCGTTGGTTGCCTATTAGTTTTGTGGGTTGTTTCCTTTGCCGTGCAGAAGCTTTTAATCTTGATGAGGTCCCAATCGTTTATTTTTGCTCTTGATTCCTTTGCTTTGGGGGATGTGTCAAGTAAGAGGTTGCTGCGGTGGAGGTCAAAGAGGTTGGTTCCTGATTTCTCCAGGGTTTTGATGGCGTCCTGTCTCACGTTCAGGTCCTTTATCCATTTTGAGTTTATTTTTGTACATGGTGTGAGAAAATGATCTAGTTTCATTCTTCTGCATGTTGCTGTCCAATTCTCCCAACACCGTCTGTTAAAAAGGCTGTCTTTTTTCCATTGGATATTCTTTCCTGCTTTGTCAAAGATTAGTTGGCTGTATACTTTTGGGTCCACTTCTGAGTTCTCAATTCTGTTCCATTGGTCTGTGTGTCTGTTTTTGTGCCAATACCATACTGTCTTGACGATGACAGCTTTGTAGTAGAGGCTAAAGTCTGGGATGGTGATCCCTCCCGTTTTGGTTTTATTTTTCAGTATTATTCTGGCTATTCGGGGTCTTTTGTGGTTCCATACAAATTTTAGGATAGTTTGTTCTAGCTTTGAGAAGTATGCTGGTGCAATTTTGATTGGAATTGCGTTGAATGTGTAGATAGCTTTGGGTAGTAATGACATCTTAACTATATTTATTCTTCCTATCCATGAGCATGGGATGTTTTTCCATTTATTTGTGTCTTCTTCAATTTCCTTCATAAGTTTTCTGTAGTTTTCATCATACAGATCTTTTGTATCCTTGGTTAGGTTTATTCCTAGGTATTTTATGGTTTTTTGTGCAATTGTGAATGGGATCAGCTTCTTGATTTCTCTTTCTGTTGCCTCATTGTTGGTGTATAAA
Source organism: Proteles cristata cristata (assembly GCA_017311185.1). NCBI lineage: Eukaryota > Metazoa > Chordata > Mammalia > Carnivora > Hyaenidae > Proteles > Proteles cristata. Next base: position 199,691 of record JAESUZ010004636.1, read on the forward strand.
AATGCAACTATTTTTTGTACGTTGATTTTGTACCCTGCAACTTGGCTAAGTTCTTGGATCAGTTCCAGAGGCTTCTGGTAGAGTCCGTTGGGTTTTCCATGTAGACTATCATGTCGTTCTGCAAAAAGCGATAGTTTGACTTCCTCTTTGCCAATTCTGATGCCTTTGATTTCCTTTTGGTGTCTTATGGCTGATGCTAGCACTTCCAGCACTATGTTAAACAACAGTGGTGAGAGTGGACATCCCTGTCATGTTCCTAATCTCAGGGGGAAAGCTCTCAGATTTTTCCCATTGAGGATGATGTTCGCTGAAGGCTTCTCATAGATGGCTTTGATGATGTTTAAGTAGGTTCCTTCTATCCCGACTTTCTCTAGAGTCTTTATTAAGAAGGGATGCTGTATTTTGTCAAATGCTTTTTCTGCATCTATCGACAGGATCATATGGTTTTTATCTTTTCTTTGATTGATGTGATGTATCACATTGATTGATTTGCGAATGTTGAACCAGCCCTGTAACCCAGGAATGAATCCCACTTGATCTTGGTGGATAATTCTTTTTATGTGCTGTTGAATTCGATTTGCAAGGATCTTGTTGAGAATTTTTGCATCCGTATTCATCAAGGATATTGGCCTGTAGTTCTCTTTTTTTGCTGGTTCTCTGTCTGGCTTGGGAATCAGAGTGATGCTGGCTTCATAAAATGATCTGGGAGTTTTCCTTCACTTTCTATTTTTTGGAATAGCTTGAGAAGAATGGATATTAATTCTGTTTTAAACGTCTGGTAGAATTCCCCGGGGAAGCCGTCTGGTCCTGGGCTCTTATTTGTTGGGGATTTTGGACCACTGATTCGATTTCCTCACTAGTTATGGGTCTGTTCAGATTTCCTACCTCTCCCCGCATGATTTTTTGTAGTGGGTGTGTGTTTAGGAATTTGTCCATTTCTTCTAAGTTGTCCAATTTGTTGGCATATAGTTTTTCATAGTATTCCCTGATAACTGCTTGTATTTCTGAGGGGTTGGTTGTAATAAGTCCATTTTCATTCATGATTTTGTCTATTTGGGTGCTCTCTCTTTTCTTTTTGAGAAGCCTGGCTCGAGGTTTGTCAATTTTGTTTATTTTTTCAAAAAACCAACTCTTGGTTTCATTGATCTGTTCATTTATTTCTTTGGTCTCTATGTTGTTTATTTCTGCTCTGATTTTTACTATTTCTCTTCTTTTACTGGGTTTAGGGCGTTCTTGTTGCTCTGCCTCTTGTTCCTTTAGGTGAGCTGTTAGATTTTGGACTTGCGCTTTTTCTAGTTTCTTGAAATAGGCCTGGAGAGCAATGTACTTTCCTCTGAGGACTGCCTTTGCCGCATCCCATAGATTTTGGATTGTTGTGTTTTCATTTTCGTTTGTTTCCATATATTTTTTAATTTCATCTCTAGTTGCCTGATTGCCCCATTAATTCTTTAGTAGCGTGGTCTTAAACCTCCATGTTTTGGGGGGTTTTCCAGGCTTCTTCCTGAGATTGATTTCAAGTTTCAAAGCATTATGATCTGAGAGTGTGCATGGTATGATCTCAATTCTTTTCTATTTATTGAGGGCTGCTTTATGTCCCACTATGCGATCTATCTTGGAGAATGTGCCATGAGCACTTGAGAAGAAAGTGAATTCCTTGGCCTCAGGATATAGAGTTCTCAATATATCTGTCAGATCCATCTGGTCCAAAGTGTCTTTCACGTCCATTATTTCTTTAGTGATTTTCTGTCTGGTTGACCTATCTTTTGCTGTTAGTGGAGTTTTAAAGTCCCCTGCTGTTACCACATTCTTATCTATAAGCTTGTTTCTGTTTGTGATTGTTTTAGATATTTAGGTGCTTCCATATTCGGTGCATAGACATTTATGATTGTTAGTGCTTCCTGATGGATGGACCCTGTAATTATTATGGAGTGCCCTTCTTCATCTCTTGTGATTGTCTTTAATTTAAAGTCCAGTTTGTCTGATATGAGTACAGCTACTCCGGCTTTCTTTTGATTTCCAGTAGCATTATATGTATTTCTCCATCCCCTTACTTTTAATCTGAAGGTATCTTCAGGTCTAAAATGAGTTTCTTGTAGAGAGCGTATAGATGGATTTTATTTATTTATCCATTCTACCACCCTATGTCTTTTGATTGGAGCATTCAGCCCATTTACATTCAGTGTTATTATTGAGATATGTGGGTTTAGAGTCTTTGTGTCCTTTGTGGAGTTCATGCTTGTGGTGGTGTCTCTGGTATCTTTGTTTCTTGCAACCTTTCCTTCAGAGCGTCCCCCTCAGGATTTCTTGTAGCGCTGGCTTCGTGGTGACAAATTCTTTCAATTTCTGTTTATTTGGAAAGGTTTTTATCTCTCCTTCTATTTTGAATGACAGGCTTGCTAGGCAGAGGATTCTTGGCTGCATATTTTTTATGTTCATCGCATTGAAGATCTCATGCCATTCCTTTCTGGCCTGCCACGTTTCGGTAGATAGGTCTGTCACCGCTCTGATAGGTTTGCCTTTGTATGTTAGGGCCCTTTACTCCCTAGCTGTTTTCAAAATTTTCTGTTTGTCCTTATATTTTGCCATTTTTACTATGATATGCCTTGCAGAAGGTCGATTCAGATTCCGTCTGAGGGGGTCCTCTGAGCCTCTTGTATCTCAACGTTTACTTCTTTTCCCAGGTTGGGGAAGTTCTCTGCTATAATTTGTTCAAGGACTCCTTCAGCACCTTTCCCTCCTTCTTCCTCTTTTGGGATTCCTATGATACGGATATTGTTGCGTTTGACTGTGTCGCTGAGCTCTTGAAGTCTTCATGTTCTTGGATCAGTTTGTCTCTTTTTTGGTCAGCTTTTTGTTTTTCTATAATGGTGTCTTCTAAGTCACTTATTCTCCTTTCTGCCTCTTCAATCCGTGCATTGGAGGCCTCTAATTTATTACAGATCTCATGTATCGCATGTTTTAATTCTTCATGCCTATTTTTATTTTCCATTCTGTCTGTAGCCATAGTTTCTTTGATGTCCTCTATGTTTTTTTCAAGCCCTGCTATTAATTTTACCATTATTCTTCTAAAATCTTGTTCAGTTATGCTGCTGATATCTGTTTTGAGCAGTTCATTAGCTGTCATTTCTTCTTTGGAGTTTCTTTGGAGGAGAGCTCTTTCGTTTCATCATTTTAGTTAGCTTTCCGGCTCTTGTTGGTTTTAAAGACCTGTTATGCTCTCTGTTTCTATGACCACTGCAATATCCAAGAAGACTCTTTGACTGTCCAGGGCTTATCCTTTCAGAGAGTGTTTTTTGAATGGTATCCCTCGGTCACTCTTGTTGGGACCTTGGTTATTTTATTTTCCTATTCATAGTGATATTTGGGACTCTCCGCCTTGTGTACTCTGGCTTGTTTCTTGAGGTAGCCCTGGAAAAGAAAACAGACAGACAGACACACAGGGAGCAGGAGCACACAAACGCACAGGCTAATTCAACTAACATGCAAAGCGAGAGGGAAAACGAAGAAGTTAAGAGAAAAGACGGAAGACTGAGGCGAATAATAGGGAGTATAAAATACATAAAAGGGTCAGAAAGGGGAAAAGAAAAGGAAAAAAGAAGAAAACCAATGGACAAAGAATGGTTTAAAGCATATAACCGTATTTCCCAGCTGCAGTTAAATAGCCGTGTGTATGCAGTGCTGGTTGAAGAGCATAGAGAAAGAGAGAGAAGACCGGGCAGGATGAGGCATCATTGGAAATAGAATGAACAGGTAGAAGGGATAGGAAGCTTTTTTCGAAGAGGTAAAGGGTAGAATATGTTTGGATAGGTGAGAGAAGAATGCTGGTATTATCCAGAGAAAGTATATAGACTAATTACTCCTGGGAGAAAGAGATGAAAAGGTTAGGAGGTGTAGAATTTACGTCCACAGAATGGACTAAATTTGATTGTTTAAGTACGCCGGTGACCAGAGTTAATCAGGTCAGTGTTCTGCGGAAAAAAAAGAAAAGAAAAAAAAAAACCCAAACCAAGCCAACAAACAAAAAAAAACCCCAAAACAATAACAACACACACAAAAATGAAGAAAAAAGGGCGTGGGAAGGGAGAAGGGCAGCTCTCAAGCAGAGATGGGCGTGGTGTGATCCAATGAGTCAGGCGGGAGTTCTGCCTGGAGGTTGTAGGGAGGAGTGTGGCTGTGCTCCACCTTGCTTTTATAGGCGTGTAACCTTCCTGGGCCAGGGGCTCAGGCAATGTTTGTTGAGCTTTTCAACCCAGGCCAGTCCCAGCCTCCAAATCCTAGGCCAAGCACCCCGTTGAAATTGCCTCAGACGATCCCCTGGCTTTCTCCTCAGGGCGATTCCAGTCTTCCAGGCTGGGTCTGGGGGCGGTGCCAGAAGTCTCTGCTCCTTTCTCCTCCCGTGGGGCTGGTGGGCCTGTGCGGGGCGGGGGGCTTTGTCTGCCGGCGCGCTGAGCCCGCTGGAGTGAGGAAATCAAGTTCTCTCTGTGTCTCAATCACCTGAAACACAAACTCGAGGTCACATCTGCCAGTTTTTAGCGCCTTGCCTTCCCGCTAGAGTCCCAGCCAGCTAGGAGCAAGGACCCAGGCGCCTGTGCGCCTCCTCAGGGGTCCAAGCCCGCCTCTAGGGTAATGGCAGCAGGTGCGACCTCTCCCAGCCAGCCAGGAACCAGCACAAAGAAGCAAATTGCGAGTGCAGCCCCTCCTGGGCAACTTGGAGCATGGAGGACCTGATGTGCAGGTATTTTGTGCACAAAGATTTTCTACACCCCGAGCGGAGGTTTTCCCCCGAGCGGAGGTTTTTCTGTTTCGGACTCTCTTTTTTCCCTCTCACTCCCCACAGAGGGGATGGCCCGTCTCTCCAGTCTCCAATCCAGGCCCGATTTTTATTTCCCCAGTTCGCACTCACATGAGAAGGCTTTCTCAGTGGAATCTGCATCCTTTGTCTCCCAAACTCTTGGGTTTGGTACGGTTTCCTATGGTTTCAGATCTTTTCCGTGTGATGCCTGGGCGCAAGTGCAGGTACGGAGCTCTCTACTTCTCTGCCATCTTGCCCCTCCCCCTCGGGGTCATGAGTTCTAACCCCACAATGGTTGTAGAGATTTCTTAAATGAGTAAAAAGAAAAAAAGCTCCAAATTTGATGAGAGTGACATGAAATGACAATCTACAAACATAATTTGTTACAAACTTTTCAGGAAGGTAATTAATCTGTATTGAGCATCACTTAAATTCTATAACCTTTGACCTATTAATTTCATTTCTATGCTTGCTAGTAGCTGTCCTAAGGAAATAATCAGAGATGTAACAAAGATTGACATAAAAAGCGCTTATTATTCTGTTTGCAGTAGTGAAAAATTGGAAATAATGTCTAACAACAAAAGAATGATAAAGTTGTAACTGAACTCAAGGGTATTGCCGCTTGGGCTACTAAATTGAACATAACAAGAAGTGTTAAACACAACGAAATTTTATGACTTGTTATAAGTAAGGACACAGGGAGATTGCCCTCATGACCCTGTCTCTTCCAACACAAACTAGCGCCACTGTTAACACTGCCAGCTGGCAACCTTTTGGTCAGTTATTCTTGCAATTAGGAAGTGGTCACAAGAACTTACTAAAACCTCTGTAATATTTCAAGCATGACTGAAAAAGGGGTTTGCTTAACTCTGCAATTTTCCAGAAGCAGTTAGGATTTTCTTTGTTCCCCAAGATCTGTTCTGTTGAACAAGTTGGGTTTCCCAGGAACAGGATGGTTCTCGAGGGCTAGTGAAGCTGAAAATCAAACATGCTGGGAGCAGTTTGTTTTAATTTCTCACTGTAGTCCCTGATAACCTTATCCCTAACTAACAAAATGAGTTATGTTAACACACATGATGTAATATCACATGTATATAATATTTAATAAAACACTAAAATACCCACAATGGAATGTTACCGGAAAAAGAAAATCATGATAGATACATTCAGAATGTTTCTAATTCAAGAATATACATTCAAAAAATAAAAATTTTAAGGAAATGGAATAGAAGTTAGTTCTTGGAAAAATGTCAAAAAAAATAGACCAAAATAAGTCCTTTGATGAGTTGTTTTACACTTCACTGGATTTTATAAATTTTCTAAATTGAACATTTTTTTCTTTTATAATCAAAAGTTCCCTGGGCATACTTCCTTTCTCATAGAATGTTGGAGAGAAGCGTGATCTCTTGCCTTCCTTTGCAGATTTTTTTTTTATGTTTATTTTTGAGATGGAGCAGGGAAGAGGGACAGAGAGAGGAGACAGAATCCAAAGCAGGCTCCAGACTCTGAACTGTCAGCACGGTGCCCGATGAGGGACTCAAACTCATGAACTGTGAGATCATGAACCTTAGCTGAAGTTGGATGCTTAACTGCCTGAGTCACCGAGGTGCTCCCCCCTTAGTTAGTTTTTTAAAATGCAATCAGGAACTGCCGAAGACATGTTTGACATCTCTTCTATTATATGTAAGTATGTTAGGTGTTCAGATATGATCATGTCAATGGGGATTATCTTTTTTAATTCAGAAATTGAGTCAGTAACTCAGAGAAGCAGTTACCCATTTTGATAAGTCAGCTATATTGCAAATACAGCAGTCCCCTCACAGTGAGCTTCAGGTAAAGTAATCCTTTCTTAGGTCTGGAATTAACCTAACCAGTTTTACTCCTCTGATTTCCTGGTACTGCAGTGTTATTTGTTGGGAGAATCTGCTAGCAAGAATATGTCCAATATTCTTGGGCAGTCCTTCAGGAGGATTATTTAGGCACAGAAGGGTAAAATAATGGCACATTTTAACACAGTTACTCAATTTACGTACATTAATTTAATTCTCCTAGACTTTGGAGTGGGTGTAGTGAAAGCTCACTTGCTAAAATGTACTGAAAGTTAAAAAAAATATTTTTTAATTTTTTTAAATGTTTTATTTATTTCTAGGAGAGAGAGAGAGAGACAGTGTGAGCAGGGGAGGGTCAGAGAGAGAGGAAGTCACAGACTGAAACAGGCTCCAGGCTCTGAGCTGGCAGTCAGCACAGAGCCCGACGCGGGGCCCGAACCCAGGAACCGCGAGATCATGACCTAAGCAAAAGTCGGACGCTTAACCAACTAAGCCACCCAGGCGCCCCAGAAAGTTAAAAAATTTTAAACAACAGTGATTTTAATTAAAACAGTATCACTTAGCAAAATCATGTCAGTAAATCAGGCTTCTTTCTGTGTTTGCCGAGGTTTAGCTGATGTTAACTCTTGAAATATTTATTTTTAGGCAGTGGAGCATAATGGAGTAGCCATAGTTTTTGAGTTAGAAAAGATTCTGTTTTTGAATCCTGTCTTTCTCACTTTATACCTTTGACAAGTTATTTATTCTTATATCTCAATTTATCATGAATAAAATGAGAATATTAGTGCCCATTTTACAGACTAGTTTTGAAAATAATCTGTTAATTAAGAGTATACATGCTGAATGCCTTGCAAAGCATAGTACATACTAGTTACCAAACATATATCATAGCTGTTACTATTTTATTTTTATTGTAAGAACAGCTCCCAGATATATTGCTTTCCTATTCTTCTGGAGGTTGGTAAATATTTGCGTCTTTATAATGAGAGCCAAAACACCAGCTCAGGCACAAGTAAAAAATAGCAAGGATATCTTTTTTTTGCATATCATCTCTGTTCTGTGTTACCTCAATCTGTGTCACTCTGTAAAACTGAAATGCCCAATTTACTTATCCCCTCTCCCCAAAATGCCTCTCTGTACATTCTTCCACACAGCTCATGATTTTTAATGTGTATGTCCTATAGAAAACATTAGCCAGAGGAAAAGAAACCAAGACCTTCAATAAACCTTCGGTACCCGTGACATGGATTTTGAAAATATCTCTGCAGTTTCTGCTTTTTCTAGCATCTCACTGTTCTCCCCAGTACATCATTTATGAACATAGATAAGCACAAGCACACATGCATATATATATTATTTTCAGCTGTCACTTAGGGCAGCATGAAGCTGGAAATATGAGTCTCAGGATGAATTCCAGTAAACAACTTGCCCACAAATTGTTCCAGGAACTAATTTGTCTCTATTTGGAAACTCTATTTGGAATCTATGTACAGGATCTTGGAGGCATTTGAAAAGAAAGCAGTCTAAAACACTTACCCCTTGAAATAAAGAAAGGTGGGCAAATATATTGGGTTTTTTCTTTTATACCCATGTTTATATTTCTCTGGTGAAGTCATCTGATTCATTCTTTGCCCTTTTATACTGACGATTAGGTCTGCTTAGGATGCTGCGGGGGAGGGGGGGCTTGGTTGCAGCCCTGAGCTCTGGGTATGCAGTAGAGGAAGAACAGGATCCACCTTGATGCTGGTAAGGAGACTGTAATTGTCACCTGAGGCCACTAATTTGGGTCCCATCCGTGTGTGAAATGGACTCACATGTTGACTTTGATCCAGAGCCTTGGTTGAAAAAGAGAAGCACTGGACCTTTGGATCATGCACAGATGACAAAAATTTCATCTTTTCTGTTTCTCAAAGGCCACAGTTGCTTTGTGATGTTGGAAGCTCTCGTTTTTCAGTAGGCACTGAGGACAATGGGGAGGGAAGTAACGCTCACAGCAAATTTTATAGGTTCCAAAATGCTTTTGCAGATGGTTTGTCATAGTCCTTGCGGGCATTTCCTCACAATGCCCACTCAGGAGCATGGTGTGATTTGCATTTCAAATTTGGTTGGCAAATTGGACACAATGAGAAGGCCCCTGACACAGTGGAAAGTTACTAGGCCAAAGCAAGGCTTGCTTTTGGGTCCGTGTTTTTACTGTTGCTATTGTTGTTCTAGGTAATTGGAATATAGCTGGCTAGCGCCTGCCGACCCTCAGCCCTCAGGATTTGGGCCCCTGCGTGGATTTCCAAAATAACACCCACACACTTAATCATTCTACAGGCTTCTTGTTGGTGTGAAGTGCTGCACAGACTCCACAAAGCCTCGTGAGATCATGCACGTGTCTTCATAGGCTCATTCTTTCCCTGTGCTCTCTTTATCTGACATGCCGTGTCCCTTTTCCTATCATAATGCCTCTTGCAGCCTTTTTTATTTATCCCATTCCATCTACATAGCTCAGGCTGCTTCCTGTGTGCTACAGGTAGAGAACCCTTGCCCAGAGGACTGAACTTTTCTTTCTTTCTTTCTTTCTTTCTTTCTTTCTTTCTTTCTTTCTTTCTTTCTTTCTTTCTTTCTTTCTTCCTCCCTTCTTTCCTTTTTCTTTCTCTCTCTTTCTTTCTTTCTTTCTCTCTTTCCATCTTTCTTTCTCCTTTTTTTCTTCTTTCCATTCTTTTTTACCTCTTTCTTTCTCTCTCTTTCCTTCTTTCTCTCTCTTTCCTTCTCTCTCTCTCTTTCCTTCTCTCTTTCTCTTCCCTTCTCTCCTCTCCTTTCTTCTTTTCTTCCTTCTTGTCTCCTTCTCTCTTCCTTTCTCCCTTCCTTCCCTCCTTTCTCCATCTGTCTTTCACATATCATTTTGCTTCCCCTCTCCCACTTTCTCTCAATGGCAACCACTCTCCTTAACTACCTTCCTGCTTTGTTGTCTATTGGACAGGGGCCCCTGATCTTGATTACCTAAATATATCCCTGTGGGTTTCTGAACTCTGTTTCTGCTGTTTTCCTGAGTTGCAGAGACACTCAATTGCAGACTCCTTCCTGTGTCTCATGACGGTGGATTTTTTTCACAATCTGCTCACTGCTTTCTACTATCATAGCTGCCAGGAGTGTTTTGAGAGGTGGGGCTGTGAGAGGAACTTTGGGAATCAAGCTTTTATAAAAACAATAATTTTTGAAGTCTTCTCTTTTGTGCTATTGGCCACATTGCCACCTAATCAATAAGATGTAAAACTTTTTTCTTTTGGTCTGGGTCACATTTACAGAGATAGCCATATTGGGAGTCTATCAAGAACCTTTAGAAACTTGGCTTAATTTCAGTCATGTAAGTCATTATATCATACTTTTATTCTGTTTTATTGTAATCCATCCATTTTGTCTCAGAAACAGGCTCTAAATTTGTTTTCAACAATGAAGTGTTACTAGTTCACATAAACTGGAAAGAGGTATAAATGAGATCCTGGGACTTGAATGTAATGCTGTGACAGCCTGAGGCTGGGGGAGGTCCTGTGCTGCTGACCAGTATTTACACATTTCCATCATAAGTTGGAGGTCACACCGGGACTCATCTCCTCAGTAGTGGTATCTGGAAGGCAGCCCTTGGTATCCCTGTTTGGAAAATAAGGGTTAAGAAAGAAACCCATGATACTATGGCCAGAATATTCTTATTTGGGGCCTTTATGAGACTGAAGGCAATGGTTGACCAGATTTGGGATATATGTTTGCCCTCATGGAGTAAATAAATAGCATTAACTTTGTGTCAGGTGAACATGGGCTTCACTACAACTAAGTGTAGCCCTGCAAACCTGGTTGAGTAAAGTAACCTCTGTGAGTGTTATTTTCTTCACTCTGGAGGGGGGATTGATAATGGTGGTGGTGGTGGTGGTGTGATAATGAAGCCTGCCGGGCAACTGTAGAATTAAATGAGATGGTATATTTGAAAGTTCTTTATAAAACATAAAGCGTTGTCTACACTTTACATATAGCATTTATATCTTAACAAACTATAAATGTATTCATTTTTATTTAATAATATTTTTAAAAATATTTTTAGTGTTTTTTTCATTTTTGAGAGGGAGATTCCAGGCTCTGAGCTGTCAGCACAGAGCCCCATGTAGGGCTTGAACTCTTGAACCATGAGATCATGACCTGAGCCAAAGTAGAATGTTTCACTGACTGACCCACCCAGGCTCTCTTATTTAATTATTGTATCAATATTAAGTTTATTAATAAAGCATAACTTTGGTTATAAAGTTTGGTTATAAAGCATAACTGTTTTATGTTTTTGCAAGCTTTAGTGAGTTTTTAGCTCTACTTTAATCTGACGGGTTTTTTAACCTGTAATTTATCTTGTGTAGGGTGCCTATAAGCTGGCTCTGGGAGGCCACGTGTACTAAAGGGGTCATTCTTCATTGGAGCTCTATTTGTTATAAGTAGTTGATGAACAATTCTTTGTTCTTTGAGTTCTAGATGAATGCAAGTGATTTTCATTGTTTTTTTTCTTACTTCAAAGTCACAAATGCCTAAGGAGTTCAGATGTAAAGTTTATACAGTTAGTATTATATGAGCTTTTTCGTGTATAGACTTCAACTCACGTAGTACAAATAAGACCTAAGTATTTATTGTTCTCACATAGTATTACAGCTTGTTGTATTAATTTTCTGACAGATTCAAACCCATATATTTTCCTGAAATGCATTACATATTTTCCTTCATTACCCACATGTCAAAATTATTTAAGTTCTACCACTTGTATTTTTCAAAGGCATTCATACAAGGGTAGAAATGTAGAATTATTGTAAAACATACTTTCAGGAAATTCATTACACATGTCGGTTCATACTGTATATTATCCCTTCATATATTCATATGATGAGAATTTAGATAGCCCTGGTGTTGACAAAGTTTCACATCTGTTTACAAAAGTACTTAAAATCCCAGCATTCCATACATGCTTCTAATAGTTCCCTAGTAATAAAGGGTCATCACAGGTTTCTATATCTAAGCCAGGCATGGGAGAGATTGTGCACATTGGTGTTACATTAAGTTTACGATCCGGCAAGCTGCAACCAGAATGACTACTATGGCCAATTCCATTACACTATAGTAAAAGGACATACCCTTTGCCATGTCCACTTATAAGTGGTTGACAGTGGCCTCAAGTATTCTTATACATTCAGTACTACAGGATGGACAGAGAAAAGGCTTTAACCTTAGACCTGGTGGGAATTCTTGGTTGTCATATGGAGACCCAATTTCTTCATCTTTACAATGTAGTATTATTCATTTTGAGTGAAATAGTGTGTATGAAGCATCAACACACACTGCCTGCCTAAAAAGGTGACACTTCACAAATGGTAGATTTTTCTTTCCTGAGAATTCCCAAAGAAATTGTTATCATTAGCTTTAAGATGAAGATGAGAAAGTTGTGTATATGTGGGAAGCAATAGCATCTGTGAGTAGGAAGGAGAAAGTCTTGAGTGGCACCTGCTACATTGGGTCACTGGCTACTCTAGAAGATACTGTTCTTTCTTTCTCCTACCCCATCCAGGTGTGAAAACTCCCTGTCTCTGGTCTCATGAGTACTACTACTCTTGATAGTTATTGATACATTCTGTCTGGATAAGATGTGATAAAAGTCAACTGTCCCTTTTGCCAGCCAGAAATACCAAGTGAGAATTATGATTCTGTACCCAGTCATATTCAAACTTCAGCTAAAAGTAATAAAAAATAATAGCTTAAGTTATAGAATTCATTGTGGTATTATGAATTTGCATACTCTTGGAGAACTCTGATATAGCTCTCATTAGATCTAGTAGATCCAGGAAGCTCGGAAGGGTGGTCTCATTATTCACCTTAGTGCTTAAAAGGAATCTTTTCATTTTTGAAGTAATAAAATCTTTTTGAAAGTTCTAAGTTTCATTTGCAACATAGGGAGTCTTGGTTGTCCTGTTAGCCTTAGGGAGTTTATAGTTCTTGTTGCTCATTATTATAAAAAATGGCATCCATGAAAGCAGTGTGATAGTGGGATGGATGACTTTTGCACCTATATAGGGAAAAATCTTAAAAGAAAAAAAAAGAATTATTAAGCTGCTTTTTTTGTTAGTATGTTCATTGTAAAAGAATAGATACTTTTCATTTTAAGTTAAAAGTACATTTTAAAAGAACAATACAAATTTCTCTGTGGATGAACTATAACATAAAACAGAAGTTTTCTTTACTCCTTTTGAGACCACTGACATATAGAAGCTTTTACATGGAATGTTTTGGAAAGGTACAATAGAATGACTAATTTGCATTCACTTAGTTCTATGGCAGGACTTCTATATATTCTTTAGTTCTATTTCAAAAATTAGGTATTTTAAGACCACTATACACAAGATGGAAACTCTGGGTTACTCTTTGTTTTATGTGTAAACACCCTATACAGTAAGGATGTTTGTATTGAATAACAATTCAATCAAATATGGCTATTAAATGATATTTAATTGTTGCACACACATCTGTGTTTCTCAGTTGGACTGATTGCATGTTTCATATAGTGTGAATTCTCAGTTACAACCTAGATATTTAATAGGAATTTAATTAATACTTGATTTAAATAATTATGATGTTGGTAAAGGGCACCATATATTGATTAAGAAAAACTTAATAATTAGGTGAAATCAGCATTTTCTTTGATATATGCTTACAGGTGAATTAAGCTGCAAATTGGCTGCAAATTTAAAGAAAATAATAATCCATAGTTGGAATTTTTCTTTAGATAAGTTTAAATATATTGATATTTCTAAATTCTCAGCTCAATATTTCAGGAATAAAATAAAATATGGTCTGTATGGACTATGTCTATAGTACTCTACTAATGCTATCAGATAAGAATTAAACATGTAGTTATTAAAATGCAATTCTGGAAACAAGTGTATGTACATCACATTTATGACTCCAAGTGAGTTCCTGATTTTTCTTTTCATTGGGTTGCTTAGAGATTATATAGAAAATGTAAATGATTATGCATGGTCTATTTTTATACAGAAGCAATTCTACCAAGAGAAAACTTTGAATATTAATTTAGTTGAAGCTGGCCCTGCCTTACTAGGAGCATTTTTTGACGTTTGAAACTTTCCATCCAGTTTATACTGTAATGAATGGGAAGCACTGTGATTTTTATTGACACCTTGGGTGTTTGTTGGAGCAACTCTACACACATGGAATATTAGGCAGACAGGATTAATCTGGAGCTTTCAGTTCCGATTTGATCCAATTCTAATAAATAAGATCTGAAGGCCATTGTTAAAAGTTTGTTCTTACAGACCTTTAGCGTTTATTTCACCATTCCTACAGCACAACTTTCTGAAACCAGATTAAAATCGTGGGTCAGATTCTAAATACCACAACCTCCTAACTATTTTCTACATTTCATTTTACTTTAGGTCATTGAATAAGGTGCTTTATATTTGGGAAAAGGTGGCTTTCAAAATTGATTCCAAATATATTATGCTTTAATTTGCCATGTAAGTTTGAGTTTTTTACCATTTTAATTATCTTTTTTATTAATTTTTAAAATTTACATCTAAGTTAGTTAGCATATAGTGCAACAATGATTTCAAGAGTAGATTCCTTAATGCCCCTACCCATTTAGCCCATGTCCCACAATCCCTCCAGCAACTCTCTGTTTTTTCTCCATATTTAAGTCTCATATTTTTGTCTCCCTCCCTATTTTTGTTATTTTTGCTTCCGTTCCCTTATGTCCATCTGTTTTGTATCTTTAAAAAAATTTTTTTAATGTTTTATTTAATTTTGAGAGAGAGAGAGAGACAGCGTGAACAGGGGAAGGTCAGAGAGAGTGGGAGACACAGAATCTGAAACAGGCTCCAGGCTCTAAGCTGGCAGTCAGCACCGAGCCCGACTCAGGCTTGAACCCACAAACTGTGAGATCATGACCTGAGCTGAAGTCGGACACTCAACCGACTGAGCCACCCACTTGCCCCATCTGTTTTGTATCTTAAAATCATCATATGAGTGAAGTTACATGATATTTGTCTTTCTCTGACTGACTAGTTTTGCTTAGCATGATACTCTCTAGTTCCAGCCACGTACTTGTAAATGGTTAGATTTCATTCTTTTTGATTGCTGAGTAATACTCCATTGTGTGTGTGTGTGTGTGTGTCTCTGTGTGTGTGTGTGTGTGTGTGTGTATACACCGCATCTTCTTTATCCCTTCATCTGTTGATGAACATCCATACTTTGGCTATTGTTGATAGTACTTCTATAAACATTGAGGTACATGTGTCCCTTTGAAACAGCACACCTGTATCCCTTGGATAAATACTTAGTAGTGCAATTGCTGGGTCATGGGGAATTTCTATTTTTAATTTTTTGAGGAATCTCCGTACTGTTTTCCAAAGTGGCTGTACCAGTTTGCATTCCCAGCAGCAGTGAAAAACATATCCTCTTTCTTTACATCCTTGTCAACGTCTGTTGTTGCATGAGTTTTTAATGTTAGCCATTCTGACAGATGTGAAGTGGTATCTCATTGTGGTTTTGATTTGTATTTCCCTGATGATGAGTAATGTTGAGCACTTTTTCATGTGTCTGTTAGCCATCTGGATGTCTTCCTTGGAGAAGTGTCTGTTCATGTCTTTAACTCATTTCTTCACTGGATTATTTGCTTTTTGGGTGTTGAGTTTGTTAAGTTCTTTATAGATTTTGGATACCAACCCTTTATCTGAAATGTTGTTTGCAAATATCTTCTCCCATTCTGTCAGTTGCCTTTTAGTTTTGCTGACTATTTCCTTCACTGTGCAGAAGAGGTCCCAGTAGTTCATTTTTGCTTTTGTTTCCTTTGCCTCTGGAGATATGTCTTTCATCCATTTTCAGTTTATTTTTTTGTATGGTGTAAGAAAGTGGTCCAGGTTCATTTTTATGTATGTTGCTGTCCAGTTTTCCTAGCACCACTTGCTGAAGAGACTGTCTTTATTCCATTGAATATGGAATCCTGCTTTGTCACAGATGAGTTGGCCATATATTTGTGGGTACATTTCTGCATTCTCTATTTTGTTCCATTGATCTGAGTGTCTGTTCTTGTGCCAGTACCATACTATCTTGATGATTACAGCTTTGTAATACAGCTTGAAATCTGGGATTGTGATGCCTCTTGCTATGGTTTTCTTTTTCAAAAATTGCTTTCACTATTCGGGGTCTTTTCTGGTTCCATACAAATTTTAGGACTTGCTCTGTGAAGAATGCTGGCGCAACAAGGATTGCATTGAATATGTAGATTGCTTTGGGTAGTATTGACATTTTAACAATATTTGTTCTTATCCAGGAGCGTGGAATATTTTTCCTGTGTGTGTGTGTGTGTGTGTGTGTGTGTGTCTTCTTCAATTTCCTTCATTAGCTTTCTATAGTTTTCAGTGTATAAAATTTTCACCTCTTTGGTTCTGTTTATTCCTACATATTTGATGGTGTTTGGTGTGACTGTAAATGGGATCGATTCCTTGATTTCTCTTTCTGTTGCTTCATTGTTGGTATTTAGGAATGCAACTGATTTCTGAGCATTGAGTTTGTATCCTGCCACTTTGCTGAATTCCTAGATCATTTCTAGCAGTATTTTGGTGGAATCTTTTGGGTTTTCCTTACAGACTATCATGTCATCTGCAAAGAGTGAATGTTCGAATTCCTCCTGACTGATATGGATACATTTCATTTATTTGTGTTGTCTGATTGCTGAGGCTAAGACTTCCAACACTACGTGGAATAACAGTGCTGAGACTGGACATCCATCTCTTGTTCCTGATCTTAGGTAAGAGAAAGCTTTCAGTTTTTCCCCATTGAGGATGATACTAACATTGGGTCTTTCATATATGGTTTTTATGATCTCTAGGGATTATCCTTCTCTCCATACTTTCTTAAGGGTTTTTATCAAGAAAGGATGCTGTATTTTGTCGAATGTTTTCTCTGCATCTATTGAGAGGATCATGTGGGTCTTCTCCTTTTTATATTAATGTGATGAATCACATTGATTGTTTTGCAGGTATTGAACCAGCCCTGCATCCCAGGTATAAATCCCACTTGGTCATGGTGAATAATTTTTTTGATATGTTGTTGGATCCCATTGGCTAATATCTTGTTGAGGATTTTTACATCCATGTCCATCAAGGAGATTGGTCTATAGTTCTCTTTTTCAGTAGGGTCATGGTTTTGGAATCAAGGTATTGTTGGCTTCATAGAAAGAGTTGGAAGTTTTCCTTCCATTCTATTTTCTGGATCAGCTTCAAGAGAATAGGTGTTAACTCTTCCTTAAATGTTTGGTAGAATTCCCCTGGAAAGCCTTCTGGCCCTGGACTCTTGTGTTTTGGGAGATTTTTTATTACTGATTTTATTTCTTTACTGGTTATGGATCTGTTCACATTTTCTATTTCTTCCTGTTTTAGTTTTGGTAGTTTATATGTTTCAAGGAATTTGTCCTTTTCTTCTAGATTGCCCATTTTATTGGTGTATAATTGATGTATAATTGCTCATAATATTCTCTTATTGTTTTTATTTCTGCAGTGTTGGTTGTGATCTCTCCTCTTTCATTCTTTTTTTTTTTTAATATTTTTATTTATTTCTAGGAGAGAGAGAGACAGCGTGAGCAAGGGAGGGTCAGAGAGAGAGGGACACACAGACTCTGAAATAGGCTCCAGGCTCTGAGCTGGCAGTCAGCACAGAGCCCGACGCGGGGCTCGAACCCACGAACAGCGAGATCATGACCTAAGCGAAAGTCGGACACTTAACCGACTACGCCACCCAGGTGCCCCTCTCCTCTTTCATTCTTGATTTTACTTATTTGGGTCCTTTTTTTTTTTTGATCACACTGGATAGTGGTTTATCAATTTTGTTCATTCTTTCAAAGAACCAGCTTCTGGTTTCATTGATCTGTTCAACTATTTTTTTTGGTTTGAATAACATTGATTTCTGCTCTAATCTTTATTATTTCCTGTCTTCATAGCCTTGTGGTCTGAAAATATGCACATTATGCTCTATATCTTTTTGTATTTGTTGAGGATACTGTGTAAGTTTTTAGTAGTTGCCAATTAATATTGATAAATATAATTAAGGATTTAAAAAGATTATTATCCTCATATCTCACTGGGCTGATTTGCTGAAAGCAGATATGAAGCATTAGGCTTAAGATATACTAATAAAACAGAAACTATGAAGTGTAATAGATTTGAGGAAGAACAACTTATTGAACATTTTGTCAGTGGTACCAGTGCTTCTATTTTCTGTGACAACTATGTTTACCAGTATGCATGAGACTTCTAGTTTCCTGCTCAACAGTTTCATTTTCTAAAAATAGTAACAAATTCCTGACTTTTTTGGGTAGAAGTGCTCCACCATTTTCCCCAATCTTCCTTGTAGTTGCTCATGGCTAGTTATGTGTTAGTAGTTCTAAGCCTCCTTAATTGAAAATCAGACAGTTGGCATGTTTTATTTCTCTCCTGCTACCTGCAAGTGGTCATGATGGCTGGAATGACAGCAGTCATTTTGGACCAAGAAATGAGTTTGAAATTGGAGGCCATGTGTATTATGTCATGAGAAAGTACAAGATAGGGGCGCCTGGGTGGCTTAGTCGGTTAAGCGTCCGACTTTTGCTTAGGTCATGATCTCGCGGTTCGTGGGTTCGGGCCCCGCGTCGGGCTCTGTGCTGACTGCCAGCTCAGAGCCTGGAGCTTGTTTCAGAGTCTGTGACTCCCTCTCTCTCTGACCCTCCCCTGCTCACACTGTCTCTCTCTCTCTCCTAGGAATAAATAAAACATTAAAAAAAAAAAAGAAAGTACAAGATAAATTCTTCCCTCAGCTTGACTAAACTTTAGATAAGTTTCTTCCTGACCAAAGGACCGTTCCTTTCCTTTCCTTAGAACATCTACTTTAGAAAATTTTCGGTAGTCAATTCTCTCTACCCCTGTGAAATGTAAATGTTATCTCAGTCTCTTGTCAGATTTACAGACTAGGAATGTTATTCTCAAGGACCTGAAACAATCCTTTTAAAATCTAATAATCTAGACAGATAGCTGTCCTATCTCCCAGTCTCCATGGGAGGGAAGGTAGGAGTCTAACTAATAGCTAGCTCACCTAAAATTAGGAAATACATTGGTCTGATAACATTGACCAACCACCCCCCTCCTGTGTCCTCTAGTATCTCCTACCTGCCTCACTCAGTGCTTAAAAATTGCCCTTTTGTTTCAGCAGAGTTGAGTTCAATCTCCCCTATTGGAATAATCTTGAATAAAGCTTTCCTTGTCTGTTTAACTCTGTCCAGTGAAGTTTTTCTTTGGTGGTCTAGAATATTTATTGTTCCGGAGAAGCTCATCTTTACAAAAGACTGTTTGTTAATAAGTGAAGAAGGAATGATGCAATTAGACAACTGCCATGCTATGATTCTCAATACAATAACTATGTAGCCAAAGATCATCAGTGGATGCTACAACCATGAGATAAAAAGTTGTAGGGGAGCAGGATATATCAGCATGGTGCCAAAATAACACTACTCAGATCACTTATAAATTGCAAAGGAACAATGTACCATTACGAAAGAACGATCTGGAAATTTTTGGAGGGTGAGGAGACTATAAAGTATCTTTCAAACTGAGAAGGTGCTGTGAGACCAAAAAATGAAGCAGGCAACTGCATACAGTTTACAGAGTTTTATTCAAGGTAACTTCCCAACAGAACGATCAAGTGGATGGTGATCAGACATCTGTGCAGCTATTTTCTGCAAAATATGGACCTTAGTCATCAGATTTTATAGAGTGAGAGGATATGTAGAAGGGCACTATAATGAGATTAAAGGGTTTGTATGCACTTAAAAGGGTTGCGTGTGCCGAATTGCCAGCTAACATATAATTAGATTTCATGGTGCCATCTGTGTCAGAAAAGGGAAAGACTCTTGCTTTTAACAGATTCTTGGAAGACTAAAGCAAGCCTTCCCTCATTATTGCCTTGGTGGGTATTTCTAATGTATGTATATGAATCTCCAAGGAGCCCAGAACCCCAAGAGAAGTCATCTAGCAGACATGAACAAGAAGAGGACCAAAGATGGAGTCAGTATTGTCAGCACTCCTACAGCCAATCACCATTTTAAAAGGTCTTATTTAAAAAAAAAAAAAAAAAAAGGGGTCATATGTGTGGCTCAGTTTGTTAAGCATCCAATGTCGGCTCAGGTCATGTTCTTGTGGTCTGTGAGTTTGAGCTCCAGGATGGGACTCTGTGCTGACAACTGAGAGTCTAGAGCCTGCTTCAGATTCTGTGTCATCTTTTTTCTCTCTGCCCCTCCCCTGCTTGCATTCTGTCTCTCAAAAATAAGTAAGCATTAAATGGTTTCATTAGCATCACTAATAAGGAACAACCACATATTATATGCCTCCTGATGTAATATAATATAAAATATGTGACATTGTCTATGAAATTTTCTTGCCAAAATTGTTTTTCTGAATCCAACCAAGTCTCTAGATATAAGTATAGGTTTGCAGGGAGCTATCATTTTTTAAAAAAATGAAAATACCTCTCTTTTAGAAGGTAGAAAATAATTAGGAGAATGAATATTTTCCTTTGATCTTCACAATTAGATAGATCTTCTCTATGTGGTAGAGCCCAAAGATAAAAGAGGCCTAGATTTTTTGTGCTTCTTAGAATTGCTCTAATCTAGACTGCAAAACTGTGGATTCATTTTTATATGAATATAAATATAAATTTTATATAAACATAAATATAAATACACTATATATTATTATAATATATAGTACTGAACAATTGTCTTACATAAGGCACAATAGCTTGGAGTTTTAATTATATGAAATTGAAACTGATATGAACAGAATGTTTGGGAATCCAAATCATCGTTCATCGAAATCAGCAAAAATCGGAACATTCTTTTCCACATTGAAGAAACTCTGCTCTCCATTTAAGGAAGGCTAAGCCACTGCACGGAAGGAGTAGGTGGATAAAATCTACTTATACATATTTAAAACTGAACAGTCCAAAAATAGTGCAGGTTTATATATTGATCACATAATCAAAAAAGCTAATTAGCATCATATGGCAAAAGTATAATGAATAATAAATAAGTAGCTAAATGTCCTTGAAAACATAAAATCTTAGAAACTTAAAAAAACACAAAGATCTTTAGTCTAACCTTCTTTTCCCACAAATGTGAAAACTACATTTCTAGGAAGTTTAGTGATTTTCCCAAGGTTATATAGTTCATTAGTAAAATCGTTGGGACTAAAACATAGGCTTTTATGTTCTGAAGAGTGTTCTTTTCCCACTAACAGGTATAAATAAGTGGAGAAGTGAATAGAACCTAAAGCAGTTGAATCTACTTTAGCCATTCTATTGAAGTAATAAAAACGGACCATAAGTCAAAAGAATTTCCCTATGACTTAGATGGCATTGGAATGGGATTTTGAAAAAGAAGATAATTTTTTTTCAGCCTAGGCAATAAATTAACTTTATTAGTTTTCAAAAGCAAGTAGATATTTGATGGTATATTTTCTACCCAATGGTCACTTTCTCTACTATGTATTTTCTGAGAACAAAATTCTCTGTCTAGGCTTACAAACTATTACTCAAACACCTCTAAGGGTCTTCCTTGCCTGTCTTCCCCCAATTTCATGTTTTTAATGCATTCATTGATAAAGGATGATTTAAATGTTCTACTTGCTGTTTTGGGATCATCAAGAGATTACCATTTGGAATAGGGTTTGCCTTGGAATGTATGTTGAAACAAAAGTCAATCACATATACTGTGACATCACAACAGTCACTGTTTACTGGGCATTTTATGGCATATGGAAAATTTTTTACAATCATTTACACTACCTTTTCTCACAATGATAGTCAATATAATTCTGTAGATGCCATTATTCAAGACATTTATGAATTAAAATTTCTCATGAGCATAATACAGAGGGTTCGAAATCAGTCACTCCTCACAATCCCAGTGCAGCTCTTTCTGACCATAGTTGTGTCCACATTGCTTTAATAAAACCACCTTTTTGCACTGAAGCCATCTCAAGAATTCTTTCTTGGCCATTAGCTCCAAACCCTAACATTAGCTCCAAACCATAACAAACATATCAGGATTTTTTAATTTATTTTTTACTTTTTAAATTTTATTTTATTTTATTTTTAGAGAGATAGAGATAGCATGAGCAGGGTAGGGGCAAAAAGAGAGGCAAAGACAATTAAAAACAGGCTTTATGCAATGGGTACAGAGCCTGATGTGGGGCTCACAACCATGAAGCTCTGAGGTTATGATCTGACCAAGCGTTGGACATTTAACCAACTGAGCCATCACCCAGGTACCTTTCAACATCAGCTTTAATGTGCATTAATTCCTTAGTATTCAATATGTATAATTCTGTAGCATTTCCCTTAAATAATTAGGAGCTCTATGGGTAAAACAATTGTCCTTTCCTAGCTTAAAGTAGTTTTTAATTTTAATTTTCCTTTTGCTTGTAAGAAGAATGGAATAGATCTATCTTGAGATGTATTTAGAGTTATGTTTAAACATTCCCATTCTGTACACTGAAAAAAAATGGGCTTCCAATAGAAATGAGAATCAGAACCTCATAAAAGACAATTGTCAAATTTATCCAGTGTGCTTTTGCTCCATATTTGATGTCCAAGCTACAGACCACAAAAAAAAGCATAAAGATTTGCCTTTGAAGACTTTTAAGCTGTAGATGTTACCAGAGAAAAAGGTTGGACATAGTTTCTTAGGATTCTTCCTGATTCACTTTTTTCCCCATGCTATCAGTATATATGTATATATATTTAATTTTTTTTTGCCTGTACTAACATAAGGATATATTTGTAGAATACCCTGGTATGCAAAATTATATTTATATATTTATTTATTTAAACTCTCAGAACCTAACCAGTTTTATGAAAAACATAAGTTAGCAAAGCAACTTTTTGCTGGCTGAAAAACAGTGACATTGCTTGGTTAAATAAATATGATATATAGAAAATGAAGGTAATAAGAGAGATGAAACAATATTATATATATTTTTTGAGAAAATAATATGAAATTTTTAGCTAAGGATATATGAAAAAAGTTTTATTAAGATTTAACTGTTTAAATATTTTATTCAATATTAAATGAATATTATTTAAAATATTTTATTAAAATGTTAGTTAAAAATGGGGCACCAGGGTGTCTCAGTAGGTTAAGCATCTGACTCTTGATCTTGGTCAGGTCATAATCTCATGGTTAAGGAGTTCAAGTCCCACTTCAGGCTCTGCACTGACAGTGGTGAGCCTGCTTGAGATTCTCTCTCTCCCTCTCACTCTGCCACACTCAAGCTCATGCTCTCTCTCTCTCAAAATAAATATTTAAAAATGTTAGATAAAGTACAATTAAAATATTTTAACTAATTTAAAATTCTTTTAATTTACACAAAAGGATTTCCTAAATAAGTATTACTTTTTTTTTTTTAATTTGAATAGAATATATAATGTTGGGAGCTCAAGATTTGGAACAGATCTGGATTTGAATCCATGAAAGTGCTGTCTCTAAACCTCAAGCTCTTCAATCAAACCAAAATAATAGCCTTGTGTGGCTGTGGTTAGGGTTGGTTCCTATATTGAATGTTTAACAGAGGGCTTGGAGCACAAGCAGAAGTCAAAAATGCTAACATATTGTTATTATTACTACCACCATATTCATAACTATTAGCATTGCATGTATATTATCAAGTCATATACTCCAAGAGACTGCCGATAGAGCAGATGTCCTCATAATGCTCAGGTGTCCTCAGCTGACAATTTGGAAAAACTGTGCCTGCAGTCTTACTTTTGTTTTTTCTTAACTTAATGACTTCTGTTAACACACTCGATGTTGTCGGGGCTATCATCCTTGTCCAGAGTTCTGTTTTTACTTCACTTAACTCCATTAGCTGTATAATGCCTTTACAGTAAATGTCATAGTCTACTTTATAAGTGTTTCCATCTTTCATTTCCATATATTCTGTTTAGTACATTTGAAAATGTCACAGTTAAGAGATTTATGAAGTCAAATGGCATCAATGTGAAGGGAATCAATTTGTCAAAACAATTTCTTTTTGTTTTTATCTCAGGCATTAGAAGTTTTCAAACACTTAGTAGAAAATCTTCAAGTTAAAGATGCTACATAAGTACGTAAGTCAGACATGTGACATCGGGAATTAAATGTGAATATTACCGCTTCAGGCTGGGATCAGAACTTTATGCAAACAGTGATGTTTTGGCAATAGGAATATTCAATATAAATAAAGAAATATAGAAGAAATAAGAAGAAATAAAGAAATATAGAAAAAATCTTAAGAGATTCTTTTGGGTAGAGCAGGTTACCATGTTACAGCTTTTCTGTTATTAGGTGGAATGTCGCACGGGCTTTTTAAATGTTTATACTAGCTTGATCCTAAATTCTTGAGTCAGAATGGCCAATTGTGACAAATTATACTCAATTACATGACTACTTGCCACCAGAGATTGAGCTAAATTGGATTTGTTATTAGAAACTACAGTGAGTGCGTTGGTAAGCCAAACTGCTCTTAAAATTTTTGAAAGGCTGCAATGGGTTTATTTTTTACTGTGGAATATGTTCTCTGTATCTCTCTCTCTCTCTCTTTACATACATATATATATTTGCCCCTAGAAGAATAAAAATGCACATAGAGATGGCATTAATTTCCATGTGAGTTCATATGGCCTGAAATTTGATGTTTGTTAATCCAGATCAATGCATGCAATAGCACCCTAGAAAACTTGTCCTAAAACTTAAACCACTGAGTAAACCTGATACCTAAATCCACCCTTGGAGGATTGATTCTGCCTAAGTATCATGTTTGGCTAAATTTGAAGTGATTCTTCTCTACAATAAAAATTGAATGTGTGGTCAGGTTAGCAGAATATTTATAATTTTGACATGTTTGCACTTGAGGGTTTTTTCCAGGCTCAAAGATACAGCCATAGTCAAACCAATGTGTTGTACTGTGCTGATTATACTTAAAGTTGCTGCAGAAAGATGATTTAAAAGGTCCCTTCTACTAAACACCAGTAGATTAGGTTATGCATTAGTGGATTGTTCTTGCTGCAGTGTTAAGATTGGAGAGGCTGAGTTGAGAGGGGATAGAGAATAGCAGTGGTATAAATATAGATGGATCACTCCCAAATATGAGCGATAAGTGATGTAAAAGCATGTCGTTTCATCTTCAGAAGAAATACTCTTTTGTGTATGTGTGTTTGCTTTAATAAATGATTTTGTAAAAGGGTTTTGGTAAAGCACCATCTGAAAGTTTATAGTATCTTAGGAAGATTACATTGCTGCCTTTGATACCCTATCATTTGGCCTAGAATTTCTAGTGTTATTAGTGTTGAGGAAGTTAAAATTTCCCATACAGTCCTTGATTCCAAATGTCAAATGTTTGGTTTTGCAATTTATTGGTTTTTTTTTTTCTCTTAATGTTTTGTTTTCTTGGGAATGACTTGGCAGCTACACACCCCATGTGGAATCCTGTGCCAATTGAACCGCCATCTGGATTCTAGAAGCCAGGAGAGAATTGGGATAAGGACAAGCATACTCTCTGTATCTCTGGAAGTTCTCAAGGATGAATATTTTCACAGTATACTACAACCAAAACAGTATCATAGATTTAAACACATGATTTGGATAGGCTTTTGATTTACCTTTGTCCCTGCCAGAAAATTTGATATTCTATCTGGGAAGCCTAGATGAGACAGACTTGGAGCCAGGTTTCAAGTTAATATAAAATTCATCCAACTCCTGTTAGATCTAAGAGAGAAGCCATTATGTGGCTCTTTTCCTTTAAGTTTACATAAATTTTTAACCCAGATTCTGAGATCCTTCTTCTTTCCAGGTCTGAGATTCGACCTTTGCGAAATTAAATGACATTGCTTGCTTATGGAATTCTTTGTTATTTTTTGATACTTCTAATAACAGAGATGTTTCAAGTTATTAATTGCTGAATTCCATATTCTATAATTAGGTTTGCTTTGTATAGTTTGTTGATATATGACTAGGTTTTTTAACTTTTGTTGGATTTTTGTTCACTTAAAATAGTTTTGGTTCATTTTTAAAGTATTACTAATACAATATATTCTTATAGAAGATTTTATAAGTAAAATTCTAAATAATAAGCGAAATATCCAAAATATAATACCCAGAAGTAAATCATGGTTTAATGATTGTGTTTTTAGTCATTTTTTTCTTACTTATTATACACACATACATGCAACATTTACTTTAGACTAAGGAATCATACTGCACACACAAGACATACTAAGGCGTCTTGTGTCTGTTATTTGATTTTGTATCATTCCCCATTTGGTATCATAAACAATATTGTATCATAAATTGTTGTATTAATTACTTGTTGCAATTTAAAAGTTATAATTTGTATTCTCCCCTAGGATCTTAGGTAGCCTTGAAGGAAGTAACAGAGCTACAGTGAATTTTCTACCAGATCAACAACTTGTTACTACAAAAACTGTTGGCTGTGTTACAATTCTATTCAGGTGCTTTGAGCCAACTTATAAATATTAAAATGTCAAAAGTATGCTAAATAATTAAGAAATATGATTTTTTTTGATGTTCATTTATTTTTGATAGAGAGAGAGAGACAGAGCATAAGCTGGGTAGGGGGCAAGAGAGAGGGAGACACAGAATCTGACTTAGGCTTTGGGCTCTGAGCTGTCAGCACAGAGCCCAATGCGTGGCTTGAACCCACAAACAGTTGTAAGGCCACAAGTCTAAACATCTAAACCAAACTGACTCCATGACAGGCTTTAAGTTTTCCCTCTAAACTAGAAGGCCTGAGTTTCAGCTTCCCCGAAACTATCAGGTAGCTACACATTGCCCAAGGTAGGAGTAACCACCCTTGCAACACCCAATCAGGAAATGCCAGTGACCACCCTCCATTGTTAAGGGAGAGGCCTGGAGATAGAAACTATAGATAAGACCCTGTTACCTAATGTTAAAGTTAACCTGTTAGTCTCAAACAAGACCCTAGGCTCGCTCTGTGATTGGTTAAATTTAAAGGTACTCTAAATGTAATTGGATCCCGCCAAAAGTAACGAATACTCTAGACAATGTGTATGATCAAACCCGCTATGAATGATGTTGAATAATTGTAATTGGATCACTGTTCCTTGTGTATATATACAGTCTGTATATATATATATAACTGTATATATACAGTCACAACTTCTGTAACTCACCCATCTCAAACCCCATAAAAACCCTTCTCTGCCCTTGTTCGGGGCTCTCAGCATGGATCCATTGCGTTGGTGAGGTCTGGGAGCAGGAGCTTAAGCCCGTAATAAAGCCCTTTGCCTTTGCATACGTGACTCGGACTCCTTGGTGGTCTTGGGATTTTGGGGAGATTGCGATCTGGGCATAACACAGTGAGACCATGACCTAAGCTGAAGTGGGACACTTAACTGACTGAGTCACCCATGTGTCCCAAGAAGTATAATTTCTAAGAATACATTTGATGATTTATAAACTAATACATGCACGATACCTTGTCTACAGATTTGTGGATTAAGCTCAATTTAAATACTCACTCTTTCTATAACAAACATTTGCTAAGTGTCTACTATATATCAGGTGCTATTCTTTGCACTAGAAATAAATCAGTGAGCAAGTTAAATTAGTTGCCTTCTTGGCACCTATATTCTAGTGGATAGACAAGTAAAAAATAAGTACATATTGAGTGCCTATTGGCTCAGTTGGTTAAACGTCCAACTTGTGGTTGGCTCAGGTCATGATCTCACTGTTCATGAGATTGAACCCTGCATTGGACTCTGTGCTGACAGTGCTTACAGAGCCTGCTTGGGATTCTCTCCTTCCTTCTCTCTCTCTGTCCCTCCCCCATTTGTGCCCTATCTCTCTTTCTCGGAGACCGACTCTAGCCAGGGTCCAGAGGTCCCTGAAGGATGGACGGTGTCAGCGAGGGAAGGGTGAGAGAGGCCTGAGAGTCTTTCTGATCACCAGGCAGGCGTCTCCCCGCTGACTGGGGCTCAACTTTATTTTATCATTAAGTGTTTGGAGGATGGCACAGAAGTGGCATTTGCCTTAGACAATGATTTCTGATAACAGACTACTTTGATATGTAAGAATTTCCCAGAACATAGATTTGTAGAAGACTCCTGCATAACCTTTATCAATAGTGATTGAGGTAGGTGATTTAGAGGCTTATCTTATGGGGAAGGAAGGTATCTTTAGCATACCAGACAAAGTTTTTAGCATAAAAAGGGTGAAGTTACTTCTTTGTGGGCAGGAGTGAATAGCTTGTTTAAGGTGCAAGTATCAAGAAAAACAGGTCTTTCAGGAAATACCTCTGCTCCCATAATCACAAAAGAAGAAGTTCCTCAATAGGTTCCTTCCCAGGGAGCAATAAGCATATTCAAGGCCAGAAAATGCTCCAAGCAGAAACAAATGGGTGGGGGTGAATATCTGCCCTTAAATTAGGCTCTTTGTCTCAGGGCCAGACTCAAGCCCTCTTTATTATGTAAGTCTTGGATCTGCAAGGCCCATAGGAAAGCCTTTTAACAATCATGCACAATGTTTTCATATGAAATCTCTTTGGAAAAGGCAGGGACATGCCTTTCCTTATGAGCAATCTCTGTGGGGAATATCAATCTGATCTGGAATATTGTGAGGCCTGGTCAATACCAGCAGTCTCACTTCCAACATGAGCCAGTAGTAGCAGAAGGAGATACCAGTTTTCGTTTCTCATGGCAGGAGCTATGCAAACACTACCATTTCCTCGCTGTGACTGTCATCCAACGAGACCAGTGTGGCTCCCAGCATCTCTCAAAAAAAATAAAGAAACTATTAAAAAATAAGTACATATATTTCTAATAGGTAGACCTAAATGCTATAAAGATAAATAAAGTGAAATGAAAGGATTGAGTTAATGGGGCACTTATTGGGTAGGCCTATTTCAGGTTGGGTGGTCATTGAATACCTTTCTAAGGGTTGGGATATGTGAGTTGGAAGGAGAATGGCCATTATCTTTGTTAGAAAATATAGACTGCTTTCTCTCCCTTCATTACCATATTTTTATCCTATGGAATAGTTTTCCCAAGACAGCAGTTGACATATATTAATCTTTAAAAAATTAAACACATCCTCTAAAGCCAAAATCCAAAGAAATAAAACCACAAACTTGCAGTGTCTTCTTAGTATGTAGAAGATAAATTCTAAACACTTCATTTCAGTGTGCAGGACACTTAGTATTCTGGTACCAGCTTCTCTTGCCACTTTCATCATTTACCCATTCCCAACATGCAACTTCCATGTCAAACACATAGATTTATTTCTTGACTAGGACTATGTTATATTTCTTCTTCAGGCATTGCTTCTGTCTTTTGGAACTGTCCTCCTTTCTACTTTTCCAAATATCTATTTTTCTCTAATTTTTGATAAAAGTTTTATTTATCTTGAAAGAGAGAAAGGGAAAGAGTGAGAGAGGAGGGGCAGAGAGAGGGAGAGAGAGAAAATCCCAAGCAGGCTCTATGATGTCAGCCCGGTGCCTGATGGGCTGGATCCCAGGAACCGTGAGATCATGACCTGAGCCAAAATCAAGAGTAAGATATTCAACTCGCTGAACACCCAGCCATCCCTTTAAATATCTATTTTTAAGGGCGCCTGGGTGGCTCAGCTGGTTAAACGCCCAATTTCGTCTCAGGTCATGATCTCACGGTTCATGGGTTCAGCCCCGCATTGGGCTCTGTGCTGACAGCCAGCTCAGAGCCTGGAGCCTGTTTCAGATTCTGTGTCTCCCTCTCTCTCTGACCCTCCCCTGCTCACGCTGTCTCTCTCTCTCTCTCACTTAGTAATAAATAAAACATTAATTTTTAAAAAATATCTATTTTTAAAGACTCAACTTCAATCTACTTTCTTAAATATTTATTTATTGAATTTGAATTTATGAATAATGGTTTTTGATGGTTCTTCTAGAGATGTTTAAAAATACATTCCTTTAGCATTAGACATATAAAAACCTTTTTCAAATATCCATAACTTGTTTTCTTACATTCTTTAAAACAATTTTTTTAATGTTTTATTTATTTCTGAGACAGAGAGAGACAGCGTGAACAGGGGGAGGGTCAGAGAGAGAGGGAGATACAGAATTCGAAACAGGCTTCAGGCTCTGAGCTGGCTGTCAGCGCAGAGCCTGACGTGGGGCTCAAGCCCAGGAAATGAGATCATGACCTGAGCCGAAGTCGGACGCTTAACCGACTGAGCCACCCAGGCACTCCTGTTTTCTTACATTCTTAAACACTAAATAGTAAACATCATCTAATCAGTGTTAGTAAAACTTTGCTGATTTGTTTCTAAGTAGCATTCATATTTTAATTATTTATTTGGTAGTAGTCAGTTTGTCTGTCAGTATACTCATTCACCTTCACTTTCTCCATCTATTCATCAACATGTAATCAATATCCATCCATCCACCCATCCACCTTTCCGTGCATCTGTCCTTCTGTGTGTCCATCTATCTTTTCTTCTAACCATCATTTATTTATCCATTAACTCATCAATATACCTCTACCAGTATACAAACAGGCACCCTAGTTTGGATATGAAATATATTAGAAATAGCATTCATATTTTTCTCTTTATCTATATTTTACCCTTGATATAATTCCCATAGGCTTCTCTGTGGTCTCAGCTTCTTATATGGTGACAGATTCATATAATAAATATTCAATAAATATTGGTAAAGAATAGAAATCCTACGTTGAAAACATTAATGAAATGTTTATGAAATGACTTGCTCTAGAGCATCTATTTACTTAAATGAATGACTTCGGTCCTATTGGTACTCAAAGGGAAGGCTAGAACTTTTGTAGTTCTATGATGCAGTGAGTCTCATAGTAGCTGATAAAAACAGTAGTAGTCACTTTACCTCTTTGTGCTTCTTTAAGCCCATTTATAAAATAGGAATACTTATCTTTCAGCTCATTTCATAGAAAGATGGAAGGAAAGGATAAAAGGTATTTCTAAATGCCCATTAGTTCTTTAGAGTAGAGTAAGTAGGTGCTATAATACCTGTTTAGCCCCACAGAAAATGCATTTTCTTAAATCAGTGCTTTCCAGATTATTTTCTGCAAAACCTAGGGATCTCTTTCCTTGAAGAATCTCCAAGGGCAACAAGGGGAGTGAGATTGAGGGCTGGATGTGTGTGGGATCCTCACTGTCACTTCAACCAGAACAAACACTCATTTGCATGTTGTTTGTATGCTTCCACAAGAGTTTGCCTCTGGAGAAATGCCACAATTTCCTCTTCTGTAAAACAGAAATAAATAATAGTTCACACTCTGAAGGCTGTTGAATGGGTTAAATGAATTTTTATAGGGAAAACGCTTGGAACAGTATCTGGTATGTGGTGTCAGAAAAGGGTTAGCTGCCATTATTATTATTTACACATCTTTATCTGACTTTAAATCTCCTCTGCTTCATGTGATTTTTTGATGTTTGTCTTTCTGTTGTAGAAAATAAGCCCCATGAGAAACGGGTGTGATTTTTGTTGTTGTCACACAGTGACTGTCCTCAGTTCCTAAGGCAATGGTGGCACATACTAGACAGTCAGGAAGTATTTGTTGAATGAATGAACGCTACTAAGTTTTCTCTTTACTTCTGGGTGACATTTCCTCTCTCCCTGTTCTCATTATTAAACCTTCTGGTAGGCCTTCTCCCTTCTGACTTGATACTTCTATTATGTTATAGGCATGGCATCCAGATATACTGGGCTGTTAGAATTGTATGTAAAATAAAAACAAATACTCTGAGAAGAAAAGCCTATGCACTTGACTATAAACTTCATGACAACTGAGACCCTTTTGGCTCATCATTTTATGCCCAGTGGTTGCCACAGTGACTGCCTGTAGTAAATAACATAATTCTTTTTGAGGAATAAAAGAATGAATATGTCAATAAATGAAATAGAGTGATACTTTTTTGGCTAGTCAGAAACTGAATCTTGGACTGTGTTTCCCAGAGATCTAGCTTTGAGATAGAAAGTTCCAGGTAAGAAAAGTATTGTAACTACAAGACCATATTGTTTTTCTACACATTCTGTTATACGTTGTAACAAATCACCACAGGAAAAGTTTACAGAACTTGGAAGTTGTATATTTTATTTGATTCTTTATTTTAAAGTTATTAAATATTTTAATTGATTGCTTAGATAAAAGTAAAGGTTAAAAAATAGGTTACAGTGTATACAAAATGTTTGCTTTTGGAGCATTCCTAAAAGAAGAGACTTAAAAAATATGTGTGAATCCATCTATTTTTGCAAATTAAATTGATTTGACAGCTTAAAAGTAGAGTGATTGTTTTCAATTTGCAGGGCCCAAAGACAGGAGTCATCCTCAGGGGAAAGTTCTTTAAGTAACATGGCAGAGCCCAAGAATCCGCTAATTGGATATTTGACTCCTGAAGGCACATTTGATTTATAAGTGTATGGGTTGTGTGGTCCCCCAAAATATTTATTTCCTGATGTCTTCAAGGCATCTTCAAAAAGCAGGTGGGCTTTAGATCCCGCAGTGATTGATGCTTACAGTGCCATGGCTCCTCAGGAGCAAAAGCCTCTCCCATACATGAAATAGGATGATAAACAATCCTGCTGAAGGACTCCGTTTATTCCACGTGACTTTTGGGTTCCTTCCACAGTCGTCATTTACTTAGGAGGGATGTTCCTGTGGCCCTCATAGTAGTGTTTCCTGAATTGTTTCTGAATATCCAGTCTGAAGGGATCATGGATAATTACGCCTAATCACAAAATTCACAAGCCTAAACAATATCTGGTACTGGAGCGCCTTGGTGGCTTAGTCGGTTAAGCGTCCGACTTTCGCTTAGGTCATGATCTCGCAGTTCGTGGGTTCGAGCCCCGCGTCAGGCTCTGTGCTGACTGCCGGCTCAGAGCCTGGAGCCTGTCTCAGAGTCTGTATCTCCCTCTCTTTCCGACCCTCCCCTGCTCACGCTGTCTCTCTCTCTCTCTCTCCTAGAAACAAAACAAAACAAAACGAAACAATATCTGGTACTGAATTATTTGTGCTTAAAAGCATTCCACCCATGTTTAAATTAATCAGTGAAATGGCTAATTTAAAATCTTTGAATGCATAAGTGAATTTCAGTTCTCTCGGGATATTTTTCATCTATGTACATTTACTGTGAGATGTAAGAGTTAAATTCATTTGTGAGAAAAACATATGAATATTTTGTCTGGGACCTATTTTCTTTGTCAAAATAAAGTTATTTAACAGAAAGAGGGATGCTGAGAATATGCTGTCAGAGATAAGAATCTTGGGAATATGACATAAGAGAGAGGAATGCTATGAACACCCTTCCAACAGATGGATACTGAGAACATCCTTAGAGGGAGGGATTCCAGAAACAGTCTTAGACAGAGCTGCCCCTCCTCAGAGCACCAGGGCCTGGTATTGCCTATCTGAGTCCTTATTCAGAGTTTAAGTGTACAGGGGAAGATCCTAAGATGTCTATGGCATTCAATACTACAGACAGTAATTCTCTGAGAAATTTAGGTGTGATGGATTTTAAACCTTATATTCATTTAACTACAGTTCATATTATCTTTGGGTAATTCTGACCTTCAGAATAAAAACAAAAACATCAAAAGAGCTTGCTGTTTTACCAGCAAGATGAATTTATTTGGGAGTAGTAGAGCACTGCAATTTGGGACAAGAAAACCACGGTGGGCCATAAGCAAGTTTAGAGATTGGACGAGAGAGGATTGCTTTCATAAGGAAAAGGAGACAGCTGGAGGCAGGGCACTGTTAGGGCTTCTCATTGGCTGGGCAGTTACTGGGCAAGGAGGACTTCTTCGTTCCTCCTGTCAGAGTATGTAAGTTAAGCTTCTTTTGGTCTCATGCAAGATGTACGTATAGCAAGTGGTAGTGCATGAAACCTCGGTTTCCGGGCCTTTCTGACTCCATTTCTAATGAGGTTTCCTTGATTTATTTTCATAATAGGCTGGTTATAAAAAAGGGGAAAAAATGTAATCTAGAGGGATCAAGTGCAACACGAAGAATCAGGAATCCTAGAGTTATGTCTTTTCCTCCACTGATCAACTTTTTATTTCTAGTAAAATACGTAGTCTCTTTTATATCAGGCTTCAAATAAACATGATATCTTTTTTATTTTTGCCATAATCTGTTGGAGAGGAGCAAATGAGAAAAAAATGTTTGTGACAGTTCTTCCAAAATGCTATCCAAATACATTCACTTAATCAGAACGAAGGCATTGGAATACCCTTACCTTACTGACTATCCACGAAACTTGCAGTGCGGAGTAACAACACTTTGTAAAAAAGTCCAAATTGTTTGTTTCTATCCTTGAAGTTGCCCTGACAGCTGTCAGATAAAAGGACAGGACACACAAGTGAGCTCTGAGAGAAGAGTACGGCGACTTGCATATTTGGGGGGTACAGAATCCTTTGTCAAACAACGTTTTTTGAGGAAGTCAAGTATATTCTACAATCAACAAAGTTGCTTTTGCTGCAAGGACAAAGCAGGCATTCTGGTGCCCCAGCTAGCCTCTTGCCCCTGATAAATTATTGAATTCAGTTTGAAAGCTGCATAGTCTGAAGAAAGGGCCTATAGTTATAAAGTTATTCTGAGGGGCAAGTCACAGCGCTGTGGTCAGGACAGTGCGCTGCATCCCTTGTCTTGCAATCATATTTACTAACCCAGCTGCAGGGTTTCTACTGTGCTCCCAGAATCAGATCTCAGAGTGCAAAATAAAATAACTCAGAACCACCATTTGGCATGGCAACGTTAGAATTTAATATTTCTGTCAGCACTAACATAACCGTCGCCCAATCTGGTGGTTTTCAGACTGTCCTGGAGGAGCCTCCTTGAAGGCCGTGTGAAGGCTGGGGGAGATTGGGGTGGGGACAGCATTGACCTAGACCTGTTTCATAATTGGTATTCTTGGTAAGCCATCAAGTGAGGAAAAGATTCTCCTGATTTATGAAGAACTGCTGGTATAACCTGCTTTCTCTTTTGCGTGTCAGGCTGTGGAGGTCCAGCAGGGTATTGGCTGGCCAAGAAGACAGGCTTCCCAGAGGCAGGTCTAGCTCTGGACCCATCCAGG
The DNA here is from genome assembly GCA_017311185.1 of Proteles cristata cristata. NCBI lineage: Eukaryota > Metazoa > Chordata > Mammalia > Carnivora > Hyaenidae > Proteles > Proteles cristata. The sequence goes on from JAESUZ010004636.1 coordinate 234,513, forward strand.
GTACTGAACTCTCATTTCACTGCCCTTTTAATTATGATGGGATATTCAGAGTCGAAATAAGAAATTTGGTCACTTTTAACACCATTTTCCTTTTTATCTCCAGTTTCCAAGGGCTGGCTAGGGATACCAGATTTAAAGAGATCATTTTCTGGCTAACAGGTATACTTTTCCTAAAGGAGAAGTGAATGCAAAGAGAAGATGAAAGATGCCAGATTTGAGAAAGATAGTTTTAGTTGTAATGGGACCAAATATATTCTATTTTAGCATTGGCTCAACTTCCAGTTCTGTTTCCTGGCAGCTGCTTTTTGAGAAGAGATTTTTTTTTTCAGATCATGTCTATAAAGTTTTTCATCCCTGAGGGTACCACTCTTCTTAATATTAAACAACAACAATAGCTTTCATTTGGTGAGAGGTTAGGTAACAACCAAGGGCTACATGTGTATTTTCTCATATTCCTGTCTTATAAAACATCCTAGAGGTACATACGATTACCCAAGTTTTAAAGATGAAGAATCTAAGACTCTGCCGGCCTCATAAGCTTCCCCGCATTCTGGTGGCTAGCAAGCTGGAGATGCCGGGCTCAAACCCAGGTGTCTGCCCTCAACAGCTGGGCTCTTAGCTGTGACATTATACTGCCAAAATCTTTGTCCTATTAAGGAAGAGAATCCTCAGCAGACAACAAAACCAAAATCCTCTTGAATTGATTTTAAGGTAAATACTACACTACTAGATCCTTATAATATTTATTTTGTTGTGGCTTAAATAATTTTGGAAAAAGAAGCTGAATGAACTTAAGGTGTACAGAGCAGATCCTTAGGTATGTGCAAGGATCAATAGGCATGGCAGTTGTGAAAATTAAGTCCATGGGCCAGTGCAAATTGGTATGTGGAATCCCTGTTCTGCCTGACTTGTTACAGAAACATTAATCTTACCAGAAGAGTGAGAAACATGATAAATGTTCAGGAGCAGTGGAATCTCCAGCATTCCCCTGACACCGGGTACAACTGCGCCATCGTGTTTGCACACTAAACTTCCCCTAATAACTATGATATTTGAGTCTCATAACTTTTAACATGAATTAAGCTGTCATCACCACTGCAATAATAAACCCTGGGAAGTAGTTGAGGTAATCAATGGATTGAGAGTCCTAGAAATCAAGAAGATAAAGAATGATTGAATAAGTAGTGGAAGATGGAAACTTACAATTCTCTTACATGAACATGATTAAACATGACATTGTTATAATAATTAACATTAAAATGAATTGATTCTATCCTATTGAATAGTCTACCTTTCTTTGACAAATGCATGAATAATATACCATATTAATCACTGAGCCAGTTGACCAAGTCAAGAGAAGCAGCTGGTACCCACACATCCTGACTTTCAGTGTCACTCATGAACATTTCAGAAGAAGTGATATTATACATCACATAGTGACTAAGTAGTCCAAATCCACCTCGCACAACACTTTGGCACAGAACAGACACCAGCTTTTCAGTTTGAGTGTGTAGATTTCTCAGCAAGCTATTCCTTATACTCATCAAATACAATTATTTCATAAAGTATCATGAGAGTTGAATTTGTTTCTAAAACTGTAGAAGGATGGAACATTTTTATAGGTGAGATGACATCATAGAAAATGTCCCCAATGCTATTTTTTAAATTTCCTTACTGATTAAAACATTTCTACTTTGGATTGTTAGGAGATGGTCTTTAAAAACAAAATCAGCCTTGATTTCAATGTAACGGTTGGTCGGTTTCAGTATTGTATTAATATAAGATGTATGTACAAAAATGTAATATTCCAGAAAAGATTGTTATTGACTGGAGAATGAAATCATCAGGTGCCCAGGTGCTTGGCTGCCATTCTACTGTCATTTCAACACAAGCTATTACACATAGAGCATGGTGACTTGCTCATGGAAAGTGCCCCAGATGCTAATGATGATGGCAGCATAACGTCAGCTCCCCAGTCATTGCATGCGTTTCCCATTTGTGTGACATGTGTGATTGAAGATACAAATGATTTCCACAAAGGAATATACCACGGATGTGAGTGGTGAAACATGAATTTTGATTGACTGCATGGTCCCAAAGTATTCCATAATGTGTTTCATTATCTCTAAAGCACTTCCAGATATATAATCAAACCTAGGCCTTTCCAGTATGTGGAATGACTAAAACATTCATACACTGCTGGTGTAAATTGGACAATCCCTTTAGAAAACTGTTTGGCAGTATCTAATAAAGCTCAAAATACACCTGAAACAGCCCAGCTAATTGACTCCTAGATATATGCCCACTGAAGTGTATGTGCGTGTGTGTAAATATATATATATATATATCTTACTTTTCTTTTTACCTAAGACATCTACTAGCAAAACATCTATTAGCATAACTGTTAATGGGTATCTGAGCTGGAAACTACTCAGATACCCATTAACAGTCAGGTAGGTGAATACACTCAGGTATATTCACGCAATAGAAAGCAAAAAGAATGATTGGACTACGATAATTAGAATAAACCTCAAACATGACATTGAATGAAAGAAGACAGGCACCGAAGAAAACGTACTGTAATTAATGTTTCACTTTTATAAAATACAAAACCAGACATTACTTTCTACCAAGGGGAGTAGTGACTGGAAATAGTGACGATGAGTGAGCCCTCTTGGGTTCCTTAATCTGAGGAGTGGTTCCATGAGTGTATTTAGTTAAAACAATTCAAGTTGACACTTACATGATCTTTCATTATGCATTTCACATTCTGATGTTACCAAGAACAAAAACAACAGGCTGTTATTGTGAATGAGTTTCAATTTGTTCTCTTGATTTCTGAGTATATTACTGGGTAAAGGCCATGACAATGATTCTGAAGTGTCTTCAAACTTACTGCACTGGAAAAGTAAAGTTTGGTTTTACAAAGCAAAAAATTAATTAAGAAATTATTGAATATTACCAGATGTTTGACCTATATTTTTTCTGCCAACTGTTTGTTTGGTAGAACATTCAGATTTTGAGATAACTTGAAATGTAAAGAACACTGGTCAGCCCACAGAACTGAGGATTTTATCTCTTGTTCCATGGGAAGCACACAGCATTCCAGCCTGAGTACGAGTCACAGAGGCAAAGGTGATATCTGCCCCACAATATAATACCACATCTGTCCTTTCTCAGTTCCATCCTTCTCCTGCACCAGTGCCAATTCTTTTGGGCAATTACCAGTAAAAAGTTCCTAAAACAGAAATCTGACCACATCACTCTCCTGCATAAAATCGTCCAGGGGTTGCCAGTTTCAGGTCTCTGTCCACTTTGGCCACATTTCTCTCCCTTTACTCCTTGTTCATTCCCTGTAGTCATACTGGCATTTATTTTTGGTCTTTGGTACCAGCCAGTCTGGCTCCCACCTACAGGACAACAGGCCAAATGTTTCATCTATGCGGATGCCTTTTCTTTAGATGTGTCTAGGCCTTGTCCTCATTCAAGGCTCTGTGGATTGTTCCCCTCCCAGGAGAGATCGTCCCTGACTTCAGAGTTCCCAGTAGTTGCCTACCTCCCTATGGCACTCTTATCTTTTACATGCTTTTTAAAAATACTAGATAAAATCATCTTCATTCTTCAATTGTTTATTGTCTGTATCCTTCAACTCTATTTCTCCAAGAAAGCAAAGATCATGTAAACTATCTTTTGTTTTCTGTTTCATCTCAAGGCCTAGAATAATTAGTATATAGTAAACATATAATAAAAATATGTTAAATATATGAATTTACTATGATAAGAGTAGTGAGATAGACATGTTTCTGCTGTTTGTCATTTCGGGGTTCTTTTAACAAAATACTTTGAATTTCTGACATTTCTAAGACTTTTAGAATTTTTTTTTGTTCTTTGCATGGTTCCTTTATTTTAAAAGGCTCACTTATTATTCTGTAATCAGAAAACATACATATATGCAGTATACATATTTTTAATTTATTAGTACATAATTGTGGCGGTTAATTTTCGTTTTCATCTGACTAAGCCATGGAGTGTCTAGATATTTGGTGAAATATTATTCTGAGTGTGTCTATGTGAGTATGTTCTGAAGGAGATTAGCATTTGAAATAGACCAAATAAAGCAGATTGAGCTCCTTAACTTGTGTAGGCCTCATCCATCAATTGAAAGCGGGGCGGAACAAAAAGCTGACCCTTCCACAAGTAAAAGCTGCCTGACTGCCTTGAATGGGGACTTTGATTTGTTTTCTTGCCTTTGAATTCCAACGGAAACACTGGCTCTTCTTGGGTTTTGTAGTGCTGACCTTCAACTGGAATCTACACTATCAGCTCTCCTGGATCGTCAGCTTGTCAACTGCATGCAGGTCTTAGAACTTGTCAGCCTCCACAACATGTGTGTGTGTGTGTGTGAGAGAGAGAGAGAGAGAGAGAGAGAGAGAGAGGGTCAGAGAGAGAGAGAGAGTGTGTGTGTGTGTGTGTGTATGTGTGTGTGTGTGTGTACATATACACATACATACATGCTATTGAATCTGTTTCTCTGGAGAGTTCTCACTAATTCAATGACTTTATTTTCATATTTACTGTTGTTAGTAAATGTTTTTTTTCTTATTTTCCTATTTAGTAAATTTCATATTCACTTAAGTTACCTTAAAAAATTAGGGAATATGGGGCGCCTGAGTGGCTTAGTCGGTTAAGCGTCCGACTTTCGCTTAGGTCACGATCTCACGGTTCGTGGGTTGGAGCCCCGCATCGGGCTCTGTGCTGACTGCCAGCTCAGAGCCTGGAGCCTATTTCAGGGTCTGTATCTTCCCCTCTCTCTGACCCTCCCCTGCTCACGCTGTCCCAATTTTAATGGAGATCCAGTATTCTCCCCCAGAATGTAATCCCTGGCTGGGTTAAATTAATAAATAAAACACTGAAAAAAAATTTAAAAAAAATTAGGGAATAAAAAATTGATGGAAAAAGTAAAGCTGTAGAACTGACTACTGAGATAAAGTTATTTAGAGGCCAAAATCAAGAGAGCTAAAATCTAGGAGATTGAAGTTGAGAAGTCCCATATTCATTCCATATCTTATTAAAAATCTATATGTATATAGATTTTAATGAATTTTGATTTAATGAGATTTCAGAGAAGCTATATCATACTTTCAAGAGCCTATTTGCTCAAAAGTCCATTGAATATTAGCATATTAACAGTGTGTATGTACTTTAGAGGAATGACTCTTTGAATCTTATGTTAAAGCCCCATGTACTTCATTGTCTAGCACCTATATATCAAATATACTCAGTAAGATTATTCTTTGTCTTTCCCTTAATTATATCCCTATTCATCAAAGGCAATAATGGACCTTGAGCAATAGTACTCCCAAACACAGGAACCTGTATGCCATTAGCTGAGAGCTAATGAAAATAGAAGAGCCACAAATCATTAATTTAACCCAGCCAGGGGTTACATTCTGGGGGAGAATACTGGATCTCCGTTAAAATTGGGAAAATGTGGTTGATTGAAGAAAACAATTTACTTTCCATACAAAGCATTCTGTCAAATTTATCTCATTTCTCCCTGAGTATACCCTTAGAAATATTTCGGAGATGTTTTAAAAAATGCAGAGAATGGGGGCGCCTGGGTGGCTCAGTCAGTTAAGCGTCTGAGTTCAGCTGAGGTCATGATCTCACAGTTCGTGGGTTTGAGCCCCGCGTCGGGCTCTGTGCTGACGGCTAGCTCAGAGACTGGAGTCTGTCTTCAGATTCTGTGTCTCCCTCTCTCTCTGAGCCTCCCTTGCTCATGCTGTCTCTCTCTCTCTCTCAAAAATAAATAAAACATTTAAAAAAATGCAGAGAATGTAAGACGCAATTGCTTTACTGTCTTGGCTTTGCATCATGCTTTGTTTGTATTAACTAGTTAGTATTAATTGACTAAATGACCAATTGCCTTCTTTGTTTTGGGTTTGTTTGGGTTTGATAAAATGTATCGTATTAAATGACTGGTTTTCACAGAGGGGTAGAGTGAGCCTTTGCCGGGTTCAGGTGTCCTGCCTTCTCCTCTTTGTGTAAGCTGTGTAGTCAAGTTACAGTTGCTGATCTCTGGGACTCTGCTCTGCTTGTAAATACTTTTAACACAAAATTTTCACTCATGTCTGGCTATTTAGAGTCAAATACAGTAGTTTTGGTTGGATAAAACATAGGTAAAATTGCATTGTCTGTGAGGTAAATGGTAGCATGGAATGGTGGTGCGGAGGATTTTCCTTGGACCTTCTTAGGTGCTTAGAAATAAACTTTTGGGCCAGGGAAATAGATGGTGTTATACTGCTTCTAGTACCACCTTCGGCTAGACTTGATCCTGGCCGGTCAGCATAGGTTTACTCTATCCCTTTGTGTAAACCAGTCATTTAATATGACATATTTTATCAGTACTTGCAAACCAAAAGGAAAGAATACAATTGTTCATTTAGACAATCAATGCTGAATAGTCAATACAAACAAAGCATTGTTTTTTTGCTGGACACTCACAAGGACAGAGGTTACTCTCACTTCAGACTATCCTCAGCAGATTGCTGCTTTCTCTCAGTGCATACTAACAGAGGATAAATATGGGCTGGCCCCATATTTCTTTATTGTCTGATCCAGACCACCACACACAGAAGAATGAGTGTTCTAGGCTTACCTGAATTGTTGTCATGAAATTAACATCCACCGTTTGTGTAGTGAATTATTATGTGCCATTTTAAGAATTTTATATATGTTTTCTGTTGTAAGAGTTTTATGTTATTTAATTCCCAAAACAACCCCATGAATAGGAAACACTATTATTGCAATGTTGTAGTTGAGGAAACATAGGCAGAGAAGAGTTAATATTGCTTATATGCTTCCAGCAATTTTAAGATGGTTCTCAAGGTTGCTGCTCTCAAGTTTACATGCCTTATATAATCTGCTCCCCTTGAGTAATATGTGATGGGATATCTCTCCCATTATGTTATGTTAAATGGCAGAAGAGACCTTCCAAATGTAATTAAGGTTCCTGATCAATTGGCTTTGAGTTAATAAAAATGAAATGGCCCTAGGTAGGACTAACCTCACCAAGTGAACCCCTGAAAAAAGTCCAGAAATATTTGAGACAGCAGAGATTTTTCTGCTAGCCTTGAAAGAGCAAACTACAATGTTGTGGAGATGGCCACATGGCAGGGAATGATAGATGGTCTCTCAGAGCTGAAAATGGTCTCCATTTGACAATTAAAAAGAAAATGGGGACCTCGCTCTTACATCTTTAATAAACTAAATCAACCAACAACTATATGAGTTTGGAAGAGGATCCTATAATTCAGAAAGGAATGCAGCCATGCCCATGCATTAATTTTAGCTTTAAGACCCTGAGCAGACTGCATGATATGAGCCATGATGATGTGTTCTGACTTACAGAATGTGAGAAAATCAATGGGTGCTGTTGATGCACCTAATTTTAAGATATTTTGTTATGCAGCAATAGTATAAAATTTATATGACTTTCCCTATATGATGGGGTAGTTTAGGTCTTAATGAGACAGATTCTTAATAAATGACTCATTTCTTAATCTTGCTTCTCTGTACTCCTGACTGGATCTCTCTGCGAAAGTACTGAAAAGTAATTTCTTGAGACAGTATCTTCTAAAAATTTAAGGAGGAAGAACGTGTTTTCTTAACTATAATATAAAGTGAAAGGCTGCCTCTCACAATGCAATCAGTGCTCACATTATTGTGCAGTAATTGAGTCCCCTGCTTGGTAATTGTCCCCCTTGGACTCAGCTAGCTGAGTCATATGCTCCTAAAAGCCATTTGTCTTAGCTACACAAGTACCTTGAAAGAAATTTTAGAACAATTACCTATAAATCATTGATTAGGTTCTTTAGCAAAGATACATACTTCTCCCTATTCTGTATGTGGGGGTTGGGAGTGAAGAGGGAGGTTGGGTTTATTTCAGGTGGTAGCATCATATATGTTTGTGCTCTTTGTGCTCTTATACATACATGCATGCATACATACATACATACATACCTAAAGACATCTTGACCTTATCATGCCACTATGAAAGAGAGTAAGGTTTTGACTACCTTTCAATATTATTGGGGGCTTAACCATTCTTTATTAAAGCAAGCAATATATTTGAGTCTAAAATTCTCACTGTTACTAAGGTAAGTACAGGCAGAGCTGAAAAACAGTATTTTATTATGTTGGCATTTGAACCCCTAGCTTTTGACGTTCTGTATCAGGTAGGACGTTTTTCCTGATAGAGAAACGTCCGGTTTATAATAAAATTAGCATGAAGTGCTTATGTGTTTTGTTCAGATTTGCTTTGTGTTCGGGGCTATGTCATGAATTAGCTCCTGGAAGATAAAAAGCCAAGTGTGGCCTAGTTTATTGAGTTAAACACACAGCTGCGAAACAAAGCCCAAGGAAGTGGAGGTGAGAGTGAGCAGCTGTGAAGCGAGCTGCCAGGTAGGAATTGATCGAGACCATCTTGCAGAGGCTGATACTAGTCCTGAAATCCTGATGAAAGTGAGGCAGGGAAAATGCTGAGGTACCAGTGAGAGGGGTTCTCAATGACAGCTTTCCCAAGTCACAGGATACATTAAAATTTTAAAACAAAAACACACTCTATGTTGAGGAATGGGTTTTGATGCATGCAAAGAATATTTGGATGAAAAATTTTAATGTGAATGTAGCCCAAATATGTTTCTGTCATTATCGGAGATGAAACACCTTCAGGCGTTGTCAGTAGGGGCAGCAGAAGACCTGAGCACAGTGCCTGGCATGTGGCAGGTACTTAAAGAAATCATTTTTGGACAAACAGAGGAACAACGTCTAAGGCCTTATGGTTTTTTTCAGTTTTCAGTTTCAGGTTGAAAGGAGCTATTCTCAGTATAAAATTTCTGTTTTGAAGAGAACCCAGAAAAACAAAAAACCTGATGTTTTGTCAAATCGTGTGCTAAAGTTAAAGCACTCACTTATAAGAAGTCTGCTCACACAAGTGCAACTTTGTGGCCAGAACAGAAACCAAAAGAGCAACTGTTCCGTAGGAGATAACACACCACTCAGACAGGCAGTTTAGTACAGCTAGAGGCTGTCACAGAGGGTATGAAAATGTACAGGATAAAATACAGCGAGATGCTGGCAACTTGTTATTAGCAAAGGGCTGGCAGCTTCATAGAAGAGATTCAGGTCTAGCGGGACTGCTTTGAAGGTGTGTGCGGGGAGGAGTGTGACCTGTCCTGAACAAGAGCCCTAGGAAGCTGGAGTGCTCCATGGGGGTGGCCGGGGAGTCCCAGGCTCAGGACTTATTTTAATTTTATGAAAACAATGCTAAGAAAGCTCCAGTTGTTTGAACAAGCGTAGGCTGAGGGCTTTATCCTTCACTTCTGAAGATTCTATTTCTACTCCTGTGTTTCTGGTTCTCCTTGTCTTAAAAAAAAAAAACAACCAAAAAAACCACCCAGAAAAACCACATATGTACCAGATCATTTGCACATTATACCAACATAATTCCTCTGTTTCCCTACTGTGTGTGAACCAACTGGTGTCGACAAAACACATTCTATAGTAGAACAGACTGTTAGTGACTTGGAATTTTGCAACGAATGAATCAGACCTTAGACTATTAGATCCATGTGGATCCTAGTAGCCATTTAACAAGTCATATTTTACAAATGAGGCAACAGAAATAGAGCAATTGCATGCTTGGTGCCAGGTAGTAATTCAATATTTATGACATTAAAGAAGTAAATAAAAATCTATCACACTGGGTGTGTGTGTGGGGGGACTTTGTAAATTTATGTTGGGTGAGAGAAATAAATGTTAAGAAAACCTCTAATTAAATGAATTTATTTCAAAAGCACTTAATAATTGCTATTATGTGCACATAGTCTGCTTTTCTTGATGGCTTTATGGACTATTGAATCAAAAAATTACACTAAACAAAGTTAAACAGGCAAGGAGAACTTTATTCAAGATTATTTCAAAATGGAAAAAAGGGTAAAACCTAGTCTGAGCTCAACTCCATGGAAACAAAGGGCTGGAGAGTTAAGAGCCACCTGTGTTTGCTAATTGGCTTCACTCAAAGGAAAATAAACTGTTTTTTATCTTGTAGTTCCTGCTGTCCCATGCTGACCGCGAGACAGAGGTGCTATCTTCCTTTCCAGGTCCTTGGGAAAGATAGTCCTGGATTGTAAAACTGGCAAAATCTTAAAAAAAAAATTTTTTTTAATGTTTATTTATTTTTTGAGACACAGTGCAAGCAGGGGAGGGGCAGAAAGAGGGAGACACTAAATCTAAAGCAGGCTCCAGGCTCTGAGCTGGCCCACAAATTGCGAGATCATGACCCGAGCCGAAGTCCGACACTTAACTAACTGAGCCACCCAGGTGCCACCCAGGTGTCCCTAAAACTTAAAAACAAATCTGCCTCTCAAAGGGTCAGAGAAAGAATTTATAATTACAGGTTTCCTAAAATAAATGATCTGAGGAGTCAGGAGGCTAGAAACAGGAAGCACCTGTCTAAAGTTTTGCCAAGCTGAAGGAAACGCAGAAGCTGTTTTTGTCAGCTCTTTGCACCTACCAGTTCTTTCTGTGACCCAATGTTAACTGACCTTTTAAGGACTGTGATGTATTCTCCTTGTTTAATTATTCTATCTCCTTCTTCAACATTAGATCTAATAAGGCACATATTTATTGTTACATTAAAGGAAAGGATACTGTCACATTTTGCTGGCAGGAGGGAAAATTGATATAATCCTTTGGTAGGACAATTCATATGCATCGAAATCTTGAAAAACCTTCATACTCTGAGCCATTTTAATTCTTCTCTAAGAATAGCCCTAAATTGTCAGAGATGTTCTCAAATATATGTACATGAGTTTAATGATTGTAATATTTGTTATAACAGTGGAAACTGGAAATAACTCATAGGTTCACAAATAGGAAATAGTTCAAAGGGGGGGAAAGTTAAAGAAAATTAAATTCACATTTTATATTATTAATGCCTGCAGACTTGGTCCAGGAACCCAGGGCAGGTCCCACAGGGCTAGCCTGGAGAATCCTTGGTTTCTCCCAGGATGGAAATCAAACTCAAGCCATCAGGATGTGAGAGCAGAGTTTATTGAAGACACAGAAAGAGCAGGTACAGATGTAGCATCTGGGAGACTCAGAAAGGAAAGGAGCAGTAGTTTCATCTTTGTTCAGGGTCTGAGGGTTTTTACTGAGAATGGTGGTCTGGTGTACATGACCCCTCAGGCAATCAGGAACTGGTTAGAACAATGACTAGGGCCCAAGGGTTATTCTTTGGAGCCAGGGGGCCTTGACCTTGATATGTCTAGTGCTGGTGGTCTGGAATACGCATGCATGTGATTGCTTTGTCTGGTCATTTTTATGCTTATACTTAGCATACTTATGCTTCCTTAGATGCTATCCATTGTAAAGAAATCATTAACTCCTGGTACCTCACAAGGAGGACTTGCGCTATTTGCATTGCAAGGGCTGTGTAAAGTACCTAGGATAGAAGTGCAGGTCCTAGCAAGAAGAAAAGCAGGAAAAGAAACAGACAGCAGATTTTTATGGGGTCCTTCAGTTTCCTTATCTCATTATTATGGAATTCTTTGGAGCTATTAATAACGAAAAGTAGAAAAGCACTTGAAAACATGTAGATATACTTTACATAAAAAAGAAAAGCATAGGGGCGCCTGGGTGGCTTAGTCGGTTAAGCGTCCGGCTTTCGCTTAGGTCATGATCTCGCGGTTCGTGGGTTCGAGCCCCGTGTAGTCATGGAGAGTCTGCGGCTCTCTCTGACTCAGCCTGCTCACTGCCAGCTCTGGAGCCTGTTTCAGTCTATGACTCCCTCTCTCTGACCCTCCCCTGCTCATGCTGTCTCTCTCTCTCTCTCCTAGAAATAAATAAAAAATATTTAAAAAAAAAAAAAGAAAAGCATTTCTTCAACATCATTGTGTATTTATATATAAATATATAATATATTCTATGACAATGTATTCTGGAATTTATAATATAATCTTCTACTTCCTACAAGTTTATATTATCATGGTTACTTCCTCTTCAGATCTGTTTTTTTTTTTTCTGTATATCCCTAATGTCTTGCTTTCTGGTATCCTTTATTTCACTTCAAAAAATGTAGAGCGTCTTTTGATTTCCCGTAAGCATCATCAGTATAAGGCAGTTTTATATCAGACCACTTATATTGAATGTTTGAGGGCAATTGAGAAGGATTCTTGTATTGTAAGGCCACAAGTCTAAACGTCTAAACCGAACTGACTCCATGACAGGCTTTAAGTTTCCCCTCTGAACTAGAATGCCCGAGTTTCAGCTTTCCTGGAACTATCAGGCAGTTACACATTGCCCAAGGCAGGAGAAACCACCCTTGCAACACCCGATCAGGAAAGGCCAGCGACCACCCTCCACATTGTTAAGGGAGAGGCCTGGAGATAGAAACTATAGATAGGACCCTGTTACCTAATGTTAAATTTAACCTGTTAGTCACCGAACAAGACCCTAGGCTTGCTCTGTGATTGGTTGAATTTAAAAGGTCTAAATGTTGTAATTGGATCCCGCCAAAAGTAATGAATACTCTAGACAATGTGTGTGCTCAAACCCGCTGTTAATGATGTTGAATAATTATGATTGGATCACTGTTCCCATGTCACAACTTCTGTAACTCCCCCGTCTCAAACCCCATAAAAACCCTACTCTGCCCTTCTTCGGGGCTCTCAGCACAGATCCATACACTGGTGAAGTCTGGGAGTCCGAGCTTAAGCCTGTAATAAAGCCCTTTGCTTTTGCATACGTGACTCGGACTCCTTGGTGGCCTTGGGATTTTGGGGAGATCGCGATCTGGGCATAACAGTATATCAGGCTCTCAACCTAAAATCAAATGATGACATCCCTCTTCTGAAAGTCTCTTGCCATTTCTTGTACCAGCCATTTCTCAGGTTGTTCCTTCACAGCTGCTTCCTGCCAGTATCTCTCCTCTCTAGACCTCTTCAGCACTATCCTTTTCTAGACACCTTACTTTTTTTTAGATGTTTAGAAAACTCCAGATTTTTTGTAATGCAAAGCAATATAGCTTTCTCTGAGTTTTATTTCTCAGACTTCAGGAGCATGCCCTGGGGCTTTCTATTAGCAAAATGGTTCACTGGTTTCCTTTCTTAAGAAAAGAATAAAAATATTTTTCTCTTACTATCTATCAATAGATTTCATGTGTTTTGACAGTCTTGTGCAAGCATGTGGGTACAAATGGACTCACAGTTACAGTACTGTGAGACATAAGTCCACTGACCCAATCAGAGGAGGGAGGCAGAGACTTGGAGCACAGTGAAGTCAGGCTTTAATCAATGTTCTTGCAAGAGCAATGTCTGATGGACAGGCACACTCAGGGCGGGTACAACAGATAATTTATCTCCTAGTGTGCAAATCCCTCCCCTGATTCCACATTGGCTGAGTACTACAGAGGGTACAGCCTTACCCAGAGTTGCCTATTCCTGTGTAAGGCAAAAAAATAGTCTGATTGGAACAAATGTACATTGCCTGAAATGATGCAGAGACTTTCAGTCCTTCCTTTGTTCTTTGCAACACGCTCATTGCAAAGCCCACGAAAATAAACCTGAGAAACAGGGAGGGGAAGAAGAAGCAGGAAGTAGTGTCTAAGGGTTTGGGTCTCCATTATGGGTGTGAGGGGAGGGGTTCATCCAGGTTTCCAATAGGTTGTAAACCTACTGTTAACTAGACAGCACAGTTTTTATTTGGTACTTCTGAAAACAATTCATCTCCCTTACTTCTCATAAGTACCGATCTATTAGTTTCCTGTTTACAACTTTTGAGGTACAAATGCTTCTAAGTGGTCTGGAATCTTTACTGCCAAAGATCTTTGCCAAAGCCAGACCTGTTCTTACAGAAGGAAGAATGTAATCCCTCATTCTTAATGTGTTGCAGTTAGCCAGAGAGGATCAGAGTAAAACAGCTTTGTATCCACAGTATCTTCATGAGATCCTGGAGAAAGTTGTCTTCAGTAATTCATTTGTAGCTTCCTGCTCCCTGGGATTCACTTGGATCTGAACTATGGAACACACCTGAGTGACAGCCTCTGTAAGGACACAAGTCTAAACCAGACTGACTCCATAACAGGCTTTAAGTTTCCCCTCTAAACTAGAAGGCCTAAATTTCAGTTTCCTTGAAACTATCAGGCAGCTACACATTGCCCAAGGCCAAAGAAACTGCCCACCACTTCACTCCACCACACTACCTTGGCAAGGCCCAATCAAGAAAGGCTGGCAACTATAGATAAAACTCTGTTACCTAATGTTAACATTAACCCGTTAGGCGCTGAACAAGACCCTAGGCTCACTCTGTAATTGGTTGAATTTAAAACTACTCTAAATGTTGTAATTGGGTCTCGCCAAAAGTAACAAATACTCTAGACAATGTGTATGGTTAAACCTGCTGTCAATGATATTGTATAATTATGATTGGATCAGTGTTTCCATGTCAACAACTTCTGTAACTCCCCCGTCACAAACTCCATAAAAACCCTACTCTGCCTTTGTTTGGGGGCTCTCAGCACGGATCCACTGCGTTGGTGAGGTCTGGGAGCCCGAGCTCGAGCCCGTAAGAAAGCCCTTTGCCTTTGCAAAGACTCAGTCTCCCCGGTGGTCTCTGGTCATTGAGGATACTGCAATCTGGGTATAACACCTCCATACCAAACCTGATGTCCCTCTTTGCTGGATATTCGTTTTGTTGGTAGGTGTAGTTGGTTTTGATGAGGTTTTGGGGTGATTGCGGGGGCTCCAGAGCCGAGAGCCAAGAAAGCTTTCTTGAAGGTGTCTTGGTATAAAAAAAAAAAAAAGGTGACTTTATTAAAGCATGGGGACAGGAAATATGGGCAGAAAGAGCTGCTGCAGACCCTATGAAGAGATTGGTTATATATTTGGGAGGTGGGGGAAGCAAAGTCCGGTTGAAGTGAGATTTTCATACGCTAAAGAAGACTCTCAAGATATTGGAGTCCTAGCTATTGTCAAGCTAAGGTTGTTTTTCCCTCTAGCAAAGCATTAGCATTAAGACAGTAGGGAACTCCTGGAGAGGGGTTTTACTTTGCTTCAAGTAGTTGTCAAAGGGCTGAAGGTTATAAAGAAATTTAATTTTATCTGTCACTTCCTTCTGCCTTTGTTTTCCATTTCAGTTTTGTTTTCTTCCTCCCTTAGAATACATTATTCCTAGGAAGCTCTTTAAATGGGTTTGGAATTAGAATCCTGACCATCCTACTTTTCCCTATCCTAATAGTTTATTAGAGAACCTGAAAATGTCTGACTATTGGTAGTTGTTAACGTTATAGACAGGAAGGAAAATCATCAAATCTTTGAGTTGCTATCTTTTAGTAGTAAGACCATGAATAATTTTTAAAGGTTTATGCTTTTCTGTTTTCCATATATTTTATGTTGAGCATATATTACTTTCATAATCAGAATAGTTAAAACATAATAAAAGTGGGGCGCCTGGGTGGCTTAGTCGGTTAAGCGTCCGACTTTCGCTTAGGTCATGATCTCGCGGTTCGTGGGTTCGAGCCCCGCGTCGGGCTCTGTGCTGACTGCCAGCTCAGAGCCTGGAGCCTGTTTCAGTCTGTGACTCCCTCTCTCTCTGACCCTCCCCTGCTCACGCTGTCTCTCTCTCTCTCTCTCCTAGAAATAAATAAAAACATTAAAAAAACATAATAAAAGTAAAACAATTAAATTACTGAAAATGCATTATAGTTTGAAAATTTTGCAGTAGGATAGGAGTGATAGATAATATTCCTTTATATATGACAACGACTGGTCTAAACACAACTATTCTACTCACTCAAACATAGGCTCTATGGAGAAATATTTATGGCTCACTTTATCTAAAGAATTATTTTCTCTATAATTCCTGAAAAACAGTTTATCCGGGTATATTTATGGAGAATTATATATTTTGGCAAAATATGGGCACAGTTGCCAAAACTGTTAGAGTTGTGTTTAGTGTTAAGTCTGTGGGAACTAGATGTTTCAAAAAAAGAGGCAAAAATTACATTTCATCAATTAAAAATACTTCATTTCTAAATTCCTTTATTTTCTTACTAAGCTGTTGCTCCTTGGCATGCATTGTGATTAGTGGCGGATTATCAATATTTAATAGAAAACTATGGGCTCTGAGGCCAGTGGTGGTACAAAGTCCTCATTGCTGAATTTCACGCTAGGGAGAGTGCCTGTCTCTACTTTCTTCCACTGAATCATAATGGAATTGTCGTAGATGTAGAGAGAAACAGCATCAGATGAGTGAGACAGAGTATTCTACTTCCCACCTGCTGTGAGGCATTTGGACGCCTGACTCCTTGGCCTTGGCTGACGTCCTGGTGCTTTCAGTACTGATATTTTGGCCACTGGTTCTACAGTGTTTTGATGGCAGTAGCAGTTGTGCTTTGAGAGTCTCTCAGAAACTTGCTGTGCACTGACTGAGAATTCATAGCCTCAGGGAACTCTGCAATGGCCTGTTTCAAAGACAAGTTTTCAAAAAGGACCTAATAATATACAGAGACACATTTTTCTGGGAAGTACAGCTCAGGAATTTAAGAAGAGTTTCTTTATTGTGACCAAGTGGGGGCTTGCAGTCATATTCATTTTATTGTTAAAGTCACATGTTCTTATTTTGTATTCCGTGCCGAACATGTCAAATTTTAGTTATACCTGGAACATTTATGCCTATGATATGGACTATTTCATCATATTAGAACATTGGTTGGAGAATGTGAAACTATCAATACTTATGTGTTGAATACATCCTTAAAAGAAGTTCCATGGTTAACACTCTGCGTGTATTCTTATACAAAGCATTGTGTTAGGATTTGATGGATGGATGTACATTGTTTCTTCTTTTTTATAATTAAAACATTAACATGTTTTCTAATGTTTATTCATTTTTGAGAAACAGACCATGAGCAGGGGAGGGTCAGAGAGAGAGGTAGACATAGAATCTGAAGCAGGCTCGAGGCTCCTCCGAGGTGTCAGCATAGAGCATAATGTAGGGCTGAAACTCACAAACTGTGAGATCATGACCTGAGTCAAAATTGGATGCTTAACCAATTGAGCCACCCAGATGCCCTGATTGTTTTTTTCTAAAATCCACAAATGTATGAGTGCCTATTATAATATAATAATTATTACAATCGAGATACATAACAAGTGCTTTAGAAAAAGAAGTAAAATGTGGGTGGTCTAAAAAATTGTTAGATACCCACCTACCTGTGATCTCCTTGGGTACAAAGACCACTTTGATCTTGTCTGAATTACATGCTCATACTCAGCACAGAATCCAGTGGTGGATACCTATACAGGTAATTCCATTCTATAATTTACTTAACACCATTATTGTATATGACATTTCAATCATATTACTATAAACACATGTGGAGAATGTAAAGAGAAAAAGCCCTTCTGGGGTAATAGGCTGATGAGAGGAAAAGATAGGAATTATCCCTGCAGAGGTTAAAAAACACATAAACTTTAGAATCAGAAATACCTTTACTCAATTCTGTCTTCATTCTTATAACCTAGAGTTATATAATGTCTCTGAGTCTCAATTCACTCATTTGAATAAAAGTTTCAACAATGATGATACTAACTACCTTTTCGAGTAGCTGTAATGAATAAATGAATTCTTTGTTTAACACTTCTTTTTTTTAAATTTTAGTTAGAGACAGAGACAGAGCAGGTGCAAGCAGGGGAGGGGGCAAAGGGAGAGAAAGAATCTCAAGCAGGCTCCACCCTTGGCACAGAGTCTGAGGCTGGTCTTGATCCCATGATCCTGGGATCATGACCTGAATTGAAGTTAAGAGTCAAAACACTAAACTTTAGACTGAGCCACCCTGGCACCCCAAAGTATTCATTGTTTAAAACAAGAGGTTTAATTGTTGGAACATGGAAAGTTGGATAAATAGTAGCTATTCTTATAAAGTTATAGGATTTTCTGTATTTACTGAAGGCAGTTTAAGAAGGGCAGGTACAATTAGAACGGTGCTCTGGATACAAAGAAATATTCATTTTAATGAAATCATTTTGAGATGGGTATGACTGTAAGATGTAGAAGACGATCCACATATGAAATATAACTAAGATGATGAAGCTATGGCATCATCAACCAGAAACATGGCATTGTCTGTATTTAGGTGTATACCTTTCAGACTTTTTGACGCCAGCCACTTAATCAGTCAGTCATCCTATCTACCTGTGTTTCTTTATGCACCATACTATCTATAACATTCTTCTCCCTTAGCAAAATGTCACATTATCTATTTAATAAATATGTACTAAACATCACGAATTTTGTATCCTATCAAGGGAAGGATATGTATTTTTGCCAGATTCCTGAGAATAAATGTGTCCAAATTGAGAGGGACACCAGACACATACGCATGCATGGTAAAGAGAGAGACAGAGACAGAGAGAGAACAAAACAACACTGGTTCTTTTTAACTTGTGGATAGAGCCTAGCACTCTCACCAATCAAAAAGAAAGAGAGTGGGAAAGACATGATATCCATATGTGGTAGACATTTTAACCTTTTGAAAGGTCAGTTCCCTGTGGCTATGGTACTGTTTGGAACCAAAGCACTTCTCTTCCTTAGGCATGCAGTATAATCTTCAGAATTTACCTCATCCTTGTCGGAAGAGTGATGATGAGGATCACAGAGGAGAGAAGCATTCAGTCCAGTTTCTCCGGAGGAAAGAAAATAAGCTTTGTATTTGTCATTTATTTTCAGTTATTGTGGATGCTCTGTTGAAATTCTTACCCTTTTTTCTATTGGGACATGCATTTTTATATTGAATTATATGTGCTGTTTATATATTTATGAGTATTATCTATTTGCATATCACATAAGCTACAAGTATTGATTCTCAGGTTGCTATGAACCTTTTATTTTGCTCATGGGCTTTTTGGAGATAGAGATATGAAAAATTGTGATGCTGTTGTATATTGTGGTGCTTTCCTGTATGATTTCTGCCTATGGTGTAAGTGTTGCACTTAAAAAAGCTTTTCATTTTTTAAGTATTTAAGAACTTATGTATGTTTCCTTCAGTCTTTCCATTAAGAAACATGGGATAGTTCTCCATTTCAAGTCAGTATTTATATTTCTTGATCATTTTGATGGTTTTCTACATATTGGTACTATATTTTTGTTGTTCTGTTATTCTCAGGAATCTGATTACTTTCTTACTTTGAGAATGGTAATTATTTCCTTGTTGTTGTTTTTTTTTAATTTTTTTTAATGTTTTATTTATTTCTAGGAGAGAGAGAGAGACAGCGTGAGCAGGGGAGGGTCAGAGAGAGAGAAAGAGACACAGACTGAAACAGGCTCCAGGCTCTGAGCTGGCAGTCAGCACAGAGCCCGATGCGGGGCTTGAGCCCACGAACCGCGAGATTATGAGCTAAGCGAAAGTCGGACGCTTAACCAACTAAGCCACCTAGGAGCCCCATATTTCCTTGGTTTTTAAAATGTGTTATGTTGGAGCCCCTGGGTGGCTCAGTCGGTTAAGTGCCCAACTTCAGCCTAGGTCCTGATCTCACCATTTCTGAGTTCAAGCCCCGCATTGGGCTCTGTGCTGACAGCTCAGAACCTGGATCCTGCTTCAGATTCTCTCTCTCTCTCTCTCTCTCTCTTTCTCTGCCACTTCCCCACTCACACTCTGTCTGTATCTCTCAAAAATAAACATTAAAAAAATGTGTTATGTGATCTATAAAAGTGTGGAAAATCACACATGTGATAAAAATCACCATGACACTAACAGTCTTTAGAACAGTAGCCCATTGCCCCATTAAGAAAAGAGGCCCTTAAAGAAATCTTTAGAAGTTAGGATGAATGGGGCGCCTTGGTGGCTGAGTGGGTTAAGCAGCCAACTTCAGCTCAGGTCATGATTTAATGGTTTGGGAGTTCCAGTCCCACGTTGCGCTCTGTGCTGACAACCCAGAGCCTGGAGATTGCTTGCTTCAGATTCTGTGTCTCCCTCTCTCTCTGCTCCTTCCCCACTCCTGCTTTGTCACCCTCTCTCAAAAATAAATAAACATTAAGAAAGTAAACAAAAAGAAGTTAGGATGATGGGAGGGGGACATAGTTCTGAAAAGAGAGGGAAACAAACCACAAGAGACTCCTGAGGATAGAGAACAAATTGAGGGTTGATGGAGGGAGGTAGGTGGGGGTGGGCTAGATAGATGATGGGTACTAAGGAGGGCACTTGTGATGAGTACTGGGTTCTGTATGTAATTGAGGAATCACTGAATTCTACTAAAATGTAAATAAAATATTTTTTATAAAAAGGAAAAAAGAAAGAAAAATAAATTAAAATGAATGGAAGCCTTCTGGCTGTGGCATGCAAACTTATTTGCTTATCATTTGTCTGCTTGTGATGCTGAAAACTGTTCAGAGGGTTCTGATGAAGATGAGGAGGAAGATGATAATGATCAGTTACTTACTAGGCTTTGTTATATTCCATGACCCTTAAGGGTTTTAAAATGATTATCTAGTTTATTTTGCTTTTGATGTTGATTCCTTTCTCAGGACACCATACAAGTTTGCATTTACAAATAAAATAGATTTTTGTGTGCTTTTTAATGAAAAACTTTAATACACCTAAGAATCAAGAAATATTTGAGCTTTTCTGATTGGGGCAAAGACCTTCCAGCGATTCCACATTTATTGACCAACATGTTGCTCTCTACTTTTCTGGCTCCTTTCTGGAAGGTGAGCACCAGAGTTCAGAGTAATCCCTGAGTAGACTTCTCAGACCTGACTATCTTGAATATTACTTGAAAATGGCAAAAAAGTAAGTTTCACTACTTTATCTTTAAAGCAATAAACTACACACCCTCGTCTCTGTGGAGATAATGTGATAGGAACATTATTTTTGCTTTTGCAGTCAGGCTACTAGTCTTTGTAGCCCAGATGAAGTATATAGATACATGCTAGAAGTTATCCTTTAAATATTTTAGCAACTATCAGCTAAATTAGAAGTCTGGAATATATCTCCACACTTCCCCAAATGACCAAGAGGATGAAGTATTAAACTTTTTCTGCCTGACTGTTCTGGAATTTTTCATTTTTTCTTTATGACTTTTTAAAAATATTATCTAATTTGAAAATTTTTATTGTGAATTACCTAGGATTTCACTTTTTCATGAATTTCACCTTGGACCTAATGAGGCAACTTGTGCCTCTAAAAAGTGGCTTCTCATTAGCTAAAAATAGTTTTATTCAATTGTATCTTTGATTTTTCTACTTTATTTATTCTGCTCGTTATCAATACCAGTTATTAATAGATAACGGGCATTATTTTCTTCCTTCTCTACTTCTGTCCTCTCTTTTTCATAGTTTCCTTCTGTGTTATTTTTCTTTGCCTTTGGAAAAGCATTTCAATTTTGTCTTCCATATCAATAATTCAGAGTTCTGCAGTGAAGAGTCTACATCGTATAGGTGGATTTGCAGTTTTATATTTTACCATACATTTTGGATTTTAACATTTTTTATCAATAAAAAAGTGCCCATAACTTAACCAGCCCCTTATATTTACCCAGTTGCCTTATCATCTCATTATTCATTTTTTATTTAGAGAATTGATGATGTTTTGAGTTACATTCAGCAATCTCTTTAATACTTTATTCAGCACTTTATTACTTTATTTCTTATTAGTCTGGGCGCTTCCTTAGTGGCAGGCATTGTGTTCAGTACTGTGCTTATCGCAGGAGTTTGCGGTTCTAGTAGTCGAGATGGGTGCAGATAATGAGGCATTCATAAAAGTGATGTGATATGCTGTATGGTCACTTTGGAAGTTATTTAGGTTTGAGCAGTCAGGAAATATATTGTGGAGAAATAAAATTCAGAAGAAGGGGAATATTTGATCCATATGAAGGAAACAGTAAGGATAATGGAATTGGGGTGGAATTTCTTGGCAAGATAACATCATATAGAAAGACCCAGAGACAAGAGACCTGGTTCAACACTTCAGCTTGGTTAGATATTATGATACAAGGACAGATGAGTAGAGAGGTATCAATGGATAAAGCTTGGCGGGGTCCCGATCATAGAAAATAGTAATGTTACCTAAGGGCAAAGAAATGCCACTGAGGATTTTAAGTAAGAGGATGGCAGGATTACATTTGAATATTGGAAAAACCATTATAACTACAGTTTGAAAAATGGAGTAAAGCAGAAAAAGCAATGGAGCTTGGTAACCCAACAAAGGATGTATTGTATTCCTGGTTGATAGAGTGTTAGAAATAGTCAGATGTTAGTGATAATGAGATGTTAGGAAGATATGAACGGCTTTAAAAATCATTAGGAAAATAGAGTCTAAAAATTTTAATGAAATTCCAAAAGAACAAGCAAGAAGAGCAAAAATAAACAAGTGGGGTGACATCAAACTTAAAAGTTTCTTCACAGCAAAATGACCAATAAAATGAAAGGGCCATCTACAGAATGGGAGAAAATATTTACAAACCACATATGATAAGGGTTTAATATTTAAAATATATAAAGATCTTAAGGAAGGCAATAGGAACAACACAAATAATCCATTTGCCAATAAACTGGGCAAAGGACCTGGATAGGCATTTCTATGAAGATATACAAATGGTTAATAGATACATAAAAAGGTACTTGACAGAATTAATCACCAGAAAATGCAAATCAAAACCACAGTGAGATATCACCTCACATTTGTTAGAATGGCTATTATCAAAAAGATAAAAGAACCTGTACACAGCTAGTAAGAATACAAATTGATGTTTCCACTATGGAAAACAGTATGGCATTTTCTCAAGAGATTAAAAAATAGAACTACCTATGATTCACTTATTCTACTTCTGGATATATATGTAAAGGAAATGAAATAGCTATCTTGAAGAGATATCTACACCCTCATGTTCACTGCAACATTATTTATAATAGCCAAGACATGAAAGCAACCTGAGTGTCCATTGATGGATGAAAAAAGAAAATGTGGTGTGTGTGTGTAATGGAATATAATTCAGCCATAAAAAGAAAGGAAAGCCTACAATTTTTGACAACATGGATGGATCTTGTGGGTGTTATTCTAAGTGAAATATGTTGGAAAAAGATAAATACTGTATGATCTCATTTATGTCTGGAATTCAAATAAACCAAACTCAGAACAGAAAACAGATTGGTGGTTGTCAGAAGCAGGGGTGGGATTGAGGAAAATAAGCGAAGGGGATCAAAAGGTAAAAGCTTTCAGTTATAAGTTATGAGAGAGAGAGAGAGAGAGAGAGAGAAAGAGAAGGATCTTAAGAGTTCTTATTACAGTGGGTGCCTGGATGGCTCAGTTGGTTATAATCTCACCATCTGTAAGTTCAAGTTCAAGT
The DNA here is from genome assembly GCA_017311185.1 of Proteles cristata cristata. Classification (NCBI taxonomy): domain Eukaryota; kingdom Metazoa; phylum Chordata; class Mammalia; order Carnivora; family Hyaenidae; genus Proteles; species Proteles cristata. The sequence continues at coordinate 257,915 of JAESUZ010004636.1, forward strand.
CCTGTGTCAGGCTCTGTGCTGACAAGGCAGAGCCTGGAACCTACTTCAGATTCTGGATCTCCCTCTCTGTTCCTCCCCCCCTCACTATCTCTCTCTCTCCCCCCTCTCCTCTCTCTCTCTCAATAATAAATAAACATTAAACAAAATTTTATAGTTCTTATCACAAGAAATATTATAACTATGTGAGGTGATAGAAATGTTAACTAAATTTATCATAATAATCACTTCACAATATATGCATATATCAAATCATTATGTTGTATATCTTACATTTATGCAATGTTATATTTCAATTTATCTCAGTAAATCTGGGAAGAAATAAAGACCTTAATGATTGATTATTTGTATAAGAAATATGAAAAGCAGAGGTCGAGGATGACATGAATCCTGGTGCCATTTATCAAGGAAAAAACCCCACAGGTAATTGACTTCTGTTTCTTATGCTCACCTTTTAATAAGTTTCAAAAGTTTTTTCATGGTATGTGTAGGGGTGTGTGTGTGTGTGTTTGTGTGTGTGTTTATTGTTTATTTATCCATAATGGACACAAAATCTAGCCTGAACTATTAAGTTATTCATTCAAGTAAAGCTTATAAAATTAGTGGGAGTAATGCAGCTGAAGGACAAGTGAGGGGAATTTGAAGGGGGAAGGGTCACTGATGGTCATTTATTATAATTACCAATTAGCAAGATGGAATCTGTTTCTTATTCCTTTCATCATCATGGATGTTTGATGTTTCCTTTCAGGCTTCAAACTGGTTGATGAATCTAAGTGATAGTGTTCCAAGTGATAGTGTCAGTGGCCATGGGTTAAATAGGCCTCTTCTACATTGAGGATTATACCTTATTCCTCTTCCTGATGATCTTACCTTGTACAAGAGAATTTATTCAGGAACAATTTGAAGGCATATTCAGTTCTTTTCTTGTACCATTCATGTAACTTTTTACTGTTTCTTCTCTTCGTTCTATTAACTTTATATCCAAGGCAGCTGTGTGCTGCTGGTTTTCTACTTCTAGTTATATGGTATTACATGGAACTGTCATCTCTAAAAGGATGGAGATAGGAGTCAGACTTGACAAGCAGAGGGTCAAGGAGATGGTTGTAAACTATTGTTGGTTATTTCCAAACAGAACTTCGACGTGCAGAGATCTTTCTTGTCACCTGCATATTTTAGGTCCATGTCTCTGAGGCTGGGTGACAAAAGACAGGCAGATGAAAGTCTTTCACCTTGCTTTTCTGATTCTAATGGAGTCTCAGAATTCATCCACAGTAGGTGGTGGATGCACATCTTGAAACCTATATCAGCAATTACCACATCTACATTATTTGCTGGAATTTCTCTCTGCTTAAGAATGGTAGCCAAGTAGGACATCATTTCTTCAGTAATCCTCTCTCTGCCCACAAAACCTAAGTGTATAAGCCATTTTTGCCTTACAGATTTCATGCTAAGTTTTGAGGACTTTGAAAGAGAAAATTGAAAATAACCATTCTAGGAAGTGAAACAAATTTGCCCCTTGTTTCTGCCTTCCTTTTTGGATTGACTGTGGATATGTGCAGTCCCATTGGCTGTCAAGTTTATGTGAGATGATTGATTTTATGGATCTCACACCTTCACTGTTGTTCTCTCCTGGGGCTCTATCAGTCTCAGTAGATATTTTGCCACATTGAAATAATAGGTGTTAGCTAGTGTTAATCAATTAATTTCTAGAAACCCGTGTACAATTTACTTTTCAGAGAAATTCCCAAATAGGTGACTGCTTAAGTAAACTTCCTTTGCTATATAGGAAGGAAATTATCTTCCTGGTGGGAACTTTAGAGTCATTCACTGTGTTCTGTTCCTTAGAGGGAGGTTCAGATTTCTTCTTTCATGGTCCTTCTAACAATACATTCAACAGCCCATTTCTGTAAGAGTTCTTCATTATGCCCTGCCCCACCACACACATCCATACACATACAGCCAGTAATTTCTTACTATTCTCTTACAATGGTCTCTTTACTAGGTTTGATTTGATGGGTTTAGAAAAGGCTCTCATTTGTGCCAGTTAACTCAATATTGCCAGTTATCTTAATGACCAAAGATATATTATTGTGTACATTAAAGGATTAACTCAGCAAATCTGGTGGCACAAATTTTGCATATTCTGGAGAATCATTTACCAGGCTCTTAGAGATAACCTCTAAGTTCTTGGAATAACTTGTCTGACCAAAATTTTTGTTTATCTGGGAGCCGTGGACCACACCAGGTAGTCTATGCTAACAATGTGATACATGGTTGAGGCCTTAAGACACATGATTTCAACTTGAACTTTGACAGTTAGCCATGCCTACATGACTCACCTGCCAGTGAAAACCCTGCACGCTCAGGTGAGCTTTCTGGGTTGACAATACTTCATGTACACTGTCACACTTTGTTCCTGGAAGAGTAAGCACAGTCCACATCATTCCACTGGTAGAGGACAACTAAAAGCTTGCACCTGATCTTTCTTGGACCCTGTCTTATATACCTTTTACCACTGGTGATTTTAGTCTTTGTTCTTTGCTGTAATCAACTATCCGTGAGTATGGGAGCTTTGCTGAGTTCTGTGAGACCTTCTAATGAATCAATGATCCTGAGGATGATCTTGGATATCCCTGAACATATATATTGCAGTTTATATAATCTGGAATAGAAAATATTCTTTGTGCTTTCTTTTTAAAAATACTTTTTTAATGGAAAGCATAAAGTACTAAGTTGCCATTACTCTAGGGTGAACTTCCTGACTGTGGTTGGATGAAGGAAAGCACTCATTCATTCCTTTAACAAATATTTATTAAAGACCTGCTCTATGCCAGAATGTGTACTAGATATTGAGAACATTGTAAAGAACAAGACTGAAAAGGTTCAAGCCCTCATAAAGATTAGAATAAGAATTATAAATAAATATGGTAAGTGTAGTTGTAGAAAGTCATATGGAGGAACTTAATGTGATGATATGGAGAACACATGGGGAAATTCACCTTAAGTCAGAGAAGGTTTCTCTCAGAAGACATTTTCAATGATAACAGAGGTTTAGAATGATCTTGACAGGTTAAGAGCACTGGAAACAACCAGCTGCAAATGACTTCCTTGGGGAAAGTTCTTGGTCTCTTCTCAAAAGAAAAGGGAGGCTGGAGTGGTGGGCGTATAGTGACAGAGAGGAAAACTTGTGTGAGACAAAATTAGAGAGGGAAGCAGGGACCTGGTCATGTGGCTCTTGTAGGTAAAAGTAAGAAGCTTGTAGTTTATCTTAAGGGCAATGGGAAGAGCTTTAGGAAATGTAGAGAGTTTTATATTTCTACAACTGCACTTAATTTTTTGAGACCCCATTCTCTATGTATGAAATATATAATAATCTTAGTCATCCTGGGAGAATTTCCTATATTGTGCTAAGACATTTGGGAGGGTAGACTGAGATATGTAAGTTCCCTCAATGTTGGCATCTGTTAAGACATCTTTCTTTCTTTCTTTCTTTCTTTCTTTTTCATTTTTAAAAAAGTAATCTCAATACCCAACATGGGGCTCAAACTCACAACCGCAAGACCAAGAGTTGCACACTCCACCAACTGAGTCACCCAGGCTTTCATTCTGGTCCTCAGTTATGATGCATGACGACTGCTTCCTTTTGCCATTTACCTCAGCATAGGGACTCTATAGATGCCAACTCTTTTCTTTTGGTGTCTTTGGGAACACAGAAAGTATTTGGTTGCTTGTCTGTGGTGGTCTAACAATGAGGTAAATTTTTGGGGGGTCTTCCTTGCTCTCTTCTGTTTAGATATACCACACAGCCATTTCTCCTTCTTTACTCCTAGGGCATAGTGCACTCAGAAAACTGGGGCTTTGTAACTGTCTCAGTACTTCTTCAGAGATAGGACACAGGATTTCCCAAACATCCCCAGAATTGTGTTCTTCTCTCCTTGGACTTATTATAGCATGTGGGGGCAGGGCCAGAGACCACTACTCAACGTTGACCACTACTCAATGTTCTCTCTGACCTTCCTGATCAAAGAATCTTTATCTAATCTATGGCTGGCCAGTATGGTTTTTCATTTGTTCTTTCCAAATTATCTGTTTACAGTAAAAACTTTCTGCCTTGAAACCTTTGAAACTCAAAATGTCTTATTTTTTTTTTAAATGAATGCCTCTGCAAAGAGTTTTGAAAGTCTTATTTTCTTGATGTCATTCTTTCCCTGAGGCAATGAGCATAAAGTATCCTAGCAGCTGCCTGAGTTGGGATATTATAGGAGATATGGAAAAAGCCACTTTGGTGAATCCAAAATAACAGCTTACTCATGTCAGGACTCCATCTAATCATTTCACGTGTATTTGCTCATTTAATGCTCAAAATAATTCTGTTACAGAAGTATTCTAAACATGCTTGCATAGTAGATGAAGGAATGGAGCACAGAAAAGTAAAGTAACTTGCTGGTGGCCAAGGTAGGGAAATGATAGGTCTGGATTTCAAACTCTGGGAGTGACATGATATGATTTATATTTTTATGTTATTCTTTTTACTGCTGTGCAAGGAGTGCATTATAGAGGAACAAGAGTAGAAGCAGGTAACGTAGGAAAGGGACTATTATACAAATAGTAAAAAGTATTGTGTGGGTGCATGTACACATTGAAACATGGCATACTGAAGGAGAATAATTCTTTCCTAGATGGTTTGATGGAGATAGAGATGAAGAAAACAGACTTATACTAGTTTGTAATTTGATGTGGACTAACTCAGATTTCAAAGGACAATCAGTGCATACACATCTGACAAATAAGAGAGCATAATTTTAAAAAAAGATAATAAGTCTTGGTTAGATTATTAGTAGATATTATTTACTTTTCATAATAGTCAGAATATCTAGAATGTTAAAGTGGTTCTATAAAATATTTCTCTTTCCTTTGGTAAGAGGATAATCTTTTTTGATATTCACATAGGAAATAATTATATTGTCAGTAGTGGGAAATACAGTGTGGTATCCACAAAGAGCTTGGAATAGAGTATATATGTAGTTTCTGAGAGTTAAAATAAGAAACCAATTCATAATAGGTAAGAGAGTGAATTTATTCCTCAGGGTATATTCCCAAACCCAGCATCTGCCAGAGGTATCAAAGACAGCTTATATTTATTGAAAGCATGGATGAACTAAAATCATTTTATAGAGACATAATGGTCTTTAATCCTACAAGACATGGCTATAAAAATGAAAAATATTCTAAAAGAAGAAACGTACTGATCAGAACTGTGTATGTGGAAGGAGTTTGGGTGGGGTGGAGAACATAGCTGCTGCTTTGAAAACTCAGTAAAAGAGTCAGAGAGATAAATTTTGTCAGTGTAGAGTGAGATAACTTTTTAAGGATAGACTGCTGTGGCCTATTATGGCTTCAGAGAAGTCATAAAGGCAACAGAAGAGGCCCAGGTTATGGTAGTCTGATGCCATAAAATATTTGAATAATATAATTAACTCCCCTCCATCTGAATCTAGACTTACCAAGCATACTTTTGAATATTTGACAGTAAGTTAGTTTCTGGTGAAATGCTACAGTAAAAAAAGCAAACTGTCATGAAATCTCAGGCTTCCAATCCTCCTGACAACAATATATATTGTGACATTTTAACATATTAGTACTTGGGATTTTATCATGTCTTCCTGAGCTTTGTGGCCATGGATCTAGGTTTCTAAGACAGCCACCCTGCTGAAAGGATGAAAATCAGACTTTGGTTAATGTTAAATGCATTAGGCAGTTCCATCCTGTAACCTGGCAAGGTTTTCACAGAAAATAGAATATAGCTCTGGTGGTTCAAGCAAAGAGACTTAATTAAGAAAGCACTTGCCAGATGTGGGTTGGGTTAGGAGAATGAACAGGGAATGGTGAAGTAACCACAGAGGGTAGAATAAAAAGCTTTCCTCTCTCCTAGGACCAAAGGACAAAGAGAGGAAATGGAGTTCATTAGAGTTCAGTGAAAGCTGGAAGCACTGAGGAGATTACACAATGGGAGCTGTAATTATGGAGGAAAGTGTCTACCTTTAAGAGGTGAGCCTCTAGAGCAGAGAACAGGAGAGAAATAACACCACTTCTCTCTCCCCCAGCCTTCTGATCTCTTGCTTATGAATTCCACTGTCCTGAATGAAGCTGGTCCAGCAAGAAAGCTGAGGAGATGCCATCTGAGAGTTAGTTTCTCAGGCCACAGAGCAGGCAGTGAAGGGCAGAAATGGATGAGGTGGGGTGGCGTGGTGTGGAGCGTGTTGAGGGAGGCAAGGGAGAGCTAGCAACACAGTGTCTGAGACAGAGCCACGGAACTTAAGAGATAGGCCAGATGGACGATAATCTCTTCATTTTTTACAATCAGAATTTATTAGTGTCTCATAATTTTGATATGACAAATAAAATGTATTGTTTATTTGTGTACAACTGTGATAAATCGAAACTCTTAGTTCAAACCAAATCAGCAACATTCTTATTCTGAGAGCAGCTGCTGGGTTCTTTTGAAGTTCCAGTGTTCCACTGAATTCAAAACAGACTAAATTTCTCTGATATTTGTTGCTCTTTGAGGTGCTTTAGGCAGAAGGTCAAAAAGTAAAGACTTCACACTCTACATCTGGGACAAAAACAAAAACTATCCCCCACGAAGCTATATGTAGAATATTTAGAATTTGTGTCTTGCACATTATTGAATTTATTACTATTCGGTAAATGCAATGCTACGCTTGTTTAAAAGCTAGCCAAGAGAAAATCAGTTGGTCTTTCAAGCACAGAAAATATCATTACCTGTTTGGTTTATATGGAATGTTTCAAGGTCAGCGATAATTACACCGTATCTTTAGCACTCACGGAGCTTCACATCTGCTCTAAGTCCGTTTCTGAATTTCAGACTTTAAAGGGATGTAGAAAAATTTTAGACAAAATTCACCATCAAAACTTTTCCCCCAGCTTTGTAAATAAGAAATAAAAAGAAATGACCCCTCAAGAAAACCCCCCAAAACAAAAAATCAAAACGCTATCTTTTAAATTTTAAGTACCAATGAAATAATGATTTAAAAGCAATTTGAGACCAAGTAGCATACAAGTCTGTGCATGTGTATCTGTAGTGTTACATGAAATACGGGTATGGTTCTTATCCATAAGTAACAGAGACTGACCCATCAGGGAAGTTTGGATGGATACTGGGCAGCTCACAGAATTTCTGTGAGAATGCTGGAGGAAAGACGTGGTAAATAACAGGAAAGAGGAGAGGGTAGGCCATCAGAGCCAGTCTTGTGAGGACCCCGTTGCTGACACCCCTGAACACTGGACACCATAGCTTACAAGGCCTCCCAGGACACTGGTCACAGCAGTGTCCTCACTGCCACTGTTGCTATTTCAGAATGGAGTCTCTCCTGTATCACCAGCTACTGAATCACGTTCCCAGCCTATGGCACACGCCTATACCCCATCTGGAGGCAGTTTAATGTCCTGAGCTCTTTTTACTTCTGTAGGGAAAGGTACGCTGTGCCTTTTACCAAGATTCATAAGTTAGAGAACACTACAAACAAGCCAGAATGTTTAGATGTTGGGTAACCAAGCCAAACCAAACCGACAACAACAACAAAAAACCCAAATCTTAATCATGGTTAATATAGATGCAAAGATCCTAGTATTGTCTCTATTTCAAAAAGATAATTTTATAGCATAAAATTTTTAAGATGTAGCATTAAATTTTAGACCAGATCAAAGGAAACGTTACCTGATTAGCAAATATTAAACATGACTTACTGAGGTGGGTATGGTGTCTCTTTTTCAGGGAACTTTTAAAACAAGATTCTCGGGGCGCCTGGGTGGCTTAGTCGGTTAAGCGTCCGACTTTCGCTTAGGTCATGATCTCACGGATCGTGGGTTCGAGCCCTGCGTCGGGCTCTGTGCTGACTGCCAGCTCAGAGCCTGGAGCCTGTTTCAGTCTGTGACTCCCTCTCACTCTGACCCTCCCCTGGTCGTGCTGTCTCTCTCTCTCTCTCTCTCCTAGAAATAAGAAAAAAAAAAAAACAAGATTTTCATTTGATTGGAGAGATGTAGATTTTTTTCGCTATTAATATCTTTTTGAGTTTGCAATATATGACTCAAATGATACTTATTTTGAAGCTTGTATTATTAAATGAGGAGAGAGATTGTTAAACATGAAGAAGACAAAAACTTAATAAAACTTGATAAATGGAAAAAGATAGAGTCAGAACAGGACCTGAAGAATCATGTGAGCTAATGCCTTAGGTCTCTTAGCAAAAACATCCCAAAGATTCACAAAACATAGAATAATACTGTGAATCTAGTAGGTGTTTTAAAAATGTAAATGTGTTTCTCCAAAAATAGACAACCAAAAGATGCCATTCTATCTTAGCATTTTAATATTTTTTAAAATTTAAATCCAAATTAGTTAACATAATGTAATAATGGTTTCAGGAGTAGACTTTAGTGATTCATCACTTACATGTAACACCAAGTGCTCATCCCAGCAAGTGCCCTTCTTTTTTTTTTTTTTTTTTTTTAATGTTTTATTTATTTCTAGGAGAGAGAGACACACACAGCGTGAGCAGGGGAGGGTCAGAGAGAGAGGCAGTCACAGACTGAAACAGGCTCCAGGCTCTGAGCTGGCAGTCAGCACAGAGCCCGACGCGGGGCTCGAACCCACAAACCGCGAGATCATGATCTAAGCGAAAGTCAGACGCTTAACCGACTAAGCCACCCAGGCGCCCCAGCAAGTGCCCTTCTTAATGCCCATCACCCATTCAACCTATCCTTCCACCCAACACCCCTCCGGCAACTCTCAGTTTGTTCTGTGTATTTCAAACCTATGGTTTGTCTTCCTCTCAGTTTTTATCTTATTTTTCCTTCCCTTCCCCCATGTTTATCTGTTTTGTTCCTTAAATTCCATTTGTAAGTGAAATCTATTTTGTTAAATCCATATATAAGAGTATTTGTCTTTCTCTGACTGGCTTATTTCACTTAGCATAATATATTCTAGTCCCATCGATATTGCTGCAAAAATGGCAAGATTTCTGCCGGAGGCCGGCTCCAGCAGGTCCAGGGGCCCCTGAAGGATGGACGGTGTCACTGAGAGAGAGTGAGAGAGCCCCGAGATTCTTTCTGATTACCAGACAGGCATCTCTGTCCTGTCGATTTTGGTGTCTTTATTTAAAGGTCCAACAACATGAGATCAGAAAAAGGAATTTTTACATTGGAAAACTCTTTGTGATAAGATGCTTTGGAAAGTGTACAGAAACAGGTTTTACAGAAATATTTACAGAAATATTCTATTCCAATCATAGTGAGGTTGAGTAAATCTTAGAACTAAGGAATTACCAGGGTATTCTTAGTGAAAAACAGGATAACATATGTATTTGTTCTAAGTTAATTTGTTCTAAGATTCGGACATAGGTTAAGTGTATAGATAGGCTAGGAGTCATTCCGTCTGTCTCATAAGAGGACGAATGGTTTTGAGCTGGTTAATAAGTTGTTTGTGGAAACCTTTTTGACATGATGCTGAATGTGTAAACACGATGGAGGCCCTAAATGTGTCAGCCTTTGTTTTGGGGTTATGTTTTAGCTACTCTTACCTATCCTCATCCCAGCCACCCTTGTAAGAGAGGGTGTTTGCAGAAAGTAGGCCTTGAGGAAGGGACTGCCATACGTCACCAGTTAGAAAGGGTGTAAGTATTAATTTACGTTCTGCCCTTATCTGTTCCTTAACTCTAAATTAGGCTCTTTGTTTAGGGACCAGGCTCAATTGTAACTCCTGTGTTCTTAACCCCCTTTATTATGTAAGTGTTGGATCTGCAAGGCCCTTAGAAGAGCCTTTTAACAATCATCCACAGTGCTTTCATCTAAGATCTCTTTTGAAAAGGCAGGAATATACTTTTCCTTAGGAGGAATCTGTATGGAGAATATTGGTCTGATCTGGAATATTGTGAGGCCTGGTCAATACCAGCAGGCTCATTTCCAACGTGAGCCAGTAGTAGCAGAAGGAGATTCCAGTTTTTGTTTCTCATGGCAGGAGCTGTGCAGACGTTGCCATTTCCTCACTGTGACTGTCATCCAGTGAGGCTGGTGGGGCTCTCAGCATATTTCATTCTTTTTGATTACAGAGTATGTGTGTGTGCATATATATATACACACACATACATTTTTTAGCCATTCATTAGTTCATGATTATTTGGGCTTTTTCCATAATTTGACTATTGCCGATAGCATTGCTATGAGCATTGGGGTGCATGTGCCCCTTCCAATCAGCATTTTTGTATCCTGTGGATAAATACCTAGTCGTGCAATTGCTGGGTCATAAGGTTGCTCTATTTTTATTTTTTTATAGAGCTTCTGTACTATTCTTCAGACTGGTTGCACCCATTTGCTTTCCCACCAACAGTGCAAAAGTGTTCCCTGTTCTCCACATCCTTGCCAACATCTCTTGATTCCTGAGTTATTAATTTTCACCATTCTGACAGGCATGAGGTGGGATTTCATTTTGGTTTTGATTTGTATTTCCCTGATAATGAGTTAGCACTTTAATTTGAATTTACTCCGAAATTAGTTTCAAGCTGACCTATCTCCTTGTATATCCTTAAAAGAAATTGACAATGACAGAGTCAGTCCTAGGGTGGATTTACTAAGTATTTCTAAACAAAGATGAATTTTTAAATGAATTCTACATGTTTTTATTAAATACCTTTTACACTGAAAGCACTGGGGTCACAGTGAAAGATGAATAAGACACCATTTATGTTTTATTTTTTAATTTAAATTTGGGTTAGCTAACATACAGTGTAGTCTTGGTTTCAGGAGTAGAACCCAGCAATTCATCTCTTACATACAACACCCAGTGCTCATCCCAACAAGTGCCTTCATTAATGTCGTCATCCATTTAACTCATTCCCCCTACCCACTTAGCAACCCGCTAGCAACCCTCAGTATGTTCTTTGTATTTAAGAGTCTTCTGTGGTTTGCCACCTTCTATTTTTTTTTATTTTTCCTTCCTTTCTATGCTTTCTGTTTTGTTTCTCAAATTTCACATATGAATGAAATCATATATCTTCCTCTGACTGACTTATTTTGCTTAGCACAGTATCCTCTAGATCCATCCGTGTTGTAGACAACAAGATTTCATTCTTTTTGATTGCTAAGTAGTATTCTATTGTATATATATACACCACATCTTCTTTACCCACTCATCTGTTGATAGACATTTGGGCTCTTTCCATACTTTGGCTATTTTTAATATTACTGCTATAAACATTGAGGTACATGTGCCCCTTTCAATCAGCATTTTGGTATCTTTTGAATAAATACCTGCTAGTACAATAGCTAGGTCATGGGGTAGCTCTATTTTTAGTCTTTTTTGGAAACTGCATACTGTTTTCCAGAGTGGCTGAACCAGTTTGCAGTCCCAGCAACAGTGAAAAAGTGTTCCTTTTCCTCTGTATTCTTGCCAACATTTGTTGTTTTCTGAGTTGTTCATTTTAGCTCTTCTGACAGGTGTGAGGTGCTATCTCATTGTGGTTTTGGTTTGTATTTCCCTGATGAAAAGTGATGTTGAGCATCTTTTCGTGTATTTGTTAACTATCTGGATGTCTTCTTCAGAAGACAATAGAGAAGTGTCTATTTATGTCTTCTGCGTATTTAATAACTAGATAATTTGGTTTTTGGGTGTTGAGTTTGGTAAGTTCTTTATAGATTTTGGATACTAACCCTTTATCTGATATGTCATTTGCACATATCTTCTCCCATTCCATTGGTTGGCTTTAGTTTTGTTGATTGTTTCCTTTGCTGGGCAGAAGCTTTTTATGTTGATGAGGTCCCAGTAGTTCATTTTTGCTATTATTTCCCTTGCCTTCAAAGACGTGTCAAATAAGAAGTTGCTGTGGGTGTGGAGGAAGAGGTCGCTGCCTATTTCTTTCTGTAGAATTTTGATGGTTTCTTGTCTCACATTTAGGATTTTCATCCATATTGAATTCATTTTTGTGTATGACACCATTTCTATTTTGAAGAGTGTTTTAATTCAGTGGGGTAAGAGACATATGAGTGGTACAAAGCAGAATGCCTAAGTGCTAATAAGACAAGTTCCAAAGTATGGAAAGCTACAGAAGGGAGGGATTCATTCTGCTGTAGGGGATCAGATGATGTTGCTTTTTTAACTAGACTTCAGAAGATAATTATGACTGGCAAAATGTAGGGAGAAATGTCATGAAGATGATGGGACTGAATTTTCAAAGGTAAGATGAATATAAATGCTTGACTTATTCAGGAAATAGCAGGGAATGAATATAAAGTTTCTGGAAGAATGTACTTGAAGTTCTAAAAAGATGGATGGGAGCTTACATGTGATGGTAAGGAATTTGGCTTTGGGCTTACACTATCTGGAATTCTCGTGGGATACACACTGCTACTTGCCTGTCTCACAACCATCACCTTCTTTGTCAGCAAAATCTCCATTTTACTCACTATTGTGGACCCCAAGGGTTGAATGTCTATTAGCCTAAGCTAGTCATAATTTCTTCTCCTTTGGATTGCTTTAGGCATAGGAGGGGGATAAAACCTCAGTCAGTACGATGTAATAGGATGCATCCTGGGGGCCTTCTGGAAATGGAATCCAAGACATCATGCTGGCCCACAGACATTGTCTGTGAATGTGTTGTTTGGAATAGTGGCAAAAAATGAGGATCCATGAATTAGAGCAGAGAAGTCTATGTAGAGTTTTCACTATTCTGGGTTACTGAAGTAGCCAACCATGGAACTAGCTACTTGGGCACTTAGTAGAGATGAGGAATTTACTTCTTGCTTATGGCATTTTTCTCTTGATATTTCATTATTTGTAGTGCAACCATTGGAGTGATGATACATCTCTTTTGCTATGACCCAATACTGCATTTTCTTTGAGACATTTAGAATTCAACTAAATGCTTACTTTCTCATCTGTCACCCTATGTAGAAAGCTTTTCCTCATTTATCAGAATTACTTCTGTAATTGATACTTTTTTTTTTATAAACAAGTTTATTCTCTGAAGTTCTGTTAAATACTTATTCAGTTCTTATAGCAGAACAGATCAGTATGGAAAAAAAGTCCAAAAATATTCAAATATATTCATATGGTTGAGTGTGCTTGTATTGTTTATAAGAGAATATTAATTTTTCTGTAGAAACATCTGGATATTGGTACTTTCTGCATTACTTGGGAGAATGACAGTCATTTTTTTTAGCCTTCTCATTTGAAGAAAACAAACAAACATTCAGCAAAGTTTTCATGAAAGAGATTATTCTTTTCACTCCAGGGAGTCCTTGAAAATCTGTGCTGTGGATCAGAAAACTGAACCAGGCAACAAAGACTCCTTTGGAACCCAAATTTGCTTGTTGAGATTTTGCCAACTCAGCCTTTATTCTTTTTTCCTCACTTCTGATGATTCTTTTACTCTCCCTTTGTTTTGAGCAGGCACGACTGAAATTTTATCTAATCTCCCCACTCGGTGCCAGATTTGCTCCTCTGATCAGTGTGTTAATTTATAATTAGAGTCATTCCGTGTTACTTGAACATGCCTTCATCTGATCAGGCGAAGCCTGAAATTCGATGTACAAGGCCAGTCTCCTTCACTTCCGTGGTTATTTAAGGCTAAGGGTGTGGTAAACTAACTGGGGTCCAAACTTGGTTGGAACTCAGAACTTCAGACACCATGATGTATTTTTTCAGGTTAGCTTCATGAATTTCTGAATTTGTAATTGTCAAACTTTCTCATGTAAAGAATATTACTTGAAATACCTTCTTTTAGTTTCTTCATTTAAAGATAAGACTGAGTCCTATTTTGAAGCCATTATTTATGTAAAGCTTCTTATGAAAAGTATTTAAAATTTTCTTTTTAAAAAACAATTTTTAACGTTTATGTTTGAAAGCGAGCGAGAGAGAATCAGAGCATGAGTGGGGGAGGGGCAAGAGAAAGGGGAGACACAGAATTTTAAGCAGCCTCCCAGGTCTGAGCTGTCAGCACAGAGCCTGACGCAGGGCTCAAATTCACAAGCCATTAGATCATGACCTGAGCTGAAGTTGGACACTTAACCAACTGAGCCAATCAGGTGCTTCTAAATTTTCTTTTTTTTAAAAAAAAATTTTTTTTAATGTTTTATTTATTTCTAGGAGAGGGAGAAAGACAGCATGAGCAGGGGAGGGTCAGAGAGAGAGGGAGTCACAGACTGAAACAGGCTCCAGGCTCCGAGCTGGCAGTCAGCACAGAGCCCAACGTGGGTCTCGAACCCACGAACCGCGAGATCATGACCTAAGCGAAAGTCGGACGCTTAACCGACTAAGCCACCCAGGCGCCCCCTAAATTTTCTTTTTTAAATACTCTCTTTTTCTTATTATGAACATGATTCATGTCTGTTTACAAATTTGGAAAATACTGAGATAATGCAAAAAAAAAATAGTTGTTTCAAATCATATCATCAATGTAAATTGGTTCTGATCAATGAGAAAGCCTATGTTTTTCTACTTGTATGTTTGAGTGTACATATGATATGTGTGTGTTTGTACTCATGCACACAAATATATGACTACATTATATATAGATAAATTCAGATGAGTATTTATTATACTTAGTTTTTGAGGTAATTTTTTTGTGTTAATATAATTTTAAATTTTTTTTAATGTTTTATTTATTTTTAGGAGAGAGAGAGAGACAGCGTGAGCAGGGGAGGGTCAGAGAGAGAGGGAGTCACAGACTGAAACAGGCTCCAGGCTCTGAGCTGGCAGTCAGCACAGAGCCCGACGCGGCGCTCAAACCCACGAACTGCGAGATCATGACCTAAGCGAAAGTCGGACGCTTAACCGACTAAGCCACCCAGGCGCCCCATTGTGTTAATATAATTTTAAACCTACAATTGGTAAGATTAGTATGCTCTAGTATACATTTTTAAAAAAATTTCTCATACTTTATTTTTGAGACAGAGAGAGACAGAGCGTGAGCAAGGGAGGGTCAGAGAACGAGGGAGACACAGAAGGTGAAGCAGGCTCCAGGCTCTGAGCTTGCTGTCAGCACAGAGCCCGACGCGGGGCTCGAACCCACAAACTGAGAGATCATGACCTGAGCCAAAGCCGGACACTCAACCGACTGAGCCACCCAGGCGCCCCTGCTCGAGTATGCTTTTAACTCAGATTCAGCAATTGTTCACATTTCCCCCATTGTGATCAGAGTTTTATAACTTGCTCTTTTACTTAGAATATATAACACATTTTCTGTCATTTACCAAATATAATTGTATTGTGTCATTCAAATGACGATAAAGTGGATGAAGTTGATAATAATTATGATGATTATAAATGTTTATTGGATACTTTCACATGCCAGATACTGTTGTAAGTAGTGTACATGTATTATTTTACCTATTCAGACCTCACAAACATTATTATTACCCCTCTAGAATGAATGTTAATACCTCTAGAAATTATCACAGTGTTATATTAAAATAACATAAGTCAGAGCACAAGAAAGGAAGCAACACCGCGCTGGTAGATGAAAAAGCAAGGAGTTCGTTAAGGAAAAACCTCAACCCTCATAACAGAGGTGCTGAAAGTAGACTATGATACTCAGTGTGTCCAAACAAGCCAGTGTCTTACTGTTAGCACAGCAAACAGTAGGAGCATTCTCATGATAATGCTGGTTTGTCCTGGTCCTGCCTCTAATTCGTATGGGGTGATTTAATGGCCCGGATGATAGCTCTGTGCACAGCAATTTGCACTGTATTTTGGGAACCCAGAGCGAAGGACTCCGTTTATTATAGCAAGCAATAAGCAAGCACCTGTTGAGCAGTCTCATAGTAGTTATGTTGTGGTTGTCTTGACCTATCATTTTAGAGATTTTATTTATATATTTTTACATGTTTATTTATTTTAGAGAGAGAGAGAATGAGCGTGCGCGTGCGTGGGGAAGGGGCGGGGAGGGAGAGAGAGAAGGAGGGAAATAGAGGATCGGAAGTGGACTCCTGAGCTGTCAGCACACAGCCTGACGAGGCACTCCGACTGGCAAATCATGGGGTCATGACCTGAGCTGAAGTCAGAGGCTTAACCAGCTGAGCCACTGAGGTGCCCTGGTTGTCTTAACGTACTTAATTGCCTATGTGTCCAGCCATCGAAAAGTATCAGTTTAGAAGAGGTCAGACCTTCTAACCTTCTAGCTGGGCACACTGAATAAAGACTTGCAGTGATACTCAGGCGCCATGACCAGCTGCTTTGTAATCAGATAAATGGAGTCCAGATGATTGATTATATTGTGATATCTTTTATCTCCTTTTATAAGTTTACTGTAGAGTATTTGCCTAATTCCATGGTTTAGGCCACAAAAGGTGTTTCCATTTTTATTTCAAACCTGGGGAAAACTGTGATTAATATATTTCACACAAATGTTTGCTCACATCTCTGGTTAGCTACTTGAGTAAATTTCTTGAACTAGAATGATTGTATCAAAGACAATGCATATCATAAAGGTTTTTTTCATATTGCCAAACTGTACCCCTGAAATGTTGCATTAACCAGCTTTCCAGCAGCTTTTCATACAAATAATATAAACTGTCTTTTCCTTTCTAGTATTTATATACTAGAAATAAATCAGATATATCAATATATCAACATATCAGATAGCCTTTTTTTGTCTTACTAAATCGGTTAGAAAATCCATAGCAATGTTATTGGGCATATTTATCTAAGCAAAGATCCATTTCTAATGGAAATTTTATGTTTTCAAGTGATCTATTGCCTAGCCTTGTTAAAAACCAAATTTATTTGCTCACCTGTTTTGTCTCCATAGGGATCAGAACATTGATGAATATGTGGAAGGATTGTTAAAGTCAGTATTTTATAAAACAATAAAAAGAATATTTTCTATTGCTTGCAACAAGAGCTACATGTAGTGGTACTGAACTGTGAACTTGTTTAATTTATATTCTAAATTTGTGGATTCTCAGCAGTGGGTGCTGTCATACACTTTCATTTTTGTCTCATAATAGAATTGCTAAAAATCATCAGACAGTGTGAACAAAGGAGTGGTTTGTTCATGTTTAAGTTTCATGTTTCTTCTTCCAGGTTCTGCTGACCATCTTCCATGCTCCCTTCTGTTCTTGTTATTTTAGTCCTATGTCAGTCGGCTCTAGGACGTTATGCTGCAATGGCAATTTGCATAAGATTTCTTTGCTTGTGTCTTTGCTCAGCATTCATTTGAATTTGGGTTTTTATCACTGCTTTACCAAGGAGTTTTCATCCCTCTTCAAGATCCTCTGCAGAATGCTTGCTCTTGATTACTCATTCCCTGTGAATGGCTTTGCTCTCTGTGAGGCACCAAAAGTTTTTACTGTTTTCTCTCATTACTTCATGCTTTTGCTGCCGCTGGCCTTTTGTGTTTTGAACCCCCTGTGGACACTGCCTGCCACGAGAAGGTCAAGTCTCTAAATTGACTAAAATGACTGGTTGAGAATCAACCTGAGAAGGTATTGATCAATCCCTCCACGAGATGGCACTGAAAATGTTTCTCTGTTTTTAGCATTTATCTTGATAAAAGTTTATA
Organism: Proteles cristata cristata; assembly: GCA_017311185.1. Lineage (NCBI taxonomy): Eukaryota > Metazoa > Chordata > Mammalia > Carnivora > Hyaenidae > Proteles > Proteles cristata. The sequence goes on from JAESUZ010004636.1 coordinate 275,485, forward strand.
ATTTTGACACTGCCAGAGATAAAATAGAATTGAATAAATAGTATACTTTACTTAATGTGGCTTTGTGTGGTGGGTCATCACACTGTGATATGAAAATGTTCTTCCTTGGGAATACCTTTGGGACCTAAGAGAAGGCATGCTCAAATCTGAGGGAGAGGGGCCCATCAGTTCACCTCATCTGGTGTAGAGTCTGTTGACTGGTTTTCTTGGCAGCAGAATGAGTTCCAATTCTAGCTGTCCCACCGATGCAGACGTCCTTCAGAGCCACTTTGAAGGGAGTGTTGGTAGTATACCCACAGGGTTCTGTCCATAGTCTGCAGGAATCTAGTCTGACTGTGCCAGCGTCCTTCATAGTTTCATCTAAAACACACACAGCAAGAAAACAAACAAACAAAAAAACCCACGTTGCTGTCAAATTTCCTATCTTGGTTTCAGTCATTCATGTTCTTTTGGTCAGACAGAGAGGTTTTGTTTTGTTTTCTGGAATTAACCTTCTTGAAGACTTTGATGAAATTCTTGTTGATACTGTTTGGTTTGGGAAAGCTCTATTGGCAGTAAAGCAAGACAGAAAACTTGATCCTTCATTGTGCTTTGTGTATTTACTTGGCTGCATGGTCACAGCGGAGTTTATCATTTTTATTGACACCTTTCCTGGGATTATGGGACTCCCTATTTAGCTGCTAATGGCCTTAGTCTTAAGGTCTAGAAAAAAAACAGTGACCACCAGCAGGGCACTTTTTTTTTTTAATCTACTCAAGTATGTTCTTCCTGAAACATGAATTCCAGTTTAGCTTCAATGGATTTGTTAGGTTGGAGCTAGAATATGGCATATAGTGGGGGTATTCCTTGAAGGGGCCCACGGATAATGATTCCATTCTAACTCTCTAGTTGATGCGCATATTACCTTTCTGAATGTTAGAATACTGCACCTTACCCTTCCTGCCCCTATCAGGATATCAGCCTAAATTACAGCAATATGATCATTCAAATGATTTGGATGCTGCGTTTTGGCAAGGTGCATAATTTCTCGATCTGGAACACAGCACTCTTAAGGTGCTGGTTCCATTTCTTCTCTGTCTCTAGCCAGGAAATTCTTTTCTCAAAATTGCCTCTGTTGCTGTACGTTTTACAAGTTGTAATCTGCATATTCTGATTCTTTAAATCAACTCTGACATTCTTTAAAGCCTCACTTTTTTGTGTGGAAATGTAGTATGAATTTGGCAGGGAGAGCAGATGATAGCTGAACTACTTTGTTACTGGCAAACAGAAACTGCTGGCTTCCAATTTCTTGGTAGAGGAATTATCACTGCCCCTCAACATGTACTCCAATTTATTTAGTTTTGCATGAATTTTTTAAAGTATGGATTTTTTTCATTGTAACTTCATTTTTCATACTATTTTGTGTTGTTTTTAAGACTATTTTGGCTGAAAATAAGTGCAACCCATCTGGAAAAGCTTAATAAAAGAGAAGTTATTAAAAGTACACTGATATCTCCTAGAAGTATATGGCAGGAAGTGTATTGGGCTTTCAGAAGGAAACAAACAAGTCCTTCTCTTTTTTCAACTAAATTGATCTTCCGTCTCTGTGTATATGTTTCATTCATTTCCTTCTATAGATCAGAATTCTGTTTGGCCACAGTGCCAGTTCTGGTATGACGTATATTCGGCTACAGTGTTTATGTCACAATCCCAGCCCACAGGTGAGAGGATCTGACTGGTCTAACTGGTGTTAATTATGCAGTTCCTTTCAGTCAGCTCTGGCTGTGAAACAGAGTCACATAGGACAAAGAGAGTTTTATAGCTATAAAGACCCAGGGGACCAGAATATAGGATGGGGGGATCATCATCTCGTAGAGGTCTAAAAGGTAATTGATTACAGCTTCCATTTGGTAGAAACATGGATGCCATGGGACAGCATTAAATATTGTTTCAGCTCAAGAATCTCAGGGAGTTTGATAATTTTATCTATATTGCTGCATTAGCTACACCCAATCTCCAGGATAATTTCAAACTTTGAACTCAAAATAGTTTATTATTTCATTTTTATTCTCTAATATCTGTGTACTATCCACACGTGTTTATCCCTAGTTCAATATTTAAACTAATTTTTAAGCACCCCTCCGTTTAGCTTTGTCTCTCCTGGTTTCTTTATTTCACTTCATTCTTTCTTGGCTGGATTTCATTGGCTGGTAGTTTAGCAAACAAAGCTCATGTGTCCTGTAATCTCTGATGCTGTGTTTACTTGAAAATAGCTGTTTTCTTTATTGGCAAAGAACAACTTGGCCAGACAGAGAATCTTTGGATCCTATCGTCTTTTCCTCAGAACTTTAGGGACTGCGCTTCACTCTTTGCCTGCCTAGAGCACTGCTGTGGAGGTCTGAGACAGTCTGTTTATTTCCGTCTTACTTCGGCTGTGCTTTATCTTACTGAAGATCTATATGATTCTTTCCTTATAATGAAAGTTCAATAAATTCACCAGGGTATATCTTGGGATTGATCATTTTGTGCCAGTTTCTTCCTAGGATATGATATGCTCATATTTCGGAGAGATTCTCCTGTAAAATACCTTTGATAATTTTCTTTTTTTTTCTTCTTTTTTTTTTAAGGCCAAGTATCCATTTATGCACATATTACTAAAAGAAATTTTAAAGTAAAAATATAGGTCTGCAGTTTCATTCAAATGAAAAATCAACAACATAATACTATAGGAATATTTAGTTCAATATCTAAATTCTTTCATATGACTTGCCAAGGGGATATTAGATCCCTTTGAAAAAAAAATCTTACCTTTGATAATTTTCATTTGATGAGTTTTTTTCTGAAGAAAAACAAATATGCATATTTTGGATCTCCTTTGATGTCATTTTCCAGGAAAAGACAATCTATTTTCCCCCCAATTTTTGTTATTTTCTGTTTTATTTAATTGTGTTTCCTCTGGCCACCCCATGATGTTTCTTCCTGGATTTCAGGCATGTTATTTTAAGTCGATTAAAACCTGGCTTTCTTCTTGATGACACTTTTGCAGTACTCTTTCAATTTTTTTTACTGAGCTATGCCAGTTTTATTCTTCATTTTTTTTTTCTGGTCTTCTTGCAATTTCATCTTTGAAACTTTATATCTCTTCCCTGACCATTGTTCCCTGTTGTACTTTATGTTTAATTTATTTATTTGAGAGAGAGACAGAAAGAAAGCAGGAAGGGGGGACGGGCAGAGAGAATGAGGGGAGAAAGAATCCCAAGCAAACTCTGCACTGTCTACACAGAGCCTGATGTGGGACTCGAACTCACAAATTGTGAGATCATGAACTGAGCCGAAATGAAGAGTCGAATGCTTAACGGACTGAGCCACACGATTGTACTTTAGTTGGAATGGAAAAACATAGAGAAAATTTTGATGTAGTTTTTTTTTGGATACCTTTTGCTTTCTTTATCTATTCATAGCTTTCTTTTGGTTGCTTTTCGAAGACCACTCATGCTTACATGGGATCAGGGGTTTTTCTGGTTGTTGTTGTTAGTTTGAGTTTTACACAAATCATGTGGGAGAAGCATGGTGACTGGACAGATACACTTCAAAGTGTTGATTTAGGCTTTACTGTCTTAAACATGTTCTTACCAAATTTGCTATTTACTTTGCCTTAGAAGTGCATCTCCTTTCAGTTTGTTTTCTGTGTGTGTGGGGGGGGGGAGGGTGTGAAGGTGGTGATCTGTTAGAAATACTCATTAAATCTCTAGCTTTCTAACTTGACGTCTGGTTGTTTCTCCTTACTTGTATCTTCCTCCTGTTCTTTATATTCGACTGGACTTCAATACTGAATTTCACACCAAAGTGCTTTTTGCTGTCCCTTTTATGTCCCTAGATATTTTTCATCTTGATCAGTGATTGGACAGGCTCTGGATGCCTATGACACTGACTTTTCTTCTTAAAAAAATTTTTTAAATAAACTCTATTGAAGCATAACTTACATATAATAAAATGCACATATTTTAATGATGAAAAGTGAGGAGGGAGCAAAAGTCTTCAATAAAGAAGGGTGACATGGAGGTGCATAGATTAAAACAACAAAGAGAAGTAGTGGGTGGCTATTGCTGGAAGATACCATTCATTATCAAAGGAGCTTCAGCTTACAAGGAGAGTGGAGAAATGGTTTGGAAGCAATAATGGGGACCAGAGAGAATGGCTAACTCCCTTCCAGGCATTCAGGTGTAGGGGAGATTAGACATAAAATTGCCTTTATTCCTGGGGGGAGTAGGGGAAATGGAATCTCAGGGCAGGGCTGCTTTTCAGCTGAAATAGGATTATGAACAGCTGCATGGGGCCCCACTCATGACAGAGGAGTCCTATTCTCATGTACACTTAGATTTTTTTTTAGCTTCTCAATTTAATATTCTTCAAAGTAAAACTTGTACATATTTTAAAAAGTAAAAAAAAAAAAAATAGCACGAACGACTTAAGCCTGTCTGTCTTACAGCAGACAGATCATTCACTTTCCCATCCTTTTTCATCCTGAGATTCTGGTTCCAAGAAGTAAGAGGTTCCTTTGTTATTTACTTTTTGGAATAGCATGCTTCTACTGCAGTTTCAGAATTATTTTTTCTTATGGATGTTTTTCCTGACTTTTTATATAACTTCCTCTCACACATACTTTTCTTTCCCCCATTCTCCTGATGAAATTGAATGAAAATCTTAGGGTAAATTTGCTGTGCTTTTATTATATTATATTATATTATATTATATTATAATATAATATATTATATATATAATTATAATATATAATTGTGCTATATAAGCATAATTTGGCTGATTATATAGTATACTAAAGTTTCTTTGGCTTTGTTGTGAAACTCTCTAAACTGAAGTTTTACATCATTTTAAACTTTGTTAGTTTTTAATAGGCCTATTAGCAATCCACTCATAAACTCTCCATTATAACTATAAATCTTCAAATACATTTATTTTTATTTTTTATTTTTTTTACAAATAGTTTATTGTCAAATTAGTTTCCACATAACACCCAGTGCTCATCCCCACAAGTGCCCTCCTCCATGCCCACCCCTCCTCCCCCCACATCCACCAGTCCTCAGTTTTTGTCAGCATTCAAGAGTCTCTCATGGTTTGCCTCTCCCCCTTTCCCCCACCATTTCCGCCCTTCTTCTCCCCCTTGGTCCTCTGTTAAGTTCCTCCTAATCCTCCTATACGTGCACACATATGATATTTGTCCTTCTCTGCCTGACTTATTTCGCTCAGCATAACACCCTCAAGGTCCATCCATGTTGCTACACATGGCCAGATTTCATTGTTTCTCATTGCCATGTAGTATTCCATGGTAGAGATAAACCACATCTTCTTGATCCATTCATCTGTTGATGGACACTTAGGCTCTTTCCAGGTTTTAGCTATTGTGGAGAGTGCTGCTATGAACATTGGGGTCCATGTGCTCCTATGCATCAGCATTTCTGTATCCCTTGGGTAAATTCCTAGCAGTGCTATTGCTGGGTCATAGGGGAGTTCTATTGTTAGTTTCCTTAGGAACCTCCACACTGTTTTCCAGAGGGGCTGTACCAGTTTACATTCCCACCAACAGTGTAGGAGGGTGCCCGTTTCTCCACATCCTCGCCAGCATCTAGAGTTCTCTGATTGGCTCATTTTAGCCACTCTGACTGGCGTGAGGTGGTATCTCAGTGTGGTTTTGATTTGTATTTCCCTGATGAGGAGCGATGCTGAGCATCGTTTCATGTGTCTGTTGGCCATCTGGATGTCCTCTTTGGAGAAGTGTCTGTTCATATCTTCTGCCCATTTCTTCACTGGGTTGTTTGCTTTTTGGGCGTGGAGTTTGGTGAGTTCCTTGTAGATTCTGGATATCAACCCTTTATCTGATATGTCATTTGCAACTATCTTTTCCCATTCGGTTGGTTGCCTATTAATTTTCTGGGTTGTGTCCTTGGCTGTGCAGAAGCTTTTAATCTTGAGGAGGTCCCAACAGTTTATTTTTGCTCTTGATTCCCTTGCTTTTGGGGATGTGTCAAGTAAGTTGCTGCGGTGGAGGTCAAGGAGGTTGTTTCCTGCTTTCTCCTCTAGGGTGTTGATAGTTTCCTGTCTCACGTCCAGGTCCTTTATCCATGTTGAGTTTATTTTTGTGCATGGTGTGAGAAAATGATCTAGTTTCATTCTTCTGCATGTTGCTGTCCAGTTCTCCCAACACCATCTGTTAAAAAGGCTGTCTTTTTTCCATCGGATATTCTTTCCTGCTTTGTCAAAAATTAGTTGGCTGTATACTTTTGGGTCCACTTCTGAGTTCTCAATTCTGTTCCATTGGTCTATGTGTCTGTTTTTGTGCCAATACCATACTGTCTTGATGATGACAGCTTTGTAGTAGAGGCTAAAGTCTGGGATGGTGATCCCTCCCGTTTTAGTTTTATTTTTCAGGATTACTTTGGCTATTCGGGGTCTTTTGTGGTTCCATACAAATTTTTGGATAGTTTGTTCTAGTTTTGAAAAGTATGCTGGTGCAATTTTGATTGGAATTGCATTGAATGTGTAGGTTGCTTTGGGTAGTAATGACATTTTAACTATATTTATTCTTCCTATCCGTGGGCATGGAATGTTTTCCATTTCTTTTTGTCTTCTTCAATTTCCTTCATAAGTTTTCTATAGTTTTCATCATACAGATCTCTTGTATCCTTGGTTAGGTTTATTCCGAGGTATTTTATGGTTTTTTGTGCAATTGTGAATGGGATCGGTTTCTTGATTTCTCTTTCTGTTGCTTCATTGTTGGTGTATAAAAATGCAACCAATTTCTGTACATTGATTTTGTACCCTGCAACTTGGCTGAATTCTTGGATCAGTTCTAGGAGGCTTCTGGTGGAGTCTGTTGGGTTTTCTATGTAGAGTATCATGTCATCTGCGAAGAGGGAAAGTTTGACTTCCTCTTTGCCAATTCTGATGCCTTTGATTTCCTTTTGGTGTCTGATGGCTGATGCTAGGACTTCCAGCACTATGTTAAACAGCAGTGGTGAGAGTGGGCATCCCTGTCGTGTTCCTGATCTCAGGGGGAAAGCTCTGAGTTTTTCCCGTTGAGGATGATGTTCGCTGAAGGCTTCTCATAGATGGCTTTGATGATGTTTAAGTAGGTTCCTTCTATCCCAACTTTCTCGAGATTCTTTATTAAGAAGGGATGCTGTATTTTGTCAAATGCTTTTTCTGCATCTATTGACAGGATCATGTGGTTTTTATCTTTTCTTTTATTGATATGATGGATCACATTGATTGATTTGCGAATATTGAATGAGCCCTGTAACCCAGGAATGAATCCCACTTGATCTTGGTGGATGATTCTTTTTATATGCTGCTGGATTCGATTTGCAAGGATCTTGTTGAGTATTTTTGCATCCGTATTCATCAAGGATATTGGCCTGTAGTTCTCTTTTTTGCTGGATCTCTGTCTGGCTTGGGAATCAGAGTGATGCTGGCTTCATAAAATGAATCCAGGAGTTTTCCTTCGCTTTCTATTTTTTGGAATAACTTGAGAAGAATTGGGATTAATTCTGTTTTAAATGTCTGGTAGAATTCCCCAGGGAAGCCATCAGGTCCAGGGCTCTTATTTGTTGGGAGATTTTTGATCACTGATTCAATTTCTTCACTTGTTATGGGTCTGTTCAGGTTTTCTATTTCTTCCCGTGTGAATTTTGGTAGTGAGTGTGTGTTTAGGAATTTGTCCATTTCTTCTAAGTTGTCCAATTTGTTGGCATATAATTTTTCATAGTATTCCCTGATAATTGCTTGTATTTCTGAGGGGTTGGTTGTAATAAGTCCATTTTCATTCATAATTTTGTCTATTTGTGTGCTCTCTCTTTTCTTTTGGATAAGTCTGGCTAGAGGTTTGTCAATTTTGTTTACCTTTTCAAAAACCCAACTCTTGGTTTCATTGATCTGTTCAATTGTTTCTTTGGTCTCTATGTTGTTTATTTCTGCTCTAATTTTTACTATTTCTCTTCTTCTACTGGGTTTAGGGCGTTCTTGTTGCTCTGCCTCTAGTTCCTTTAGGTGAGCTGTTAGATTTTGGACTTGCGCTTTTTCTAATCTCTTGAAATAGGCCTGGAGAGCAATGTACTTTCCTCTTAGGACTGCCTTTGCCGCATCCCATAGATTTTGAATTGTTGTGTTTTCATTTTCATTTGTTTCCATATATTTTTTAATTTCATCTCTAATTGCCTGATTGGCCCATTCATTCTTTAGAAGGCTGTTCTTTAACCTCCATGTTTTTGGAAGTTTTCCAGACTTCTTCCTGTAATTGATTTCAAATTTCAAAGCATTGTGATCTGACAGTGTGCATGGTATGATGTCTATTCTTTGATATTTATTGAGGGCTGCTTTATGTCCCAGTATGTGATCTATCTTGGAGAATGTGCCATGCGCACTTGAGAAGAAAGTAAATTTCCTGGCCTCAGGATGTAAAGTTCTAAATATATCCGTCAGGTCCATCTGGTCCAATGTGTCTTTCAAGTCCATTATTTCTTTAGTGATTTTCTGTCTGGTTGACCTATCCATTGCTGTCAGCGGAGTATTAAAGTCCCCTGCTATTAGCACATTCTTATCTATAAGCTTGTTTCTGTTTGTGATTAATTGTTTTAGATATTTAGGAGCTCCCATATTCGGTGTGTAGACATTTATGATTGTTAGTTCTTCCTGATGGATGCACCCTGTAATTATTATGTAGTGCCCTTCTTCATCTCTTGTGATTGTCTTTAATTTAAAGTCCAGTTTGTCTGATAGAAGTATCGCTACTCCGGCTTTCTTTTGATTTCCTGTAGCATGATATATGTTTCTCCATCCCCTTACTTTTAATCTGAAGGTATCTTCCCGTCTAAAATGAGTTTCTTGTAGACAGCATATAGATGGATTTTGTTTTTTAATCCATTCTGCTACCCTATGTCTTTTGATTGGAGCATTCAGCCTATTTACATTCAGTGTTATTATTGAAATATGTGGGTTTAGAGTCTTTGTATCTTTTGTAGGGTTCATGTTTGTGGTGGTGTCTCTGGAATCTTTGTTCCTTGCAACCTTTCCTTCAGAACATCCCCCTCAGGATTTCTTGTAGGGCTGGCTTCGTGGTGACAAATTCTTTCAATTTCTGTTTGTTTGGAAAGGTTTTTATCTCTCCTTCTATTTTGAATGACAGGCTTGCTGGATAGAGGATTCTTGGCTGCATATTTTTACTGTTCATCACATTGAAGATCTCTTGCCATTCCTTTCTGGCCTGCCACGTTTCAGTAGATAGGTCTGTCACCACTCTGATAGGTTTCCCTTTGTATGTGAGGCCCTTTTCTCCCTAGCTGCTTTCAAAATTCTCTCTTTGTCCTTGTATTTTGCCATTTTTACGATGATATGTCGTGCAGAAGATCGATTCAAGTTACGTCTGAGAGGAGTCCTCTGAGCCTCTTGTATTTCCACATTGACTTCCTTCCCCAAGTCGGGGAAGTTCTCTGCTATAATTTGTTCCAGGACTCCTTCAGCACCTTTCCCTCTCTCTTCCTCTTCTGGGATTCCTATGATACGGATATTGTTGCGTTTGACTGTGTCACTGAGCTCTCGAATTCTTCTTTCCTGTTCCTGGATCAGTTTGTCTCTTTTTTTGTCAGCTTCTTGTTTTTCTAGAATGGTGTCTTCTAAATCACTTATTCTCCTTTCTGCCTCTTCAAGCCGTGCATTGGAGGCCTCTAATTTATTATGTCTCATTTATCGCATTTTTTAATTCTTCATGCCTATTTTTATTTTCCATTCTGTCTGTAGCCATAGTTTCTTTGATGTCCCCTATGTTTTTTTCAAGCCCTGCTATTAATTTCACCATTATTATTCTAAAATCTTGTTCACTTATGCTGCTGATGTCTGTTTTGAGCAGTTCATTAGCTGTCATTTCTTCTTGGAGTTTCTTTGGAGGAGAGCTCTTTCGTTTCGTCATTTTAGTTAGCTTTCCGGCTCTTGTTGGTTTTAAAGACCTGTTATGCTCTCTGTTTCTATGAGCACTGCTATATCCAAGAAGACTCTTTGACTTTCCAGGGCCTATCCTTTCAGAGATTGTTTTTTGAATGGTATCCCTCGGTCTCCTCTTGTTGGGACCTTAGTTATTTTATTTTCCTATTCGTAGTGATATTTGGGACTCTTCACCTTGTGTACTCTAGCTTGTTTCTTGAGGTAGCCCTGGAAAAGAAAACAGACAGACAAACACACAGGGAGCAGGAGCACACAAACGCACAGGCTGATTCAACTAACATGCAAAGTGAGAGGGAAAACGAAAAAGTTAATAGAAAAGACGGAGGAGGGAGGGCGAATAATAGGGAGCATAAAATACATAAAAGGGTCAAAAAGGGGAAAAGAAAAGGAAAAAGAAGAAAACCGATGGACAAAGAACGGTTTAAAGCATATACCTGGATTTCCCAGCTACAGTTAAATAGCCGTGTGTATGCAGCGCTGGTTGAAGAGCATAGAGAAAAAGAGAGAAGGCAGGGTGAGACAAGGCAGATTTTGAAATAGAATGAACAGGCAGAAGGGATAAGAAACTTTTTTCAAAGAGGTAAAGGGTAGAATATGGTTGGATAGGTGAGAGAAGGATGCTGGAATTATCCAGAGAAACTATATAGTCTAATTACTCCTGAGAGAAAGAGCTGAAAACGTTGGTAGGTGTAGAATTTACATTTACAGAATGGACTTGTGATTGTTTAAGCAAGCTGGCGACCAGAGTTAATCAAGTCAGTGTTTTGGGGAAAAAAGCGAGAAAAGAGAAAGAAGAAGAAAAAAAGAGAAAAGAAAGGGAAAAAAGAAAGAAAGAAGAAAAAAAAAGGAAAAAAAAAAGGGAAAAAATAAGGGAGGAGGGCACCTCTCAGGCAGGGATGGGCGTGGCGTGATCCGATGCCTCAGGCGGGGGTTCTGCCTTGGCGGTTGTGGGGAGGAGAGTGACGGTGCTCCAGTCCCTTCTTGAACCCCGCGCTGCAGCTCGCTTTTTTTTTTTTTTTGGCGTGTCAACTCTCCGTTTCGGGGACGCAGCCGAAGTTGGTTGCACTCTTCGACCCAGGCCAGTTCCAATCTCCAGATCCCAGTCTGCGCCCCGCTGAAGTTGCCTTAGTCACAGCTTCCCAGACAACCCCCTCGGGCAATTCCAGGCTCCCTGCTGAGCTCTGGGGGCTGAGTCAGGATCGCTGCTTCCTTCTCTGGGTCGGCTCTGGTGCGCATGCGCGGGGGCTTGCCTGCCGGGTCCGCGTAGCCTGAGCCCGCTGGAGTGAGGAAAACCGGGTCTCTCTATGGCTCGTCACCCGAAACACAAACTCACAGGCAAATTTCCCAGTTTTCAGCTCTTTGCCTTCCCTCTCGAGTTCCAGCCAGCCAGGAGCGCGGACGCCCGGTGTCCGCGCGTCTCCTTCAGGGGTCCCAGCAGCCCTGGAGCTACAATGGCGGCTGGCACGCCCGCGCCGCTTTAAAACCCAACCTCCAGGAGGGGCACAAAGAAGCAGTTTGTGTGCTCAGCCTCCCCCAGGACCAGTTGGCGCGAGGGGACCTGGTGTGCAGATATTTGGCAAGTACGGTCTTTCTATGCACCGAGCGGAGATTTTTCTGTCTCGGACTCTCTCCTTTTCCCCTCTCACTCCCCGTAGAGGGTAGAGGGGGATCGCCTCCCACCCTGGAGGCTCCGATCCCAGCCCGATTTTACCTTCCCCGGTTCGCACTCACGTTAGAAGGCTTTCTCAGTGGATTCTGCGTCCTTTTTCTCCGAGTCTCTCAGGTTTTATATGGTTTCCAATGGCTTCAGATCTTTTCTGTGTGATGTATGGGCGCGAGTGCAAGTATGGAGCTCCTTACTTCTCCGCCATCTTGCCTCCCCTCTGTCTCTTCAAATACATTTAAATCCATAAATAATTTATCAGTTCTCTCCTTTCCTGAAGGTGTCCACCTTGGAGTCCTCTCTCCTTATACTTCAATACAAACAGTTGTGCAGCACTGCTCTCCTAGAATTTTTCCTTTGCCTCTTTCTTCTATTTGATTCTCTGTATGTTTCATCTTCCACTTTCTGTCTTGGTTTACTCTCTAATTTGGGTTGTACTCATACCATCCAGTAATTTATTAAAACATGGTGTACTGGATTAAAATTTTGAGAGCTTATATATTTGAATATGTCTTTGTACTTCCATGAAACTTGATTGATAATATGGCTGGGTATAGAATATTGGATTGGAAATAATTTAGCCTCAGAATTTTAAAGACTTTATTATATTTAGGCTTCCAAAGTTGCCATTAAGAAGGTAGAAGTTAGGTGACATTTGGATTCCCAGTCTTTGCATTAAAATATTTTTTCTTCAGTGCTCTTAAAAAGCTTTTAATTATTTCTGGAGTTCTCAAAATTTTGATGATCTTGCTTAATGAGGGCAAAATTTATCTATTTTACCTGACATTCAGTGGACTCTTTAAACTCAGTTTTTCATGCCCTTCAGGTCTGAAAAAACTGCACTATTTGTTTGAGAATGTTTACTCTATAAGTTTTCTTTTTTCAAACTGTAATTCCTTGTGATATGATGTTGAATATTGTAGACTGCCACAGGTATTCTTATTTCTTCTCTTTTGTTTCCATCACATGTCTTAAAAAGGCCTTTTGGGAGATTGCAACAAATTTACTGAATTCAAATTATCACTGTAATCATATTTTTTAATATCTAAGAAATCTTATTTTCTGGAATATTTCTCTTTAAATAGACACTGTATATGTTGCTTACATTGTATTTGAAATATATTGGTTATTAGATGTAATATACATAATTATCTCTGTATACATGTATATATAAATTATAACTGATTTATATAACATATGTACAAAATATTACAAATTATAATATATTTGAAGGTTTCTTTTGATCTCTGTATGGTCCTTATTGTCTCTGGTTGTTTTTGTACCTGCGCTTAATAATATAGTTTTTCCACAAACTATACGATGTGATTCTTAGCTTTTTGTTTTTATATTTCAGAGTGAAACCCTAAAATTCTGACTGCAAAGTCTCTGGCAAGGGCAATACTTATTGACTACTGGATTTCACTGAGCAGTCAGGGATTCGTCATTTAATTTAAGGATCCACAAAAATCAATATCTTTTGACTTTTTCTTTTGTCCTATTCAGTTTCTAGGGAATATCTTCAACTTTAACCCTGAGATATAAACCAAAAGATATCAACCAAGGATCCCTAGTGGATATTACTCTGCATACATGATCTTTTGCTCAGTTTCCCAGTTGGGCTCCAGCACCTTTCTTTTAGCTATGCCTAGAGTGTTGAGGCAAGAGGCACTCAATTCTGCCTCACTGGAGAGTAAATGGCCCGTCTTCCACAGGTGCAGAATTGTGTGGCTGTTCCTAAGTGATCTAGGGGCCAATTGCACCCTATAAAGATTTTCAACCAAAACTTCTGAAACTATACAGTATTTCTGGTTTCAGTGATAGCTCTAATTCTTCGACTATTGGTACCTCTTAATCTTGAGACTTTCCAAGACCTTGAGATGTGCATTTCTAATTTCTTGGCTTCTATACTTTTGTCCTCTTAAGTAACATCTTTCTCTGTTCTGTTCAGTTAGTCACTGATGGTCTATTAGCTCTCTTGCTTCTAAAATTTTGTTGAATCTCTTGTTCTCTGACATATACTCTCATTCTCATTATCTTTGTATATTAGTATCTTATTAATTCCTTCATTTTAAGAGTAGTAGTGTTTCAAGAGGGATTGGTGATAAATGCATATATTCAATCTATAGTGTTTTACTAAACATTCTTATATCCATGTTAAAGACTTTGATCTTTTTTTAATAAAAAGAGAACTTTTCAGGGTCTGTGTGAAATGGATTAGAGATTATTCAAGTACTTCATGTTGTGAGAATGATAGGTATGGTTAATCCTGCTGAGAATCACGTATGTTTCCATTAAGTCTTATAGTTTCAAGAATGAAACTTAGATGAAGGCTTTCTTTTGTAATGAAAAACTATATATTATTAGCTAAACTACTAGGAGTTTTCCCAGAATGCTGATTCAGTAAATTCTTTTAACATTCTTGGCTTGCAATGCAACAGGAGGGAAAAAGGGTATGGTACAAGCAGAATAGTATTAAATTCAGATATGCTTATATGGAAAAAGAATTATTACTATCTGACCTTAAATTTTTGGATTACCTTTAATTCTTTATTATTTTGTGTTTTCCTCATTTTTTGGTTTGTTTCTTTTTATGCACTAATACTGAAGATGATGATTACACAACTGTGTAAATGACTAAGTATTATTTTTGTATTAGTAATTGGAAGGACTTTCTAAGGTTCTGATAGTCCCTGGAACTTTTCAGAGAAAACTCAAATTTGTTAACTTTTATTTGATGGTTATTTATTAAGAGTTTACATTGTTATTTTGCCTTCGGAAAGGATCCTTTTTGTTTTGTTTTGGTAAGTGTATGCTTTAATGATAATTAAAAATATTTCTTTGAAGTTTATTCATTTTTGAGAGAGAGAGAGTGTGGAGGGAGGAGGGGCAGAAAGAGAGAGGGAGACACATAATTTGAAGCAGGCTCCAGGCTCCAAGCTGTCAGCACAGAGCCAGATGTGGAGCTCAAACTCACGAACCATGAGATTATGACCTGAGCTGAATTCAGACACTTAACCAACTGAGCCACCCAGGTGCCCCATTTTACTGATGATTTTAATTCCAGATTTCATTGGCACTAAAATGTAGTTTGTAATATGTGCAATTGCAAATATTTTTTCATATTTATTTAAGAATGAAGAAAATCCTATCAAATATTTATTTTAGTGAGGTAAGATACTTCAACATTTCATAAATATTAATATGTAAAAATTATCCAACAGTCTATGAAATATACTTTATGTATATATTAAATACCTGTGTATGTATAATAACTTCCGGTATCATACAATAAAAGAGTATTATAATTTTATACTCTTTAGTAAGCAAATTATTAAGTGCTGATTATCATCAAATCTATAAATGTTTTCTAAATACTTTAAGTAACAGAATTTATTATAAATTTGTTTCTTTCAGGGTACCTGGGGGGCTCAGTTGGTTTACTGTCAAACCTCAGCTCAGGTCACAATCTCCTGTTTCGTGGGTTTGTGCCCTATGTCAGGCTCTGTGCTGACCACTCTGAGCCTGGAGCCTGCTTCAGATTCTTTCCTATGCTATGTATCCCTCTCTCTCTACCACTTCCCAGCTTATGCTCTGTGTGTCTGTCTCTCTCAAAAATCAGTAAACATTAAACATTTTTTAAAAAATTAATAAATTTGTTGCTTTCTATTAAGAGTCAGGATTGTTACTTAAAGGTTTATTTTCTGAATTTTTGATAGGATGTGTTTTAGGACAAATAAATAGAAATACTCTGAGTTTTATTCTAATGTTTATAAATCTTCGAATGGAAATTAGAAATAGTCTACCTTTCTGGGCGCCTGGGTGGTTTAGTCGGTTAAGCGTCCGACTTTCGCTTAGGTCGTGATCTCGCGGTTCGTGGGTTCGAGCCCCGCGTCGGGCTCTGTGCTGACTGCCAGCTCAGAGCCTGGAGCCTGTTTCAGAGTCTGTGACTCCCTCTCTCTCTGACCCTCCCTGCTCACGCTGTCTCTCTCTCTTCTCTCTCTCTCTCTCCCTCCTCCCTCCCTCCCTCTCTCTCTCTCTCTCTCTCTCTCTCTCTCTAGAAATAAAGAAAACATTAAAAAAAAAAAAAAGAAATATTCTACCTTTCTAATTTACTTACTTTTTTTTTTCCTGGAAAGACTAGTATATCTTTGTATACATGTAGCTTTTTTCCAACAAAGATTATAGAAGTTTTCATAGCAATTTAATTCTAAAGAAGATTTCATTTGCCATCTATATACATTTTATTAAAAAGAAATTTCACATAAATTATATCATTGCCATTTTAATAACATATATGGTTACATTTATGCTTTGAACATTTATTTACACTTTCATATTTATTTTTTGATTGGTTTTGTCTTTGTTTCTTGTTTTTTTTTTAATAATTGAAGTTTAAAAGCCATGATTTCTTTCTCGTTACTCTCATGTTACATGCATAACAGCATTATTTTTTCTTAATACTTATTTCTTTTCACATGTTTGGAAGGGGAGGTAAGAAGATGGGGTGTATATAAGTTAATGTTATGCTTCCCCTTCTAAACTTTTATCAATTAGGCAATCTCTCAAACAAATTTCACCTTTTTAAGCATTCTTTGTACAATGAAATATCCCCACATGTCTTTAGCTCTTTATTGTGGCTAGTGTGGAGCTCAACTTTGGTCCTTTTAAAAATGGGAAATATATTTTTTGTAATATTTAAATGTATTTTTGGCACTAAATTAAATGTTTTAAAGGATTCTATAAATCCCTATAGAATTTTGTAGATTTCTTGCCATTTTTATAGTTTTCTTCTGTATCTAACTTCATAACACTTTTATTTTATTTATTTATTTATTTTTAATGTTTTATTTATTTCTAGGAGAGAGAGAGAGAGCGTGAGCAGGGGAGGGTCAGAGAGAAAGGGAGTCACAGACTCTGAAACAGGCTCCAGGCTCTGAGCTGGCAGTCAGCACACAGCCTGACGCGGGGCTCGAACCCACAAACTGTGAGATCATGACCTGAGTGAAAATCGGACACTTAACCAGCTAAACCACCCAGGCGCCCCAATAACACTTTTATTTTAGTAACTCATTTTATTAACTTTTCCCCAAAATTCAATTTAGTTTTTTTGGAAGTAGCTATATTTAGGACTTGACATTTCTTCAATTTGTGTGTAATTAGGATGACATGAAAAAGTGGCATAAACCTATTTGGGTGAAAACACAAGTGACCCTTGGAAACTAGTGGAAACAGAAGATACTCCCAAGAAAGTAGGTTGGCAGCTCTGAGTATTTAGTGTGCCATAGTCATTATTTGTTACATGTTACTGGGGAAATGAAGAACATTGGCTAATCTGATGAGTCAGTTACGTAGAGGTCAGTTAAGGGACCTACTGCTAGAGGAGAACACTGAGCATCTGCTAAGAGTGAAGTGATGGAATTAGAAGAACCTGGTGATTATTTTCTTTTCCAAAGTGGAGGTAATTTGTCATTGATATACGAAGCTTGGATAGATTTAAATCCTGTGACTTTTGCTTAAATAAATTAAGTGTATATGGGTACTGTGGACTACTATTTATAAGCTAGCACCGTGCCTCATGGAGCCCATGAGCTTGTGTTAATTCTGCATATGTTTATGTAAGTTAGTTTAACTGCTTAGGAGTGGGATTACAGTGAGTATGGGAGGAGATGTACCCTTCATACACTTCAAATAGTTTGTGCTTATGTTATAATCAGTATTGTTTTTACATTTTCTTTATTGCTAAAGAAAACAAACTGTAAAAAAGAAGCTCTCTTGGGGATTTATCTTCTTTTTTGTGATATGTTTTATTTTATTTTATTATTATTATTTTTTAATGTTTTATTTATTTCTAGGAGAGAGAGACAGCGTGAGCAGGGGAGGGTCAGAGAGAGAGGGAGTCACAGACTGAAACAGGCTCCAGGCTCTGAGCTGGCCGTCAGCACAGAGCCCGACGCGGGGCTCAAACCCACAAACCGTGAGATCATGACCTAGCGAAAGTCGGACGCTTAACCGACTCAGCCACCCAGGCACCCCTTTTGTGATATGTTTTAATTCCCTCCCCCAACACCATCTTTGCTGCAACAGCTAAAGAATTCTTAGAATGATTTTGTTTAGATCATCCAATGGGGCCAAGGTAGTAGAGAAGCCTAGGGAACAGAATGCCATGCTGCAAGTGTCCTCCTTGGTCAAATGGAGATAATAGTACTTTCCACAAACAGTTGTCAAGAGGATTAAATGAGGGAATGTATGGAAAGTGTTTAGAATTCTGTCTTGCGCACAGTAAGCTCTATACACGTGTGCTACGCTACGAATAGTGTTGTTGTTGCTGTTGCTGTTACAAAGTCTAGCCAACTGTGTGCAGGTAGGAGTTCTGCCTCCAGATCCAGTCTTCACATATCTGGGCCTTGAGAGTGGAAAGAGTACCAACTCTGAAATCAGATAGATCTGGTGTGAATTCAGGCTTCTGTTTTTGTGCAAGCTATTGTAATTCTCTACGCTTCAATTTTTAATCTGTGAAATTGTTATTACAATAATCACCACCCAGAGATTGTGACTGTTACATGATGTTAAGGGATAAAAAAAATCCATAACCCATAGCAGGCAGCACACAGATCCTCAGGGCCACTGTCTTCCTTCCTTTCGTTTTCTCTCTCCTCTTTTCTCTCCCTTTCTTCTTGCTTCTGTCTTACTGACGGAACACTCTTTCCTCTCTCCTCTCTTTTCTCCTCCAAAGGAGTCTGTATGCTCTCTCTTAGCATTTTATTTGCATGATCACCCCTTCACAGAGACATACCAGAGATCATTGTGTTTCAACAGTACATTAACTGTTAGATTTTAGATCTAAGTGTTTTATCACACAATTTGGGCTTCTACCTGGAGACAATAAACATTAATAGCTGTTTTCATTTGTGCTTTCCTGATCTTCATAGATGTAGAATTGCAGTGCAACTTTAATTATTCATTCTTACTTTGATGGTTCCATTCATTTTTTATGGTTTTAGGGAATCATTTAAGACAGCTACTTCACTTCTCTCCAAATGGGACTCCTTATACCACTGACAACCTTCAAATGACTAACATGTCTTGGTGTACTTTTTACCTTGTAGAAGTGCCTGGAATTCTAGGGAAGATTGAAAGAGATTTTTTAAAAAAAATCTTTCCTGTAGTAAATAAATTCTCTTTGAAAAAGGTAGGCTGGAAGAGAAAATTAGGGAAAATTAGGTGCAATTGATTGAACTTTATGTTGGTATAACTTATCGATAAATTTAAACTGAATATTTCTACATTTTTTATTCCTGGAAAAAAAGAGTCTTCTCTCTGTTGTGCACATGGCATGTAAGACTGATAATATAAAAACAAAGTACTTATTTTATTTTATATTTTAAGGAACTACCTTAAGTTTTACATTACATACAGAGTTGGACCCCATTTTTGCTTTACTGAAGATTATACAATTATTCAGGGTTCTCTTTAAAAGAAGGAATACAAAATTTAAAATACAAAGCTAGATGCAAATGTGAACATTCATATAGGATAAGAAAAAAAGCACAACTTACATTTTCTTTAAGTTTTTAAATATTTGTAGACTATTTTACAAATATTGTAGATTCTTCAACTACTGAAAAATATGTCTACAAATATTCCACAAATATTCAAAAGTCCAGAAAATAGCTCACTATATCTATTAACTAACTGCCTCACAAAGCTCTGTAATATGTTCCTTATAAGTTTAGTAGAATGTTTTTTGATTATCTCATTATATGATAAATAATCTTGTAATATTCTCCATAGAGACTACAGGAAGATAATTCAGACTTTTTCTATCATGCTTGATTAAAACTTAGTTTTTAGCATTAATTGTTAGGTTGGGGGTCAATATAAGATTTTATAATGAGCTATGCTTACTCTTTGTAGCACAGCTCTTGGTTTGTGCAATACAAACAGTTCTAATAAATTTTATTTTGAGAGGTTCCTGTAATATGTTGTGTTGATAATTATATATGCCACGTTACTGAGAATATTCCTGAAGGGATAGAACTTTCATTTTTTATTGCTATCTATGAGAAACTAATCTTCTTAGAATTTACTTCTTTGATAGAAGAATTTTCCACATACTAGCTTTTTGCTTCATACATGTCAAACCTTATTTCTTCTCTGTACTGACAAATGTCCTGTGCTGGGAATCCAAGGACATGTTCATATCACATTAGGATCTCTGGATATACACGTTGATTTCAGTGATGCCTGGTAAGTCAGAAACAACTTAACGATACAAGAAAAAAACTGTGAAATATATATATATATTCCACCCAGGTAAATCTGTCTCTAACCCAGCTTTCTCTTAGCCAGATTTTAAAATGCTAATGAGCACTTCATTGTTACCTGATTTCAGGAGGTTTGTGATGGAAAGCAAGTCAGAGAAGGAAGGGATAGCAGTTTCCAAAACTTTAGAAAAACCAGTGATTATATGAATACATTGCAAGTGAACCCCCTGGGGCCTTGCAAAAGCCTCATCTAAGTGAGGTGCCCTAAATTAAGCTTCCTTAGCTTCACAGTAAATCTGCCTCCGATTACAGTAACTTCTGAGTAAATGCTTGTCCTAAAGGGGCCCACTTTTTCCAGGCTCAGATATGCCGCACTTGATTTTGTGTCTGGTTATGGTTACCCATTCAGCGTTTTTCTCAAAAGTTAGGAGCAAATAAAAAGCACTGAGGTTGTGGGGCGCCTGGGTGGCTTAGTCGGTTAAGCGTCCGACTTTCGCTTAGGTCATGATCTCGCGGTTCGTGGGTTCGAGCCCCGCGTCGGGCCTGTGCTGACTGCCAGCGCGGAGCCTGGAGCCTGTTTCAGAGTCTGTATCTCCCTCTCTCTCTGACCATCCCCTGCTCACGCTGTCTCTCTCTCTCTCTCTCCTAGAAATAAATAAAACATTAAAAAAAAACAAAAAAAGCACTGAGGTTGTGACCCAAGAACTGTTCTCTGCTTCTTAGCCCACTAATTATGTATGGATGATTAAAAAATGAATGACTCACAGCATAGTGAGAAAAGGAAGTTGGAAGAAAGCAGGAATGTGCACTGAACTAATAAAAATGGGAAGCCTACTTCAAACTGTTGAAGGTAGCAAGTCGAGTGTTACATAAGCCAGGAATTTCCAAAAGACACCCCCTGGCTGTCTAACAAGATGTCTATGATAAGTTAAAACCGTCCAAAATTGTGTTCCCAAGTCTCCCATGACAAGGAATATGGTTTTTGTCAGTCTGAGTTGAATAGATGACAAGATGTTAACTTAGAATAACTAGGTTCTCAAGGACTAAAGTATAATTCTGACTGCCAAACTATTAATCTATAGTAAAATTAAACTCCACGTAAACCTGAATAGTTCTGCTAGTGTGACAAAATTTCTCTCTCCGTAGGCTAGCCCAAATGAGAAGTCTGATTGTAGACAAAAGTTTGCTTGGTGAGTCTGGAACAAGAACCTGGGATGTGTTTTAGTTCTTTCATGCTGCTTTACCATATCCCACAAACTGGCTTACTTGTAAACAACAAACACTTCTTTCTCACAGTTTTGGAGGTAGGGAAGTCCAAGATCATGGCACTGGCAGATCCTGTGTCTGGTGAGACACACTTCCTCATAGATGACTGTCTTCTCACATAGAGGGAATAGCAAAGGAGCTCTCTGGGGTCTCTTATATAAGGGCATTAATCCCACGTACAAAGGCTCTGTCTTCAGGACCTAATCACCTCACCTCCCAAAGTCCTCATTTCCTAAACTATAACCTTAGGAGTATGAATTTCAACATATGAATTTTTGGGGTGGGGAAGGTTGGCAGGAAACAAACGTTCAGACCATAACAGAGTACATGTGATCTTAAGCAAAGTCTCCCACTTAATATATATTAAAACATATATTAATATATATTAAATCATTCCTCCTTGTGTTATTGGTCGAGTCTTGATTTTCTTTTCACATTTTTAGATGTACTCTTGCAGATTTATCATGTATGGCACACTCTTTATTAACTCGTACTAATGCCATTGTTATGAGTATAGTCAAACCCTGGCCAAACTGGGAGTCATTTTTCATCTTTCAGGTGACAGTGTATACATCTTTTTCTATATATTTTATATATTTAAAAATTTTACAATAGTAACACTTACTCATGGTTGACAAATCAGAGGGCTTACACACTAAGTGTATCCCACTGTCTCATCTCTACCACTCACGGTTCTTTTACATGGACAACCCTTGCATATCTGCAAATAATATGTAGAGTAGAATCTCTTAACTGTTGGTTTTGGATATTTTCTATTATCAACTTGTTAAGATAATTGAAGATTTAGCTCACTTATAACGAATCAATCAATCCTCCTTTCAATATCGCTATATTATCACTTTGTTCCTAAAGTCTTATATTTGTAACATTAAATAATCTCCCTATGCTTTTTATTCTGCAAATTATAAACACAAATTTTTATCCCTTACTTTAAAAAGTGTGTATAACTGTGTATTTGTAACTCTTCGTTTGAGCACATCTGTCATGAAGATTCTGGTTGCACTTTAACTTTTGTCAAGATTGATAGCAATTACCTACTATATATTATATGGAAGAGAAAGCTCATTAAGCCCAAGACTACTAATATTTGCATTCTGTCCATGAATTAATTGTTAGGAAAAAATTTGATCAAGAAAGAATTTCATAAGCAATAAACATGGTCTTTCAGACCTTGTGCCTTGCTGTGCTTAAAAACACCAAGCAAGAGGTCATAGAATATGCCCCATGAAATGTGTTTAAGGGCAACTTTGAATATACATTATGTTCTTAAGATCTGAATGCAGACACTAAGGCCACTTAGGTCCAGACAACCAATCCTGTACATGGTAAATAGCCTTTCTATGATTCTGTACAAATTTCTTTCCCAAGGGTCCTTCAGGAACACATGTATTCATTGACTTTTTTGTATGTATGCATGTCTTCACATCTATAAGCTACACAAGCACTCAATTCAGATATTGCTTGTTTCTTTGTTAATTATATTAGTATATTAGTATGATTATGTACTTATATTAGTATTAGTATTACATTAGTATGATTACATTAGTTTGATTATGTAATTTTATTACACTGAGAATATATTATATTAGTATTACTACTATGATTATGAAATTATGTTCCACTGAAAAGTGTCTCTTTCACTTCTGGTTCAGTGTTTTGTTTTTCAGTTGCCCTCTTCTTTCATCACTATTTGCCTTCAATACATATTTCTTCCTCCTGCCCCACTTCATGTAGTGCAGCTGCATTCGATAAGAGAGGATAAATTCTCTACTGGATGAATCAGAAGAACTCTAAATTCGACATATTAAAAGCTGAATTCATTTTCTTTAATTCAGCTTAGCTCCTTCTTTGTTTCCCGTCTAAAGACACACAGCCCCAAGGCCAAAAACCCATGCAGCACCCCAGTTCTTTCCTCCAGTTCTCCATATCCTATGTATTGTGAGGTCGTATCAGCTATGCTTTACAAAGAAAAATTGGATCAGGGCAATTTTCTCTGTTCTAACTACTGCTATGGTGGTTTGATCTGAACTGAATTCTGAATCCTTTCACTGGAAATTCCTGCAACAGTTCCATAACTGCTCTCCTTGCCTCTGATCTTAGTCCATCTTCAAGCCAATCTCTGTTCCTGTCAGACTAGTCTTTCATACTCGGATCTGATAACATTTTCTGCTTAGATGCCTTATTGCCTACTTTTTGCTTGCATGATAATACCCCAAATCTCCAACATGATATTTAAGATCTTTCTGCCTACCTCACCAGCCTGGTCTCTTAACACACATCTCCACATGGAACTATTCCTAAGCATCTGATGTGCACCTCCAATTATATCTTTAGGCTTTTTCATATTTGGTCCTGTCTCACTGGAACAAACCTTCAATTACCCTTTTACCTGGCAAACTTGTATAACAGGTCTCAGTGTAGATGGTAAATCCTTTTTTGAATATCCTCTTCTACAGATTAAATTTCAACCTCCTATTTCCAAAGGTAATGTTTACTTGCTTCTCAAAATGCATATATAGTAAAAGTTTGGATTGCAAGGCACTTGGACTGCATGGGTTCTGCAAGAGAAGCAAATATTTCTAAAATATTGTAACTTGATCAACAAGCGATGTCTTGCAATACGGGTGACATGTCACATGATCATAACTGAGCCAGTCATTTTTTTTTTTTTTTTTGTTATTTTAGACAGCTCTGTTTCTTTTTTTTTTTAATGTTTTATTTATTTCTAGGAGAGAGAGAGACAGCGTGAGCAGGGTAGGGTCAGAGAGAGAGGGAGTCACAGACTGAAACAGGCTCCAGGCTCTGAGCTGGCAGTCAGCACAGAGCCCGACGCGAGGCTTGAACCCACGAACCGTGAGATCATGACCCAAGCGAAAGCCGGACGCTTAACCGACTAAGCCACCCAGGCGCCCCTGTTTCTTTTTTTTTCTTTCTTTCTTTCTTTTTTTTTTTTTTTTTTTTACAAATAGTTTATTGTCAGATTAGTTTCCACATAACACTCAGTGCTCATCCCCACAAGTGTCCTCCTCCATGCCCATCCCCCTCCCCCACATCCATCAGTCCTCAGTTTTTGTCAGCATTCAAGAGTCTCTCATGGTTTGCCTCTCTCCCTTTCCCCCCACCATTTCCACCCTTCTTCTCCCCCTTGGTCCTCTGTTAAGTTCCTCCTAATCCTCCTATACGTGCACACATATGATATTTGTCCTTCTCTGCCTGACTTATTTCGCTCAGCATAACACCCTCAAGGTCCATCCATGTTGCTACACATGGCCAGATTTCATTGTTTCTCATTGCCATGTAGTATTCCATGGTATAGATAAACCACATCTTCTTGATCCATTCATCTGTTGATGGACACTTAGGCTCTTTCCAGGTTTTAGCTATTGTGGAGAGTGCTGCTATGAACATTGGGGTACATGTGCTCCTATGCATCAACATTTCTGTATCCCTTGGGTAAATTCCTAGCAGTGCTATTGCTGGGTCATAGGGGAGTTCTATTGTTAGTTTCCTAAGGAACCTCCACACTGTTTTCCAGAGGGGCTGTACCAGTTTACATTCCCACCAACAGTGTAGGAGGGTGCCCGTTTCTCCACATCCTCGCCAGCATCTAGAGTTCTCTGATTGGCTCATTTTAGCCACTCTGACTGGTGTGAGGTGGTATCTCAGTGTGGTTTTGATTTGTATTTCCCTGATGAGGAGGATGCTGAGCATCGTTTCATGTGTCTGTTGGCCATCTGGATGTCCTCTTTGGAGAAGTGTCTGTTCATATCTTCTGCCCATTTCTTCACTGGGTTGTTTGTTTTTCAGGCGTGGAGTTTGGTGAGTTCCTTGTAGATTCTGGATATCAACCCTTTATCTGATATGTCATTTGCAACTATCTTTTCCCATTCCATTGGTTGCCTATTAATTTTCTGGGTTGTTTCCTTGGCTGTGCAGAAGCTTTTAATCTTGATGAGGTCCCAACAGTTTATTTTGGCTCTTGATTCCCTTGCTTTTGGGGATGTGTCAAGTAAGAAGTTGCTGCGGTGGAGGTCAAGGAGGCTGTTTCCTGCTTTCTCCTCTAGGGTGTTGATAGTTCCTGTCTCACGTTCAGGTCCTTTATCCATTTTGAGTTTATTTTTGTGCATGGTGTGAGAAAATGATCTAGTTTCATTCTTCTGCATGTTGCTATCCAGTTCTCCCAACACCATCTGTTAAAAAGGCTGTCTTTTTTCCATCGGATATTCTTTCCTGCTTTGTCAAAGATTAGTTGGCTGTATACTTTTGGGTCCACTTCTGAGTTCTCAATTCTGTTCCATTGGTCTATGTGTCTGTTTTTGTGCCAATACCATACTATCTTGAGGATGACAGCTTTGTAGTAGAGGCTAAAGTCTGGGATGGTGATCCCTCCCGTTTTGGTTTTATTTTTCAGGATTACTTTGGCTATTCGGGGTCTTTTGTGGTTCCATACAAATTTTTGGATAGTTTGTTCTAGTTTTGAGAAGTATGCTGGTGCAATTTTGATTGGAATTGCATTGAATGTGTAGAGTGCCTTAGGTAGTAATGACATCTTAACTATATTTATTCTTCCTTTTATAAATATTTTTTTTAAATATTTTTATTTATTTCTAGGAGAGAGAGAGAGACAGCGTGAGCAGGGGAGGGTCAGAGAGAGAGGGAGACACAGACTGAAACAGGCTCCAGGCTCTGAGCTGGCAGTCAGCACAGAGCCCGACGCGGGGCCCGAACCCACGAACCGCGAGATCATGACCTAAGCGAAAGTCGGACGCTTAACCGACTAAGCCACCCAGGCGCCCCTATATTTATTCTTCCTATCCATGAGCATGGAATGTTTTTCCATTTCTTTGTGTCTTCTTCAATTTCCTTCATAAGTTTTCTATAGTTTTCAACATACAGATCTCTTGTATCCTTGGTTAGGTTTATTCCGAGGTATTTTATGGTTTTTTGTGCAATTGTGAATGGGATCAGTTTCTTGATTTTCTTTCTGTTGCTTCATTGTTGGTGTATAAAAATGCAACCGATTTCTGTACGTTGATTTTGTACCCTGCAACTTGGCTGAATTTTTTTTTTTAAATGTTTTATTTATTTCTAGGAGAGAGAGACAGCGTGAGCAGGGAGGGTCAGAGAGAGGAGTCACAGACTGAAACAGGCTCCAGGCTCTGAGCTGGCAGTCAGCACAGAGCCCGACGCGGGGCTCGAACCCACGAACCGCGAGATCATGACCTAAGTGAAAGTCGGACGCTTAACGGACTAAGCCACCCAGGCGCCCCATGAATTCTTGGATCAGTTCTAGTAGGCTTCTGGTGGAGTCTGTCGGGTTTTCTATGTAGAGTATCATGTCATCTGTGAAGAGTGAAAGTTTGACTTCCTCTTTGCCAATTCTGATGCCTTTGATTTCCTTTTGGTGTCTGATGGCTGATGCTAGGACTTCCAGCACTATATTAAACAACAGTGGTGAGAGTGGACAATCCTGTCGTGTTCCTGATCTCAGGGGGAAAGCTCTGAGTTTTTCCCCGTTGAGGATGATGTTCGCTGAAGGCTTCTCATAGATGGCTTTGATGATGTTTAAGTAGGTTCCTTCTCTTCCAACTTTCTCGAGAGTCTTTATTAAAAAGGGGTGCTGTATTTTGTCAAATGCTTTTTCTGCATCTATTGACAAGATCATATGGTTTTTATCTTTTCTTTTATTGATATGATGTATCACATTGATTGATTTGCGAATGTTGAACCAGCCCTGTAACCCAGGAATGAATCCCACTTGATCTTGGTGGATGATTCTTTTTATATGCTGGTGGATTCGATTTGCAAGGATCTTGTTGAGAATTTTTGCATCCGTATTCATCAAGGATATTGGCCTGTAGTTCTCTTTTTTTGTTGGATCTCTGTCTGGCTTGGGAATCAGAGTGATGCTGGCTTCATAAAATGAGTCCGGGAGTTTTCCTTCGATTTCTATTTTTTGGAATAGCTTGAGAAGAATGGATATTAATTCTGTTTTAAATGTCTGGAAGAATTCCCCAGAGAAGCCATCAGGTCCAGGGCTCTTATTTGTTGGGAGATTTTTGATCACTGATTCAATTTCTTCACTTGCTATGGGGCTGTTCATGTTTTCTATTTCTTCCCGTGTGAATTTTGGTAGTGAGTGTGTGTTTAGGAATTTGTCCATTTCTTCTAAGTTGTCAATTTGTTGGCATATAATTTTTCATAGTATTCCCTGATAATTGCTTGTATTTCTGAGGGGTTGGTTGTAATAAGTCCATTTTCATTCATAATTTTGTCTATTTGGGTGCTCTCTCTTTTCTTTTGGATAAGTCTGGCTAGAGGTTTGTCAATTTTGTTTACTTTATCAAAAAACCAACTCTTGGTTTCATGGATCTGTTCAATTGTTTCTTTGGTCTCTATGTTGTTAATTTCTGCTCTAAGTTTTACTATTTCTCTTCTTCTACTGGGTTTAGGGCGTTCTTGTTGCTCTGCCTCTAGTTCCTTTAGGTGAGCTGTTACATTTTGGACTTGCGCTTTTTCTAATCTCTTGAATTAGGCCTGGAGAGCAATGTACTTTCCTCTTAGGACTGCCTTTGCCGCATCCCATAGATTTTGAATTGTTGTGGTTTCATTTTCATTTGTTTCCATATATTTTTTAATTTCATCTCTAATTGCCTGATTGGCCCATTTATTGTTTAGAAGGGTGTTCTTTAACTTCCATGTTTTTGGAAGGTTTCCAGACTTCTTCCTGTAATTGATTTCAAGTTTCAAAGCATTGTGATCTGACAGTGTGCATGGTATGATCTCTATTCTTTTATATTTCTTGAGGGCTGCTTTATGTCCCAGTATGTGATCTATCTTGGAGAATGTGCCATGCACACTTGAGAAGAAAGTAAATTCCCTGGCCTCAGGATGTAAAGTTCTAAATATATCTGTCAGGTCCATCTGGTCCAATGTGTCTTTCAAGTCCATTATTTCTTTAGTGATTTTCTGTCTGGTTGACCTATCCATTGCTGTAAGTGGAGTATTAATGTCCCCTGCTATTAGCACATTCTTATCTATAAGCTTGTTTCTGTTTGTTATTAATTGTTTTAGATATTTAGGTGCTCCGATATTCGGTGTGTAGACATTTATGATTGTTAGTTCTTCCTGATGGATGGACCCTGTAATTATTATGTAGTGCCCTTCTTCATCTCTTGTGATTGTCTTTAATTTGAAGTCCAGTTTGTCTGATATAAGTATCGCTACTCCGGCTTTCTTTTGATTTCCTGTAGCATGATATATATTTCTCCATCCCCTTACTTTTAATCTGAAGGTATCCTCCAGTCTAAAATGAGTTTCTTGTAGACAGCATATAGATGGATTTTGTTTTTTAATCCATTCTGCTACCCTATGTCTTTTGATTGGAGCATTCAGCCCATTTACATTCAGTGTTATTATTGAAATATGTGGGTTTAGAGTCTTTGTATCTTTTGTAGGGTTCATGTTTGTGGTGGTGTCTCTGGAATCTTTGTTCCTTGAACCTTTCCTTCAGAGCATCCCCCTCAGGATTTCTGGTAGGGCTGGCTTCGTGGTGACAAATTCTTTCAATTTCTGTTTGTTTGGAAAGGTTTTTATCTCTCCTTCTATTCTGAATGACAGGCTTGCTGGATAGAGGATTCTTGGCTGCATATTTTTACTGTTCATCACATTGAAGATCTCCTGCCATTCCTTTCTGGCCTGCCACGTTTCGGTAGATAGATCTGTCACCACTCTGATAGGTTTCCCTTTGTATGTGAGGGCCCTTTTGTCCCTAGCTGCTTTCAAAATTCTCTCTGTCCTTGTATTTTGCCATTTTTACGATGATATGTCGTGTAGAAGATCGATTCAAGTTACGTCTGAGGGGAGTCCTCTGAGCCTCTTGTATTTCCACATTGACTCCCTTCCCCAGGTCGGGGAAGTTCTCTGCTATAATTTGTTCCAGGACTCCTTCAGCACCTTTCCCTCTCTCTTCTTCTTCTGGGATTCCTATGATACGTATATTGTTGCGTTTGACCATATTGCTGAGCTCTCGAATTCTTCTTTCCTGTTCCTGGAACAGTTTGTCTCTTTTTTTGTCAGCTTCTTGTTTTTCTATAATGGTGTCTTCTTTTTTTATTTTATTTTATTTTATTTTATTTTATTTTATTTTATTTTATTTTATTTTTATTTCTAGGAGAGAGAGAGAGAGACAGCGTGAGCAGGGGAGGGTCAGAGAGAGGGAGTCACAGACTGAAAGAGGCTCCAGGCTCTGAGCTGGCAGTCAGCACAGAGCCCGACGTGGGGCTCGAACCCACGAACCTCGAGATCATGACCTAAGCGAAAGTCGGACGCTTAACCGACTAAGCCACCCAGGCGCCCCTATAATGGTGTCTTCTAAATCACTTATTCTCCTTTCTGCCTCTTCAATTCGTGCATTGGAGGCCTCTAATTTATTATGTATCTCATTTATCGCATTTTTTAATTCTTCATGCCTATTTTTATTTTCCATTCTGTCTGTAGCCATAGTTTCTTTGATGTCCCCTATGTTTTTTTCAAGCCCTGCTATTAATTTTACCGTTATTAGTCTAAAATCTTGTTCAGTTATGCTGCTGATATCTGTTTTGAGCAGTTCATTAGCTGTCATTTCTTCTTGGAGTTTCTTTGGAGGAGAGCTCTTTCATTTCGTCATTTTAGTTAGCTTTCCGGCTCTTGTTGGTTTTAAAGACCTGTTATGTTCTCTGTTTCTATGAGCGCTGCTATATCCAAGAAGACTCTTTGACTTTCCTGGGCCTATCCTTTCAGAGATTGTTTTTTGAATGGTATCCCTCGGTCTCTCTTGTTGGGACCTTATTTATTTTATTTTCCTATTCGTAGTGATATTTGGGACTCTCCACCTTGTGTACTCTAGCTTTTTTCTTGAGGTAGCCCTGGAAAAGAAAACAGACAGACAAACACACAGGGAGCAGGAGAACACAAACGCACAGGCTAATTCAACTAACATGCAAAGCGAGATGGAAAACGAAAAAGTTAATAGAAAAGACGGAGGAGGGAGGGCGAATAATAGGGAGCATCAAATACATACAAGGGTCAAAAAGGGGAAAAGAAAAGGAAAAAAGAAGAAAACCGATGGACAAAGAACGGTTTAAAGCATATACCTGGTTTTCCCAGCTACAGTTAAATAGCCGTGTGTATGCAGTGCTGGTTGAAGAGCATAGAGAAAAAGAGACGAGACAGATTTGGAAATAGAATGAACAGGCAGAAGGGATAAGAAGCTTTTTTCAAAGAGGTAAAGGGTAGAATATGGTTGGATAGGTGAGAGAAGGATGCTGGAATTATCCAGAGAAAC
Organism: Proteles cristata cristata; assembly: GCA_017311185.1. Lineage (NCBI taxonomy): Eukaryota > Metazoa > Chordata > Mammalia > Carnivora > Hyaenidae > Proteles > Proteles cristata. The sequence continues at coordinate 306,011 of JAESUZ010004636.1, forward strand.
TATATAGTCTAATTACTCCTGAGAGAAATAGGTGAAAAGGTCGGTAGGTGTAGAATTTACATTTACAGAATGGACTTGTGATTTTTTAAGCAAGCTGGCCACCAGAGTTAATCAGGTCAGTGTTTTGGGGAAAAAAGCGAGAAAAGAGAAAGAAGAAGAAAAAAAGAAAGAGTAAAGAAAGGGAAAAAAAAGAAAGAAGAAAAAAAAGGAAAAAAACAAAAAACAAAAAAAGGAAAAAAGAGAAAAAAAAAAGGGAGGAGGGCACCTCTCAGGCAGGGATGGGCGTGGCGTGATTAGATGCCTCAGACGGGGGTTCTGCCTTGGTGATTGTGGGGAGGAGAGTGAGGGTGCTCCAGTCCCTTCTTGAACCCCGCGCTGCAGCTCGCTTTTTTTTGGCGTGTCAACTCCCCGTTCCAGGGACGCAGCCAAAGTTGGTTGCACTCTTCAACCCAGGCCAGTCCCAATCTCCGAATCCCAATCCGCGCACCCAGCTGAAATTGCCTTAGACACAGCTTCCCAGCCAAACCCCTCGGGCTATTCTAGGCTCCCTGCTGAGCTCTGTGGGAGGAGTCAGAATCGCTGCTTCCTTCTCTAGGTTGGTCTGGCGCGCATGCTCAGGGGCTTGCCTGCTGGGTCCGTGTAGCCCAAGCCCGCTGGAGTGAGGAAAACCGGGTCCCTCTATGGCTCGTCACCCAAAACACGAACTCACAGGCAAATTTCCCAGTTTTTAGCTCTTTGCCTTCCCTCTCGAGTTCCAGCCAGCCAGGAGCGCGGATGCCCGGTGTCAGCGCGGCTCTTTCAGTAGCCCCAGCTGCCTGGGAGCTACAATGGCGGCAGGCGCACCGCCGCTCTGAAATCCAACCTCCAGTAGCGGCACAAAGAAGCAGTTTGTGTGCTCAGCCTCCCCCAGGACCACTTGGCGCGAGGGGACCTGGTGTGCAGGTATTTGGCAAGTGCGGTCTTTCTATGCACAGAGCGGAGGTTTTTTCCCCCGGGCAGAGGTTTTTCTGTTTTGGACTCTTTCTTTTTCCCCTCTCACTCCCCATAGAGGGTAGAGGGGGATCGCCTCCCACCCTGGTGTCTCCGATCCCGGTCCGATTTTATCTTCCCCGGTTCGCACTCACGTTAGAAGTCTTTCTCAGTGGATTCTGCGTCCTTTTTCTCTCAATCTCTCAGGTTTTGTAAGGTTTCCAATGGCTTCAGATCTTTTCTGTGTGATGTATGGGCGCGAGTGCAAGTATGGAGCTCCTTACTTCTCCGCCATCTTGCCCTCTATCTGCTTATATTTTTGAATATAGACAATGATCTCTGTGGTTATTCTAGGACATAGTATACTGTGATAAATTTGTTCCATTTTTATTTAAATTCAACAACTGATTTTTGTCGAAAGCAATGTGAAATCTTATTTTGTTATCAATTCATTTGAAAGATACTTGCAATTGGAAAACTTGTTTTCTAATTCTTTGATTAGCCTTCTTAAACTATTGTTAGCATTCTCTCCACAGGGATTAAAAAAAAAAATCCCTGGGCCCTGTCATGTGGATATGTCACTGGGAGACCTGTTTTCCTCTGGACGGTTGGATTTAAGCTTTGGTTCATTCAAGTCTTCCATAGTATTACACCTACTGTTCACAGAAATTTTCTTCTCCAGATATTATATGCTCTGTTCTGAATTTTCCCATAAAGATTTGCTCTTCTGCTTGTTTTGTAATGATATGTTTAGTGTATGAGGGAATTTTGGTTAGATTGTCCACACTTATTTTTTTTTTTTTCAAAAAAAATTTTTTAAAATGTTTTATTTCTTTCTAGGAGAGAGAGAGAGAGAGACAGCATGAGCAGGAGAGGGTCAGAGAGAGGAGTCATAGACTCTGAAACAGGCTCCAGGCTCTGAGCTGGCCGTCAGCACAGAGCCCAATGCGGGGCTCGAATCCACGAACTGCAGATCATGACCTGAGCGAAAGTCGGATGCTTAACCGACTAAGCCATCCAGGCGCCCCTAGATTGTCCACACGTAAAATTATTCTTAAAATCATGTCATCAGATGAGAAGTTGGCAGAAGGCAGAGCAACACTTATAACATCTGTAAGTTCTACACCTTCATTTGCCATGAGACTGAATCTGTCGACTGGAATGCTGGATTTCCGGCTACTTTTCTTGAGGCCCCTGTTCCATGCACAAGCCTCCAGGCTGGTAGCAGGAGGAAGTTGAGGCTGGATATGTGGGACAGCGCTCCCCTCCCCTACCACACTGAACCCCAGTAGCTTCACTTTTATTTATGTATGTTGAGCTTCTGAGTAAAATTTCATTTGACATAAAAGTGAATTGAGCATATTGGTACAAAAATATTTTGAAAACAGGTGCCATAGTTAGAATCTGAATAAAGCTTAGGGGGTAGATACAAAAACAAATCTGCCTAAAAGCAGATTTTGGTTCTGGCTATCTCCTGCATGGCCTGAGTATCCAATCCGTTCTCTTTACAGGCTGCTAAGTAACCAACCCTTCAGTTTTTAAACCTATAGGTCATCACACATAGAGTCTCCAAGGACAATTCATGTTTATAGTGGACCCAATGTTCACACTGTGCAATAACTGTCTGGTGAGTGCCTTTGACATTTCCTCCCCACCGAGGGCTGAGGAAGGCTGAGCTCCTTATCTTGAAGAGCATCCTGCATGCCATCTTTCTTTTTTCTGAAAACTTACTCAAGTAGGCATAGTATCCATTTTATTCTGTTTATCTTTATAATTTAAATAATAAAATTTTTAAATATCTAAAGTATGCAAGGGCACAGGAGAAGTGAGTCAGATATTGTTTATTCCTGTGTCCCTCCAATGGTGCTCTTATCTCCCTTGTCACTTGGGGAGACCATTGCTTGTGTTTTGTTTGACCAGAGGTCCTTGCCCATCTTCTGGAGGGAGACAGCAGCACTCTCTCCTTGGGGAATTGCTCTTCCCCTATTCCATGTGTTCTGGAGAGGAGGGTTTCAACACAACCTTCCTGAGCCTGGCTGTGGGTGAGTCATATGACCAAATAGGCAAGTCAAGATTCCCCAATGGGATTTCAACTTTCTTTAGCAGAGAAAGAAGTTCTCTTTCCCCTGGAATTTATCAATGTGAGATGAGGTACTAATTGCAGACTCTTCTTAGTTAGCTCAGATCTGCTCTGCTTTTGTCTGTGTGATAGAAGGACTGATTTTATGCTCTCCTGGTAATATTCTTAGGGTAGCAAGAAGCCTATCTCCTTGGCAGGGTGCCTCTAGCATGACTCTGCCCAGGAAACAGATAGTTTCTATAAAGGAGAGGATTTCTATTTCTGAGAACTTCAAAATTTTAGTCTTTCCCTTTCAAAGCACTGTCATCTTTTCTTGCCTCGAAAAGTTTGGAAACTAAAACTAAAGTTTTATGACAGATTGTTGCTCCCACCACTTCTGTGGTTGAGGCAAAAGCAAACAAGCATTTAATGGTTTTCACCCTTTAACTCTTTCCTGTTTGTGCTATCCTGATTGAGTCCATACCAATTACTTCTATATGCAAAATATCTGCTGTAAAATATATTTTTTCCTATAGCCTGCTTGCTTGTATTAATCTCATAATTCAATTATATAAATAGCTGCACTAAAGAGAATTAAAATAATTATTTATTTGAACCTTTCTAGTTGTACTACCTTCACATTTCTGGTCCCATGAAAACATTATGAACATAGCTACCTTTATATTCAAATTCATCCTTTCCATGTCATTGACAGCTAGTTTCTACCTTTCAAATGCATATGTGTTGAATAGATTCCTTTCTGCTGCCTGAAAAGTGTAGTGGGAAGGACAAATTGTAAGAATGCCACTGATGTGATCTGCTATGCAGGTGAATGAAGAGCTAGGATATAGGTCACCACTTGGGTCCAGCTTGTCTCTGTCTTCCTTTTATTCATACCAGAGTGGTTGAGAATGGGTGCATTTCATTTTAACAGAGTGCATTTCATTAATAATAAAACTGAATCAAAGCTTTTGGAGTTTCTTTTTCTAAAGACATTAATGAAGTGTATATAATTTTATTGTATTACTTCTCCAATCATGGTTACTTTTCTTTTGTTACGAGAGTAGGTGACTCTTGCTGTGGCATATTGGGTGCATAACCTTGGATTTCTCTTCACTTCTGGGATTGCTTCCCCCCTGCTTAGGATATCCCTTTCCCATCCATTATGCAAAGGGAATCCAAAATCTGGAGGTAAAATGCATATTTAAATCATGTGTCATGTCTAAGCATTTCAGATGTAGATGTGGTATTGACATCTAAATATTAGATGCCTTGAAATGACACTGATTTAGATGTAAAAGACTGTAACATTTCTTTCCTACTGGTAAAGATTACCCAGGAAAGGTTATACTTATGCCCCCAAACAGTTATGCTTATAGTTCAGCAAATGATTGCCTCTCAATATGTGAAAAAAGTAACAAGTGTTCAAAATATATCTTTTGAAGAGATTACAATGTTTAAATACTTGGAGATTATTTCCTAGGAAATTTTCCCATGCAGATCTTTATTAAAAATTTCTTATATAAGAGAAAAGAAACATTTCAGCAGCACAGGTATCAACTATAGCATAGGTTAACTATACTTATAGGTAAAAGGAAAGCCATCTCTCCTCATAAGAGTTAGGGTTCTCTCAAATGATATAATTAAAGGACAAAGTAATTAATCTTACATTGGCCTTAATGCTAGAATGAGGTTGTAGTTATTGAAAACCTAATTGTGGTGTGTATTCTGAGAACTCACAACTACTGCAGTGAAAGGTCCTGCAAACTCATTAAATACTTCAAGTATAAATAGTGTAAAAACCACCTTCTACCCCTTGTCAAGGTTATGCCCCATTTGTGTTAACAAATAACACAGGTACTATTAGCAGATATTTTATAGACTACTCATTGGAAAGCCAATGCAGACCTATAATTAACATTATGTTCACATACATTGTGTTCTAAATGTACAATTTCTTTTAGCTCCCTAGATAAGTATGCATTGCAGCATGTTAGAGTTACATAATGTAAACTTCTCGAGTGTACAGAATACAGTAAAATATTAACAAATACCATGAATATTTTTAGGTTTAGATAAGAAGATTTTTGAATTGATAGAAAAAGACAATAGTGTCAAAGATCTATCTTACTTTATGAAGTTAAGACATGTAAGTAGTCTAAATATATTTTCAAAGGGCAAATTATTAATGTTTGCATCCTGAGGAGGAAAAGAATGAAACAGAAAAGTGCCTATATTATCTATTAACTATATTAATTTTAAAAACCCTCTACTTATGAAATGACCTATCTAATAACTTCATGGATCATTCAAAGTATGTGAGAGACTTATCTGTAGTATGACTTTGAGGCTCTTTAACCTAGAATGCCCATTAGGAGGGAGTACAACATTCTTTCAGGAAGTTCAAAATCATTCTTTCTTTGGAATTCTACTCAGGTTTTACACATGATTTTCACTGAGACTTGGGAAAGAACAAAGGGCACATTGTGGCACCCTTGCTTTAGGACAAAGTGATTTACAGGACAGAAAGTTTGCTTTTGATTATCCTTACTCTTATTCTGAGCCTTTCTTCCAGTTTTAGAGGCAATGGTGCTGGAGGTGGGAAGGGACTCTTCATTTTCTTGCATCAGGTGCTGAATCCTTTCACTTACCTCTTCCCTCAGCTCCCTCCACTCCAAACCGGAACTCCTAAGTCATCAGTATATTGAATTTAATAATTAGTTTGAGAGATGACCTTCTATGTTCTCTTTTCCACGTGTAAGAATATGTGTAATTTCAAATGGCTTATAAGTGGAAGTCTATTGATTAGGGTCAGGGGTTTTAAGGTTAAGTCAACTGTTTCGTTTTTCTTATTTACTTGTGTGTATGAAAACTAGAGACAGTTTAGTATTCCCCTCTCCAGAAGGTACTTCGTTCTAAGAGAATTGTGACTTGTTTGTTAATATTACTTAATTATTATTATTACTTATATTTCTACCTCAGTTGTAATATTTGCTGCTTACTTGCTGCTACATGATAGAAAATGCTCAATCATAAGGCTCCAGGCCTATATATGGTTAATACACTGGGAGACAAAATTGTAGTATATTCACACAATAGAATACAGCAAGGAGAAGAAACAAAGTACTGCTTCATTCAAACCACGAAAAAATCTAAATGATCCATCCTGAGTTAGTCAGACACAAAAGAGCATATACTGTATGGCTCCATTTCTTCAAAGTGCAAACACAAGCTCTTTTTCGTGGCGCCTCGGAGGCGGTAGGCAGCCTCAAGATGAAGCTGAACATCTCTTTCCCAGCTACTGGCTGCCAGAAACTCATTGAAGTGGACGATGAACGCAAACTTCGTACCTTTTATGAGAAACGAATGGCTACAGAAGTTGCTGCTGATGCTTTAGGGGAAGAGTGGAAGGGTTATGTGGTCCGAATCAGTGGTGGCAATGATAAACAAGGCTTCCCCATGAAGCAGGGTGTCTTGACCCATGGCCGCGTCTGCCTACTGCTGAGTAAGGGGCATTCCTGCTACCGACCACGGAGGACTGGAGAAAGAAAGCGCAAATCTGTCCAGGGTTGCATTGTGGATGCCAATCTCAGTGTTCTCAACTTGGTCATCGTGAAAAAAGGGGAGAAGAATATTCCTGGACTCACTGATACTACTGTGCCTCGTCGCTTGGGGCCCAAAAGAGCTAGCAGAATCCACAAGCTTTTCAGTCTCTCAAAGGAAGATGATGTTCGCCGGTATGTTGTGAGAAAGCCCCTAAACAAAGAAGGTAAGAAACCTCGAACCAAAGCACCGAAGATTCAGCGTCTTGTCACTCCACGTGTCCTCCAACACAAGCGTCGGCACATTGCTTTGAAGAAGCAGCGCACAAAGAAAATCAAGGAAGAGGCTGCAGAGTATGCTTAGCTTTGGGCCAAGAGAATGAAGGAGGCCAAAGAAAACCGCCAAGAACAGATTGCCAAGAGACGGAGGCTGTCTTCGCTGAGAGCTTCTACCTCAAAGTCTGAGTCCAGTCAAAAATGAGATTGTTTTAAGAGGAACAAATAAATTTATAAGATCAGACATCAAAAGAAAAAAAAAAGTGCAAACACAAGCAAAATGTATCAAATCTTATGTATTTGATAGACATAAGAATAGGAGTTAACTTTGGAAGGAGGTAGTGACTGGGAGGTGGCGGGAAGGAGGCTTTGCGGGGCTGATAATGTTCCATATGTATAATGGATATAAAGATTGTTCACTTCGTCTAAATTAATTGAGGCATTCACACTCTATTATATGTATATAATGTTTTATTATATGGATATTATATACTTTATGTATATTGAATGTTTTACTTCAAAAACATTGCAAATCCGGGGCACCTGGGTGGCTTAGTCGGTTAAGCGTCCGACTTTCGCTTAGGTCATGATCTCGCGGTTCGTGGGTTCGAGCCCCGCGTCGGGCTCTGTGCTGACTGCCAGCTCAGAGCCTGGAGCCTGTTTCAGTCTGTGACTCCCTCTCTCTCTGACCCTCCCCTGCTCACACTGTCTCTCTCTCTCTCTCCTAGAAATAAATAAAAATATTTAAAAAAATAAAAAATAAATAAAATAAAAAAACAAAACATTGCAAATCCCATTTTGTGACAAGGAAAAGAACAGTTGAAGGTACTTTACAGCTGCATAAGGACTTGTACTGGAATCGGGAAGTCGTGAAAAAGGAAGCAGCTCTCCAGCTATCTGTGTAGCACATGGTACCTCTCCTCCTGTGCCATGTACCCTTTTCTTTCCTTAGACCAAAGGATCACTCTCTATTTCATTTCTTCAGCTCTCTCATAACTGCCACTTGTGCATGCTCTGGGGTTTCCATAGTTTCGGATGAATGTGGCGGCACCCTTTCACCTTCAGTACCACCTTCTCAATAGGCCAGTCTCCCCCCTTCTCTGCGGAATTCCTGAGAGGTGGCTCTTGATCACCAGCACACCCATATGAGCTCTGCCCTTGAGAAGGTGCCCACAAATACCGTAGAAGCTGAGACTTGGAAGGTGGGGAACGGACCTGGATCGCACTGAACCCCAGCCCATTCCACCCGCTTGTCTTCTCCCACTAACGCAATCTCAAGAGTGTCTCCTCCCATAGTGAAAGTAGTACCCCCTTAATTCAAATGCTACAGTGGCTTTCTCTGGGATGTGAGAACCTGAGTTACCTTTATTCTCTTCTTTGTGTCCTTTTTAAAGCCCAAGTTGTTACAATTAACTTATAATCATTTTATAATTAGAATATGGCAATTTCTATTAAAAATAAAATGGATTTAAAACCTGTCAAGAGGATGAATCTGGCTTTCTTGTGAGATATTGAAAAGCACATGAATTATTGGAATTTTGAGATTCAGGGAATATTTATTATTGCTTTAGCTGGAGAACAGTCTTTTGAATCAGGCTCTATAATTCTAGAAAATCTTCTGTGGGTCATTGTAAATAAGTACCAGGGATGGACAGTCACATGAAGAAAGTTAAAGGCCAGATGAATGGAGAAAAATTGGAAGTAGAAATAGTAAATTTGTCTCAGAGCCTTAGATGGTCTTTCTGCTGGTGTTTTAAATTTGTCTGTAGAAAGAAAGGGTTATTAGATGGGCTGTGGTGTTTCCTCAAACCTCTGAGAAGTTGATGCTGAATCTAATCCTTCTGTGGCTCTAACTCAAGGAAATACAAAGAATACCAGATCCATAACAGATGAAACATGTCTACCACACCCCTCTAGCTCATCCTAGGGATGGGCCGTTGAGTAAGTTGTAATTAACAAACTGCTGAAATTGATGAGAAGTAGCTGCATCAGAGAATGAGAGCAAGTCCTGATGGGGCATAAATATTGAAGGAAATTTATTGCTGATGGTTGTAACGGAAGTGGCCTGCATAAACCCAGACTTGGCTCTCCTAACCACAGCTGTTTTGGGTTATAGTCATCGGGCCTCTGGTGTGTGGATCTGTGCCATATTGTCCTCACTTTTTTGTATCATTAAATAACATGGTACTGGGTGAAGCTTGTGTCTCTGGCAATTTTGATTATAAATCCAAATCGCTGCTACTGAGCAGTAAGGGTTGTAATGTATGCTACCAAATTTATTTCCGAAGATTCTTCCAGATTTTAAATGCTCAAATTTATATGAAAACAAACCTTTGGAAAAATATTCAAATGATGCCAAGGGTAAGCTCTTCAGTAATTTTTGGTCGACAATATGGTTTTTTTTTTACCCCTTTTGCAAAGAAATCCATAGGATTCTTTATTATAATACAACATATAACCCATCATAATAAAACTTTTCTATTGAAAAGATCAGTTTTCTCAAGAATAGGACATCAAGAGAAGCACAACATAGGTACTGACTTTTATCAAATTGGGGTGAAGACACTTTCAAACATTAACTTTTATCATACTCAGAGCTGGAAAAATAAAAGACTTTTTAAAGGAAAAAATATTTTCAATTTAATTCATTCAAAAGGAACCATGATGTATATATAAAAAAATAACATATTCTCATTTTCTGTTTGATTTTGAACTTGTCTTTTCACCTGTCTTTTACAGATAAAGTGATAAAATGGGACAGTTCAATTGATGCTTGGAATATAATTCAAGGAGGCAAAAGTTGCTGACATGTGTTTTGAGAAACCGCGAGTTTTATAAAAATTTATACAGTAGTGGCAACCAATAGAGAAAATGTATATGCCATGTCTTTTCTAGGTGCACAAAGCACCTTACATCTATTATGTCATTTATTCTCACAAATACAGAGAACCTTTTCAGTGTACATTACATGGGCAGGGGATAACATTTGCATTGGTGGGAAATGTCTTTTGCATGATCTGACTTTCCAGGGTCTGCACTTTTTTTTTGTACAAAAGTAAAAATGTAACATTTTTTATTTTTAAAAACGTTTAAAATTTATTTTGTAGAAATATACTATTTTGGCAATTATTTGAGCAACTAAGATTCCTTATGACATTCACAGATTTTCCTTGTTCCTATGACTTATTTTGTAAGGGTTGTTTCTGAATGAGTAATAACAAAATCATCAATGCCTCTTTACTGAAATTTAAAAGAAATATTTTGTATATGACTTCCTTTTTCCCTATGAGAGGTATCAAATTGGGTGTGCAGTTACAATTTTTCAGTTTTCACTTTATTTTTTATTTATTTATTTATTTATTTATTTCTAGGAGAGAGAGAGAGAGAGAGAGAGACAGTGTGAGCAGGGGAGGGTCACAGAGAGAGAGGGAGACACAGACTCTGAAATTGGCTCCGGGCTCTGAGCTGGCAATCAGCACAGAGCCTTACGCGGGGCTCGAACCCACGAACCGCGAGATCATGACCTAAGTGAAAGTCGGGCACTTAACCGACTAAGCCACCCAGGCGCCCCCAGTTTTCACTTTAATGCTTTGTAACATAGCCCCTTGGGTCAATAATAGTTTACATGTGAGTCAAAATACCATAAATAAGCTTTTATTGGACTGAAAAATAGACACATTTTAATTTTGACAGTGTAGAAAAAAATACCATCTTTTCCAATTTCCTATGTTTTGGGGGCTTAGTTTATGTCCAGCTGTCACTGTTTACATCTCCTGCTATTTTTGCAATGAATAATTGCCTGAACCCTGAGAAAACAATTTCTTTTTGAAAAGAATTAAAGTCATCCATCATAAATATACTGTTATTTCATTTGTGAAGCTACTCTCTGATAAAGGTTTGGAGTATCTGAGCTAAAGTTTCTGTGGACATTGGCTCTGTGATCAAAGTATAATGTATAGATACTAATGAGGGATTATTGCCCATTGGTTCTCTGTATCTCTCCTTTATTGTCTTAGTCCCAGTTTCTTGTCTTGTTTCATATGCTTTTCAATTTTTTTCTTCTTCACCTTTCCTTACCCCATGCTCAAGTAATTTTATTTCCAAACTTATATTGAAATTTCAGTGATTCATTGGAATTTAAGGTGTTTAGAAGGAAATTAGAAGTTTAAAGGAAAGTATAGTTATTAAAAACAACAACAAAAAGTGCATCCACAACTGAATTTTAAAACTTCCTTTAAATTCAGCTCTTGTCATATTGTTAGATATAGCTGGGAAACAGGTGGAAGCATTATGAATATTAGCTTCCTCTTCTCATTGGACAGTTTTTGAATATATTTTGGCCCACTGGTCTTGGCATTCATCTGATCAACTGTTAATGCACTCTGGGGCAAGAGAAAACTTCCATTTTACAAATATGGAAACTGAAAGGAAGACTGGTTATGTACCTAACATGATCTTAGGTGGCAATGGGAGAAATCGAGACTCTACTGCCTTTGCTGGCCATTTGGTGTGCTACCTATTGTGTCATGGCCTCAGTAGAGGCCTGTTTGGTGCCAGAAGTCACCAGCTCCCATGTCGTAGAAACAATTGGGAATATGCAACATTGTAGGGGAGGTGTACTGAAAAGTATTTCAGTACAGAATATTTTGGTGAAATTAAAGATTGGGAAGTTCTTCTTTAGAACATACGGGAGTCATCTGAGCATACTTGCTGCTGTGGCTTTTTTGTTTATCATACACTACATATATATTTTATTGTTTGATAAACATTTTATTTTGTAGTATGCCTTTTGACAGCAATATATTTAAAAATAAAAGAGCACGATTAATTAAATATGAAGGGCTGAATTTTCAAATCTCAAGAAAATTGATGATGTTTGTGTAATTTGTTTCTGATGTCTGTAAATAGTTACATTTGAGGTGGTACTTTTTGATCACATAAAAATCAGAAGACACAGATACATTAAAAATAATTAGCACCACTCAAAATGTTATCATTTGTTTTAAGAGAATTGTAGAAAAAGGCAATAACGTAACACATGCAGTTGCAGAAAGTACATTTACACATAAGCCTATGAAAGATGTCTTTTCATTTAGATCAAGTGACAGTTGTATCTTTATTTGCTTTTTTTTATTCTAAATTTTTATGTGTAGAGCTGTGGTGTTTGGTTTCATCACCTGAGGAAGAGATTCACAAATGTTGAAAAGATGCTGGTTTTATATCAATGGCATTGGGACAGAAGTTGTAGAAATAGAAATAAACCAAATAGAAAATTAGTTAACTTTAACAATAGTTCATATTTTTTCTTCTGCGACATGGAATCAAATATATCTGGGAGTTTATCCTGTGGAAGATGAAACATTTGACAATATTGTGATTGCCATTGGAAATTTGGTTAAATTTGGCAATGATAGGCATGTACATTTTGATGGGCTACAGAATAATGGTAAAAGTACTGTTCTTGCCAAATTAAAAAATTTGGAACTTGGAATTGGCTCACTTGAGTGCATAATTATATCTAAAGAAATTGTGCTCATCTGCTAATGAAATTAGCAACTGTATTGACAAAGCTTTAAAGTATTTTTATGAATAAACACAGTAGGTGGTATGTGAAGAATATTGAAGAGGCACCTGGGTGGTTTATTCAGTTAAGCATCTGATTCTTGATTTCAGCTCAGGTCATGATCTCACCATTCGTGAGTTCAAGTCTGTGCTGACAGCATGGAGCCTGCTTATGATTCTCTGTCTCCCTCTCTCTCTGCCCCTCTCCTGCTCACTCACGTGCTCTCTCTCACAAAATAAATACATAAACACTTATTTTAAGTGGAAAAAAATATTGCAACAGAGAAGAACATTCTTTCTCTCCTGGCTGTTCATGTAACATCAGATTTTTAAAAAACACCTGAGACTCTAAAAAACACTTTATTAATCAACCTAAGTGTCTGATAATAGTATTAAGCATTTTTATAAATGAGTCTTAAAAATATTTGTTGCATTTTGTTCAAAGTCAGTTGGAAATATTTAATGAAGACATTCAATAAGTAAGGTGTTTATAACTTCAACTTGTGAATACTTTTAGCTAATTGTGGTTACTGAATACTAAATGTACAAACATGAAAACATTGAAATGTCTATCTATGAAAACAAAGGAAAAAATCCAAAAATAAGCAATGAGAGCATAGACTGTATAAAAGTTTTAATTTTGAAATTCTAAAATTATAGTTAGAAATCTTTTTTTTACTGTTTAGTTTTTTTTTTAATTTTATTTTAGAGAGAGAGAGCAGGTGAGGGAGAGAGGATCTCACACATGCTCCATGGTCAGCACAGAACTCCACACAGGCAGGGCTCCATCCCATGACCCTGAGACAATGACCTAAGCCAAAATCAAGAATTGGACGCTCAACCAAATGAGCCACACAGGTGTCCCTATATTTAAACATTCATTGTTGGAAGATCCTTGATGGAACATCTATCAAGAAAGATGTAGATTCTGTGCCTTATTGAAATGAAGAGAAGTTTACAGTTTTGTAGACTTGCAAATTTGGTGAAATTTTCAACAGAACCATAAGTAGGGATAATATGTTAGCAAGTTTTATATGACAAAAACACTTGATGAAGAGAGGTACTTTGAATAGAGGGAAGACTACCTATAAAATACTTGAACTGAGATAACACGTTTTAAAACAAAATTTCAAATTGAAAAGTATCCTTTAGCAGAATTCTCACTGAGCTTTTTAGTAGTGTGACAAAAGAAGTTTACTTTGATTAAAGATACTATGTTATACTGAAAGTAATAAATTAAGGATAGCAACATATATAAAAGTATTAATTATATAATTAAATTCTGTTCAAAGCTGGAAGCAAAATGTATTAATTTTTTTTACAACAGCATGTTTTTTTTATATGTATTTATTTTTTAAATGTATATCTAAGTTAGCATATAGTGCCATAATGATTTCAGGAGTAGAATCCAGTGATTCGTCCCTTATATGAGCACTCAGTTCTCATTCCAACAGTGTCTTCCTTAATGACCCTTTTCCATTTAGCCCATTCCCCCAACCCACAACCCCTCCAGCAATCCTGTTTGTTCCCTTATTTAAAGGTCTCTTATGTTTTGTCCCTCACTTTTATGTTCATCTGTTTTGTATCTTAAATTCCACATATGAGTGAAGTCATATGATATCTATCTTTGACTGATTTTGCTTAGCCTAATACCCTCTAGTTCCATCCAGTTGTTGCGAATGGCAAGATTTCATTCTTTTTGATTGCTGAGTAATACTCCATGGCACATATATACTACATCTTCTTTATCCATTCATCTGTCAATGGACATTTGGGCTCTTTTCAAACTTTAGCTATTGTCAATAACACTACTGTAAACACTGGGGTGTTAGTGTCCTTTTGAATCAGCACACTTGTATGGATAAATACCTAGTAGCAAAGCATATTAACACCTTTAATAATAAGATCCTATTTAAAATTACACTCCTCAAGAAATAGTTGTGCCGTGGTATGAGGTATACATGAGGTTAAGAAACTGATTTTAATACAGGATGTGTATTAAGATTTGTTTTTCTGCTTACACTTGCTTATAAACCATATGAAGTCTATCTTGTTTTAATACACCTAGTCACGTGTGGATAGGTGTTATTTTCTTTTTCATAAAATATTTTACTTAAAAAATGAGTTTTTGAGTAGAAGCATTGTAAATGAAAACCCGTTTTCTAACATTAAATTTTTTCACCCATTTTCACTTTTTCACTAAGATCTGACATTGTATCTTAACGTTAAATTTGTTATAATAAGTGGGAACTTTCTATTGTGATCGACAATAGATATTTTAAAGGCCTTTTCTCCCTGAAAATTCGCATGTGCTGGAGACACTAAAGTGGTGGTTTTGTCATGGAGTTGAGGAAGGAGTCCGGCAAGCAAATGTATTGTTGCAGTCAAGATCCACACAGGTATTCACTCTAGCTATTGCAAATAGAAGGAATTTAATGCAGGGAATCCATTACCTAGGTAATGGAAGGGTTGGGGAACCAAATAAGATGGTGAATTAGTTCAGGGATTAGCAATAAGAGGTCACATATAACACTGGTACCACCCCTGGGTCTGGGAAATACCAAGATATGATGCTCCCAGACCCCAGAAGCTAGGAGGAGCTAGACCCATGATGGGAATGGCCTTTCAATTTGAAAACATGCCATTTAAAGCAGGTTTGTGGGGGATGGGGGGTGACTGAGAAAATCTTGTCTTTTCCCTTTAGGCCATCTTCCAGTGCCTGCCATGGTTAAATCTACCAGCAAACAGAGCAGGGGAGGAAGTGGGAATGGGTCTGGGAGCAAAATGCAAATGACCAGTCTTGATCTCATGGTTTTGGGAGTTCAAACCCTGGTTGGGCTCTGTGCTGACAGCATCATGGAGCCTGCTTGGAATCCTCTCTCTCCTTCTCTCTCTGCCCTCCCACACTTGCACTGTCTCTGTCTCTCTGAAAATAAATAAACTTTAAAAAATGTAATCTAAAAATAAAGGTACAAAGCAAAGTATTTAATTCACAAGTCTTCACTCAGAATCTATTTATTCTAATTAGGCACATAATTATTCTTTGTACTAATTGAAGGCAGAGCAGACCCAGGAGTTTAAAAAGATAAAATGAGCTAGCAGGTGTAGACAAAAATCCAAAGTTGGAATATTTACCAATCAACAATAACGAAGACAACAGAGAAAAACCCCATGAAATTGAGACAAAATAATTTAAAAGGTTTTTTTTTTTGTGGTTGTTTAATATAAAAAACAATCTATCATAGACAACTTGAGAACCCTTGAGGACATGCCCCTGAGGCTTGAAATCTTGGATTTATTGGTATTGCTAAAGGTTGAACAGGAATCACTGAGAAAAGGTTAAATTACTCACAGTATCAGCTATTCAAATGCAGAGAATATATAAAAGTTGTTATACAGATCTGCAGATTCAACCGTCTCCTAGTTGAAAAACTAATGTATTTTGAACACTTGAAGGTATCTTGATACTAGATAGATAGATAGAGCTCTCATTACTAGAGTACAATATGTAAAAACATTAAATGTGAACAAGGAAGATTACTGTAAGGAAAAGAAGTGAAATACTATACAAGTTACCCTTAACACTCATACACACATTCCCCCCCTTCAGAGTGAAGAATCAAAGGGCAACACTAATTCATTTATGCTACAAATATTTATTGGGTACATCCTATACAACAGATATTTTCAATATGTTTTCTTTGTTTAAAAGCGGCTTTGCTTCCAAAAATCTTCTCACAGGGTAACTATATAAAGCTTAAAATAGCTAGTGAAGTGCAAATGCACTTTTAATTGCATCATTATTTATTCTGAAATTGACTTGCAAATGTAACTGGTTATGTGAATGTAGACATTTTCTTTTGCTTAGTTACTGATTACTGAAATATTCAGTTTCTTAGGGATTTGTTTATCAACTGAAATAGACTGATAATCCATTTTAAAGATACTGTTAAAGGATGTTCGTTGGATATTGTTTAACAATTTATAAAAAGGAAAAAGAAAAACTAGTATTTGCATGTTATAGCCAAAAAAACTACAATACCTTGAAATGTCTTTGTGAAGTTATTTGAAAGAAATAACAGAAAAGCAGATGAGAGGGTTGCATGGGTGGCTCAGTCAGTTGAGCATTCAACTTTGGCTCAAGTCATAATTTCATGGTTCATGGTTTGCACCTCGCATTGGGCTCACTGCTGTCAGCTCAGATCCTGCTTTGGATTCTCTGTTCCCCTCTCTCTGACCTTCTCTCTCTCAAAAACAAATAAACATGTGGAAAGAAAAAGAAGAAAAGCAGATGAAACTTAGCATTAGAGACTTGACTCCACTCTCGCCACCAATTTCAGTACCTAAAAGTATCTATAAAATATATTTATGTTTAACTGCATATTTCTGGATAGAAATCTCTTAGCTTTCACCAATCTTAAGACCCACAAATGCTAAAGTGCCATATCTCAATGAAGGATACACTGTGAATTAGTAAAGAAAAAGATCTCATTGTGGGTTGGGTATTTATATATCCTAACGTATTTATTAATGATGAAAGTGTTACCTTTGTTTCTTTAAATATACCCAGACAAATGTTAGTGAGCAATTAACACAATTAAAATCATTTTGATTTTCTAATATCATACTTGCTATTGATTATGAAATTCTAAGTCAATTAGTGTATCCTTTACAGAAGGGATGTGAAAAGATGACAGTTCTTCATTTGTAAAAGTTAAGTGGTGGAAAATGGAATTTCATTATTTACGGACTTATAATTTAACCAGTGAGAGAATAAAGATATTTATCATCTCACAGATAAATATGTTATATGTCTAATTTGTACCTACCCTGAATAGTTTCAAATTGTTAAAAATGAAAAAAGTAAATTCATGCCCAATCTTTAAAAATAATTAAATCAAACAATCTGAAATATAATAAAGAAAACATTACGTAAGACGAATCTTTTAAAGTTACCCTTCTCTCTCTCCAACTTTCTCCTTTCTCTTTTTTCACTTGCATCACCCATCTCACATTTTTATTACTGGGCTGAATTCTCTGAAAAAGATGTCCCCTCCATTCCTCACTAAAAAATCCAAAGGTTTTCAACAGGGGCACCTGGGTGGCTCAGTTGGTTAAGCATCCATCAGACTCTTGATCTCAGCTCAAGTCATGATCTCATGGTTAGTGAGACGGAGCCCCACTTCGGGCTCTGTGTTGAGAACATGGAGCCTGCTTGGGATTCTCTCTCTCCCCCTCTGCCTGCCCCTCCCCCACTCATGCATGCACAGCTGCACACATGGTATCCCTCTTTGAAAATAGATAAACTTAAATAAAACCCAAAGTTTTTAAACATAGTCTGACCATTGCATACATTTCATTTAGTGCTGATTTTAATTTCTAACTCTGAATACCGAGTTTACTAATCTTTACCTATGAATTTCTCTTTCTACTAGTATTGATAAATATGGTGAGCTACTGTCAATGTAGGCCTGAAGACTTTATTACAGTAACATATCACAAGTTCTATATTCTACCACCTAGTTAATGAAGTCAGCCCTACATATTTTTGAATCTTGAATCTACTGACTAGCCTAAGTGAGTTGCAGATGTGCCATTTGTTTCTCAAAATTTCTCCATCTCTCACTCTTGTCTTGCCTTCTCTTTCTTGCCTTGACGGGTTTATTGTCCTGTTCCTGAATTTCTGATCCTCATGTTGCTATTTGGTCATCATGGTTTGACACTTGGCTTTCTCCGAAGAACTTGATTCAACTCTAATTCTTGTGATCACATTTCTGAAACATCTTTATATGTATTAAAGTCATTTTCAATAACAAAACCTTGCTGCACTAATTGCACTATCCTATGTACACCACTGAAGACTTGTATCCTACTATTAATGTGGTTAAAAAATGTGATGTATTTAAATGGCGTTTCCTCTAAAATTGTTATATAATTAAGTTGAAGTACTATTTTCAATTAAGTTAGTGAGTAGATAGAGCATAAAGTGTTCTATTAGAGAGGCAAGTTGTTATTTTTAGAAATGTGTATTATTAATTCCTTATCATTGAATATTATACTTTCTTAGTACATATTTAACTTGGTGCAACATAAGTGTTTAATTTGGAAGTATAGGATTTTTCCAACTTACTTCCAAAGAGAATTTCAGGTCAAGCTGAGGCATTTGAAAGGACTGGTCTTTGACGTTTAAGGAATAACTATCAAAATGTGTAAGACGTCTAACACTTTAGTGATATGTGTGTGGCTTTCCATTTTGAGGTAGTCTATCTTTCTTAACAGGCTCTCCATGTAATGTTTTGTGAAGCACCATGTAATAAATGCTACCAGTAAAGTTAAATGCTTTTATAGTTAAATCTATACTGAATAGATTCTTTCTCTTTACTAGGTAGTTTTCTGCTGTGTGTTGGAACTTGTTGCAGTTTAGAGTAGTATTATGGAAAATGTAAGATATCTGAAAATGAAATGTAACTGTTTTCTGTGATGGGGGAAATATATTTTCCCAAATAAACAGGCATTGAATAGTATTCATTTATCTAATTACATGCCTTGTAATGCCAATTATAGCATAGGAGACAACTTTTGTGAAATCTATGGAAAATATTATAATATACTGTGTCCAAGAGTATAAAAATGTTTATAATTATCTCTTTCACTGTAAAATCTTGCTAAGTACTACATAAGAAGCCTGATTCATGGTGGTTAAAAGAAGTAACTCAGGAGCTGGGATGACTTTAATTTCTTTTTTTTTGTAATTCTTTTAAATGTTTATTTATTTTTGTAAGAGAGAAGGCCAACCCAGGTGCCTCTGGAATGACTTTAAGTTCTAATTGCTCTCTTTATTAGCAATGTGAAATCGAGTTATTTATTTATCACTTTTAAGCCTTTCAAAAAGGACAGATAATAGTGCCTATAGCAAGAGATGGTTTGAAATTTAAATGTGAAAATGTGAACCTAAACTGCTGAGTACAGTGGTATCTAATAAACATTAGCTGTTAGGATTTCTTCTTCTTACTAAATACCTCTCAACATGAAATAATATTTGTGATTTCTTTAAGACACTATATGAGTATAAATATTTCAAATTTAGCATACAATCAGGAAGCAGATGTTCATAGAACATATTTTTTTTCAAAAATTATTTATATCATATTTCCTGTCTCACAGTGTTCTGGTATGTTTCACCAAAAATTCAATTATTTACAAATATATTAATTTAACTATACAGCGTAAAGTCCACAAAATAGTTGTTGTAAATCAATGCCTTTTCTTAAGTCTCTAGATTCTCTTCCAAGTTATAGGATAGATTCATTAACTTTAGAGAATAATATGAATTTTTGAATATATGAGAACGTAAGAAAATGGTTATTTGCCAAAAAATAAAAATGAGCAAAATTAGTTTTAATAAAAACAATTTGTGGCTGTGTTTTATAGTTAAGGCTGAATACATGTGCCTAAACTTGTCTTACATGTTAAGTAGTTGATTAACATTTGAGTGTTAAGTGTTAAAGCAACTAGTAGCTAGCAGACTGTTAGAGTGTAACAGGTAGCTATTTGTAATAGGCTTTTTCTTTACTTTATCCTTTTTTTGTTAAGAGAGAGAGAGTAGACACACATGCAAGTAGGAGGAGCAGAGGGAGAAGGTGAGAGAGAGAATCTTATTTTATTTTATTTAAATCAAAGTTAGTTAGCATATAGTGTAATAATGGTTTCCGGAGTGGAATTTACTGATTCACTATTTACATATAATACCCAGTGCTCATCCCAGCAAGTACATTTCTCAATGCCCATCACCTATTTAGCACAACCCCTCAATCCCCCAACCCAAAACTCTTCAAGCAATCCTCAGTTTGTCCTCTGTATTTAAGAGTCTCCTATGATTTGTCTCCTCCCTGTTTTTATCTTATTTTTTTCCTTCCCTTTCCTTATGTTCATCTGTTTGTTTCTTAAATTCCACATATGAGTGAAATCATATGATATTTGTCTTTCTCTGGCTGGCTTATTTTGCTTAACATAATCATTCCAGTCCCATCCACTTCACTGCAAATGGCAAGATTTCATTCTCATTGATCGCCGAGTAATATTCCATTGTATATCTATGCACCACATCTTCTTTACTGAAGGAGAGAGAATCAGGTCTCAGTCTCATGATTGTGAGATGGTGACCTGAACCTAAATCAAGAGTTGCTCGGTTAACCGACTGAATCACTGATGTACTCCTCTTCACTTTGTATTCTTAATGTCACTAGGGTTGTTTTTCTTTTTTTATTGGAAAGGAGTGGTCATATTGGTAGAATTCTTACCACTATGGTTTGTGTATAATGATTTAGATTCAGATTGAAATTACTGCCCTAAACTCATTATGCTATTTTGAAGTAGTGGATGGAAAGGAGAAAAAGGGAGGTACCTTATATTGTTACACAATTCCAAAGTTTTGAGAATTAAAAGTTCAGAAGTATAAGTGAATTCATATGGCATTTGTTTTTCTCTGACTTATTTCACTTAGCATAAAACTTTCTAGGTCCATCTATGCTGTCAGAAATAACAAGTTTTCATCTTTTCTTATGACTGCATAATATTCCTACACACACACACACACACACACACACACACACACCTACCTTCTTTATCCATAACATACAGAAAAGTTGTCACTATGTTGTTCACCTGAAACTAATGTACACTGTATATCAAGTATACTCAATTAATAAAAAGGTTCAGAAGTATGAATATAAACTATTCTAAATTTTTATTAAAATATTTGGTAATGGGGCACCTATGTGGCTCAGTCGGTTGAGCATCCAACTTCGGCTCAGGTCATGATCTCATGGCTCATGAGTTTGAACCCCACATCAGGCTCTGTGCTGACAGCTTAGAGCCTGGAGCCTGCTTCCGATTCTGTGTCTTCCTCTTTTTCTGCCCCTCCCTTGCCCACGCTCTGTGTGTCTCTCTCTCTCTCTCAAAAATAAACATTAAAAATTCTTCAAAGAAAATAAAATATTTGGCAATAGAAATTGTCAAAGATAATTGGAAGGAATAAGTAAGAGACTGGCATGTCAATGTGTGGTAAGACCCACTCTGCTCTCCATTAGTTCGTTGTATATTCATATAAATAAATTTGAAAGGCAGTTAAAAGTTTCACTTTTTTTTTCTCTCTACAGCAGTGTCCTTCAGTCTGAGTCTTGTGTCTCTTTAATCCACATGAGCCAGACATACTAAACCTAGAAAGATCAAAATGTAACTCAATCTAGGTGTCTTGATGTTAGGAAAACCTATGGGTCGATATCAGTTTATTTCTTCCCAGTGAACCAGAATGGAAGCAGAGATTGGACTTTGGCTAAGGGAAGAAGTGGGAGAAGCATTTCACAATTAACTGAGACATGAGTAACTGTGCTATGAGTTGCTATGACATGAGTAACTATTTTTAAATTACATAAGGAAGATGGAGGTGATTAACATGGTGTCTAAATGGAATACTGGTTGCATAGAATTTTGCTCCAAAAAATAACACACACTGTATTCTTTCACTATCTGTTCACTATCTATTGGTGTCAGTTAAAGTCTGTATAGATCACATAATGTGAGTACTAAGTGCCAGTCCTTTATCAGTATAGGTCACATCAGTATAGGTCACATGTAACATACCACTTGCTATCTGGAAAGATCTAAATCTTACTATCTTTTTGTATCCATTTGGTTCTGTAATGTCTTGTGGTGTTTTGTAAAGAGCATTGGCTTTGATTTTAGACAGTTCAAACCTCAACTCTGCCACTTACCAGTGTCAGAGTACCACTAATTCCTTCCTATGAGCTTCAGTTTTTTGTTCATAAAATAGAGTTATTGAAGGCTTAGAGTGAGGATGCAGTTAGGATAACCATTCACATTATTTCTATGATACAGTGATTATTTTTGTATATTGGGTTCTTGTCCACATTTGAAGCAACATCTGGTAAGGCTGTTTTTTGTTTTTTGTTTTTTTTTTTTTAAGTCTGTTTCCATGCCACACTGAACTTGCCAGGTATGATGGAAGTGCCATTTTGGAATATTTGCTTGTTTTACCATAAAAGTCATAAGCTCAAGGGTCACCTGGGTGGCTCAGTTGGTTGAGCATGCGACTGTTGATTTCTGTTCAGTTCCTGATCCCTGGATCATGGGCTAGAGCCTGCTTAAGATTCTCTCTCATTTTCCCTCTGTCCCTCTTCTCCACTCATGTTCTCTTTCTCTCTCTTTCTCTAAAAAAATAAAAATAAATTATATGCTTGATAAATGAGTATTAGAAATAACTGGATTACATGACAACGACTTGTTGGGGCGCCTGGGTGGCTTAGTCGGTTAAGCGTCCGACTTTCGCTTAGGTCATGATCTCGCGGTTCGTGGGTTCGAGCCCCGCTTCGGGCCCTGTGCTGACTGCCAGCTCAGAGCCTGGAGCCTATTTCAGTCTGTGACTCCCTCTCTCTCTGACCCTCCCCTGCTCACGCTGTCTCTCTCTCTCTCCTAGAAATAAAGAAACATTAAAAAAAAATTTACATGACAACGACTTGTGATTGAATTGTGTGCCTAGAGCCAAATAAGTGTATAACTTCTCTGGGCCACAGTATCTTCATTTGTAAGGTGAAAATAATAGCAATATTTGCCTATTTGCTGGTGAATCAAATCAGAGATTTTTGACAAAATGCTTATTAAACTGTAAAATCATCTGCAAATGTAGTCTTGATTCAGCTTATTATCATATCATTGTTTCATTTCTGTAGAATGACTGAATATTGGTTATATATTTTACCTTTTTGACACACTTTCATAGTCTCACATTGACTCTTTCAAAATGGCTGACTACCATCAGGAGGGCAATCTGTTACCTAGCAACAGTGTTTCCTGATTGCCATCTTCAGTAATACAGCTTTTGGACATAGGTATTTTGCTACATGTCACAGTTTCATAGGTTATTCACATTCACCAGAACATCTGTGGAATTTCTACAGTTAATCGAATAATTGGAAATTCAATAACTATGACTAAGGAGCATATATGGGTAAACAACTCTTAAAAATTTCATTAGAAATAAGATTTTGCCGATTCATCGAGTGCACTAATTTACTTTTTGAGCTGAATGTCCTTTGTTTATTACAACTATTATTGCTTATCAATAAGACCTGATGCTTTTGAGTTTCACAAGTATCTACAAAATTGCATGTTTCCAATATATCTGATGGATATCAAGCCTTACTAAATATATTAGGGTAATAATAGTAGTGGTCTAAGCATAGAATTTAAGCTGACAAATAATTACCCTTAATAATAGACCTATAAAAAGGCCCTTGATTAATAAATTCATTAATGTTTATTTGATGCTTACAAAAATGAATTCATACTAGATTTTAGCTAATAAAAGCCTTTAATTGTACTAAATATCATAGAAAATAACTGTTCATATATAATTTTTGTTTTTCAGACGATGAGAGCCCTCACATAATTTCTCTGCTGTTTTTAATACTTGTAATTCTTAGGTTCTATCAAAGTACGTTTATCTCAAAGTGACTATGTAAATCATTGAAAGTGTGGGGAACTTTGGGGTAATCAGATCATCTCTCAGTAATCAGCCTGAAAATGGTCCTGACAGTTCACATTAGAGCTAATTGGTTTGTGGTTATATTAATTAATGTAGGACTAGCTGATTGTTGCTTTGGGACTGTTTCTTGTTCTTTTCCAAAATCTTTGAGACAATTATAATATCCATTTGTAGAATCCTATATAATACTGGAGATAAGTAATACCTTGGGTTTTGGTATTTACACTTCAACATCTTATAATAAGGCATTATCAGGATACATGGTTCCTTGATGCCTAAAATTCAGAATATTAACTTCTATTTCTAAAGAAAATATAAACATCTGAATCCCATTTCTCTTTTCCAAACCATTATATAACTTTTTAAAAATAAAATCATATTTATTATATATAGAGTCTTGTTGTTTACACAACACTCAAGAAGCATATGTGTGCAAATTATTTTTCCTGATATGTACTGTGATATTCTCAGGTGCTACTTCAGAAATAGAGTGGTTTTAGAAAGTAGAGATTTTGTAAGAGGGAGACTTGAGAATGTTTCTTTCTGAACAAATTCTTAATATTGATTGTGTGCAAAGTAAAAACATTGCAATCTTTCTACCTCTGTGTCTTGAACATAAGGTATATTGATCTCTTTCCAAACAATGCTACCTATATTTATGCTAAAAACTTCACTAGAAAACAATATGCAATTCTGGTAATAACAAACATTTCTTGCTTTCTAGAGATACAGTAAAAATATGTATCAATTTATGGCTATATGAATTTGAAAAGATGTGAGATACTATTGTAATTTAGGGCAATTCAAACTTAAATATAGCTGCATAGTTATTTTGTAACACAGAGGATTGATAAAAGATGTAAAATTCTGACAATATCAGGTATTGATGAGGTTTTCTGGAAAACATCTCTTATTTCATATCACTAGGGAGAATGGTATGGATGCAACCATATTAGAGACTATATACTGAAAATGAATATCCTGTGAACAGCAATGACTAGGTATCTGCAAAAGACATTAGCACAACTACCTAAGGACACATCAACAGAGATGGATCAAAACAAATTAAACGTTCATCAAAAGAGTAAATAATGTGTGGTTCATTCTTGTATGAAGAAAGAATCCACCATGAGCAAGATTCAGCAGAAATAACAAGCCACAGAATCAGACCCATGCAGAGATTAGAGGGTACTGTGACAGAATTGGAATTATGACCAGGGAATAAATATTTGCCAAAACTCACGGGTAGATTCCTTTTTAAAGAATTAAATAAGATTTCTAGAAATCAAACAGTATGGTAATGGAAACAAAAGCAACTTATTACAGAATTAAAGATATAATTAATAACATCAAAGAGCAGAGGAGATTGTTTAAATAAAGCTAAAAGAAAGAAATTGGGAACGTGAGAGTAAGATTAGAACACATAAGGATTAGAGGCAGCCCAGTTTATATCTAAATGGGTTCCAGGGGTGTCTGAGTGGCTCAGTTGATTGAGCATCCGACTTCGGCTCAGGTCATGATCTCACAGTTCATGGGTTTGAGTCCCGCATCAGGCTCTGTGCTGACAGCTAGCTTGGAGCCTGGAGCCTGCTTCAGATTCTCTATCTCCCCCTCTCTCTGACCCTCTTCTGCTAACACTGTCTCTCTCTCTCTCACTCTCTGTCTCTCTCTAGAAATAAATAAAACATTCAAAAAAATTTTTTTAAATATAGATGGGTTCCAGAAGGAGGTTGTATGAGGTACTTAGTTTGCATTATGTGAGTTAATAACTGAATCTCATTTCTCTCAGAATTTACTCAAGACACAAATCCTCAGATTCAGAAAGGCCCATACATCCCAAGTAGGGTAGTGGGGAAGGGGAAACAAAAACAAACCAAACACACCCAAACAAGCTGTAGTAAAACTACAGAATTCATGAGACAAAGGATAGGACTTAAAATCAGCTAGAGAAAAAAGATTGGTTACCTAAAAATTAACTGTTAATTTCTCAAGCACAATGGAAGATGAAGGACAGTGTGAAGAGACTTTTTCATGTATTGAGGGAAAGCAATCAGTCATAAATAAAACTTCAGAAAGGCTACCTTTCAATAAACATTGGAATAAAGGCATTGTCAGATAACAAATAATGAGTGTTCATCACCAACACTCACAAAGTTCCTCTCGCTAAAGGAACTTTTACATCTTTTACATTCTCCTAGTAAAAGAAAAATGACTAAGAAAATTGGTCTGGGGTACAAAAAGGAAATGTCAGCATATAAATTGCAAATTGGTGAGCAAGTTGAACAAACATTACTTCTCTAAAACAATAGACATATCTAATTTGTATGGTTTAAATCAAGCTAGAATTGAAATCCTATAAAACATCTAAGTTGGGATTACAGTGATATTTGTTTAAACATTTTAACCTGCTTATATATTTTTAGGAAGAGGACAGAGATACTGGTTTTCATTGAACTTTATTCAGAGTTAAATATACCCATGAAAATATCTTAAATAATCACTAAAAGAAAATGGAATAATGAATGTGAGAAAGCAAAAGTCAATTTAAGTACGTCAAGAAGAATGTTAGAGAATAAAGGAAAAATGGGACAAATTGAAAACAAAATATTTAATAATAGAAAGGAATACAAATATATAAATAATCATAATCATGGTAAGTGGTCTCAACTTCCCTAATAAAAGATACAGATTGCCAAAAATCAATTAAACTACTTTCTATAAGAGACATAGCTGAAACATAATGGAAGTGAAAGGATACCTAAACATTAAAAGATGGAAAAACCTATATCAAGTGCAAATCAAATAAAGAAAGCTCTTGTGATCCTACTAATATTTTACAGAATAGATTTTAAGGCAAAAACCTTAAAAGGGAAAAGAAGAGCACTGTATTGTTTTTCAAAAGATTCAATACATCCTTGAAGATAGTTTTAATTTACATATGGTAAATGATATAGCTATAAAATACATAAAGCAAAAATTGACATAACTTCAAAGAGAAATAGAAAACTCCCTCATCCTAGTGGGCAATAGTAGCACACTTTTCTTAGCAAGAACTAGATCAAATTATAATATAAAACATGAAGAATTTAAGAAGATTTAATTTGTTCCATAAGTAAGTTTGATTTAATGGGCATGTATAGAACCATGCACTCCAAAACTGAAGAATAAATTATGCTTAAAAGTTTTGTAAAAGTTTTAAAAAAGTTGATCACATATTAGTCTATAAAGCAATCTAAACAACTAAAAATGTAGGTATTATACAGCCACATTGTTTGACCAAAATACAATTATGATTTAACCAAATTATATAACCAATACACTGCCATTTTTAAGCTGTAGAAATGGGAAAATTTGGGAGGCACCTGGGTGACCCAGTCGGTTAAATATCCAACTTCTGCTCAGGTCAAGATCTCACATTCCCTGAGTTTGTGCCTCATGTTTGACAGCACAGAGCCTGCTTCAGATCCTTTACCACTGAGAAAGCCTCTCTCTCTGCCCTCTCCTGTTTGCACTGTCTCTCAAAAATAAATAAACATTTAGAAATATAAATGGAAATTTTTACATACATTAGAAATCAATTACAAAAATTGCCTTATAAATATATTTTCAAATCCTTGAAAGTCATAATTCAAGTAATAGTGGATCAAGGACAAATAAAAAGAGAAATTAAAAAGTATTTAATATTGAAAAATAAAGATTCTACTTCTCAAGACATATATAAAGCCACATTTTATAGTAGAATTAAAGTCTTATAATATTACTTTCCTATTAGGAAAGAATTGAGACTGAACAATAGAAACTAAGAAACCAGTTAAAGAACTTGGGAAAGAAAGAATAGAACAAATCCTCCCAAAAATAAGGAGAAGGAATTTTAAATACAAAAAAAGAAATTAATAAATAGAAAACAAAGATAGCCTAGAGACAATCAAAGAAGCTAATGCTAATTCTTTTAAAAATCTAATAAAATATCTTCTGATAAGCTTAATCAAAAAACAAAAGACAAAAAAATTAGTATTACGAGATTAATAGAAAAACAGACTAATGAAATAGTATTACTAAATAAATAGACATGTGTATAGAGACAGCAGATATCAAAAACATGATAAAGAGAAGTTTGCTAGAAGCACATAAACCACCACATTGGTTCATAGAGAGTATTATAAAAAGTACTAAATCCATATCATACAGTTTATTTAAATCTTTTTAAACTGCTGTGATGAACTTTTTCCTGATAGGTAGTGTGACAGGGTATTCAGGCAGATGAACTAATTGGATCTGTTCTTTCTGTTTATTCTTATATTTTTTTTTTCCTGTTCTTCTGTTTACAGAAGCTGTGATCCTCCTTGTGAACCTATAACTTGGGTTATCCCATACATGATAAGGTTATATTTTTTCTTTGTCTCCTTTTCTCATTCTTTATTTTTAAAGTTTATTTATTTATTTTGAGAGAGAGAGAATACAAGTCTGATATAGGGCTCGATTTCACGAATGGTGAGATCATGACCTGAGCCAAAATCAAGAGTTAGATGGTCACCCTACTGAACTACCCAGGCACCCTCATATTTTTTTCTTTTTAGATAAGATGGGGTGCTTATTTTTCTTTCTTTTATACATGAAATTCCTAACATCCTAGGATATTTTTTTAGTTACTTTGGATTATCTGACTCAACCATGATTCTATACTCTATTAGTTGGAAATGTAAGAAAGCTAAAAACTATCTTTCCTACTTTTTTGGGCAACTAGTTTATTTTTTGTGTATTGGTTTCTGCTATTTAGATGTGTTCATGGTATTTGGAAAGCAGATATGAGGTGGAGACCACATGCCTGATGTCCTTGGCTTTACTGTTATCCGGAAGTCCCTGGAAACCTGTGGCTGGCTTGCAGACAACACACTGTCAACCTCCAGATTTCAGTGTATCCATGGTGGCAGTGATGAGGGTCCTTGCTTGTACTTTTTAAACTCTGGAGCCTAGTTTCAAGTTTCATTTTTTTTTCTGGGTATTAAAAGCGTTCATGGCTGATATTGTGGGTTCTTGATTTCAAATTCTGTGTGGCAGTGACTTTAGGGCATCAGTTCCATCTTGTTCTGGTTGTCATTCAAGAGGTCTAGCCTGGAATCTACTCCTTAGG
Source organism: Proteles cristata cristata (assembly GCA_017311185.1). NCBI lineage: Eukaryota > Metazoa > Chordata > Mammalia > Carnivora > Hyaenidae > Proteles > Proteles cristata. Next base: position 335,113 of record JAESUZ010004636.1, read on the forward strand.
CTCTTCCAGCAATGGTTAGGTACCTAATTTTCTGATTAAACCTCTTCTTTCTTTATTTTCTTTATTTTTTAAAAAATTTGTTAATGTTCTTTATTTATTTGTGTGTGAGAGAGAGAGAGACAGCTTGAGTAGGGGAGGGTCAGAGAGAGAGGAAGATACAGAATCTGAAACAGGCTCCAGGCTCTGAGCTGTCAGCACAGAGCCGGACGTGGGGCTCAAACCCACACACTGTGATATCATGACCTGAGCCGAAGTCGGACGCTTAGCCGACTGAGCCACCCAGGTGCCCCTAAACCTCTTCTTTCTTTAAAGTGCAAGTTCATTTCTTGTTTGTTTGTTTCTTGTCTTAAACTGTAACTAAGACAGAGTTAGATCCTCTGCATGTTTTCTTTACATTGTAGAGTATTGTACTTCCTAGCCTTGGATTTGACAGTAGAATCAGTGACAATATAAGCACTGTTGATTTGTTTTCTAGACTTGAATTCTTTGAGTATTAGTTCAGAAATAACTAATCACTCAAGGTCTACAAACAACATTGATTTCAGTTGACAGATCTCTCTGTCCTATTCTACCACTTTCTGTAACAATTTTCCTCTAGCTTTCTCCCATTCAGATGTGTGTACTGTAGGTAAAAGTTATTGCCTGAGAAAGAGGTCATTGTTGATATATATTAATATGGTTAATCAAATACAACACTAGTAACATTTTTTCATGAATATTTCTTAGTGGAAACCTAATTGATTATGTTTTTAAAAAATCAATGGGTATGATTAAACTATAGTTCTTCAAGTTCATATATGACATGATTACTAAGTCAGTCAGTTTATTCATGACTCCAGTGAGCTATCCATTCATTTATAAGAAATAGGTTTTACCCCGAAAGATGCTTGAACATATCAACAGACTCTTGACCTAACCCATGTATTGCTCCTGGAAAAAATTGATGGGTGACAAGTGACTATTTATCAAAATCTATATACCTGCCATTTGGTTTTGCCTCAATAATCCCAGGGTCTTCATTTTTAGACAGGTTGGTATAAAAACAATCCCAGAGGATTTGAGCAGAGTCAAGTCCTAGGGCATAGCACTTGCTGTCAGCTACTCTCTCTGCTCAGAAGATATATTGTACTTCTCCTATTAGTTTTTACATTAATTTCAAGGATTGGGTTTTACTATTTTATCCAATATCTTCCAGTTTAATATATGATAAATTTAATTCTATTTCATTCAGAAAATGTCTACAAATAGCTTTTCATTTGGAAAACAAATTTGTTTATGTAGATCTATGAGTTGATTATAGATTGTTTTTGAATTAGTGACCAACATATGGTGTTGTTTCTATGGCCATTATACATGGGTTCAAGAATCAAAGAGAGTGAACTGACACAAAGGATTGAATTATCATATCAGTCTTCTACTAATCAGAGATCTTACGCAGTAACATGCTTTACTAATAATTTTAAGGTTACAAGCAATCAAAAGTCACAGATGTGGCAGAAGTCTGTTATATTCTGTGTTGTTTCCCAGGTCATTTTTTCTAGCATCAGGCATTCTCTTTATGACCTAGAGAAATAGATGATATTTCCAATGAGGTTAGTGATTAATATAACACAGCAGATAATGTTTAGAATGTGTAATATCTCCATTTTCCACCTGATACTGTATTTAGGCTTATGTGTCATTTCCAGCCAATCCATGACTCATGAACTCATAAATTATTGTACCATGAATAATTCTAAACTAGAGATAAGGACATCCTGGTAAAAATATCCTCCAGATAAAGATTCTCTTCCAAGTCAATGTCATTAGCTTATTTACTAGGAGAAACAGAAATCAGGTTGTTTTATAAGTTAATTAGACAACATTGCCTGTCTTCTTTGTCTCCTCCAAGTTATTTCCCTTTGATTTCTACAATTAACAAAAAAATTGATCAAAAGACAACTGCTTTATTGCTTCTCCAGTGTGCAAATGGGAGTGACTCCTTTCACTATTATATTAAATAATCTCTTTATGGAATTTTTGCTGCATCCTTGCAACTTTGAAGTTTGCTAATTATTTATTTGAAAAATATGTATCTATTTTTGAGAGTGAGAGAGAGACAATGTGTGCGGGGAAGGGGCAGAGAGAGAGGGAGACACAGAATCCAAAGCAAGCTCCAGATTCCAAGTTGTGTACAGAGCCTGATGTAGGCTTAAATGCATGAGTTACAAGATCATGGCCTGAGCTGCAGTTGGACTCTTAACTGACTGAGCCACCCAGGTGCCCCTGAACGTTGCTCATTTAGAGATCTTAGATCCCATGGTAAAAACTAAACAAACAAAAAACTTTCCCTAGGGGATAAATGATTCCATTTAATTGGTAAGTTGAGACTGACACTTTAGGGAATTACATTGTCGGCTGAGGTGTTTGGTTCAGGTCATCAACGGAAATCATGTTCCTACACAAGTTGGCAGAGAGGAGAATGTCTGAACCCAGGAGATCCTTTGGGGTACCATATCTATTAATAAAAATCAATGAAAAAATACAGCAATCCAAAATGAACAGGGGTAGTGAGATTTCAGACCCTTTAGGGATGACCAGGGAATGAATTCCAACTAATTAAAGTGCTGACTTACTGGCAAGGGGACATGGAATATGTTGTGGTAGAAGGAAGTTATATCAACCACAGCCTTATGGCTAGTTACAGAAATGAGATTGCTACAGCTCTAAGTATTGCCTTCCTTGTTTATTATATAGTATACATGTAAACACTGGTTCCTCCGTTCTTGTATCTTGTAACATTACATAAGGATTATTGTTGGTGGGTAACTTTTCAATTTAGCTTTTAGGTTATTGAATATCCAATCCCCATCAAAATTCCAGTGGCATTCTTTTTTTCAGAAATAGAAAAACAATCCAAAACTTCATATGAAACCACAAAAGATCTCTAATCATAAAAACAAACTTCAGCAGGAAGAACAAAGCTGGAAAAGTACTCCTTGTTTCAAATTATATGACAGAGCTAATGATAATCAAAACAGTGTGCAATGGCATAAAAACAGACGCAAAGACCAATGTAGTATTATACTACATCAAACAAATATCTTCTGAACAAGAAAGGAAACAGCAAAATGAAAGACCTACAGAATGGTAGAAAATATTTGAAAACCATATACCTAAGAGGTTAATACCCTAAATATATAAGGAGCTCTTCTATAACTCAGTTAAAACATGGGCAAAGGATCTGAATGTATATTTATCCAAAAGATACATACAAATGGTCAACAAGTATATGAAAAGGTATTCAGCATCACCAATCATGAAAATGCAAATCAAAACCGTAGTGAAATATCACCTCATGCCTGTTAGAAGGAGTATAATAAAGACAAGAGATATCAAGTTGTGGTGAAGATGTGGCAAAAAGAGAATACTTTTGTGCTCTTGGTGGGAATGCAAACTGGTGCGGCCATTGTGGAAAGTCTGGAGGTTCCTCAAAAAATTAAAAGTAAAACTACCGTATGATCCAGTAATCACACTTCTAGATATATACAAAGGAGATGAAATCACTCCTGATGTCATTATTTTTGTTACTTAATTTACAAGTTGCAGAGTGGGCACTTCTAATCTAAAGTTCATATAATGTTAACTTCAATTATAGAATAATCTTTTGTATTATTTGTTGAAATTTTCTTCCCTGAGTATTCTCATTCTGACATTATTAATTTGATGTTGGACTCCTCAATTGGGCCTATTCATCTTTGGAAAATCCTATTTTACTTGTATTTTCCATTTCTTAATCTTTCTCGATTTTATGTTTTAACATTTAAAATATTTTAATGTTTTATTTATTTCTGAGAGAGAGAAAGAGATAGCGTGAGCAGTGGAGGGTCAGAGAGAGAGGGAGACCCAGAGTCCTAAATAGGCTCCAGGCTCCAAGCTGACAGCACAGAGCCTGATGCCGGACTTGAACCCATGAACTGTGAGATCATGACCTGAGCTGAAGTCAGAGGCTTAACCAACTAAGCCACCCAGGCTCCCCTAAATTTTTTTTTAATTAAACATTTATTTATTTTGAGAGAAAAGAGAGACATAGTGCAAGCAGGGGAGGGGCAGAGAGAGAGGGAGACACAGAATCTCAAGTTGGCTCCTGGCTCTGAGCTATCAACACAGAGCCCCATGGGGGGCTCAAACTCATGAGCCTTGAGATCACGATCAAGCCCAAGTCAGAGGCTCAAATGACTGAGCCACCCAGGCACCCCTATGTTTTAACATTTAAATTAAATTTCTTTTTCTACTTTTTTAACTCCTTTTTTTTCTTAAATAGTTTATTGTCAAGTTGGTTTCTGTATTACACCCAGTGCTCATCCCAACAATTTTTAGCTATTTCTTGTTTTCTGAAGTACTTTCTACATCTTGTCTTTGTTCTTGTGGATGTATTCTAGAATTTCTCATAAGAGACCATAAGACCCTTTTAAATAATTATTTCCTGTTCCCTGGATTGTCACTGTTGGATCTGAAGTCATTGTTTTTGTTTGTTTGTTTGTTTTCTGGGTATTTTTTTGGTATGTTTGTTTTATTTTAATCTTTTTTATTTATAGTATGACCTATATTTAGTGTTTTATATTTCTCACATGTCCATTTGTACTTCAAAATTTTAGTAGAGGTACTGTCTGGTGTCTGTCTCTTCCAGGCTTTGATTTGAGTTGGTCAGAGGCTGGACTGGGAAAATATCATATTTCAGATTGTGGGCATTTGTTAAGGAAAACCGCATGATTCTCCTACTCAGTTTCTTTCTTTTTAAAAATAAACACGTTTATTGGAGGGTTTTGTTAAGGGCACAAATACTTGCCTGCTAGGCATTCTGTACCCTGGAATGGAAAGTTCTGTTGCTCTATATTCATTATCTAAGTTTTGCAATATTCATACCTGCAGTATTTTACAGTGGGCCTCAAAATAATAAACTTTCTCACATCTTTCTAGGCAGGTCAATTTTTTCTTTGCTCACATTCTAGGAGACAAACTCTTATATATCAATCACCACTTTTCTATATGTTCTCTGTCTCACAGAAATTTGAAATTATCTCACATATGTCATTTGTCTCATACAACTTTAGTTCACATCCCCGTATTGTCTCTTCTTGAGTGGTATAACTATGATCTCAACCTTCAGATTCTTCCCAATTCACTCACAATGTCCCTTTCCTTCAGAGCTTTCCACTTAAATAACAAACACACTTGTGTCATCATCATCCCTAAAATCCTGTTTCATCTCTCCTTTGACTAGAGAGTTAAATCTAAACTCTAATTTAGCCCATGAAGTCCTTAAAATCTGCCCTAAACATAATACTCGAGTTTAATTTTAATAGTTAACTTATTTGACTATATTTTCACTCTGTCTTTGCCAGACAAAATGCCTGTAAGTGAAGAGCCAGGGTTTTTTTGTGTTTTTTTTTTTTTTTTTGGAGGCAGGTTTTCTTTATTTGTGTATCTCAGTACCAACAGAAGTCTTAACACAAACTATTATTTTATTGATTCATTCAAATCACTTAAAATTTTTTTTAATGTTTTATTTAGTTTTGAAAGAGAGAAAGAAAAACAGAACATGAGTGCCATTAAGGCAGAGATAGAGGGAGACGCAGAACTGAAGCAGGCTCCAGGCTCTGAGCTGTCAGAACAGAGCCATATTGCAGGGCTCGAACTCCTAAACCATGAGATCATGACCTGATGTGAAGCCGGATGCTTAATCTACTGAGCCACCCAGGCGCCCCTCAAATCACTTTTTGAAATGTATGTGTCAAGCATCTTTCTCAGTTGTGGGTACACAATCTTGAATAAGATAGAATTACTATTCTCATAAAAAATCTGTCAGATATCAAATATATGAGCAAAACTTTCCATCCTTGTCACCTTCTACTCATCCATATCCTAATACAGAACTTCTCACTATTTGTATAAAACATCAAAGATATTCAGAATTCTCCCACTTTTACATTATTTTCTTGTGGTGTAAGACTTAAAGACTCAAAATTATGTGCTGACTTGACATCTTGTAAAATCAGGAAGATCTCTCTAAGGACCCAACTTCAAGTTTCCCTCCTTATTCTGTTTCCACAGATAAGCCTCTCTGGCCAAACAACCATATTATCAAGGGGCTAAATGTAGTTTTCCTTTTTCCTGAGTAGAGAGTTTCAATTTCCTAACAGCCATGGAATTATTCGAAGAAGCCAATGATACTGTTCTGCAGGAACCGTGAAGGGTAGCTTACTCTCTTGATACAGCAAAGCCTGCCTCCCACAGCCCCTAGTTGCTCACTCTGTTACTGAGTGCAGTATATGTTTGGCCCTGTGTGACGCAGGGTCCTCCTCTAGGCTGTGTGTATAGGTAGCTAATAGCTACTGTTGATTTGTCTAGTCATTCAGCCATTCTTATGATTATAGAATGAGGATCCCTTCCTCATCAATGGGGTGAATGGAAGGTGATTAAAACAATTCCTCTGCCTGTATATCTGTGCCTTTTCCCTCTTCTTCATGGCTGACCAATCATAGAATTAATCCATTCTAAAGTTTCTTCTTTTGTGAAGATTTACTAACTTTTTCAGGAAGAGTTTCTCCTTTCTCTTTACACTTGATCAATTTTATTCAATCTCCTTATACTGTGACATAGAAATTTTCAGTTCATGTGTTTTGTTTCTTCTTTCACAAGGTGAGCATCTCAAAGAAAAAATAAATTTCTGTCTTTGTATCCCCAGTAAACTATGTCCTCAAAAATTTATGTTAGATAAATTAACCTATTCAAATATGAGTTCTTCTTTTAAAATGCATCTCATAGCAGCAATTTAGAATATTTGCACTAGGCCCCACCCATTATTTAAATCCTACAATTTAGTTTAGTTTAGCAACCAAGTATTGCAAAACATGGCTAGGAAAAGTCAGTTTGATTCCTCAATATATATATATGTATATTTACATATAACATGTAATATATATATTTAACATGTAATATATATGTAATATATAACATGTAATACTATGATTGAAGTCATAACAATTTTATATTAAACTGCATACTATTTTTGAGATTCCATTTTTTATGATAGCATATTGATGTAACTAAATGTTTAAAAGCTCAATAGAAAAAGATTAACTAGAATGTACATTTTCTAAAATGTTCCAAAGATGTAAATAGTTCCTGAGAGGTCTAGTACATTCAGGACATGCAGTTATATAGAAATTGCTGAAAAACTGTTTGAAGTTAAGAGTGGCAATCTCTGTTCCATTCAGATTTTTCTATTAAGTGAAAATAATGGAAAGCCATTGGAACTTTCCATCATCATTTCTTAACATTTTATTAAATCTCTAATGAACAGTGGAAGGCAGAATAGAAAAAGTGGCACATTGTTAAACTGTTGCACCAAATGATGGAGAGAAGTCTGGAAATTAGTGTTCTGACAGAACACTATATAAGTCAGTAAATAACCTAATTTGCCAATAGAAGGAATGAACTGTAATATCTCTAACATTAGTTTGAGCCATGTGAACCATTAGTTGGTTATGCGTTGTTATGAGTTAAGAAAGAGTAGAATAGACAGAAATGAAAAGGAAGAGGGAATGAGTAGTAGAAGAATGTCCCTCTTGGTTTTAGTAAAACACTTGCAGCATTATGTAGCATGCATAATTCTAGATATTGACAAGAGAAGACATGTATCTTATTGATGTTTCACACAGGAATCATTGTTAAATGAAATGCCTATGTTAGAGAATGAGATTTTGTAGTGATACATCAATTCGTAGCCCAAATCTATTAGACTTTCCAATATCTAACTGCATTAATTATGTAATGTAATAAACCACCTAAAAAATTAGTGCCATGAAACAGCAACCATTTATTTAGCTCCTGACTTTCCTGGGTGCTAGTCTAGGCTGGGCTCAGCTGGACAGTTTCTCTTGGCTTGGCTCTCTCAGGCATCCCTAGGTGAGTCACTTTCCTGACGTTGGCTGGGCTTTCTCATGTGTCTAGAGCCTTGGTTAGTAGGATGACTAGATTGACTCAACACTAGATTAGCCAGGCACTCATACAACAGACCAGCCCAGGCTTCTTCCTATAGTGGCTAAACAGAGTTCCAACAGGGAAGGAATCATTCAGGGCCTCTGGCAGTCTAGTTGTGGAACTGCTAAATTTACTACTTTTGTTTCTCTTTATTTACCAAACCAAGTCACAAAGTTAGCTCAGATTCAAGCAGTAGAGATTTAAAGCTTCAAAGGATGTAGATACAGAGAAGAATGAAGAATATGGTCGTGATTATAATCTATCACAGAAAATGTATAGAAAATGGAGACCATTGTGAGTGATGTTCTGGAAACAATGTTGACAGAGGTCAAATATTTTAAAATCAGAAGTTCTTTCAGATGTTTGATTTGTTTGTTTATTTGTTTGTTTAGAGCACAAGTAGGGGAGGGACAGAGAGAGAGAGAGAGAGACAAAATCCCAGGCAGGCCCCACTGTTGCTCAACTTCAGTGTGGAGCTATAGGCAGGGCTCAAACTCATGAACCATGAAATCAAATCATGACCTGAGAAGAAATCAAGAGTCCAGTGCTCAATCAACTGAGCCATTCAGGTGCTCCCAGAATTTTTTAAAAAATACTTTTGAGAAATAGTCAATAGATATAAAACCCAAGTTTTTTCAGAAGTTTCTTTTAAAATTGGTTAAGTATTTATTTTGGGTTTTTGTTTCCAATGGCTATTTCTCAAAAGTGTTGATGAATTGAACATAAAAACAGTAGAATTTATTAAAAATATATGTATAAGCTAATTCATAAAGGAATATAAATTTAGCTGTCAGTTTTCAGGACACTGGTTCATGATACTGAACTGATGATATTCTAGATGCAACTGAATTTTTCAGCCAGTAATCCATGTGCAATTTATTGTGGGTTAATACAGTTGAATGTAAAGAATGACAAATTCATATTTATTATTATTTTAAATGTAATATTTTATTTTATTAAGTTGATATATTTATTTTGAGTTATTTATTGAGAGAAAGAGAGAGGGCAAGTGAGGGAGGGACAGAGTGAAGGTAGGAGAGAGAATCCCAAGCACGCTTCATGCCCAGTGTGGAGCCAAATTGTGGGACTCAGTCCCACAACCATGCATCATGACTGGAGTTGAAATCAAGAGTTGGGCGCTCAACTGACTGAACCAACCAGCTGCCCCAATATGCAATATTTTTAAAGATATGGTTAAGAATGTTTAAAAGCCATGATTGCAGTTTTTAGTTAGTCTTGAGGAAAAATTATTACTAGAATCAATGAGGTGGTAATTTTTAAATTTTCTTTACCATAGCTAAAAATGTAGTATTCCTACAAAAATGAATGTATTATCTGTAGAACTTCCCAATACATAATGAATGACTAGAATCAACCAAGCTGGTTACAAAACATAGACAAGGTAAATTTTCTGCAGTATTTCCCAGAACATCATTCTTAGCTTCCATCAGATAAAGATTTATTATAGGAACAGAAAACCGAGGTACACATGTATTACATTTCCTAACTTATTTATTATTAGCTAACTCAGAAAGCTAAGAATTATAAAGTCAATTCAAAGTTCTCCAATTCAGATGACTTATATTAATAATTACCATGAATATTTATTATTGATAATCCATTTTCATTTATTTGAAGCAAGCAAATCAGTGTTAAAATGGGTTGACATGGAGTTCAGAATATTTTTAAAAAGAGAGAGACTTCCACATAAATTGCTGATAGGAAGGTACTGGTATTATTTTTTAATGCAAAATAGGGACTAAATTATTCTTTGAAAAAACAGAAGAGAAGGAATAATGCAATTACCTTTTCATTATCTAAATTATAAGCTATGTCATTGCTAAAAATTATCTTTGACTTTATATACCATTGGGGAACCCAGTAACAGTTAAGCTCTTATGATGAATAAGAAGAACGAATTTTGCTTAACTTTTAGCTGGATTCAGCAAAATATATGTAGAGCATAAGACTTTTTCTCATCTTGATACATATCCAAAAAAAAAACCATATTTAGCGAATAACTGAGTTGAAAGGTAGTCCACATCAAAAGACATTTCAGTTGACTGCAGTTCGGTCATTATTGACACAATCAACCACATCCACCATTGACTATTGCCTTTGGGGAGTAAGTGAGAATGGGATATGGAAGCTTTTCATTTTACTGCCAGTTCAACAACAGTTATTAGAATCTAGCTTTTAAACCGCTAAAGTGTTCTCAAGGATTTTATAGAAAAAACAAAGTGAACTAATGTAAACACCTGCCTTTGTTATGCCTCATTCTGAAGGAACATGGCCAACCAAGTAAATTTGTTTGCCAAGCCCACATAGTCATATATTTGATTATCATTTTAAGTTTTGGTGTTCAGTGAAGTAAAATTAAAAAAAACATATTTTTCTTAAAATCAATTAAAAGCCTCTTTAGCTATTTTGATGCACAAGATATTAAACCATTTAATTATATTCAAAACTTGTTCCAAGCTTCAATTCTCCATCATTTAAAATAGAGCCCAAACATTTTGAGATTGTTTTCTACTCACATACTAACAGATGGATATTAAGATTACTATCCAGAACCATTAGTTCACAGTATCTATGTTGTACACATGACATGTAAAGTGTCACAGTAAACTGTTTATGAAAAACATAGTGTCTTTCCATGTCAAATTTGCTTTTGGGTGGAAAGGCTAAACATTTTCTTTTCTTTATGTTTCCTTAAGGCTATAAAATATTCTGTAACTACTATGTAAATTAAACATTAATTGTTAAAGTTATAAATAATAAATCTGATGAATGGCAAAGGACCTTTTCTATTTAAACTATGAAATTATAATATTCATATAGTATTTTATATGTTTTAAGGTACAAAATTTTAGTGAAATTTTTTATGTCAACCACGTTAAGTTCTTAGAGATTTTTACCTACACACAGTAACTACGCAAGTTATAATATCGCTTTGAGAAAACTAGCGTTAAGCACAGTGGGTAGTCATGTAATGGGTGCTGAATGGTTTGCTCTTTTGAGTGTTTTAGCTGACAGCCCAAGGCCTTTGATGTATATCATCCTTATCAGCTATAAGTATAAGAATGGCTGCTTTAAAGGCTTCTTTCTTTTTCTTTTTCTTTCTTTCTTTCTTTCTTTCTTTCTTTCTTTCTTTCTTTCTTTCTTTCTTTCTTTCTTTCTTTCTTCTTTTCCTTCCTTCCTTCCTTCCTTTTTCTTCCTTTCCTTCCTTCCTTCCTTCCTTCCTTCCTTCCTTCCTTCCTTCCTTCCTTCCTTCCATCCCTCCTCCTCTCTCTCCTTCCTTTCAGAGAGATAGAGTGCAAAGCGGGGAGAGACACAGAGAGAGGGAGACAGAGTCTGAATCAGGATCCAGGCTCTGAGGTGTCAGCACAGAGCCTGATGTGGGGCTTTAACCCACAAACTGTGAGATCATAACCTGAGCTGAAGTTCGACACTTAAGCAACTCAGCCACCCAGGCTCCCCAAAAGTAGCTGCTTGAAAGCAGGAAAAATAAACCATTAAATTTAATTTTTTAAATGAGAACAATTAGTTTGTACTACAAGCATTATAGTGAAAAATAACAGTCCCGGTCACCAACTAGTACTGCCCCTCACCACATCTCTCCAGAAGCAAGCATCTTCTATCCTGTAAGATGTTTCCTTGGTATTTACCATTATAGTTGTAAGTGATAACCCTATACTAGTCTCTCATTTTCCATATTTGGAACTGACTAATCAGTTTTACGATCTATTTTTTTTTCATTTTATGTTACATGAGTATTTTAGCTTATGCCTCCTCTTAATCTGACAATATCATTCCAATGTAATTAAACATCATTGATAGATAATACTATATTTTGTGTCACTGTCCTAACAGTTTAAATATCATCCATTTCTGTTCCAGTTTCTATGATGTTATTTTCTTCCTTCTGTGATATTTTTAAGAACTGCCTCATTATTTTATTATAATAACCATTGCACATCCTCTCTGTAAAATATTTCCAATACAAATTTTCACTTGGACTGTCTGTTAATAGGTTTAGCAGTTCAATTAATTTTTTCTGAAGGCATGTTGCTGGAAGTCTCAAGGGTTTCCGGTTTGGGCAGTTGCCTAGCATTTGTCTTGGGAATTTTTGCCACTTTGTTCCTGTGGTAGTTTTTCTCCTTCCTGGTTTACCCTTTTCCTAGTGGCACAAATGTTTCTTATAGTTTCTTGAGAATAAGCTCATGGGAGATAAATACGTAAAGGTTTATATATTAAACATGTCTTTATTCACTTCACTGGTAGTTTAAATAAGGGAAGAGATCTATACTGAATCTCCTTTTCACTCAAAATTTTGAAAGCATGTCTTTGTCTTTTTCTAGCTTCTAGTGTTGCTTTTGAACTTTGAAGAGATTGGCAACTTTTATCTTTTCTTTTATGATATTGCTTCTCTGTTGAGAAGCTTTCAGGACTTTATTATTATTTTGAAATTGTATAATAATGTGTCTCAATATAAGTTTTTTTTAGTTTAATTTTCTAAAAATTATTTGGGCCTTTGGGTAGACATTTTCTTAGAGTCTTGAAGTTGACTTAGAAAGTATTAGTTTCTCATTCTTTTAATGGTTCTCTTTTTTCTATTTCCGTTTCTGAAATTCCTATTGGTTTAGTGGTTACATTCTAGATGAATGTTCTCTCTTATTTTTTACCTTGATCTCCTCTCAAACTTTGAAGGATTTTTTAATTATATATTCCAAATCCTCTCTTTAATTTTTATTACACTTTTAATTTATTTTAGGGGCGCCTGGGTGGCTTAGTCGGTTAAGCGTCCGACTTTCGCTTAGGTCATGATCTCGCGGTTCGTGGGTTCGAGCCCGCGTCGGGCTCTGTGCTGACTGCCAGCTCAGAGCCTGGAGCCTGTTTCAGTATGTGACTCCCTCTCTCTGACCCCTCCCTGCTCACGCTGCCTCTCTCTGTCTCCTAGAAATAAATAATTTATTTTAGCTTTTACTATTTTGTTTTCTCTGAATGTTTTAAATAGCAGTCTATACTTTCTCTACCTCTATTGAGTCACAATGTCAATTCTCTTTTTCTTGTGAGTTCTCTCTCTCTCTCTGTCTCTCTCTCTCTCTCTCTTCTCTCTCTCTGTCTCTCTCTCTCTCGTCTAAATAAAGATCTCCACTCTCACCCTTATTGTGTGATCCTCCTGTTTTATTTCTCCATGGCACTTATCATTATCTCTGATGAGTGCAAAAGGCAAACTCTTCACTAAAATATAAGTTGGGTGGGGTACCTGGGTGGCTCAGTCAGTTAAGCGTGCGACTTCGGCTCAGGTCATGATCTCACGGTTGGTGCGTTCGAGCCCCGCATGGGGGTCTGTGCTGACAGCTAGTTCAGAGCCTGGAGCCTGCTTGGGATTCTGTGTCTTCCTTTCTCTCTGACCCTCCCCTGCTCATGCTATCTCTATCTCTCTCTCAAAAATTAAAAAAAAAAAGAAAATATTAAAAAAATAATAAAGAAAATATAAGTTGGAGAGAAGGGAACTTGACTTGCTTTTTTCTGCAGTTAGAGCCTAGAACAATGTCCAGGAAGAGTAGATGTTTGATAAATATCACCTGAATGAATAAATTGAGCAACTGATGAAAAGTCAGTTCTTGAAGAATGTACTTCGATTAATTATAAATAAAAATTAATAATAAAGGACCTGAATCAAAGAGTAAGATAACGATGCCTAGATAGCACTGGGAAAAAAGTCTTGGAATTAGAAAATTTGAAGCACAACACTTTATACTTTTACTCTGAATTGGCAACAATTACTAGTACAACCATTGTGAAGAGTTGCTCAAGCTTGGTAGTATAATCCCTGGATTATGTGTTATATATATAGCCTTGAAAAATGATATGTAAGTTTTACTATCAATTGCAGAATAAATCATTCCTAACAACTCATTTTGTCACTTTGAGTGACAAAATTAGAGAATTTGTAATCCATATTTAGAGAACATCTTCAAATATTTTTTTTTAAATAAGGAACCTGTATTTGGTAGTTCCTACCTATATGCACAAAACCAGGTCAACAATGTCATTTACGGTACTCTGTGTTCCTAAATTTTATTTCAGAGATTCTGCTATGATACACATGAGTCTTAAAAGACAATTGACAGAATGAATAAGACTGTGACATTTTAATGTCAATTTTAGTAGGCACCCCTCCTCCAATAACAGAGAAAGAAATAATAAAAGATATAGATATAGATATAGATATATAATCTGGTTTACTTGTAAGTAGTGAATTACTTTTTCAGTGTAACGAAAATAAAAAGCCTTTGAATTCTGAAAATAGGTATACTGGAGACTTAGAGATGCTATCACAAAGCAAAGAATTTGGGAGCACCTGGATGGCTTAGATGGTTAGCTGTCCAACTCTAAATTTTGGCTCAGATCGTGATCTCACCATCAGGGGATCAAGTCTTGTGTCAGGCTCTGAGCTGACAGCATACAGCCTGCTTGGGATACTCTGTCTCCCTCTTGCTCTCTCTGTCCCTCCCCTTCTGTCTCTCTCTCAAAGATAAATTAACTTTAAAAAGAGAGAGAGAAATTTTTAGTTCAACAGGCTTTGAAGATTGATTTAAAAAGTAAATAGATGTGAGTATTTACAGAGGAAATAACTTCCTGAGGGGTGGGGTGGGTTTATGAAAATGGCACACTTTAATAGAACACATTTTGTTTGTGTGTGTGATATAGTTAGTTACTAAAGTTGTAGAAAAAAGTAATAAAGCAAATTTGGATGTGAGTAACAATTTGACACTTTTTAAAATAATATCCTGTGGAAAAAACATGTGTGGAAACTGATAAAAATTTGTGTGACTACTTAATCAGTGAAACTGTTATACCTGAAAGGTCCTACTAATTATATCATTAATAGCCTGTAGGAAGTAAGTCTCTGGTGGCATCTCAGTATACTGTTGAGTTTAAGATTTTTATCAGTGCTTTGAGTATAAAAGTAATTCTTGCTAAATTTTCAGAAAGCATGAACTTGGGAGTATAAAAATATATTGAGTGAAGAATCAGCATCTGAAATGTTATCTATATGCTGCAAAGCTCTTCTTATCTAACAAGATGAAATTTATTGGGAATAAACTGAAGTACTACATTTAACTTTTTAAAATGTCATCACTAATACTTAGGACAGGAAAACATAATTTTACTTCATACTGGATAATCTTGTCTACAAAATAAATATGAATCAACAGTTTTATATACTCACTTATTAGGTTCCTATTATTTTCTTACTTCTTTTTTCTTTTATAGATTTACTTCAGATTAATTTCATTTCCACTTTTCTGTCGGATTATCCCTGATATATTGCATTCAGTTCTAGGTACTCACTTTAAAATGTGCATTCACAAATTGTAGTTCATAGAATGGGGAATATACTGACAGCTTTAATTTATGAAAAATGATGAAAAGATCTGAGGGTGGTTGGCCTGAAAAGATGACTTAGAAGAGTTAATAGTTCTAAAATGGGCTGGAGATAAATTGGATTTGTGGCCCCTGAGAAAAGAATGAAGAACAATGGATAGGAGTTACATGGAAATGGCTTTTAGCTCAGTCTTAAGAGTAACTGTTTAACTATATGAGCTCCCTGGAGAATAGGATGTGCTGCCATGTTGGGTTTTCAAGCATAGAGAAATGTTCAAATATAGGTAGGATGACCAACCATTTTGATGTTGAAGAAAGGATTCATGCACAGGTTTAATTTGTTTTCCAACACTCATATTCACTTTATCTAACTGAATTTTTAAGATTGTCTGCTTTTAGTGAAACTTCTTACTTCTATTGTACTAAGACAAGAGACAACTGTATTGCTTTCACCTGGTTCATATATTTCTGGCTGTTCTCCTGATTTCCATCAGGTTGTGAGATATAAGTGCTCAGATAGTAGACTTGCAATTTCTTTTTTTTTTTTTAATTTTCTTATTTAATTTTGACAGAGCACAAACAGAGGAAGGGTTGAGAGAAAAAGAGACAGATGTCCCAAAGCTGGCTCTGTGCTGACAGCAGCTAGCTTGATGCAGGCTTGAACTCACCAACTATGAGATCACGACCTGAGCAAAGAAGGTCACTCAACTGACTGTACCACCCAGGCGTTTCACAGTTTCTTAAATTACTATTTTTGAAGAATGTTTTCATTTTTGTCTTATGTTTATGTAATTTGAGCTTTGAAAATTTCCAGTAATTGCTTATAACAACTTGAAGACTCTCTCTTTTTCTACTGATTTTATATTTTAAATGTCATTTTTATACTTTTCAATAGAAAATGTAAATTTTGAAAAGAAGTTTTTCACATTTTCCCGTGGAAAATTCTATGCTGTTGTCAATTCTTTTCTTGACTAAATTTGTTTCTTCTGGGTGGAAACCATATGCTATGTGCTAAAGAATGTAGATATTGTATTAGGTCTGTCACTTCTGTTATAATTATTTTAGTCTGCATAGTGCTTTATTTCTTTGTTGGGTGGGATAAACATATGCAGTTTCATTAGCATCTTCAGACACCTGAACAAGCCTTTTCCTGATCTCCTTGCTCACTTTAGGCAGGACCCTTGGGTAGGCTTTGGGAGTCCAGAAATCTCTTTATCCCTGAAATTATATGCAAACCTATATATGTGCAATCATATAGTTTTCTGGGGAGAAGTTCCATATTTACACTTTCCCAGATAATCCCTAAAATTATGACAACTGTTCCTGTGGATCAATTTGCTAGCTCTAGACATAACTGACTCTTCTTTAAAAAAGTATAACGTGAAGTTCTGAAGATAAACTTTTTTCTACAATAAAATCTACTGCATTGTTAATGAAAATAAAACATAAGTCTATAAAAAAGTCCACATAAAGTGTTTTTGAAAAATTTTTCTTTCCCTGCTTAAAATTACATTAAGGAAATCTGTTTCATTTTTTTTTTTTTAATTTTTTTTTCTTTTTTTTAATGTTTTATTTATTTCTAGGAGAGAGAGAGAGACAGCGTGAGCAGGGGAGGGTCAGAGAGAGAGGGAGTCACAGACTGAAACAGGCTCCAGGCTCTCAGCTGGCAGTCAGCACAGAGCCCGACGCGGGGCTCGAACCCACGAACCGCGAGATCATGACCTAAGCGAAAGTCGGACACTTAACCGACTAAGCCACCCAGGCGCCCCATGGAAATCTGTTTCATTTTTAAAACAATCACTGTTTTGAGCTTAGGCATCTGTTAGTGTCCCCCTGGCTATATGAAGGCAGACACTTTGTTTGTAAGGAGGGAGGCACCTTGGCCTTTAAAAACTTGGTTTTTAAACTTATCCTTCAAAAATCTGAGGACACTAGGTATTTATGACTAAATTAAGCTCAAAAATCACAAACTCAGTTCTTTTACTCAATGGCAAATTATACTTTTTGTCAACTACTCCCCAAATACTTCAATTAGCAATTGTGAGTTACAACTTAAATTGTTTTGCCTTCTACTATTCAGTGTTATAGTAAAAATGAAACTGAGGCATCTGGCACAGAGGTAGAGCTCATTGAATAAATGATTGAATAACGTTTATGCATCTGGGAAATATACATTCTCTTTCCATATCATGAAGAAGCTATTTAATTAGTCTCAAGAAGCAAGAAAAATCTAAAATCAACAGCCTAACCTTACACCTACAGGGGCTAGAACAACAACAAACAACCTGAAATCAGAAGAAGGAAGAAAATAATAAAGATTAGAGCAGAGATAAATGATATAGAAACCAAAAAACAAAATGACACAAAACAAAAGAAAACCCTCCCTCCCCAAAATAACAATAGAACAGATCAATGAAACCAGGAGATGGTTCTTTGGGGAAAAAAAATCAATAAAATTACTCAACTTTAGCCAGACTTAACAAGAAAAAAAGAGAAAGGGCTAAAATAAATAAAATCACAAGGGAGAGGGGAGAAATAAGTAACACCATGGAAATCCCTTTTAACCAATTAAAGAGAGCTCTTACCTGTCCCCCCTGCAACGCATGCTTCCAGTGACCCAGGGAGTTGATTGCTGCCTCTTCTCTCCTAGGCTCTGAGGGCAGGAGGAGATGTACAAGCTGCCATGGTGAAGATAAAAACAGGGACCAAGCAGCTAGGTGGGACAGAGATGTATCTCTACCTCCCAGAACCTAGACTAGTCTCTGTTAAATCACTCTCAGCAGGCAGGGATATCCAAGATCCTGAGTGGCTGGGTAGTGTGATCTTCTGTCACTCAGGGATGTCCAGACTTAACCCAAATGATTATTCAGTTCCTTCAGAGTGTGTTCTGTTACGCCGACCTGTTCAGACTTTATGAGACAATAGTTGACCTCTAAAAGCATACCATAAACCTATGTAGTTTATCCCAAGGGAAATTTACTGCATAAAATTAATCAGAGTGGTTGTTGGATTTCAGATGAGGTCAACAGCAGGCTGGCATGAACGACAGCTGAGAAGAGAAGGCCCCAACAAAGAATCCAGCCCTAGGACCTTCACCCAGGTAACTGGAGGGCAGAACCTCAGAAGGACGAGTCCGATATGGGTCATCAGATTTTGTCACCAAAGTAATGAGAGTTTGCTCCTTGGTGAGTTATAGCAAGGAACTACACCAGATGGAGTTGTCACACAAAGGAAACTTTGCAGCAGATAAGGAGATCACAGGGACTAACTTCCAAAGCCCTGACCCCTGAGCAAGGATGAGTGGGTTCCTTTTATTTAGGGTCAGAATGAATACTCAAAACAGGAGCTTTGTCATTGTATTTAGAGGCTGGCCCAAGGATATACACGTGCATGATGGAAACATGCCAATACATTTGTTTTGTGTTTTGTGAATGAAGTCTGTGTTCCTCCTCGTGTAAATACTGTGGTGTCATAATAAGGTTGAGGAAACTGTCAGTAACTCCATGATCTATTTTTGTGGGTTGAGTCGTGTTGAGGTGAAACCAGTCTATGTGGTCTGAGCTGGCTGGAGTTCTTCATCGAGGCAGTCATTATTGCTTGTGGGATAGTTTCTGTTTCTGTCACCAGATGTTATGTGTATGGGGTCTTTTGTCTGACTTTAAAGATAAACTGGAAAGAAAACCTTGAGGAAAATGTGAGACAAAGATAGGTGGATACATGGAAGTGGACAGGAAAGGTCAAGTTTTGGGGTCAATCTTGCTGAATATTGCTGGAGACAAAAAGTCAAGGAGGAAGCTAGACCTTGAAATGTGGTGTGGAACCAAAGCAATCTACACATTCAATGCAATCCCAATCAAAATTGCACCAGCATACTTCTCAAAACTAGAACAAACTATTCTAAAATTTGTATGGAACCACAAAAGACCCTGAATAGCCAAAGTAATAGTGAAGAAGAAAACCAAAACAGGAGGCATCACCATCCCAGACTTTAGCCTCTACTACAAAGCTGACATCATCAAGACAGTGTGGTATTGACACAAAAACAGACACATAGACCAATGGAATAGAATTGAGAACTCAGAATTGGACCTAAAAGTATACAGCCAACTAATCCTTGACAAAGCAAGAAAGAGTATCCAATGGAACAAAGACAGCCTCTTTAACAGATGGTGCTGGGAGAACTGGACAGCAACATGCAGAAGAATGAAACTAGATCATTTTCTCACACCATACACAAAAATACACAAAATGGATAAGGGACCTGAACGTGAGGCAGGAAACCATGAAAACCCTAGAGGAAAAAGCCGGCAACAACCTCCTTGACCTCTACCACAGCAATTTCTTACTTGACTCATCCCCAAAAACAAAGGAATCAAGCCCAAAAATAAGCTATTGGGAAACTCATCAAGATTAAAAGCTTCTGCACGGCAAAGTAAACAATCCACAAAACTAATAGGCCACCGACGGAATGGGAAAAGATAGTTGCAAATGACATATCAGGTAAAAGGTTAGTATCCAAAATCTATAGGAACTCACCAAACTCCACACCCAAAAAACAAACAGCCCAGTGAAGAAATGGGCAGAAGATATGAACAGACACTTCTCCAAAGAGGACATCCAGAAGGCCAACTGACACATGAAACGATGCTCAGCATCCCTCCTCATCAGGGAAATACAAATCAAAACCACACTGAGATCCCACCTCACGCCAGTCAAAGTGGCTAAAATGAAGAAATCAGGAGACTATAGATGCTGGTGAGGATGTGAAGAGAGGGGCACCCTCCTGCACTGTTGGTGGGAATGTAAACTGGTACAGCCCCTCTGGAAAACAGTGTGGAGGTTCCTCAAAATATTAACAATAGAACTCCCCTATGACCCAGCAATAGCACTGCTAAGAATTTACCCAAGGGATACAGAAGTGCTGATGCATAGGTGCACATGGACCCCAATGTTCATAGCAGCACTCTCGAGAATAGCCAAAACATGGAAAAAGCCTAAGTGTCCATCAACGGACAAATGAATCAAGAAGCTGTGGTTCATCTATACGATGAAATACTACATGCTGATGAGAAAGAATGAAATCTGGCCATGTGTAGCAATGTGAATGGAACTTGAGGGTGTTATGCTGAGCAAAATAAGTCAGGCAGAGAAGGACAGATACCATATGTTTGCTCATATAGGTGGATTAGGAGGAACTTAATGGAGGACCATGGGGGAGAAGAAGGGGGGAAATACTGGGGGAGAGGGAGGGAGGCAAACCATGAGAGACTCTTGAATGTTGAGAACAATCTGAGGACTGTTTGGTATGGGGGGGAGGGAAAGGGGGTGATGGGCATGGAGGAGGGCACTTCTGGGGATGAGCATTGAGTGTTATATGGAAACCAACTTGACAATAAACTATTAAAAAAAAGACTATCTAATTACCCATCCAAAAAATTAAAGAATGAAGAAGTTACCATATTTAATCCTATCACCCAGAGATCATCTCTGTTAACGTTTTATATATAGTTTTTCTGTTTAACTGGATATTTTATGTCAGGTCCTATCTGCTCTGTCTTCAGAAGGTATCTGAAATCTGACTACTTTTAGCTGTCTCCCACTACTACTTTAGTCCACTCCCCCACTTTTAAAAACAAAAAGTAGAATGTACCAAAAATATTGTTATTTTTCTTTAAACAATGTGCATATAAAAGCCAAGATTTCAACTTCAAAAAAAAAAAAACCCACAAAAAATAAAATAAAATGTGGTATGGATAGGTCTTCTAAATTGGAAATAATTTTGAGGCTCCCAGGTTTATTTCTCTTTATTTCTTCACAGCGGGATACTTCCTGTCCAACATTCATGCTCTTACATCTTCTACGGTTCTCCTTCAGCTCTAGTTTCTTTCTTTTTAATTTTTTTAATGTTTTTTTTATTTTTGAGAGACATAGAGAAACAGAGCACAAGTTAGAGAGGGGCAAAGAGAGAGACACACACACAGAATCCGAAGTAGGTTGTAGACTCTGAGCTGTCAGCACAGAGCCAAACATGGGGCTTGAACCCACAAACTGATCATGACCCGAGCTGAAAACTCAGGCGCTTAATGGACTAAGTCACCCAGGTTCTCCTTGAGTCTCATTCATAGTGAGGGCGAACAATCTCCCCCAGACTGAAGGCCTCCATGATCTGAGTGATTTTCCATTGCTTTTGGGGTCCTGGAACAATCTGTACACATTTCTGAGGATCACTATGTTAAGCCATTTCTAAGTTCTATTGCTGAATGTCAGAAGTGCATGAAGAGAGTGGTGGGAATATTGGGATTTGGTGCAGAAATCCCAAGAACACTGGAAACAGATGTCTCATGTTTTTTGCTTTATGATTTCCAATCTTATGGAGGCTTCAAGCATAACCTCCGAAAATTGAGACCCAGTCATTTCATTACAGCACAAATCACCTCATTAAAATGAAAAAAAAAAATCCAATTAACTATTACATTCTAAACTTTCCTTTTCCTTTGCATGAATTCACACTAAAAATGTCAACTCTATGTGCTCCAATTTCTTAATAATAAAATAATTTATATACATCCTAGAATTCCTACATTAATTAATGCCGTAGAAAAGCAAGAACATTTAGAACTTCAACTTCCATCATATAATATCCCTTTTCTACCTTATTTCTTTTTTTTTTTTTACAAATAGTTTATTGTCAAATTAGTTTCCACATAACACCCAGTGCTCATCCCCACAAGTGTCCTCCTCCATGCCCATCCCTCCTCCCCCCCACATCCATCAGTCCTCAGTTTTTGTCAGCATTCAAGAGTCTCTCATGGTTTGCCTCTCTCCCTTTCCCCCACCATTTCCGCCCTTCTTCTCCCCCTTGGTCCTCTGTTAAGTTCCTCCTAACCTCCTATACATGCACACATATGATATTTGTCCTTCTCTGCCTGACTTATTTCGCTCAGCATAATGCCCTCAAGGTCCATCCATGTTGCTACACATGGCCAGATGTCATTGTTTCTCATTGCCATGTAGTATTCCATGGTATAGATAAACCACATCTTCTTGATCCATTCATCTGTTGATGGACACTTAGGCTCTTTCCATGTTTTAGCTATTGTGGAGAGTGCTGCTATGAACATTGGGACACATGTGCTCCTATGCCTCAGCATTTCTGTATCCCTTGGGTAAATTCCTAGCAGTGCTATTGCTGGGTCATAGGGGAGTTCTATTGTTAGTTTCTGAGGAACCTCCACACTGTTTTCCAGAGGGGCTGTACCAGTTTACATTCCCACCAACAGTGTAGGAGGGTGCCCGTTTCTCCACATCCTCGCCATCATCTAGAGTTCTCTGATTTGCTCATTTTAGCCACTCTGACTGGCGTGAGGTGGTATCTCAGTGTGGTTTTGATTTGTATTTCCCTGATGAGGAGCGATGCTGAGCATCGTTTCCTGTGTCTGTTGGCCATCTGGATGTCCTCTTTGGAGAAGTGTCTGTTCATATCTTCTGCCCATTTCTTCACTGGGTTGTTTGTTTTTCGGGCGTGTAGTTTGGTGAGTTCCTTGTAGATTCTGGATATCAACCTTTATCTGATATGTCATTTGCAACTATCTTTTCCCATTCGGTTGGTTGCCTATTAATTTTCTGGGTTGTTTCCTTGGCTGTGCAGAAGCTTTTAATCTTGATGAGGTCCCAACAGTTTATTTTTGCTCTTGATTCCCTTGCCTTTTGGGGATGTGTCAAGTAAGAAGTTGCTGCGGTGGAGGTCAAGGAGGTTGTTTCCTGCTTTCTCCTATAGGGTGTTGATAGTTTCCTGTCTCACGTTGAGGTCCTTTATCCATTTTGAGTTTATTTTTGTGCATGGTGTGAGAAAATGATCTGGTTTCATTCTTCTGCATGTTGCTGTCCAGTTCTCCCAACACCATCTGTTAAAAAGGCTGTCTTTTTTCCATCGGATATTCTTTCCTGCTTTGTCAAAGATTAGCTGGCTGTATACATTTGGGTCCACTTCTGAGTTCTCAATTCTGTTCCATTGGTCTATGTGTCTGTTTTTGTGCCAATACCATACTGTCTTGATGGTGACAGCTTTGTAGCAGAGGCTAAAGTCTGGGATGGTGATCCCTCCCGTTTTGGTTTTATTTTTCAGGATTACTTTGGCTATTCGGGGTCTTTTGTGGTTCCATACAAATTTTAGAATAGTTTGTTCTAGTTTTGAGAAGTATGCTGGTGCAATTTTGATTGGAATTGCATTGAATGTGTAGAGTGCCTTAGGTAGTAATGACATCTTAACTATATTTATTCTTCCTATCCATGAGCATGGAATGTTGTTCCATTTCTTTGTGTCTTCTTCAATTTCCTTCATAAGTTTTCTATAGTTTTCATCATACAGATCTCTTGTATCCTTGGTTAGGTTTATTCCGAGGTATTTTATGGTTTTTTGTGCAATTGTGAATGGGATCAGTTTCTTGATTTCTCTTTCTGTTGCTTCATTGTTGGTGTATAAAAATGCAACCGATTTCTGTACGTTGATTTTGTACCCTGCAACTTGGCTGAATTCTTGGATCAGTTCTAGTAGGCTTCTGGTGGAGTCTGTCGGGTTTTCTATGTAGAGTATCATGTCATCTGCGAAGAGTGAAAGTTTGACTTCCTCTTTGTCAATTCTGATGCCTTTGATTTCCTTTTGGTGTCTGATGGCTGATGCTAGGACTTCCAGCACTATGTTAAACAGCAGTTTCTACCTTATTTCTTAATAACTATGATTTTATTATTTTGTTTTGTTTAATCTGAAGTTCCTGAGACTATGTCCTAAATGTTTTTACTTTCTAATTAGAGTTTCACAAAATTCACCTGTGACTTCTTAGAGTCACAAATTGTAATATATGTTATCTTATCTTAAGAATTGAGTTAATTAGTAAAATCCCCGTATTTCTTAAAACGTTTTGTTCAAAAATACAATTTTTCTTAAAGCAAATGTAATCACTAGGTTTTTCTTCTCCTTTCTTCAGAATTTACCTGAATTTAACCCCAAATATTTCTTTTATAGAATGATTCTCAGCATAGTTTACAACTTCTGTGTTGTTTATTTAGAAATGAAGGGCTTCGGGGGCACCTGAGTGGCTCAGTCGGTTAAGCGACCAACTTCAGCTCAGGTCATGATCTCGTGGTTCGTGAGTTCGAACCCCGCGTCAGGCTCTGTGCTGACAGCTAGCTAGCTCAGAGCCTGGTACCTACTTCACATTCTGTGTCTCCCTCTCTCTCTGCCCCTCTCCCACTTGCACCCTATCTGTCTCCCTCAAAAAATAGATAAACATTTAAAATTAAACAAACAAACAAAAAGAAATGAAGGACTTATGTTTTCTGGCTTGCTTATAAAGAATGCATTATAGCCTTTACATTCTGTGTAAAAGTAGAAGGAATAAATTAACATAATGCATTTCTCTAATATCTTACCCCCCCCCCTCCATTTCTCTAGTATCTTAAGTGCTTATTCATAATTTTTTTCATTAGAGCTTTTTAGGATTGATTGTAATGAATATTCTTCACAGTTTTACTACCCTATAAGACATGCCAGTGATTCAAAATGCTTACTTTCCATAGGTGCACTGTCACAGTTTAAAATTATAGTTACATTGAAGGACTCTTTTTTAATGATACATTTACTTTTTTTAAGAATTTTTTTTGGTTGTAATTTCTCTTATTCTTTCTTTTCCTGCAATTCCACAATAATGTGGTTCCTTTTTCATGGGACTTTCCACATTAGTTAGTTGTGTTTTCACCTATGTATTATGTTTTGGAATACTCAACTCACTGCATTTTAAGATATTGCAGGCTTTAACTCAGATATGAATCAGCCATATGTCCTTTGCCAATAAAATTATATATGTATTTACCTGTATAAATATTACTTCACAGTATGAGATAGTTGAACCACTCTACTATATACCTGAAACTAGTATAACACTGTAAGTTAACATTAACATTAAAAATAAAAAATAAATTTTTTTGATGAGCCCTGTGTGATGTATGGAAGTGCTGAATCGCTATATTGTACATCTGAAACTAATATTACACTGTATGTTAACTAACTGATATTTAAATAAAAACTTTAAAAATATAAAAAAATTAAAAATCTAAGAATACACTAAAAAAGAATCTATTTAAATTTAATATTAAAAGACATATAATTATTTACCTAGTATTCTGTTCTTGGCATGTAGCAACATTTTAGATAAATTTGGTTGAAATTATAATTGAAACAACCAGTTTCCTTTTATCGAGTGTTAATAATGCTACATACCTTCCCCCTTAATTGCTGCTTTCTCTTTATTCCACATTATATAACTTTTCATTGTAAAGAAGCATATTATGCTATTTATATATTTAGCCTCTGTGAATTTTGCACGGTAATTTCACATGTGCAGAAATTATAATATTCTTTATTGTTCCATATCTAGACTTAATTCAACATATAAACTCTAGTTTCAGCTTCATGGAGGAAAAATTAAATTTGCTAAGTCAAGGCAACTGAGTGACTTTTGGTTGAAAATATAGTGTCCTTCAGGTGAATTCAGGATTTCTGAGTCTTTTCTTTCATCCTTTTTACTGCCCTTCCTGGTAGCACAGGGATGTGGGAGGCTTACGTGACCTTCCTGCTCTGAGAGTCTTCAAATTCCTTGCTACCATATAAAATTATTACATATAAAAGATTCTTATCTTGATTACCAAGATTCATCTTTCTTTTGCTTAGCATAGACACTAAAGTCTTAGGTTTATTGTGACGTGCTTCAAGGGCTTTTCTGTTCCTCTTGGAACAGAGATAGTTTTTTTTTTTCTATCAGAATGCCTACTATGTAAATAACATGGTGGCAAAATGATTAAAATGAATAAAAATTAAATTTCATTAAAAATTCAGTTATTCTTAATTTTTAAAAATATTTTTATTTATTTCTAGAAGAGAGAGAGAGCGTGAGCAGGGAGGATCAGAGAGAGAGGGAGATACAGACTCTGAAATAGGCTCCAGGCTCTGAGCTGGCAGTCAGCACAGAGCCCGACGCGCGGCTCGAACCCACGAACCGCGAGATCATGACCTAAGCGAAAGTTGGACGCTCAACCGACTAAGCCACCCAGGCGCCCCTGGTTATTCTTAATTTTATGCATCAGTTTGTCGGAATATTAGGTGCCCAATTATTTGGCTAAATATTATTTCTAGCTGTTCATGAGAGGTTTTTGGATAAAATTAACATTTGAATCAGTGGACTCAGTAAAGTGGTTTGCTCTCCCCTGTGTGGGTAGGTGATATCCTTTGAGGGCCTAAATAAAACAAAAAGGCAAAAGAGGGAAGACGGTGACCTTTGCTGCCTGATTGCTTGGGAAGTCAGTCTTCTGCTCTGTTGTAGGTATTGGCTCAAGAGCATATATTTACATTTTAAAGAGTTGCATTTGCTAGGACCCTTCTTCTGTCATGCTTTATTTTAGATCCTCATTCCCATTGTTACTTCCTTCTACAGATTCTCACTCTAATGTATTTGACACAAATCATTTAATAGGAGCATATCCATGTTACAGTATGTAGTTTTCCACATGTATTTGTAAATGTATATTTGTACAAATACAAATGTAGATACAAATGTAGATTTATATTTGTAGATTATTTTTATTAACATACTATTGGGCTATGTTACAGGTCTTATTCCATTTTTAATGCAAACTTACTTGCAAGATTAATCCATGTTATTACTTTACTGCTATATCTTTGCTCTGGCAGATGCATATTATGTATGCATGTTATGTACGGTATCAGTATCTACCAAATTTAATTTATTCATTTCCTTTGAAATGAACTTAGGCTGTCCCTAACTTCTCATGGCCACAATCAACCTTGAGATGCATGTTCGCTAGAGATCATGTGAGAATTTCCATAGGATATATAAACAGGAATGAAATTAGTGGATTATGCGATATGTGTATCTACTCTGCTTTAGTTATAGGAGCCAAACGGTTCTGGAGAATGGCTAAAACAGTTAATGCCCCATTCATGAGAGTTTACACTTTCCCACACATCAGTTTTGTTTTGTTTTGTTTTTGTCCCACTTGATGTTAACTCACTTTATATATTTTGCCCCTATGATTGAAGTAAAGTGGTGTCTCATTGATGGTTTAGAAACTAGGTGGTTCTTTTTTTCCTACATTCTAAGTGATGTTCCTTTCATTCATGATATTTTCTTATCCGAATATATAACTAGAAATTGAAATGTAAAACACTTTCCAGGCACCTAGGTGATTCAGTTGGTTAAGCAGCCAACTCTTGATTTTGGCTTAGGTCATGAGCTCATGGTCATTGAGACTGAGCCCTGCTTCGGGCTCTGCACTGAAGGCATGAAGCCTACTTGGAAAGAAAGTCTACTTTCTCTCCCCCTTTCTCTCTCTCTCTCTCCTTCTGCCTGCCTGTCCCCCATACGGTATCTCTCTTCCTCAAAATAAATAAACATTTTTTAAAAAATGTAAAACACCGTCAATAAATCCATATCACTTCAGTGATTTTTAAGGATTGTACCAACAAATGGAAAATAAAAAAATTAAATGCTCAAAACATTAGATAAACTAAAAAATCATGTGCAAACATATCTAATCAAACCCTTGGCTCAGAATATGTCACTCTAGTTTTTATGTATGAATACATCAAATACATTACCTAATCTTAGGAGCAATGGTTTGAATTTAGTATGAAGCAAAAATATGTCCTTTTTATAATTGGAGGGTTTGTTGTTATTTCACTTTTTCATTAGTAATCCCAATGACTGAAGTCAGTTTAAAGATAGTACATGTAAAATCTAACACCACACGTAAAGGAACTAGAAGGAGAGCAACAAGAGCACCCCAAATCCAGTAGGAGAAAATAAACAATAAAAATCAGTGCAGAAATAAACAATATAGAATCCAAAAAAAAACCTAATTCAACAGATCAATGAAACCAAGAGTTGGTTTTTTGAAAAAATAAACAAAATTGACAAACCTCTAGCCAGGCTTCTCAAAAAGAAAAGAGAGAGCATCCAAAGAGACAAAATCATGAATGAAAATGGACTTATTACAACCAATCCCTCAGAAATACAAGCAATTATCAGGGAATACTATGAAAAATTATATACCAACCAACTGGACAAGTTAGAAGAAATGGACAAATTCCTAAATACACACCCACAACCAAAATTCACACAGGAAGAGATAGAAAAGCTGAACAGACCCATAAGTAGTGAAGAAATTGAATCAGTTATCAAAAATCTCCCAACAAATAAGAGCCCTGGGCCAGATGGCTTCCCTGGGGAATTCTACCAGACATTTAAATCAGAGTTAATACCCATTCTTCTCAAGCTATTCCAAAAAACAGAAATGAATGGAAAATTTCCAGTCTCATTCTACAAAGCCAGTATCCCTGTGATTCCCAAGCCAGACAGAAACCCACCGAAAAAAGAGAACTACAGGCCAATACCCTTGATGAATACAGATGCAAAAATCCTCAACAAGATCCTTGCAAATCGAATGCAACAGCACATAAAAAGAATCATCCACCAAGATCAAGTGGGATTCATTCCTGGGTTACAGGGCTGGTTCAATATTTGCAAATCAATCAATGAGATACATCACATCAACAAAAGAAAAGATAAAAACCATATCATCCTGTCGATAGATGCAGAAAAAGCATTTGACAAAATACAGCATCCCTTCTTAATAAAGACCCTCGAGAAAGTTGGGATAGAAGGAACTTACTTAAACATCATTAAAGCCAGTAATGAGAAGCTCTCAGCTAACATGATCCTCAACAGGGAAATACTGAGAACTTTCTCCCTGAGATTAAAAACACGACAGGGATGTCCACTCTCACCACTGTTGTTTAACATAGTGCTGGAAGTCCTAGCATCAGCAATCAGACAACAAAATGGGGGAAAAGGCATCAGAACTGGCAAAGAAGAAGTCAAAAACTTTCACTTTTCACAGACGACATGATACTCTACTGTCTGGTCCACAGACTCCGCCAGAATCCTACTAGAACTGATCCTTGAATTCAACAAAGTTGCAGGATACAAAATCAATGTACAGAAATCGGTTGCATTTTTATACACCAATCATGGAGCAACAGAAAGAGAAATCAAGAACTGATCCCATTCATAATTGCACAAAAAACCATAAAATACATTGGAATAAGCCTAACCAAAGATATAGGAGATCTGTATGATGGAAACGATAGAAAACTTATGAAGGAAATTGAAGAAGACACAAAGAAATGGAAAAACATTCCATATTCATGGATCGGGAAGAATACAGATTGCAAAAAATGTCATTACTACCCAAAGCAATCTACACCTTCAATGCAATCCCCGTCAAAATTGCACCAGCATTCTTCTCAAAGCTAGAGTAAACTATCCTAAAATTTGTATGGAATCACAAAAGACCCCGAATAGCCAAAGTAATACTGAAATATAAAGCCAAAACGAGAGGCATCATTATCCCAGACTTTAGCCTCTACTACAAAGCTGTCATCCTCAAGACAGTATGGTATTGGCACAAAAACAGACACATAGACCAATGGAATAGAATAGAGAACTCAGAATTGGATCCACAAATGTATGGCCAACTAATCTTTGACAAAGTGGGAAAGAGTATCTAATGGAAAAAAGACAGCCTCTTTAACCGATGGTGCTGGGAGAACTGGACAGCAACATGCAGAAGGATGAAACTAGATCATTTTCTGACAGCATACACAAAAATAAACTCAAAATGGATAAAGGAACTGAATGTGAGACAGAAAACCATCAAAACTCAAGAGGAGAAAGCAGGCAACAACCTCCTTGAACTCAATTGCAGCAATTTCTTACTTGACACATCCCCAAAGGCAAGGGAATCAAGAGCAAAGATGAACTACTGGGGAATAATCAAGATAAAAACCTTCTCCATGGCAAAGGAAACAACCCATAAAACTAATAGGCAACTGACGGAATGGGAAAAGATAGTTGCAAATGACATATTAGATAAAAGGCTAGTATCCAAACTCTATAGGGAACTCACCAAACTCCACATCCAAAAAAACAAACAAACCAGTGAAGAAATGGGCAGAAGACATGAACAGACTTCTGTTCTGTCTTCTCCAAAGAGGACATCCAGATGACCAGCAGACACAAGAAATGCTGCTCAGCATCCCTTATCATCAGGGAAATACAAATCAAAACCACACTGAGATCCCACCTCATGCCATTCAGAGTGGCTAAAATAAAGAAATCAGGAGACTAGATGTTGGAGATGGTGTGAAGAAATGGGCAACCTCCTACACTGTTGGTGGCAATGTAAACTGGTACAGCCCCTCTGGAAAACAGTGTGCACGTTCTTCAAAAAGTTAACAATAGAACTCTCTTATGACCCATCAAGCAGTAGCACTGCTGGGAATTTACCCAAGGGATACAGGAGTGCTGATACATAGGGGCACATGGACCCCAATGTTCATAGCAGCACTCTCAACAATAACCCAAATGTGGAAAGAACCTAAGTGTCCATCAACTGACAAATGGATCAGGAAGATGTGATTCATCTATACAATGGAATACTGCATGGCAATGAGAAAGAATGAAATCTGGCCATGTGTAGCAACGTGAATGGAACTTGAGGGTGTTATGCTGAGCAAAATAAGTCAGGCAGAGAAGGACAGATACCATATGTTTCCCGTATAGATGGATTAGGAGGAACTTAATGGAGGACCATGGGGGAGAAGAAGGGGGAAAACAGTGGGGGAGAGGGAGGGAGGCAAACCATAAGAGACTCTTGAATGGTGAGAATAAACTGAGGGCTGATGGGTGTGGGGGGAAGGGGGAAGACGGGCATGGAGGAGTGCACTTGTGGGGATGAGCACTGGGTGTTATATGGAAACCAACTTGACAATAAAGTATTTTAAAAAATAAATAAAAAAGATAGTACAGTGAGGAAACCAATGGAACAAAAAGGCAAACAGTGCAGACCATCATATCAAGATCACTGTTTTCACAAAAGCAGCAGGAGAGTTCATTAATTGGAGCACATAAAAAATTGAATTTTCTAGATGTGGAAACTGTACATGCCATATGTCAATGCCATGCTGGGCAAGATTTTCATTTTTTCTTATGCAGTAATTCCAGTGTTAGAAATAAACAAGATTAAGAAGTTGCATGAGTTATAGTCAAAGGAAGTTAGAGTACCAGTTAAATGGTAATGGTTATTCACTCTAAAGGAAAGCAACAAATGAAGTTGAAAGACTTAGATTCTTTACACTAGAATCTCAGAATTTCAGTGCTGCAGGGAACTTTGGGAAATTTTGATACACTATCTTAATTTTGAGAAGAAATTGAGATCCAGGAAGGGCAAATGAGTGAATCAAAGGAACAAGGCACAACTGGCCCCTTAGGAGTTTGGTGGTTATGATATATCTTTTGTTTAGTGGCCAGCAAAATGGTGTCAGTAAATGCTTTGGATACTGGTAGACTTGTGCTTAAAATCTTACTGGACTATTAATTGGTCATATGCCTTGGAAAAATTATTTAACAAACATCACTATACCTATAAACTGTAGATAACAGAACTTAATCCGGTAGAGTTATTGTATTTAGAATTAGGCATACTTTTGTAGAGCTTCTGATACAAAATAGGCTTTGAACAAATGCTAACTGTTATAGATTGTTGTAGATTTTTTAAAAAGAGTGTTTTCTTCTCACAAACATCAGTTATTACTATAGATTCACTATACTTGAGTTTTATTAAACTAGATCAATATATTCATTTTTCTGTTCTTTAAAATGAATTTTGATGTTTGTTTTGATGTAATGCTATTTTCATTATTGATCATGTCTTTTTGTCTAATGTTTTGGATCGAATTTCATCAGTAGTGTGCTAATGCATATAACTTTCATAAAGGGGGAAGAGAGAAATCTGTAGACATTTGCTCACTAGACAATTTTTTTTTTACAAATAGTTTATTGTCAAATTAGTTTCCACATAACACCCAGTGCTCATCCCCACAAGTGCCCTCCTCCATGCCCACCCCTCCTCCCCCCCACATCCACCAGTCCTCAGTTTTTGTCAGCATTCAAGAGTTTCTCATGGTTTGCCTCTCCCCCTTTCCCCCACCATTTCTGCCCTTCTTCTCCCCCTTGGTCCTCTGTTAAGCTCCTCCTAATCCTCCTATATGTGCACACATATGATATTTGTCTTTCTCTGCCTGACTTATTTCGCTCAGCATAACACCCTCAAGGTCCATCCATGTTGCTACATGGCCAGATTTCATTGTTTCTCATTGCCATGTAGTATTCCATGGTATAGATAAACCACATCTTCTTGATCCATTCGTACGTTGATGGACACTTAGGCTCTTTCCATGTTTTAGCTATTGTGGAGAGTGCTGCTATGAACATTGGGGTGCATGTGCTCCTATGCATCAGCATTTCTGTATCCCTTGGGTAAATTCCTAGCAGTGCTATTGCTGGGTCATAGGGGAGTTCTATTGTTAGTTTCTGAGGAACCTCCACACTGTTTTCCAGAGGGGCTGTACCAGTTTACATTCCCACCAACAGTGTAGGAGGGTGCCCGTTTCTCCACATCCTCGCCAGCATCTAGAGTTCTCTGATTTGCTCATTTTAGCCACTCTGACTGGCGTGAGGTGGTATCTCAGTGTGGTTTTGATTTGTATTTCCCTGATGAGGAGGGATGCTGAGCATCGTTTCATGTGTCTGTTGGCCATCTGGATGTCCTCTTTGGAGAAGTGTCTGTTCATATTCACTAGACAATTTTTATGCAACATTTCAAATCTAAGAATGGAATCAGGACTTTACATGCAATTGTCGTGAGTGGATATAATGCCACCATTTGGCAGACTGAGAATGAATGATCTGGCCAGGAAATAAACTATAAACATAAGAACAAAATATGACCGTCAACTCCTAGAATATAACATTAATGTTGAATGGGGCATCTGAGTGGCTCAGTCGGTTAAGCATCCGACTTCGGCACAGGTCTTGATCTCATGATTCGTGGGTTGGAGCCCCGCAATGGGCTCTGTGCTGACAGGTAGGTCAGAACCTGGAGACTGCTTTAGATTCTGTATCTCCCTCTCTCTCTGACCCTCCCATGCTCACGCTCTCTCTCTCAGAAATAAAGAAAACATTTAAATAATTAAAAAAAAAGAAAATAACTTTAATGTTGATATAGCAGATCAAAAGAGTTTTTAACTGAAGATGGCTTTTAGAGAGCCCAGTGATAATGAATTTTGAAAATATTATGATTGTGAAAAAGGCTGAAAATAAAATAGTTGAAAAAGCAGATAAAACAATGGAAATGATAAAAAACAAATGAGCAATTATAACATATGCTGCCGATATAAAGCGGTTGTAGGAACTTTAAAGATAAAGTGATGAGAGGCTTGTATTGTTGTTTAAATCTTTTACCTTCACTGATTAAAAGCAGTATTAGATTTGATAGTTTAATAAAGAAGTACTTGGATAAAGATGATTTTATAAAAGTATAAACTGTTAGGCTAATAAAAATAGCAAAATTTCAAAAAAGCCAAATAAACACAATGGTTTCTGATTCTCAATGAAAGTTTAATATGGTCATTAGGCAATGGGTATGTAAGTACTTAAGCTTGCCTATCCATATACAGAGCACATCAGAAGCATATATGAGAGGTGAATCTGTTGGTCTATTCCAAGGGTTTGGATTTATTAGGCTAGGACAGCGCCTGGAAATCTGCCTCCTAAATAAATTTCGTTAGACAATTTACAACCAGGTTTCAGAGATATTGTAATATGTTAAAATATCAAGAATATCAAGACAAATGTGTATTAAGCTTCAATTATGTAGAAGAAATTGTCATATGCTCTTGGAACCATAAGGATGATCATTTCATAGATCCTGTTATCAAGAATTTAATATCTTAGAACAAAGTTGCCATAAGAGAGGCACCTGGATGGCTTACTCAGTTAGGCATCTGACTCTTGATTTTGGCTCAGGTCATGATCTCATTGTTCATGAGATCAAGCCCAACATTGGGCTCTGTATTGACAACACAGAGCCTGCTTGTTATTCTCTGTCTCCCTCTATCTCTCCCCTTCTCTGTCTTTATTCTACTCACACACATGTGCACTCTTTCTCTCTCTCAAAATAAATAAACGTTTTTTAAGTGCTATAAGAAAGCTATAGACATCATACTTCATTAGCTAGATTAAAGAGCAGATTATTCTCTCTTCTGAATCCTTAATAGGATTGATGGGAAGAAGGCCATTCCAGATACATAATGTAAGCACTGTCGATAAAATCTGATTGAGGAGAGACTTAGGTCGATTTAGAGAAGGAGAATAATACAATATAGATGGGATTGATGGGCAAATATTTATCCATTCAATAAATATTTATGGAGAGTAAATCTGGTGGAAAAATAAGCCTTGGAGTAAAGTTGTCACATGAGCAGACAGAAGTGAATAGATTCAACTGCTACTCAACTATAACTTAAAGATTAATTGTAGGCTAGAATTCAGTGATTAATTGGATCTGGGCAGATGCAAGTGAGGGATTAGATTAAAGAATCACTGGAGTTTTCTTTTGTGAGCCACTGCCTGTGTTCTAATAATTACTGGGTTTTGGATGCCTCCTATTCCGTAGGCACTGCACATGCCTCTTTCACATTTGGTCTCACTTAAAGTTTGCAGCAGGTACAATAAAATGAATTTCATAGCCCCTTTGTTGATACCAGTACCTACTGTAGACCACTGAGTAGAAATGTTGAGAGATAGTGTTATAACCATAGCTAGTTAAAGGCCCTTTTCTGACCACATCCATTTGTTTTCCCTCCTATTAAAAAAATCAAAGGCCATACAATATGCTAATTAGCATTCCACTACTGCCAGTGGGAAATGACTATGTATATTGGTAACTCAAAATAAGATTACTTTAAAATTATAGTTGCTTTAGGTAAAATACTGAATTTGGCAAACAGTCCTCTCATTTGGGATCTACTGTGATTTTGCTTAACATTGAACTTAAGACTTCATTAATATTGTTTATTCCACTCAACTGAGTTGCATACTTATGAACAAAGTTATTTATTTAAAAATAATATCCCCCTAAGCTACTTATTATCAAGAGTTATGAAAATAGAGTTTTCTTAGAAGGTGCAAATGAAATGTGTTTCCCCTAATTGTTACTCAGAGTAAGAATGAGATTTTTAAATGTAATTCCAAGAGTTCATGGTGCCTCTCAATTTTTTAAATTTCAAAAATGTGTGTGGGGTTTTTTTCCCACATTTTTCCAGAAAAATGTTAAAAATTGGGAGACAGGTTAAAATTATCAAATTAAAGAATACTATGAACAAAAATAATGTTCTGTAATAGGTTCTGATCTTTTATTCTTCATTGTAACCTACTGAGGGCATTTTCCATTTTGCAAAACAATTTGATTAGTATTTCAAAAAAGGTGGGGGGGAATAATGTTTAAGGTAATAGCCAATTCAAACTTTACCAGTTTATTGGAAGTTAAGCAGTATAGCTACAGGATGAATACATTTATAAATACAAAAATGCTAAACTAGAATATCATTCCCAACGTTTGGTTCCTTAGCACAAAGTTCAGTGACTCATATGTGCCCCCCAACTTACTTAATGTAAACCTTTGGCTGAAGAAGTAAAGTCTTGTCATAGTCTAGTTCGAACTTAAATTTATCAGTGTATGAAATGTGAGGTATTTAAATGCTATTGTCTAGTGCTCTTGAGACCTGGGAGAGTTTTATGAATAAGACCACGTTTTATTCTCACCCATACGTCCCATCAACCCTGAACTCAGCTACATAAATCTCAGGGTGCTTTGAAGTCATAAAGAGGAGGATTAGAAAATATTAGAGATACTGTGAATATAAGGCCTGATTATAAATAGCCTTGAGTTCTCAGTAATGGTGTGGTTGCAATTTTTATCAAGTTTATAGATAACAAACTGCTATTATTTACTTATATTCAATTCCACTCCAATGGACATATTAGAAGTGTCTTGTCTATGATAAAACAAAACTCTATCCATATCAGATCTATATGAAAATAGTAACACATAATTTTGTGCAGATACATAGATAGATACTAATTAGCACTGGGATACCAATATTAGAATACCAGTTAGTATTCTCATAGTGTTAGAATTAACAAGATATTTCCATTAGTATTAGTGAATGGTGGTAACCTTTGTGAGAGCACAATCAGTGGAGAGAATGTTAGGGCTGTATGAGGTCTCAGGCCTCCAATTAAAAGTCTTGGTAATTACTCATTCCATTTCTATGAGAATGAAAGGCACACTACCAATAACAACAACAAAAAAAGTGATTTTACATCGCAGAACAAGGGAAAAGAAAATGAAATCTAAACACAACCAGATAATACTTACCAGCATCATTAACAGTGACTCATACACTACGTCTATTTGCAGCTGTGTTTAGAGTCCATAGGACCCAGCTCTGTACCTATAGTTCGTGAGAATCATAAGAACCCAGGTCTTTGGGGGGCGCAGCTCTGCTGTATTTGCAGCTGTGTTTAGAGTCCATAGGACCCAGCTCTGTACCTATAGTTTGTGAGAATCATAAGAACCCAGGTCTTTGGGGGGCGCAGCTCTGCTGTGGGTTTCTTCCTTCCTTCCTTCCTTCCTTCCTTCCTTCCTTCCTTCCTTCCTTCCTTCCTTCCTTTCTTTCTTCTAAATGTTTTTATTTATTTCTAGGAGAGAGAGAGAGAGATAGCGTGAGCAGGGGAGGGTCAGAGAGAGAGGCGGAGACACAGACTATGGAATAGGCTCCAGGCTCTGAGCTGGCAGTTAGCACAGAGCCCGACGCGGGGCTCGAACCCACGAAACGCGAGATCATGACCTAAGCGAAAGTCGGACGCTTAACCGACTAAGCCACCTAGGCGCCCCTGCTATGGGTTTCTTAATAGCCATTTTCTTACAGAGGAATAGATTGAATCATCTCTCCCGTGAAGCAAAATTTACTGCCTCTTTCCACACTCATCACCATTTTCAGAGCCTCTGAGCAGCGTCTGGTTGGCCGCTAAGCTTAAAACATGCCTTATTTTCAATAGCTAAAACCTGGAAAGAGCCTAAGTATCCATCAACAGATGAATGGATCAAGAAGATGTGGTTTATCTATACCATGGAATACTACATGGCAATGAGAAACAATGAAATCTGGCCATGTGTAGCAACATGGATGGACCTTGAGGGTGTTATGCTGAGCGAAATAAGTCAGGCAGAGAAGGACAAATATCATATGTGTGCACGTATGGGAGGATTAGGAGGAACTTAACAGAGGACCAAGGGGGAGAAGAAGGGCGGAAATGGTGGGGGAAAGGGAGAGAGGCAAACCATGAGAGACTCTTGAATGCTGACAAAAACTGAGGACTGGTGGATGTGGGGAGGAGGAGGGATGGGCATGGAGGAGGACACTTGTGGGGATGAGCACTGGGTGTTATGTGGAAACTAATTTGACAATAAACTATTTGTAAAAAATAAAAAAAAATAAAAATAAAAAAATAAAAATAGTACTAAAACAAACAAACAAAAAAAACATGCCTTATTTTCTGCTCTTTGTTGGCCTAACTGTCGCGTATGTGGCTGTAAGGTCTCTTCACAAATACATCAGTTTCTCTCTCCTTTCAGAAACATGGTATAATTGTATTTCACCACTCATTGTTTTTTATCAACATTTTGCATCCTTTTTTTTTTTTTTAATAAGTATAGCTGACACAATGTCACATTAGTTTCAGGTGTAAATTTAGTCATTTGACCAGTTTATATACTGTGCTGTGTTCTCCACAAGTGTAAGCTACCATCTGTCCTGTTACAAGACTGTTACAGTATCACTGACTGTATTCCTTACGCTGTGAGTTTTATTCTTGTGACTTAATCATCCTTTGACTGGAAGTCTGGGTCTCCTTATCCCCTTCACTCATTTTGCCCAACTCCCAACTCCCTTCCTCTCTGACAATCATCAGTTTGTTCTCTGTATTTATAAGTCTGATTCTGTTTTGGTTTGTCTATTCATTTTTGTTGTTGTTAAAATTCCACTTATGAGTAGAAATGATATAGTATTTGTCATTCTCAGTCTGACTTATTTCACTTAGCATAATATCGCCTAACTCCATCCATAGTGTTTCAAATGGCATGATCTCATTTATATATATATAAATGTCATGTATATATGTATATACTTGACACAACTTCCTTATCTATTTCTCTATTGATGGTCACTCAGGTTACTTCCATATCTTGGCTATTATCAATAATACTGCAATAAACAGGGTATATCTTTTTGAATTAGTGCTTTTGTTTTCTTTGGGTAAATACCTAATAGTGGAATTATTGGATCATATGATATTTCTATATTTAATTTTTTGAGGAACCTCCATATCATTTTACACAGTGGCCCTACCAATTTACATTCCCTCCAACAATACATGAGGATTCCTTTTACTCTATTTCTTGTTATGTCTTGTTATTTTGATTTCAGCCACTCTAACTGGTATAAGGTGATATCTCATTGTGGTTTTGATTTGTATTTCCCTGATGATTAGTAGTATTGATAATCTTTTATGTATCTGTTGGCCATCTGTATCTCTTTTTTGGAAAAATGTCTTTTCAGGTCCTCTGCCCATTTTTTAATCTTTTTGTTTTCCCCCCACTGTTGAGTTCTATAAGTTATTTATGTACTTTGGATATTAGCCCCTTATCAGATATATCATTTGCAAATATCTTCTCCCATTTACTTAGGTTGACTTTGAGTTTTTTGATAGTTTCCTTTGCTGTGCAAAAGCTTTTTAGTTTGATGTCATCTTAATAGTTTATTTTTGCTTTTGTTTCCTTTACCTCAGAAGACGTATCTAAAAAGAAGTTGCTATGGCTGATGTCAGAGAAATCACCCTCTGTGTTCTCTTCTAGGGTTTTTATGGTTTCAGATCTCACATTTATGTCTTTCATCCATTTTGAGTTTATTTTCATGTATGGTGTAAGAAAGTGGTCCAGCTTCATTCTTAACATATAGCTGTCCTGTTTTCTCAACACCATTTATTGAAACAACTGTCTTTTCCTCATTGTATATCCTTTCCTCCTTTGTCCTTTGACCATATAATTGTGGGTTTATTTCTGGAGTGTCTATTCTGTTCTATTGATCTATGGTCTATTATTGTGCCGGTACCACACTTTTTTGATTACTACAGCTTTGTAGTATATATTGAAATCTGGTATTTTGATGCCTCCAGCTTTGTTCTTCTTTCTCAGAATTGCTTTGGCTATTTGAGGTTTTCTGTGGTCCCACAGAATTTGAGTATTATTTGTTCCAGTTTTTTCATCACTCATTTTAAATTAAGCATGGTCATTTAACTTGTGTTGGTCATTGAAATACAGAGCAGAATTATCATGTGCCATTTCTAAGTGGAAGCTTTAAGAACTAGTGTGTGATTTGCCACACTAATTTTTCCTGCTTCAGAGATCATGAAAGTATATATTGATAGGAAGCCTGTGTCAGCTTTGATGTTTGAAAAAATATAATGAGTAGAGCCCTCTTCAGATCTATACTGGCTATGAAGAATTAGGCCACCAAAAATTAGTAGTTGTTTGTTACTGCAGCATAACTTAACTTGTCTTAATTGAGTTTACACTTACAACTTGACAATCTTACATTCAACTTGCCTGTTTCACCAGTGAAAACCTGCGGGTGATTCTGCAAATTGATTTTTATTTTTAAATTATTTTTAATTAATTAATTTTTGATAGAGAGAGAGAGACAGTGCATGAGCAGAGGAGGGACAGAGAGAGAGGGAAACACAGAATCTGAAGGATCTCCAGGCTCTGAGCTGTCAACACAGAGTCCATCATGGGACTCAAACTCATGAACTGTGAGATCATGACCTGATCTTCAACATCTTAAGAGTTCAAGTTTATCTCTTTAAAATGATGTCTGAGCCTGGTTAGAAAGCAGGACACTATACATGTACAGCTGCTGCCATGAGTACTATAAAATCCAAACACGAGTTTGACTTTAATCATTTGAATTTTTTCTTTGTCTTTTCATTTCAGCTTTTCCATTTCAATTTTTTTTTTTGTCTTTTCAGTATGTCATCCAAGATTTAGGGAGTAGATTGTCTTAAGTAAAGTTGTACATTGTAGAATGCTTGACCTTTAGTATCTCTCATTCCTTTCTTTGTCATTTTGCTCTATTGCCTATCAACACCTCATCTTTCCTCCAGGATTTTCACACCTCATATTAACAGATCCAACTCCTAGGTCTAATGCCAGTAATTTACACCTTCACTCAAAGGGAAGTCAGTAGTTTTTCTGTTGTGAGGGGTACATGCATTTCAAATGTATCTGTGAAGGTAGGAGGGCCCACATATCCTCTGAAAAAAATTTCAGATGGGAGAGGCTTTTTAGGGAAAAAGGGGTGGATTCTAGCACCTCTCAAGTAATACTCTGTGGTGGAAACTTTAACCAACAGATGAGGGCAGCCTGCTTTTGAGGTTTAGACAAAAGGAGAGGGAATCAGGCCACTTCCATTTGCATAAATAGTTTTATTTGTATTGAACTGTGTTTCAACTGACTTTCTAACCTCTTGGAAAACAACATTTTAGATTCTTTGCACCACACATCATCTCTGTGTGAAATTTATGGTAATTCAAACAGAAACTCCCTCTTGCTTCACATGACTGAACATCTGATTAAAATTACAGAAACCTAACTACCAGGCAACTCCTTCTAGTTCCATATGGAACATCTGCTGAAGTAAGCCTTTAGAAGTTAGACAGAATTGAAATGTCATGCTCTAGGGGAAATATACACAACACAAAGTTAAATGATGGACATGAAGGGGAGGGCTCATAAGATGTAGGCCACATGTAAGCCTATTAGTTACTGATTCAAATGTAAAGGCTTCAGGAAACAGTGGAAAGGCAGGGGGCTGTAGATTTGTTTGCTTGTTTGCATTAGGCCAATGGAATGTAATACTATGTAAGTCTAAGTTTTGAAAAATTGCATGCAATATAAAGGCTTTAAAATAACGAATACAGGTATATAATAATTCATTTTTTGTACATGATGCAATTTTTAAATTTGTATCAATGTTAAAATAGTAACTACATTTCAGAAAGTCAAAAGAATAAAAAAACTAATATTGAAAAACTTGGGCATATAAAGTTTCAAATTCAGGAATAAGCAGTTATTCGACTTAATTTAATGTTAAAGAACTAAAGCTTTAAAGGGAGTATAATTAGAGATATTGGATAACAGAAATGTATGAAATATTCTTGCTAAATTTGTAACAAACCTCTAAAGATATAACTGATAGTGAATATTAGGGTAAAAATAAATATTTCCAAAGAGGTAGGTTTTGTATTACTTAACTGAGCTTGAATTTTTTTTTCAAAGTTGAGCAAATGAAATGGTAAGCATATTGAAATCATGATTGACTATTGGTACTTTCCTATTTTCATAGAAAAAAATTACTGGTATCATTTTGGAGCAGTACTGGTATTTGTATCTACCAACATTGGTTATGGCTGAATACACAGTAAGTACACCATAGGTCAAATTAATAATTATTGATTGTGTCTTTCTCTCTGTAATTAACAAGACAATCACTATAAATACAATAAACTTGGCCTGAGTTATATAGTTATTGCCCATTTCTCAAAATACCAATGCGTGTCAAATTTCAAATATGCAAAATTAAGTAAATGATAGATTTAATGATTATTTGATTTAT
The DNA here is from genome assembly GCA_017311185.1 of Proteles cristata cristata. Lineage (NCBI taxonomy): Eukaryota > Metazoa > Chordata > Mammalia > Carnivora > Hyaenidae > Proteles > Proteles cristata. The sequence goes on from JAESUZ010004636.1 coordinate 377,303, forward strand.
ATTTTACTTCTGAAATATCCCTATTTTTATCATTGTGTATTCAATATGAAATTTTGTATACAAAATTAAATTTCAATGCTCGGTACTTGACAGAAAAATGGAACCTGAAAGTCTGCAGCATGGTATGGTAAAGAGCTATGAAAGAAAAAGTCTGAAAAATTATGTTTCATGTTGTGTTACAGTGGTACCATTTGTTGAAATTCACATGGCAGCATCCCTCCTCATCAGAGAAATACAAATCAAAACCACACTGAGATACCACCTCACACCAGTCAGAGTGGCTAAAATGAGCAAATCAGAGAACTCTAGATGCTGGCGAGGATGTGGAGAAACGGGCACCCTCCTACACTGTTGGTGGGAATGTAAACTGGTACAGCCCCTCTGGAAAGCAGTGTGGAGGTTCCTCAGGAAACTAACAATAGAACTCCCCTATGACCCAGCAATAGCACTGCTAGGAATTTACCCAAGGGATACTGAAATGCTGATGCATAGGAGCACATGTACCCCAATGTTCATAGCAGCACTCTCCACAATAGCTAAAACATGGAAAGAGCCTCAGTGTCCATCAACAGATGAATGGATCAAGAAGATGTGGTTTATCTATACCATGGAATACTACATGGCAATGAGAAACAATGAAATCTGGCCATGTGTAGCAACATGGATGGACCTTGAGGGTGTTATGCTGAGCGAAATAAGTCAGTCAGAGAAGGACAAATATCATATGTGTGCACGTATAGGAGGATTAGGAGGAACTTAACAGAGGACCAAGGGGGAGAAGAAGGGCGGAAATGGTGGGGGAAAGGGAGAGAAGCAAACCATGAGAGACTCTTGAATGCTGACAAAAACTGAGGACTGATGGATGTGGGGGGGAGGAGGGATGGTCATGGAGGAGGGCACTTGTGGGGATGAGCACTGAGTGTTATGTGGAAAGTAATTTGACAATAAACTATTTGTAAAAAAAAAAAAAAAAAGAAATTCACACAGCTTGTTAATTTCTGCAAGTGATACAACATTAATAAAGATTTAAGGGAATATAGAGATGTTAACAATTCATTGGTTAATAGAAATATGTTTCCATAAACAGCTACATCGAAAAGATTTAATTCAAAGTTTACCTCAATAAAACTACTTATACATATACATATAGAAATTTGTATGTTCATTCTCTCACAGGACTTCTCAGCGATTTGTGCAAGGATTAAAATTAACCAATGGAGGAGGATAGGTACCTCTCCTGCTATGGCTAGAAAACTATAGTGCTTGAGTCACTAGATGAAACCTAGTTACTCCTTTTAGTCCTTCAGGATTAAGCTTTAGGGCCACAATGTTATTTGTTAAGAAGAACTTTTAGCTAACATTTTAAAATAATTTTTGAATCTAGTTTAGGCACAAAAATGGTTTCTTGGGCATTCTTTTTTCTTCAACTCCCATAAAAACTTAAATATTATTATTGCCTATCAAGGACCAAATAGAATAGGTAGAATAGATTCAAGGTCCAGGAAAAGAATAGGGAAATTAAAACTTCAACCTTTGCACTATTAAAGTGGGAGCCAAAATGTTGTATCAAAGTGGGGTGGAATTTTTAAAGGAAGATACATGAGGAAAAAAGAGAGAGAGAGAGAGAAGGAAAATATGTGTAGAGTAAGAAATGTAAAACAGGAAGCTAATTCAGGTAAGATTTTTTAAGAACCAAACCCCATAGAGTCAGTAAGAAAAATTTTGGGGCTGTAATTGTAGCCCATGTCACTAATTGACTGTACTAATGTAACATTCTAAGTGTGTAGAATTCAAATCTAAACCAGGAAGGCTTAGCTTTCCAAAAAGCTTCTAGAATAAAGAAATGGAAAAGCATAATAAAATCACAAAGTACAGTATGTAAGTTTGTATTTTGGTTCCTCAGTGATGTTGGTAGATGAAACTTTCTCTTGCATGGAACATTTCCTCTACAAAATAATTTCTGTAGTTATTAGGAATTAGATATAATAAGAAATTGTCATTAAAATATATCACAAATTGGATCCATCAGATTAAGTTAAATTGTATTTCACTTCGAATTCGTAAGTATGTGTTATAAAGTATTACTCTTTATTTCTATAAAATGAAAAGCAGATAAAATCTGGAAGATTTAACATACTTATTAACTTTTAACTTGGTTAATTCTGTAATAAAATTAATGAGCCTAAGAAGGTTCTGAATATGATATTAGAGAATTCTAATATCTAATTCTAATATCTAATATTAGATTAGAATAATATCTAAATTCTAAAATGAATTTTGGTAGTCTTACTCCATATCACTGATCATGGTTTTACAAGTAGTTCTTTAATAGATATAAACCAAGCAAAATGAAACATCAAAATTGACAACTTTGCCACTTACCTAAACTATTTACCAATACTACACTTATATTTTGAATTTGATGGTATCGCTAATTACTTTAGTGCAAAAATGACTCACTACCGCTAACGTTTTTAAGAAAGAAAATAAATTCTAATAATATATTTCTATATGAAATTTTGTATGGTTGTACATAGCCTAAGTAACGTCATTTTGAGATTAAGGCCTCCATTAAGAGCAACCTCAGGCTGCACGTAGCCCCAGTCCCAGTTCCAGGAAAAGTCTCAGATTGTTCAAGGCTAAACCCATCCTCAGACCGCTCTCAGATCAGCTAATCAAGAAACAATTCATATGGTCTGAGTCAAGGCTGGGAACTGTAGACAGTTTCTTTATACAAACTAGCCAATTTCTCACCACTTGCCTGAACCCCACATGGGCCCTTTGAACTCACCTCATAATTGGTCATTTTCAAAGGATTCTCACATGTCATGATTGGGTCCCACGAAAAGTAAAGAACACCTCATGGATACTGAATGGTCAAAGCCGTTACCATGGGTGCTGTACAACTGTAGTTGGTGCTCAGATGATGATGTTATACTACTGTAACACCCCCATCCCTTACTCCTTAAGAACCCTGTTCGCTATTGTTCTTTGCTTCACCTTGCTGCTGCTGCTCCAGTTAATGGGGAAGCCCCTGCTCCAGCTTGTAATAAAGACCCTTTTGTATTTGCATCGGTGCCGGCTCCTTGGAGGTCTCTGGGGACTCGCGATTCGGGCACAACAGTTGTAATCATGTCTCAACTCAGGGTTTTTAGAGAATATACAACTTAACTTAAATGAATGGATTAGGTACCACATTTGGAAGATGGTACAATTTTACCCTATCATTGGTAAAATTATTACTCAAATATAGACTCAGCTAAATTTTACTTGGAGTGGGAAAAGAAAGGACATAAATATGTAAGTTGCTGGGAATCTTGTCCCTTTAGAGACTGTCTGATGGTTGCAGGACACATGGAGTTATCTTCATGAGACAATAGTGCCGGCAATTGAAAACCAAGGTTACACCTTTCCCCAAACATAGCCATGCAGACTGACTTGAAGAGTTGACTCACCTACATGATTCATTACTTGTATTTACATGACTGGAGTCAACAACAACAACAAAATACCCATATTGTTGGTACCATAGACACTCCACTACATGCACTGGGATGTATATATTTCCATATTTGTATAAAGCAACAACAAAATCTTTCTTCCTTTGTTTTCTCTCTTTTCTCCACTTAGTGCCCCATATATGTTCTAGGGCTGTCACATCTAAAACCCTGTGATTACTGTGCTTCTGATTTTTTGCATTATAATCTAATTTTAAGATGAACTAGATGTTTTATTTCTGCCTTAAGTCACTAGTGATTGTGGTGTTAAGTCAGTCTATTTTACATATCTTTTAAAAATGAGGCCATTCTGAGGGGGAAGGGCAAGATGGCGGAGAAGTAGGGAGCTCCGTACCTGCACTCGCGCCTAGGCATCACATGGAAAAGATCTGAAGCCATAGGAAACCATACCAAACCCAAGAGATTGGGAGAGAAAGGAAGCAGATTCCACTGAGAAAGCCTTCTAATGGCTACCTCAAGAAACAAGCCAGAGTACACAAGGCGGAGAGTCCCAAATATCACTACGAATAGGAAAATAAAATAACCAAGGTCCGAAAAAGAGAGACCAAGAGATACCATTCAAAAAACACTCTCTGAAAGGATAGGCCCTGGACAGTCAAAGAGTCTTCTTGGATACAGCAGCGCTGATAGATACAGAGACCATAACAGGTCTTTAAAACCAACAAGAGCCGGAAAGCTAACTAAAATGATGAAACGAAAGAGCTCTCCTCCAAAGAAACTCCAAGAAGAAATGACAGCTAATGAACTGCTCAAAACAGATATCAGCAGCATAACTGAACAAGATTTTAGAATAATAATGGTAAAATTGATAGCTGGGCTTGAAAAAAACATAGGGGACATCAAAGAAACTATGGCTACAGACAGAATGGAAAATAAAAATAAGCATGAAGAATTAAAAAATGCGATAAATGAGATCCATAATAAATTAGAGGCCTCCAATGCACGGATTGAAGAGGCAGAAAGGAGAATAAGTGATTTAGAAGACACCATTATAGAAAAACAAGGAGCTGACAAAAAAAGAGACAAACTGATCCAAGAACAGGAAAGAAGAATTCGAGAGCTCAGCGACACAGTCAAATGCAACAATATCTGTATCATAGGAATCCCAGAAGAGGAAGAGAGAGGGAAAGGTGCTGAAGGAGTCCTGGAACAAATTATAGCAGTGAACTTCCTCGACCTGGGAAAAGAAACAAACGTTGAAATACAAGAGGCTCAGAGGACCACCCCTCAGACATAATCTGAATCGACCTTCTGCAAGGCATATCATAGTAAAAATGGCAAAATATAAGGACAAAGAGAAACTTTTGAAAGCAGCTAGGGAGAAAAGGGCTCTAACATACAAAGGCAAATCTATCAGAGTGGTGACAGACCTATCTACTGAAACGTGGCAGGCCAGAAAGGAATGGAAGGAGATCTTCAATGTGATGAACAGAAAAAATATGCAGCCATGAATCCTCTATCCAGCAAGCCTGTCATTCAAAATAGAAGGAGAGATAAAAACCTTTCCAAATAAACAGAAATTGAAAGAATTTGTCACCACGAAGCCAGCCCTACAAGAAATCCTTAGGGGGACCCTCTGAAGGAAAGGTTGCAAGAAACAAAGATTCCAGAGACACCACCACAAGCATGAACTCCACAAAGGACACAAAGACTCTAAACCCACATATTTCAATAATAACACTGAATGTAAATGGACTGAATGCTCCAATCAAAAGACATAGGATAGTAGAATGGATAAAAAAACAAAATCCATCTATATGCTGTCTACAAGAAACTCATTTCAGACTGGAAGATACCTTCAGATCAAAAGTAAGGGGATGGAGGGGCGCCTGGGTGGCTCAGTCGGTTGGGCGTCCGACTTTCACTTAGGTCATGATCTCCTGGTTCGTGGGTTCGAGCCCCACGTCGGGCTCTGTGCTAACTGCCAGCTAGGAGCCTGGAGCCTGTTTCAGTCTGTGACTCCCTCTCTCTCTGACCCTCCCATGTTAACTCTGTCTCTCTCTCTCTCCTAGAAATAAATAAAACATTAAAAAAAATAAAAGTAAGGGGATGGAAAAATATATATCATGTTACTGGAAATAAAAAAAAAAGCCAGAGTAGCTATACTTATATCAGACAAACTAGACTTTAAATTAAAGACAATAACAAGAGATGAAGAAGGGCATTACATAATAGTTACAGGGTCTATCCATCAGGAAGAACTAACAATCATAAATGTCTACGCCCGAATATGGGATCTCCTAAATATATAAAACAATTAATCACAAGGAGAAACAGGCTCATAGATAAGAATATGCTAATAGCAGGGGACTTCAATACTCCACTTACAGCAATGGATAGGTCAACCAGACAGAAAATCACCAAAGAAATAATGGACTTGAAAGACACTTTGGACCAGATGGATCTGACAGATATATTTAGAACTCTATATCCTGAGGCCAAGGAATTTACTTTCTTCTCAAGTGCACATGGCACATACTCCAAGATAGATCACATACTGAGACATAAAGCAGCCCTCAATAAATATAAAAGAATCGAAATCATACCATGCACACTCTCAGATCATAATGCTTTGAAACTCGAAATCAATCACAGGAAGAAGCCTGCAAAACCCCCAAAAACATGGAGGTTAAAGACCACCCTACTAAAGAATGAATGGGGCAATCAGGCAATTAGAGATGAAATTTAAAAATATATGGAAACAAACGAAAATGAAAACACAACAATCCAAAATCTATGGGATGCGGCAAAGGCAGTCCTCAGAGGAAAGTACATTGCACTCCAGGCCTATTTCAAGTAACTAGAAAAAGCACAAGTCCAAAATCTAACAGCTTGCCTAAAGGAACTAGAAGTAGAGCAACAAGAACGCCCTAAACCCAGTAAAAGAAGAGAAATAGTAAAAATCAGAGCAGAAATACACAACACAGAGACCAAAGAAATAATCGAACAGATCCATGAAACTAAGAGTTGGTTTTTTGAAAAAATAAACAAAATTGACAAACCTCTAGCCAGACTTCTCAAAAAGAAAAGAGAGAGCACCCAAATAGACAAAATCATGAATGAAAATGGAATTATTACAACCAACCCCTCAGAAATACAGGCAATTATCAGGGAATACTATGAAAAACTATATGCCAACAAATTGGACAACTTAGAAGAAATGGACAAATTCCTAAACGCACACCCACTACAAAAATTCACGCGGGAAGAGGTAGGAAATCTGAAAAGACCCATAACTAGTGAGGAAATCGAATCAGTGGTCCAAAATCTCCCAACAAATAAGAGCCCAGGACCATACGGCTTCCCCGGGGAATTCTATCAGATGTTTAAAACAGAATTAATATCCATTCTTCTCAAGCTATTCCAAAAAATAGAAAGTGAAGGAAAACTTCCAGACTCATTTTATGAAGCCAGCATCACTCTGATTCCCAAGCCAGACAGAGACCCAGCAAAAAAAGAGAACTACAGGCCAATATCCTTGATGAATACGGATGCAAAAATTCTCAACAAGATACTTGCAAATCGAATTCAACAGCACATAAAAAGAATTATCCACCAAGATCAAGTGGTATTCATTCCTGGGTTACAGGGCTGGTTCAATATTCGCAAATCAATTAATGTGATACATCACATCAACAAAAGAAAAGATAAAACCATATGATCCTGTCGATAGATGCAGAAAAAGCATTTGACAAAATACAGCATCCCTTCTTAATAAAGACTCTAGAGAAAGTGGGATAGAAGGAACCTACTTAAACATCATCAAAGCCATCTATGAGAAGCCTTCAGCTAACATCATCCTCAATGGGGAAAAACTCAGAGCTTTCCCCCTGAGATCAGGAACACAACAGGATGTCCACTCTCACCACTGTTGTTTAACATAGTGCTGGAAGTCCTAGCATCAGCCATCAGACACCAAAAGGAAATCAAAGACATCAGAATTGGCAAAGAGGAAGTCAAACTTTCACTCTTCGTAGATGACATGATACTCTACATAGAAAACCCGACAGACTCCACCAGAAGCCTACTGGAACTGATCCAAGAACTTAGCCAAGTTGCAGGGTACAAAATCAACGCACAAAAATCGGTTGCATTTTTATACACCAACAATGAAGCAACAGAAAGAGAAATCAAGAAGCTGATCCCATTCACAATTGCACAAAAAACCATAAAATCCATAGGAATAAACCTAACCAAGGATACAAAAGATCTGTATGATGAAAACTACAGAAAACTTATGAAGGAAATTAAAGAATACACAAAGAAATGGAAAAACATCCCATGCTAATGGATAGGAAGAATAAATATAGTTAAGATGTCATTACTACCCAAAGCTATCTACACATTCAACACAATTCCAATCAAAATTACACCAGCATACTTCTCAAAGCTAGAGCAAACTATCCTAAAATTTGTATGGAACCACAAAAGACCCCGAATAGCCAAAGTAATCCTGAAAAATAAAACCAAAACGGGAGGGATCACCATCCCAGACTTTAGCCTCTGCTACAAAGCTGTCATCCTCAAGACAGTATGGTATTGGCACAAAAACAGACACATAGACCAATGGAACAGAATTGAGAACTCAGAAGTGGACCCAAAAGTATACAGCCAACTAATCTTTGACAAAGCAGGAAAGAATATCCGATGGAAAAAAGACAGCCTTTTTAACAGATGGTGCTGGGAGAACTGGACAGCAACATGCAGAAGATAGAAACTAGATCAATTTCTCACACCATACACAAAAATAAACTCAAAATGGATCAAGGACCTGAATGTGAGACAGGAAACCATCAAAACCCTAGAGGAGAAAGCAGGAACCAACCCCTTTCACCTCCACCGCAGCAACCTCTAACTTGACACATCCCCCACAGCAAAGGAATCAAGAGCAAAAATAAATGATTGGGACCTCCTCAAGATTAAAAGCTTCTGCACGGCAAAGGAAACAACCCACAAAACTAATAGGCAACCAACGGAATGGGAAAAGATAGCTGCAAATGACATGTCAGATAAAGGGTTGATATCCAGAATCTATAAGGAACTCACCAAACTACACACCTGAAAAACAAACAATCCAGTAAAAAATGAGCAGAAAATATGAACAGACACTTCTCCAAAGAGGACATCCAGATGGCCAACAGACACATGAAACGATGCTCAGCATCCTTCCTCATCAGGGAAATACAAATCAAAACCACACTGAGATCCCACCTCACGCCAGTCAAAGTGGCTAAAATGAAGAAAGCAGGAGACTATTGATGCTGGTGAGGATGTGGAGAGAGGGGCACCCTCCTGCACTGTTGGTGGGAATGTAAACTGGTACAGCCCCTCTGGAAAACAGTGTGGAGGTTCACCAAAAAATTAGCAATAGAACTCCCCTATGACCCAGCAATAGCACTGCTAGGAATTTACCCAAGGGATACAGAAATGCTGAGGCATAGGAGCACATGTATCCCAATGTTCATAGCAGCACTCTCCACAATAGCTAAAACATGGAAAAAGCCTAAGTGTCCATCAACAGATGAATGGATCAAGAAGATGTGGTTTATCTATACCATGGAATACTACATGGCAATGAGAAACAACGAAATCTGGCCATGTGTAGCAACATGGATGGACATTGAGGGTGTTATGCTGAGCCAAATAAGTCAGGCAGAGAAGGACAAATATCATATGTGTGCACGTATAGGAGGATTAGGAGGAACTTGACGGAGGAACAAGAGGGAGAAGAAGGGCGGAAATGGTGGGGGAAAAGGAGAGAGGCAAACCATGAGAGACTCTTGAATGCTGAGAAAAACTGGGGACTGATGGATGGGCAGGGAGGTAGGGGATGGGAATGGAGGAGGGCACTTTTGGGGATGAGCACTGGGTGTTACGGAAACTAATTTGACAATAAACTATTTGTAAAAAATAATAAATAAATAACATTGCTAAAAAAAACCAAACTGTAACAAAACAAAACAAAACAAAAATACTAATACCTTTGCCTGGCACCAGGAGTCAATGGAACCAGCCAAAGGATTAAATCCTATATTTTATTTTCTCTTTGAACAAGATCCTTGTGTGGAGAAGGGAAGAGAATGGCAAAACTCTGGAGCAAGAAGACACATGGTAATTCTTCTTCACAGGGTGCTATGGGTACAATGAGTTATCTAATCCCTGACTTTGACACAACCTGGTCCAGAAGAGTGAACAAACTAAGACAAAAGGGTAATCCTGACCACTCGTGATAAAATCAAATTCATATTGTCAAGTTCCAGAACTTCATATAAAGAAGTATTTCTGTGTTGTCGTTGAAAAAAAAAATGGGGCCATTCTGAGTTTCTTGATATTTTGTCAAAATGGGCTTTTCTCATGTTCTTTATGTCTTTGCTTTTTCTTTTCATGTTCATCTATCATTTCCTCCCTTTTCACAATTACCTTGCTTTCTTCCTCTTTTTTCCTTTTTAAGTGATTTCTGCACCCAATGTGGGACTCAAATTTACAAGCCTAAGATCAAGAGTCACATGCTCTACCAAGTGAGTCAGCCACTGCCTGGACTCCCTCTTTTTTATTCTCTGAGGAGGTAAAAAGCTCAGAGGAGACTGTGTCTTTCTAAACATTATGTAGTTTTCTTCATTTGCCTAAATCTCTGTTTCCATGGATATATGAACTTATACTTTCTCACAAACTATTCTGAATAATTTTTCTCTTCCAATACTGTATGAGTTATATGTTACTGTATAACAAAGTTCCCCCAAAGTCAGCAGCTTAAAACAACAATGGATGTATATTATCTCCCACTGCTTCGCTGGACTTGGAATTTGGGAACAGCTTAGCTAGGTGGTATGACTCGGAATCTGTCATGCATTCCAGGCAAGATACTAGGAAGGACTTGACTCAGTCTGAAGGATCAACTTTGTAATAGTCAGGTTCCCCAGAGACCAGAACCAATGGAACATACAAGGAGATTTGTTATGAGAAATTGGCTCATATGAATGTAGGGCCAGAGAAGTCCCATAATCTGTTGCCTGAAACTGGGACCCTGATGAAAGTCAGTGGTATTCAATCCCAGTCTGAATGCCTGAGAACCAGGAGAGCTGATGATGTAAATCCCAGTTGAAGGCAGAAAATGTTAAGACCAGATGTCCTAGCTTAAGTAATAAGGCAGAAAAAAAAGGCAAATTTCTCTTTCTTCTGCCATTTTGTTCTATTTAGAAACTCAACAAATTGGATGATGCTCACCCACATTGGAGAGGGCAATCTAACTTACCGAGTCCACCAGTTCAAAAGGTAATCTCATCCAGAAGTACATATATACACATACCCATATGTAATGTTTAACCAGGTACCTGGGAATCTTGTGATGTAGTCAACTTGACACATAAAATTAGCAATCACAACTTCCAAGGTGGCTCAGCCATGTTCCTGGGAAATTAGTGCTGGTAGTTGGCAGGAGTCTTCAGTTTCTTGCAATGAGTTCCTCTTTAGAAGGCTGAATTCACGATGATATGCCATCTCATTTTTCCAGGTCAGTGATCCAAGAGAAAGCAAGGCAGGCTTCAATGTCCTTTATGACTTAGCCTCAGAAATCATACTGTTGGTTACCCAGTTCACTCCTACACTCAGTAAGAGGGTATAAATACGAAAAAGCAAGAATCATTAAGTGCTTTCTTGGGAGCTACTTTGCCACAAAGACATGTGATTTTTTTTTTCATATATCATTTGAAATTTCTCAGGGATAATTTTTAGTCAATATTCACTTCTCTTTTACATGTCTTTCTAAATTTTATCTCTCTGTAAAAACAAAACCATGGCTGCAACTTATAATTTTGCAGTTAACTGAACATTCAGTGTTATCATGTAATTTGTGTTGTTCAAAATAAAACATTTTTATAGGTAATGTGATAAATTCATGTTTGCATATCATCACTTTTTAAGACAATTTTTGTTACCTTTTCCTGTGGGCATCATCATGAAGTAATCTAAAAATATCAGTGTGTCCCAATTTTTTTCCCTATAGCTTCTCAGCTTCTTCTTACTTTTCAACTTCTTCCTACTTCTCAACTTTTTCCTACTTTCTTATAGGCAGTCCATTCTACTACTACTACTACTACTACTACTACTATTACTACTACTGCTACTACTACTACCACCACCACCACCACAATGTACTCTGGAAGCATTCTTTAATAAAAAAGAACTCACATTTGGCTTGCTTTTCAATGGCTCAGGACACCGAATCAGCTATTATTCAAGGAGTTCTGGTTCCTTTTAGCAGAGAAACACATTAAAGGCCAAAATATGTGACCCAGAGGAGCACATTTCATTGCTTCACAGGAGTCCTGTGAGTAGGCAGGTTGTTCTGTCTGGTGCTTATATTTTGTTTTTTGAAATTTTAGAACCCTTGATTATATCAAAAATAGTTACAATCTTCATTTTAAGAACTAGTTTCTTACTGAATATAAACTCTAGAAAGTGTACATATGGATTTGATTCCACATGCAAAAAGTGGAAAGATATGAGGCAAGAAATTGAGAGAATAAAATTAATTGGCATGTACATATCTGAGAGATAAGAGCTTAGGGGAGACCCAGCTCATAATTTTTGGTGTCTCACCTGAAACTTAAAACTTTTTTATATGAAAGTCATTTAGTCATGAACTAGGTAAGAAGAATTCAGGACTCTATGTTTTCCTTTTGAAGCTACATACTTTAGAGAATTCCTCCATTTTCTATCAAAACAGCCATCATAAGTATCATGGATGGTTTCTGAGTACTTTCCCCAAAATCGTGAGGCTTAGTACTTGGGACCTGTAGCTTTGAGTCAGCTCTGGACTTTCTCTGTTAGGTAGAGCTGTGTGACCTGGGGCAAGATATTTAAAGTCTTTCAACTTCAACCTCTTCATCTGTGAAGTAGGGAAATGGTCTCTGAGTACTTTCCCCAAAATCGTGAGGCTTAGTACTTGGGACCTGTAGCTTTGAGTCAGCTCTGGACTTTCTCTGTTAGGTAGAGCTGTGTGACCTGGGGCAAGATATTTAAAGTCTTTCAACTTCAACCTCTTCATCTGTGAAACAGCAACAACCTCATGGTATTTTAAATATAAATGCACAATGAAAGGCATTCAATGAATGTTGCAAGAGTGCTAGATACTATTTGTGTTACAGTTTGTATGTGTTACTTAATAAAGGGATTAGTGTAGTGCCTAGAACCTAATACATGCTGGCTTGGTGCTAGTTTATTATTATTCCAATCTCACTTATTTGTTATTTTAAAACTCTTTAATAGTCCTTTTTACCCCAGCAAAGTCCTGTCAACAATCTAAACCTTTGCATTGTAGACAGGAAGCACGTTGCTGAAGCATTCATTAATAGAGCTAAAAAAATAACTGGTTGGGAAGGCAATGTGGCAGTGTGACTGATGAGAAAGAATATTTGTTTGGGGCATTATTTTCAAATTGTGTGATTTTGGATAAATTATGAAACCTTTCTAAGATTCATTTTGCTGAGGAAAAAAATGGGCAGAAAAAGATGGGAATCTAATATCTATCATTAGTATTGATCGTAGTATGGATTACGTGAGATATTCTTATTCTATAGTGCTAAGTTTTGTTATGATCTGAAAAAATGACCACTTCTCAGCATAATCACCTCTCAATTACACTAAAACTACCAGAAAATATAACTGTCTCCTCCAACTGCAAAACCTAAGGACCCTGTGTTTTTTTTGTGGTGATTTTTCAGTTCAGTGATATTTGCTTGGAAGTGAGATTGATTCTTAGTTTGTGTTTTACCAGTTTATTTTTTTTTAAATAAGAAAGCTAATTTACATATCATTGACATTAGGTTCCATTAATGCTCATCTGTAAGACAAGTAATGTACTATTACAGTTTAAGAATTAAAGGATTCAAATGACTAGAGCACAAATACAAATACAGAGGTTGATCATTTTATGCAAGGATGACTGAAGATGCTGTTTAAGCACACCTATATGCTTCCATTCATCATTTCGGTAAGGGCCCAAATAAGGGCTATGCTCAGAATAATCCAGAATAAAAATACTGTTATTTGAAAGAGGATCTAGTACGACACCCTAGATTTACAGACAGTGAAACAAGACCTGAAATTCTTGTCATATCTGAAATTCCATAGTGAATTTTGTAGAATAATTTGTTTTTAGCCCTGTGGGTTTTGTTTTAGTTTTAGTGTTGGTTTTGGTTTGCTATATTATCTATGTATTGACTAGATTCAAGCCCTTCTCATGAACAAGTTTTGCTAAAGGGGAAAATGTTAGAAAAAAATGAGGAAAAGACAATATCAATAAAATACATATCTTATGAAAAACACTTTCTCCCCTAATTTCAACAGATATTTAACTTGATCAGTTATTTCAGAGGTTATCTTCTGTTAATGTTAGGACTTCAAGAAAAAGAAAAGAAAGAACTGCTTATTTATTCTTAAAAAAAAAAAAAAGTAGTTGTCGTGGGGTACCTGGGTGGTCCAGTTGAGAGTCTGACTTTAGCTCAGGTCATGATCTTGTGGTTCATGAGTTTGAGACTATGTTGGGCTCTGTGCTGACAGCTCAGAGCCTGGAACCTGCTTCAGATTCTGTGTCTCCCTCTCTCTCTGCCCCTCCCCAACTCAACTCTGTCTCTGTGTCTCTCTCAAAAATAAACAAGCATTAAAAAAAATTTATAAAAAAAAAGTTGTTGGCAGGGTGTGATAGGGGGCTGAATTAATCCTGAAAGATGTTGTCTACAGAAGAACATGTAAGAGTAAGGACAACCTCTGCAATTTTACTATGGGGAGTATTTCCCAAGCATTGCAATCTTCTAGTCCTTATGTTTTAGCTTCAAGCTGGTGATTAGCTAATAAAGGAAAACTAATTTCTTAAAATAGTTCTGCACAGTTAGGAGCATAATGGGTTTTAACACCTTCCCCTAAGCATTAAGCATTATTCACTGAGAGATACAGAACGGCAGGCCAGATATACCACTGATTTTTCAAAGTTTAATAGTTCTTTTATTATTGTGGTAATTAGATGGTGTACACATAGGGGTTCAAACCTACTATAGGGTTAATTTACCTTCAGTGTCCCTCTACTGGAGGGAGATAAAGGAAAAGGTGAAATGAGACATATATGAAAATAATACTCTGCAGAACTCCATGTCTTATATTTAAGGGCCTGAAATTTTATTGGAATGTTTTGTGGGTGATATAAATAAAAGTTGTGAAAACTTTCTAAATGAAAGTTAAAAAACAAAGGGGAAAATTGATTAAAAAAGGACAGTTGAAACAGAAGGGGAAATCTGTTAGAAGAAAATTTGCAGTTAAATTGAAAGATATATGTTCTACTAAGAGGCACCTAAAAACAGCATTTAAAAATATTCTGAGATCAAAATGAGATGAGATGATGAATATCTATTAACAAAACATGGAAACAAGGAAGCTCAAAGGCTAATAAGTGCTTGAAAGACCTGCAGAGCATCTCACCCAAAGTAGCAGTGGTTATCGCGTATGGAATGAATGAATAAGCATTTAAGATGCACTTCAAACTCCTCAGTTTTGGAAAATCTTAAAAAGGAATAAAGTGCTCAATTTATTGAATTTCTATATTGTATCTTTAAATGTGCTAAATAAATGTGTTATCTTTACAACAAGTGTATGAGATAAGATTTATTACTCCATTTAACAGATGCACAGACTGAGACATGGCTTGCCCAAAGCCGCAGAGAAAAGAAATGATGGATTTGAGTCTGTATGTGTAGCCTGCCTGACTCCAAAGCTTGAACTCTAACTTTGCTGACATATGCATCTCTATATGCAAAGAGAAAGAAGAGAAATAAATTAAATTTAAACTGAAAGCTCATAGGCAGTATTCACTAGTTCAAAAGACGTTTAGAGAGCATGTGTTATGTGCCAGATAACATACAAGACACTGAGAGGAAGACAGACTGTAGTCTTGAGAGGTTGGATAGTCAGGTTCAAACAGATGATTACATTTTGAAGTAAATGAGTTATGATTTAAAAAAAATAGAAAAGCTTAGGATAGTTTCTAAGCACAAAGTAGGGCCACCTATCCCTCCTAGGAAGTTTCCTTTGGATATGATTTCTGAGCTGAATTTTAAGTCATGAATGAATGAGTGCAATAAAGTCAGGAGCTGCATATAGGAAGAGTAAAGAACATCTGTAAGGCTCTTGGAAATCTGAGTACAGGGAAGAAGGCTGGCTATGGGCTGAGGGGTGGGGGGTGATAGACAAAAGGGTCTTATTATTTACTGAACTAGAATTTTTTTTTTTTTTTTTTTTAGAATGCTTCCTCTGTCTATAGTGCTGTAAATGGACCTGAGGATAGAATTCGGACAGTGTTTCAATATTCTAGGCAGGGCAACATGATGATGAGTGCATATGGCATTATCTCCAAATGACAGTTAAAACCCCCTGGGATATAACAAAAGGCAGGCTCATTGGGCCAGGAAAAGAAACATTTGAACTTCTATTTATTTTTATTTTATTTCAACCACTTTACATTTCTAATTTTGTATGTTTTTGTAACATACATATAAACATTTTACAGTAAAAAAATTGAAGAATAGTTTTATTTTTTATTTCATTTTAAGAAAATTTCTTTTAAGTTTTATTTATTTCTTTTTTTAAATTTTTTAACGTTTTATTTATTTCTGAGAGTGCTCGCTTCGGCAGCACATATACTAATATTTATTTCTGAGAGAAAGACAGTGTGAGAAGGGGAGGGTCAGAAAGAGAGGGCTAGAGCATAAGTTTCAGAGTCAACAGTATAGGGAAGCAATTGAAACCATGTAACTGGGTGAAATCAGCAGGAAAGTATATGTAGCATAAGCAGAAATGAGGGCCTATCCCAGAAACCCAGGAACACCCGAAGAGCAGAGACCCAGAATGTGCTAAAGGAGTCTGAGAGAAAGAAAGGAAAGTGGGCCAGAGTGGTTTCACAGGAACTAAATAAGGTGTGAATGGAAAATTCTGATCACAATCCACATAGAATAAGAACTAAAAAGTGTATTCTGTGTTTAAAATACAGTGATTGGTAACCTTTTTGGGAAATAACTTTGGTAATGTGGTGGGAATGAAAGCAGATGTCCAGGGATGGAAGAGTGAATGACAAGCAAGGAAGTGAGGATGGACAGTGACACTGATGGTTCTGGTAGGAAGAGGTGAGAGAATAGTCTGGGGGTACAAAAGGATTGAAGATCATCTTTGATTTTCAATTAAAATATGGTAGAAACTCATGTGTTTAGATGATGCTTATGAAGTCATCGACTGTAGCAATGTTGAGGATATAGGGCCCTGTGATCTCTTTGCTGTCTTTAAAAATATCTATTTTCCATGGCCTTTCTAAACAACAGAACTGAGAGGCAAAATTTCCCCACATACAGTTCTCACCACCTGTGAACTGAACTTTTGGAGAAGCATAGAATGAGCCAAAATTTTCAGTTTCATCGATTCTGATAAAAACAAGTGAAAAGAAATTAGACATATGTAGAGGTTAAGCAGTCAAGACAGGTCAACATCTGAAAAGAAACTATCTAGCAATGGAGTCCTTGAGAAGCCTCCAATTTCCTCCCCAGGCCTGGCATCTGTTTCTTATGAAATGAATTCATTCTAATGAGTAGAACTGAAGAAGCTGAATATCCTCCTTATCCCTTCGATGGGACTTGCTGGGGCTGGTAATGTGAGCATGGGAAGAGCTGATTCAAGGAGAGTAACTGCTGTTAATGACGAAGTTTCTTCTTTAGTTATTTCTCATGTTTCCAATTTATCTGATGACTCGGTAGCATATTTCTGGTTCTTGTTACTCTATTTTCCTCTGGGAACTGCATTTAATAGGATGATGGAATTTTCCTACTCAATCCATAATAGTGCTTTCAAGTGTTATCTTGTCTTATGAATCCACCCCTACTTCCCCAACATTTGCCATCCCCTCATTTGTGTTTCTTTTGTACAGCATTTGCAACACCTTAGTCCAAACAATCAGGTCATGGTTCTCTTCCACTAATCTGTGAACATTATCATAGTCATCTGTATTATCCTAGTGCCCAACGTATCTCCAGGCAACTGTTCTAAACTTAATAAATATTTTGAAATGAATGAATGAATGAATGAATGAATGATGCAAGTGCCTTTTCTGGTTCTCTAAAACAGGTGCTTTCTTTTAGGAATCATTTTCCTACAGGTCATATAATTGAAGTCCCAAATGTAACTTTACTAACAGCTAGTATTTATTGAACCAGGAAATGTGCTAATCACTTTGAGGACATTACACTTTGAATCCTCACAAGTCTATAAATTAGTGATAATTAGCTCCATTTTATTGATAAGAAGACTAAGGCTAGACAGATTAAGTTAATTGCCCAAGAGTTCCCAACTAATAAGTGACTGAGTTAACAAGAGACATGAAAGACGTCAATATGGCAGTGTTACTCTGCACTCTGGACTTCTGTCTTACTGCTAGGACTTTTCAGCTTTTTTCTGCTTATAGTTTTGTGGTAGCTTGTCTCCAAAGATGACCACTATCAATAACTTCCCTTCCCATGGACAGATGGAATCTATTGCCCCACCCCCTTGAACCTGAGGTTATGCCTATGTTGACCAAAAGAATACGGCAGAAGTGTTGTCACTTCAGTTCTAGACCTGGGCTTTAAAAGGACTAGCAGTTTCTGCCTCCAACCTCTTGGAGATCAGAGCTACCTGGTTAAAAAAAAAATGCAGGCTGAACAGAGAGGCTACATGAAGGAGTAGAGAGGCATCTGGCAGGTGTGAGGGAAGAAGTCATCTGAACAACCATTCCAACCTAGTCTTCTGATGACACCAACCCTGTACTTTTAAGGATCTGAAACTGCGTGAGACTCCAAATGAGAGCAGTCAGCTTAATTTTGTCACCTCACAGAATCCTAGGAGGTAATAACACATTGTCACTTTAAGCCATCAATTTTGGAGTAATTGGTTATATGGTCATAGAAAACAAGAAAAATGTATTTTTTCAAATTCATGCTGAAATGAAGATGACAAATGGTAGTGCCGTGTATACATTTATGTGTATATGATTACATTTGTTAGTATTCCATAACTATCACTATGTCTGTCTCAGCAGTTGTCATGATTTTAGTCTAAAGATTAATCTCAGAATAAAGTTTTACAGTACATTGAATTTCATCTGGATGACCCCACAAAAGTATACCTCAGAGTCTGCCCAGGATCTGAAGGGGAATATGTGCTTCTCTTGAACTATTTTTTTTTTTTTGAGACTGTTGCTACATCATCATTACTAATGTCATTCAAAAAAGTAATGTAAATTAGTGTTGTTTAGTGCTGATTTATGACTCATTACTATTGTTCAGAAACAAAGACTACCTACCACTACATTTACTCATAAAGGTCTTTTTTAAAATCATATTTTCAATTATAATCATTTCTTCATTTGTCCTGGCTTATTAAGCATTATTCAGTAGATGCTATGCTTGAGTTCAGAGATCTGTGACATTTGCTCAGATCTTCATTTCCTGATAGTGACCAGGTCTGAACTCTTTTTATATTTGTATAAACTGCTAATCATTTTTAACTATAGAATCTCACTCACCAGAAGTTATTTCTTTTTCGGGGAAGAGCTCTATAAAGCTTTCTTTAAAAATGAAGACAGGGTGCTTGGGCAGCTCAGTTAGTTAAGCGTCTGATTTCGGCTTAGGTCATGATCTTGCAATTCCTGGGTTTGAGCCCCATGCCTGCGTCAGGCTTTGTGCTGACAGCTCAGAGCCTGGAGCCTGTTTCAGATTCTTTGAGTCCCTCTCTCTCTGACTCTCCTCCACTCAACCTCTTTCTCTCTCTGTCTCTTGAAAATAGATAAGACATTTTAAAAACATTTTTAAAATGAAGACCTACTAATTGAGTGCTTATTACCTTGCACCATTGGAGATTGCCAATGATCAAATATTTGACCATTTTTTACCTGGAAAAATGGACATTTCACCATTTCCAAAATTGATGGTACTGTATTCCAGGTACCTTTTTATTTAAGTCTTATAATAACATTGTGAGGCAAGACAGGTGGAAGGGAGTGTATCCATTTATTTGCTGAATAGGATTGTGGGGTTGGAAGTTAAGTGTTTTATGCTTTGTCTCACAGCTAGGAAGTAATAGAGCCAGGATTTGGATTCAGGACTGCTAACAAGGACTACTAATTCACACTTTGTCCTCTACAGCGACAAACTATTAACTATTCCTTGCTCATAAACATAAGTTTATCTTTAGCTATTACAGATTTTTAACCTTATTTAATATTTCAAGATTGAAGTGAGAAATTAACCTGCTACTCTGAAAATGGGTGGAATATAGAGAAATAGCCAATATGGTGGTGTTGAAATAGCAAGGGCTGGTTCACCAATTATGGAACGTTATGAAGAGCCTAAGTAACTCATCTTGAGATTAAGGCCTCCATTAAGAGCAACCTCGAGCTGCATGTAGCCCCAGTTCCAGGAAAAGCCTCAGATTATTCAAGGCTGAAGCCATCCTCGGACTGCTCTCAGATCAGCTAATCAAAAAACATTCCTATGGTCTGAGTCAAGGCTGGGAACTGTAGACAGTTTCTTTATACAAACTAGCCAATTTCTCACCACTTGCCTGAACCCCACGTGGGCCCTTTGAACTCACCTCACAACTGGTCATTTTCAAAGGATTCTCAAATGTCATGATTGGGTCCCACGAAAAGTAAAGAACACCTCATAGATACTGAATGGTCAAAACTGTTACCATGGTTGTTGTACAATTGTAATTGGTGCTTATGTGATGATGCTATACGTACAACGTGTGCACTGTAACACCCCTGTCCCTTACCCCATAAAAACCCTACTCGCTACTGTTTGGGGCTTCACCTTGCTGCTGCTGCGCCGGTAGACGGGTGAGCCCCTGCTCGAGCTTGTAATAAAGACCCTTATGTACTTGCATCGGTGTCAGCTCCTTGGAGGTCTCTGGGGACTCGCGAATCGGGCACAACAGTTACATCCTACAGTGTTTTTCTATTCACCTACATTTATAACTGTGGGTTCTCATTAGCCTGTTGTTTGCAAGACAGAACATGCACATATTTGCAAGAAAGTAACAATCATAGAAAGGCAGAGGTAAAGTGATTAGAGGTACTGAAATACAATATGATTTGTCTTTTTGTTCTCAGTTTAATTGAGAACAGGGAAATCTAACATTAATTTAGAAAGCAAGCTTTGTATCATACAGAATGTTTTAAATCCAACCTTCATATAGTGGTCATGGTCACAGTGACCTCTCTACCTGCAGCTTTGATCAACAGACAGATATATTTCATGCCTTTTGACCACAGAGCATCTCAATCATGCCAAAAGTAGTCTGAGAAAAAACCTCCAGATCAGTGACCAAAACAAAGCATAGTTGTATGATGGTCACTGAAAGATTCTTTAAAGCTGCTCTCAGACGCTACCGTGAGAGCATCAGTGTGATCGGTATTGTTATTTAATTTTAAATAACATTAAAAATCTGTGTCAGAAGGATAAATACAGTGGGGGGAAAATACTTGTTATTAGAGAAATAATAATAATCATTGTTAAGACTAATAGTGCTCTAATTTAGGAGATTTATCTATGTGAAAATATAACTCCTAAATAAATGGAGCAGTTCTGAGTTCAGGAACTACATAGTCCCTGATGATGCAAATTTATCCTACTGCTTACTAAATAGTTGCATTTACCCCTGTTTGTCTATAGATAATTTATTCAGTTCAGGTGGCCACTCTACTTTCATCACTCTCTCTGTCTAATATTAATCCCCTGAGCTAAACCTGGTCCTTCCTTCTAAAACTGTATCCACAAGTCCAATTTATAAACATTCCTAAGAAAAACCTGCAAACTTCCATTTATTCTTCTTCCCAGAATAGGCTCTTTTTCAGTTTGTCAAGGCAGTGAGCACTTTTAGCAAGAATCAGAGAAAAACGGTCTCTTTTTTATATACCTTGCACAGAATTATTTAACAATGAAAACGCTTAGAGCCACACATTAACGAATAAGAATCTACCCATCCCCCTAACCACTCACTCCCGAGTCCCCCTCTGTTTTGTTTTTCTCCCTAGCACTTGTCATCTTATACAGCCGAATTTATTTTGCTAGTTGTCTTTTATCCCCCAGTGTTCTCTAGGATGAGGGCACATCTATATTTGCTGCTGTCTCATCAACGTCTGATACATAGAAAATTAACAGTAAATATTTGTTCAATCAGAAAGTGAACTAATATGGAGGTCTCCTTCTTTGATAAATTTTTGATGATGACAAGATAGGTAACTGTTATCTACCAAATATTTTTTCAGTCCTACAAAGAATGTTTGATTGCAAATTTTCAGAGAGGAGGAGCTATTTTTAATGGGAAAATCATTATGGGTTCCAAGCCCCTCACAAGACTACAACCAAATATCATTGAAACATTCTTAAATACCTCAATAACAGTACACAAATGAATTATGAATAACATTAAACATTCAAAATGCAAAATGCTTAACTATTTAATAAATAATAAAGTCTAGGGGAAGTATGCTTTTGAGCAGTATACAGTCTTAGTGTGGATTTCCCTACTGCAAGTCGCTAGTACTCCAATGCAACTAATCAATGAAACAATACACTAAATAGAAAAGATACTAACTGGGGCACCTGGGTGACTCAGTCATTTAAGCATCTGCCTTTGGCCCAGGTCATGATCTCACTGTTCTTGGGTTCAATCCCCACATTGGGCTCTGAGATAACAGCTCAGAGCATGGAGCCTGCTTCAGATTCTCTCTCTCTCTCTCTCTCTCTCTCTGCCCCTCATCTGCTTGCAGTCTGCCTCTCTCTCTCTCTCTCTCTCTCTCTCAGAAATTAAAAAAAAATTTAATTAAAAAAGAAAAAAAAGGAAAGATACTAACTAAATTGAATCCTGTTGATAGTGTCCCTGGGCACCTGACTAAAGCAAACAGGAATCCATGTCAGCATAAACCTCTGAGTAATGGATACAAGAAGATAATAGTTATATATATATATATATATCTACTATATAATCTACTATATATAGTAGTAATATACTATATATATAGTATACTACTATATATAGTATAGTAATAATATAGTAATATATTAATATAGTAATAATAGTATTATATAGTACTATATATCAAAAATTTATCAAAGAAGGAGACCTCCATATTAGTTCACTTTCTGATTGAACAAATATTTACTGTTAATATAGTATATTATTACTATATAATAATATAATAATATAGTATACTATACTATATATAGTAGATTATATAGTAGATATATACTATATATATATAGTAGATTAAACAACATTAATACACGATCATAATCTCATTAGGAGATTAGGAGGTTAGGAGAACAGCAGAGATAGAACTGCAATATGATCAAAGTCATCTCATGAGAGGAAGTACCCAATTTTGATGTCTTTGCTGATATGTACATAGAGTTTTGTTTAGGGACTTTTAGATTTTGATAGTGAATTTCTGGCAAAAGTTTTTGCAAGTCATTACAGTGAATGGATAATGAGACTTTGAATAGAAAGAGTTACTTGTACATGAGTTGTGAGTGTACAAAAAAAATCCTCAAAGTTTTTTTTTAATTAAATGAGATATTTATTCTCTCTAAAGGACCTAACCTTATCAATTGTTCACATATAGCAATACATGTTAAGTTTGGAAAAAGTGGAAAGATAGATATAATTGTTGTCATTAAGTTCATCATAAATTAATGATATGCTTATTTTTCTTTGCAAACTTTCTTTCCTGCCTGTTACCTATTTTCTTCTGATTCAATATACTTACACTTTATCAATTTGGGGGAAATGAAGTAAAAGACCCCCAAAACTGTCATATCAAAGTGTCCTTCTAATCAACCATGAGGAAGCAGTCTGCTGTCTAGAAGCTGCAATGATGATCATTATTCCTTGCAGCTGCTCTTCATAAGGCTCTTAGGACATACTGATTTGTCTCGGGCCCCATATAATTTTCCAAATGTGTTACCCCGGGGGCTGAAAGCTGGTTAGATTGTTGGTGCCTAATTTTAAAAATTGGAGAAGGATTGGTATTCTGTTTTGTTGATCTCAAATCCTCCTGCATTATTTCAGAGGCTGTTCTATCTACAATAGCTTTGTATATCTAGTATTGCACTTATGGAAAATATACCTAATTTGAAATTAAACAAATAGTGTTTCTGTATTACAGATCAAAAATATGCCTGGCAAACTGTTCTGAGTCTCATGGAGTCTGTTCTTATTACTGCTGAACCACTGTGCCTTCCAGCTCAGCTGATAACGACAAAAATAAAACATGGAAGTCTCCTCTGCTACCTTAGGTGGAATCTTAGTTTCATTTTAGCAAACATTTACAAGCAAAGTGTACAACAAAATTTTTCCGGTTGAATAGTTAAGTAGTTTTTCTTTGAATGGAAAATCTTTGTGGTACTCTGCCTATACTTAGTTTAGTAAAGGGTACGTTATTAGTCTAGAAAACTAACCTGAAGAAGTAGACCAGTTAATCTCATCCTTTTTATTGCCAATGATTTAAAAAAGTATATTTAGTTTCAATTATAGTAAATAAAATTAGAATTTGCAAGCACATTATCTGAAATTTCATAACCATAGCTATAGTTTTTAGCTTTAGTTTTTGTTAATTGTCTTATACAATTTGGAGCCCAAAAATATATCTTTTGGATTTATAGGTTAAACAGTACTTGCCATAGTTCTGAAAGACAAAATGTGGATATAGTTTGGAAGATCAGGAGGAAGCTGACCAATAAAATGCCAAAATGCAAAGCAACTAAGGAAATTAGGGAAGCATGAGGTACCAGGATGGAAAAACTGAGTTAGCCTTTCATTATTGATAGTCAACTAATTAATGCATGGGTGATATAGCTCACATTTATTGAGTGCTTTTAAATTTTCACACACTTTACCAGCAAAAACAGATTGTTTAATAACAAAAATTTCACAGAAAATTTTAAGGAAAACATCAAATACTAAAATCATATATGTTATTATGTAAAGGAGTGATGGATTACAAACTGGGCAATTCTCAATGGTTCCAAACTGAGTAGGGAGATGGAAGACCATGGAACTTTCTTTTTATGTAGACATATCTTCAGACTTATGAACAGAGTAAAAAACACTGAAAGTACTTAGAAAAAGTCTAAGAATTGATATATCACTGTAAAAGAAAGGCAATCCAGAATTAGACTACTCTCCTCTAAATGCTTTCTCTCTCTATTATAATGTGCATTTTGAAATTTTTCTTGTCATTACTTCTGTTTTGGCCATGAAGTATGTGTGATATGTGCTCTATGCTAAATAATTCACTATTTTATTAAAAAAACCATATTAGAAATAGTAAAATAATTAAGATCTGTATGCTGGTGAAAATGCATATGTCAAAATGTATGGGATGCCCTAAGGGTAACTTTGGAAGAAAGTTAGAGCTGTACTACGTGTTTATGTTAGTAAAGAAAAGAGTTGCTAATGGAAAATCTAAGTATCCTATATAAGAACATAGCAAGAGAAAAACAAAGTAAGGTCGATGATTAGAAGGAAGGAGATTAAAAAAGAAGAAATTCATACAATAGAAACAAGAGGTAAAAGAGATGTTTAACAGAGCCAACAAAGTTGATGGTTTTTTGGAAAACAATATATGAGTTTCTAAGAATAATATAATCTTATATCCATCCACTTTGATAAATATTCCTATTATTTCTAATAATTTATGAAGTGTTAGATTTTTTATATAAATTAATGTCATGTATGGTTAATTATGCATATACATTCTTTTTCCATAGCCATATTGTTTCTAAGTTCTTTTCTTAATTTTCTGCCTGGAAGTTCTGCGACAATACAGAAATGTAAGGGATGATTATAGAATTCATGGTATCATCTCACATATCATGTGAAAAATTTTAATGTAAAACTAATTAATATAAAACATTTATTTATATGGAATACCGAAAGAAACTCTACAAATTACTAGAAAAAATGAAATATTTACCAAAGTGACTGAATATAAGATACAAATATTTGATTGAATCATATTACATTTGCCATTTATCTGATCATTTTGATATATAAAAGTTGGATTTTTTTATGGTTCAACTTAGTACCTTATGTCACATCCATAAATATTAAGACCAGAAATACAAACAGCAAGAAAATGTCTTCCTTTGACAATGTTTACAGTAGTCCTGAAGAATATCAAGTATTTAGAAATATAGCTGATAAATGTGTAGGATTTCTACACAGATTTGTGTAAGTTCCTAAAAAAATAGTCAAAGGATGACTAAATGAGAATTCATTTTTTTTCTTTTCTTTTTTCTTTTTTTTTTTTACAAATAGTTTATTGTGAAATTAGTTTCCACATAACACCCAGTGCTCATCCCCACAAGTGTCCTCCTCCATGCCCACCCCTCCTCCCCCCCACATCCACCAGTCCTCAGTTTTTGTCAGCATTCAAGAGTCTCTCATGGTTTGCCTCTCTCCCTTTCCCCACCATTTCCGCCCTTCTTCTCCCCCTTGGTCCTCTGTTAAGTTCCTCCTAATCCTCCTATACGTGCACACATATGATATTTGTCCTTCTCTGCCTGACTTATTTCGCTCAGCATAACACCCTCAAGGTCCATCCATGTTGCTGCACATGGCCAGATTTCATTCTTTCTCATTGCCATGTAGTATTCCATGGTCTCGATAAACCACATCTTCTTGATCCATTCATCTGTTGATGGACACTTAGGCTCTTTCCATGTTTTAGCTATTGTGGAGAGTGCTGCTATGAACATTGGGGTCACATGTGCTCCTATGCCATTTCTGTATCCCTTGGGTAAATTCCTAGCAGTGCTATTGCTGGGTCATAGGGGAGTTCTATTGTTAGTTTCCTGAGGAACCTCCACACTGTTTTCCAGAGGGGCTGTACCAGTTTACATTCCCACCAACAGTGTAGGAGGGTGCCTGTTTCTCCACATCCTCGCCAGCATCTAGAGTTCTCTGATTTGCCATTTTAGCCACTCTGACTGGCGTGAGGTGGTATCTCAGTGTGGTTTTGATTTGTATTTCCCTGATGAGGAGCGATGCAGAGCATCGTTTCATGTGTCTGTTGGCCATCTGGATGTCCTCTTTGGAGAAGTGTCTGTTCATATCTTCTGCCCATTTCTTCACTGGGTTGTTTGTTTTCGGGCGTGTAGTTTGGTGAGTTCCTTGTAGATTCTGGATATCAACCCTTTATCTGATATGTCATTTGCAACTATCTTTTCCCATTCCGTTGGTTGCCTATTAATTTTCTGGGTTGTTTCCTTTGTTGTGCAGAAGCTCTAAATGAGAATTTATATCATGATCACAAATTGATTGAAAGAGTGTGTTCTTCATGCTCTGTGTAAAATTTTATTGCATGAGGTGATGTTATTTCAGTGAAAGAATGTATTCACCACACTGCATTACAGCTAATACACTTTTTTTTTTTAATGTTTATTTATTTCTAGGAGACAGAGAGAGAGACAGCGTGAACAGGGGAGGGTCAGAGAGAGAGGGAGTCACAGAATCTGAAACAGGCTCCAGGCTCTGAGCTGGCAGTCAGCACAGAGCCCGACGTGGGGCTCGAACCCACGAACCGTGAGATCATGACCTAAGCGAAAGTCGGACGCTTAACCGACTAAGCCACCCACGCACCCTTAATGTTTATCTATTTTTTTTTAATGTTTTATTTATTTCTAGGATAGAGAGACAGCGTGAGCAGGGGAGGGTCAGAGAGAGAGGGAGTCACAGACTGAAACAGGCTCCAGGCTCTGAGCTGGCAGTCAGCACAGAGCCCGACGCGGGGCTCGAACCCACGAACCGTGAGATCATGACCTAAGTGAAAGTTGGACGCTTAACGAACTAAGCCACCCAGGCACCCCACTAATACACTTTTTTAAAGGTACATGCATCAAAGATATTCCAGGAATGTTAGTTGGATATATTTATGTAAAACTCTAACAAGATATATGGATATAATTTCTGAATTTGTAATGAAAATAACATATTAATTGAAAACAAAAAGAAAAAGAAAGACAAATTAAGAAGAATCAATGTTGTAAATTTGTCAGTTCTCCCCAATTGATCTATGGAGTGGATTAGAATTTAATCAATCCCAGTGAAAGGGCTATGAAAAAAATTTAGTGCAAACTCACTTAGCAGGTTGTGCAAGACACTTTGTAAATTAATCCTAAAATTTCTATAGAGGAGTAAATGCTCGAGAATAGCCAGAACATTGCTGAGGAACTATAGGAGCAGATAATTATCCTATCAAGTATCAGAATGTATGAAATGATTAAAGTAGTGTAGTACTAATCCAGAAATTTGTTTTTAATGGCCAATGGAGCAGAATTAGTCAAATGAAGTATACCCACACATTTATGAAACTTTGGTATTTCCCAGAAAGAGCATTTTAGATTATAGGAGAAAAAAGAATTAACACATGGAATAGAAACAAGATTACATTGATTTATTTTTAAAGTTTTTTTTGTAAAATGATTATATTTTAAAAGATGAAATAAATAAAAAGATGAAACTGGAGTCCTACATCAAACAGCATATAAAAATAATGGATTTTTATTTGTATTAAACACTTAAGTGTCAAAATCAAAGCTTAAAAATAAAGGTAAATGTTTTCTTAAATAAAACCCATAAAGCATGTCTCTAAAAGAATGTTGCAGTGTTAAAAGTAAAAACTTTGTTGATCAGAAGATAATTGTGTATCAGTAAGTAAGTGATATAAATAGAAAAAGATACTACTCTTGCTACATTCATCAAACAATATATATCAAGAATATCTAAAGAACTCCTGCAAACTAATAAACAATACACAGTATAATTGAATAGACAAGATACATTAAAAATATTTCATAATAAAGGAAACACATATAGCTAACAAATATATAAGCTTTGTTTGACATCTTTAGTGATTGGGGGAAATGCAAAATGAGACTATGTTAAGATAAACTTTTGTACACTTTTCATTGGCAAAAATTTAAAAATCTCACAACATCAAAAGGATGTATATACACTGGCTCCCTCATGTCTGGTTTTTGGAAGGTTTAATTTTTGCAATGAATTTTGTAAATGGTATGGTATTATTTCTTAAAGATGAATATTCACATACATCCAAGGATCTAGAGGCGTATCTTCGAGAGAAAACTTTGCAAATATGCTATAGGAAAATTGTGCAAGAATGTTCATAATTTCACATTTTCTATAGTAAGAACCTGAAAATGATTCAGACTCCTGGGTAAGGGAGAGAAGATGGGTGAGCTATTCACATAGAGTGGTATGGTATCTTGACATAATGAACAATTATAAAGCAGACAAAATGAGTGAATTACCATAAACCATATCACTGCATATGATATTGTATGACAAGCACCCCTCTGAAATAACAAATGACCTGATAAACTTTGTCATTAAATACATATTAAAACAACTAAAATTTCAAAACACTTTTCAAGGATACATACAATAAAATACAGAATGATAAGGAAATAAATGATGCTGGTAAGCCAAGTAGGGGGAGGCCGGTTGCTAGGAAAAGGGGACCACATTGTCAGTGTGCTCACTTTTTTTAAAAAAAATAATTGGTTAGTGCTTATTATATTAGTCAAAAGAAAAAATTCAAAATGAGCCCACACATGTACCAATGATGTGATCATACCAGCACCATCAAGATTAGTAAACCAATTATGTGCACCTGAGTTCAATAAATAAAAAATAATGTAAGTAATTTGCTAGAAAAAACAAGTAAAACCTTTCTGATGCATATCCCTATACTTTCAAGGAATTGAATAGCTACATGGAGTAGTATTTGGCCAGGAAATTCAAATATTGCTTAATTTTATAAGTCTAAAAACTACTTATGATTAATTGATTAAGTGAAAAATCACATATGATGACAACTATTATCAATTTTTGTGACACCTAATCTATGCACTGATTAATCCCTGGAAATAGAATTATAGATGTAATGAATGACTTTTACCAAGTAGAATATCTTGTCTTTATTAATTTTGTTTTTATACAGCAGCACTGTCAGTGTAGGGTGAACAATGAACATAAAATAAAAGTTTCTTTTTAAGTCATCATTGTAAAACTAGGCAGATTGAACCACATTTCTTTTTATAAGTGAAAGTCTTTAACCACTTCTGCTTAGAACTCAATCTTTGCTCTGGCTCTGAAGATGCTTAATTGAATTGACCTAATGAGAGGCCCTTTTGAAAAATTTATAAGATTGTTTGACTTCAGAACCTTGAAAACTTCTCTGTTCAAAATTATGGATTATTCTGTTGAAGGGACATATTGCCAGTAATTTATCTTCATCCTGATGTGCTTTAATTTCTGAGGTCACCCAGGGATAGCTAAGGGGCACAAGAATAAAATAAAAAATATATATATCTTCATTTTTGTCTGTATATAAATATGATTTGTTCATTTGGGGTGGAGGAAATAGGTGGTTGAAATCATTCGCCCTCCTTGAGCATCAATACCTCAGTTTTGTTTTGTTTTTTAGTAACCAGAGTCAGTCACTAATGCTTCTGTGTCTGCCTGTTGGTTCAGAGCCCCAAGTGACCAGGGAACAGTCTTGGCCCCCAATTTAATGCCATTATGATTGTTTTCCCTAGTGGGGAAGACTTCCTCACTCAGGAATTAGGTCAGCCTCATCCACTGGTTTCTAGGTACGGAGAAATCCTCAAGGGATTGTCAAGTACTTTGTGCTTAGTTTTATAGGGAAGTTGTTAAAACCACCTCTGGGCTTGACAGGGTAAAAAGAGAATTTACTGGAAGCCAAGACTTGCTTCCAAGTTATGACTTGGAAGTTATGACTATAGAGGAGGAAAGTCTGCTAGACACTTTGACCTTAGGTAGCAGAATATGGCCACATCTAATCTGTGTACTGACAGGAAAGGAGGTGCCTACTTTCCCATCTCTTTCCAATGTCCCTCAGTGGCCGAATGCTACTGGTAGTACATCAATCCAGTCCTGGAGCACAGAGTATGGTGGAAAAGTGTATACAGTGAATTTGGATGGCAAATGGAGACTATTCAATAGAGCATACCTCCATGTTGAATAGGCTAGTTTTCTACTTATGATTTAAGGAACAGTGTTCAAATTTTTTGACTCTAGGCCAAAGACACAGAAAGAGCAAGATCTTTCTCTTGATACTCATATATGATTAACTTCAAAATCCTGTCCCAGAATCTTGGTAAAATGAGCGAAAGTGAGAATTCCCATTACCTTCAGAGGAAACCTGTGATAGTTCATGTGTCCACTTGACAGGATCATGAGACTTCTGGATATCTGGGGAGAAATTATTTCTGAGTGTTTCTGAAAGAGATTCCCATTTCCATCGGTAGATTTAGTAAAGCACATTACTCTCCCCATTGTGAGTGGGCTTCATTCAATCCCATGAGCACCTGAATAGAACAAAAGTTGGAGTAAGAGTACCCAGTCTCTTTAAGCCTTACTGAATGAGCTGAAACTTCTATCTCCTCCTGCCCTCAGTGCTTCTGGTATTCAGGCCTTCACACTGAAATTTACATCACTGGCTCTTTGGCTCTCAGGACTTTGAACTTCATTACTGGCCTTCCTGGGTCTCCAGTTTGCAGAAAGTAGACGGTGGGAATTTTCAGCTTCCTTAATCATCTGAGATAATACCTTGTAATAAATGTTATACATGTATGACATATATATTACATATATTTCATACACACACACACACACACACACACACACACACACACAATTGGTTTTATTTCTCTGGAAAACCCTGACTAAGACAAAACCTCATCTCTACCTACAAAAGGGATCGTTATATCTTGCAAACAGAATAAATACAACAGTATATATAGACCAAAATCAATAAAAGAACTACATATCAAGATGACTTTCTTTCTAGATTTTCTTTTATTAAGTACAAAATGAATGACTACCAGCTTCAATTCTTTAACATTTCTTGAACATGGTATATATAGGACAGCAAGAAGTTGGTATGGCTGATATTTTCCATGTCAGCTCTCCAAGGTGAGGTATTTAGGCTTTAGAATGCCTCCTCCTTCATAAAGCCTAGTAAGATTTTGCAGATATAGTGCAAATTAATATTTGCACATTCTAAATTAATATTTAGAAAGAAACGTTTTTCTAAAAGGAGCATAATATTTAATGATATATTTCAATGATATTTTATATTATAACATGCCTAATATTCTTATACACTTTAGTTGATTCTGTAGACTCCACATCATCTCAGACTTCACCAGGTCAGAATAAATTCTTCACTCTTCATTTGGATAAATAAATGGCCTTTGTATCCAGCCTCTCAGAATAAAGAAATTAAAGACATCAAAAGTCTTATCATGTCTGTATATGTTGGAGGACAGAACATTGCATACACCTTGGAAACTATAGTATTTCAGGTTCTACTATTCTCATCATAGTTTTAATGAATGTCAATCAGGGGCAGATGTCATGTGCCTTCTATTTGTATCTCTTTCAGAAGCCTCTTTAAGAAAGGATTATCATCTAAACATAAGAATAATCATCAAAATAGAAGTATCAATAACTGAATGTGCTCACGTTTCACTTCTATAACAATATCTTGCATATATTACGTAGTACTCTTGCATAACCTGGTTTAATCTTCACAGCAATCCCATGAAGTAGGTTCCATTCTTATCAACATTTTAGATATGAGGATACTGAAGCTTAGAGAAGCTAGGTAAAGTTACAACAGGAAAAAGTGCTAAAGTTGGGCCTGTTTTTCTCATCTGTGTTACATGCTGGTAATTTTTCTCCTATGCTATTTTATAGGTGCTGAAGTTCAGCCCTGACTCTGACAAAGGCTGTCTATTGGTTGGTAACTGAATTTGTGATGAGCGCATGTTTCCACTTTGATTCAGCCTTCACAACCTGTTCCAAGTTTGAGGAACTAAAATAGAAGTTGTATCTAAAGGAGTAACTATGGCTCTTTTTAAGAGGTTTAAAATCAGATATAGTACTTTGAAGCAGCAGTTTATATCTGGTGTTCAGATTTTTTACAATAATAATATTAAAGGAGAGAGTGCTAATAATAATTATTGATATTATTATTAAAGAAATAATTAGCTCAGAGGTGACAAACAAGTACCGTGGTAGATGGTATTATTGTTCTCAGTTGTTTGCTCCTTCCCCATAAGAGGATTATGCATCTCTGCTCATTACTGTAGGGCCTACAGTGCTTCCTGGGGCAGGAGCATACATGGATGCCATTAATGTCATGTCTAGCCGAAAGATTTAAGAGACTTTATGTGTTTCTGGTAACTCTCGTGCCCTTTTGTACATCTCAGCACATCTCAGAATGTGGTTTTTCTCTCAGCTTAAATCTCAGAAAAAGATGTATGACACAGAATCCCATCAAAAGCAGAACTGCAGTTGACATGTAACTTAAGCAAGGAATAGGCTTTTACTGCTTTAAGTTTGAGATTGTTAGGGCAGCCTTATCTGGCAAAAGCTCACATGTGGCAGATGTTGCTAATTTTTAATGACATTCTTTCCCATAGAGTCCAGACATAGACCTTTGGAGCCCTTTCTGCATAGATATCCTATACCATAGGAGCACCTATAGTTCAAAACTTCTTGATGATTCTTCTATGTCTGACATTATACCAGACATGATATAAAACATTTAAATTTGACAGATAATTCTCTTGTTATCTAGGGATTATAATCCTTACAGGAATATACATAGAAAGAGTTAAAAGTGCTGAAATTAAAATGATCTAATTTCAATGTCCTTCATGATTTTCTCTAGACAAAGGTTAATATAAAAATAACATTCAAATTAGTGCTCCTGATGCAATGAATATGTCACCTACAGTAGTGCCCTAGCATGTGATGTGGTAGGTTCCTAATAAATATTTGTTGGATAAATGGCCAATAATTATTATTTAACTTTTTTTAAAAGTTGATTTATTTTTGGAAGAGAGAAACAAAGCACAAATGGGAGGGGGCAGGGAGAGATGGAGACACAGAATCTGAAGCAGGCTTCAGGCTCCCAGTTGTCAGCACAGGGCCTGATGTAGGACTCAAACCCACAAACCATGAGACATGACCTGAGCTGAAGTCAGATGCCTAACCAACTGAGTCACCCAGGTGTCTCAAAAGGCCAATAATTATTAACTTAGAAAAATTATGAATACATTCAAGATCCTAAAAATTAAGTAGTACATAAAACATGGTTTGTAAAATGCTAAAATGTAGAAAAGTGAAATTATTTGCTATATATATGTTGTTTTTAGAGATGGTATTTCAAGTGACTATTGAAACTATTGAAATCAGGGACGAGTTAAGACGATAGAGAAGTAGGGGACCCTTGGCTTTCCTCTTCCCTCAAACATAGCTGTGTTGAGGTCAGATTACATGGAACACCCAGGAAAATATCTGAAGAGTGGCAGAAAGATCTCCACAGTTGGAGAGAGACAGCTTAGTAAATGGAAGTGAATTGGGGGAGAGGAAAACAGCTGTGCCATGGAGAAGAAGGAACCCTTTCAGTGGAGAGAAAAAAGAAAGAGAAAGAAAGAAGGGTTGAGAAAGTGCGACATCAAGTTTGCAGAAGATGAAAACCTCTCTGGATCACAGACTGGGGAGCAAAAAGTAACGAGTGTCCCAGGTTTTGGTTTTCATTTTCTGTTGTGGTGGTTTTGGGGGGTTGTTTTTTGTTTTTTGTTTTTTTCTGAACAGCTTTTGATGCTGGGAAAACTGGACACTGACATGCAGAATAATGAAACTGGACCACTTTCTTACATCATACACAAAAATAAATTGAAAATGGATGAAAGATCTAAATGAGAGCCAGAAAACCATCAAAACCCTACAGCAATCTCTTTGACCTTGGCCATAGCAACTTCTTATTGGACATGTCTCTGGAGGCAAGGGAAACAAAAGCAAAAATGAATAATTGGACCTCATCAAGATAAAAGTTTCTTCACAGAGAAGGAAACATTCAGCATACTAAAAGGCAACCAACATAAAGGGAGAAGATATTTGAAAATGACATGGGTTAGTATCCAAAATATATGAAGAATTTGTCAAACTCAACTCCCAAAAAAGCAAATAATGCAATGAAGAAATGTGCATAAGACATGAATAGATGCTTCAAAAGAAGACATCCATATGGAAAAGAGACACATGAAAAGATGCTCAACATCACTCATCATTAGAAAAATACATATCAAAACCACCAAGACACTTCACACCTGTCAGAATGGCCAAAATTAAAAAGGAAACAATAGATGTTAACCAAGATGCAGAGATAGGGGAACACTTTTGCACTATTGGTAGGAATGCAAACTGGTGTGGCCACTCTGGAAAACAGTATGGAGGTTCCTCAGAAAATTAAAAATAGAACTACCGTATGTCCCAGCAATTGCACTACTAGGTATTTATCCAAAGGATACACAGTGCTGGTTCGAAGGGACACGTGCACCACAATGTTTATAGAAGTGCTATCAACAATAGCCAAATTACAGAAAGAGTATACAAAAAAATACCATTACATGGTATACAAATATACCATGGAATATTACTGGAGATCAAAAAGAATGAAATCTTGTCATTTGCAACAACATGGATGGAACTAGAGTGTATTATACTTAGCGAAATAAGCCAGTCAGAGAAAGGCAAATATCACATGATTTCACTCATATGTGGAATTTAAGAAACAAAACAGATAAACATAGGGGAAGGGAAGGAAAAATAAGATAAAAACAGAGAGGGAGGTAAACCATAAGAGACTCTTAAATGCAGGGAACAAACTGAGGGTTGCTGGAGGGGAGTTGGGTGGGAGGAGGGGATAAAAGGGTGGTGGGCACTTGTGATGAGCACTGAGTGTTATATGTAAGTCATGAGTCACTGGGTTCTACCCTGGAAACTAATACTAACTGTATGTTAGCTTACTTGAATTTAAATGTTTTTTAATGATTATTTTTGAGAGAGAGAGACAGACAGAGCACAAGCAAGGGAAGGGCAGAGAGAAAGAGAGAGATTTTTTTTTTCAGAAAAAAATATGAAGCAGACTCCAGGCTCTGAGCTGTCAGAACAGAGTCTGACGTGGCGCCTGAACTCACAAGTTGTGAGATCATGACATGAGCCCAAGTCAGATTCATAACTGACTAAGCTACTCAGGCATCCCATTGAATTTAAATAAATAAATTAAAAATAAACTATTGAAATCAGTTTCTGGCTGATGATTATTAATATCATAAATAGTACTCATGAGACGTGATGCAACAACTAATACCTATTTACTATTAATCATTCATAAGGTAGATTTTTATTTATATAAATTAGTAAGCAACATGTGATTGTCCACTAATTACATTATTACAGGTTTTGTTTTTATGACGCTTGTATTAGTGCTAATACTAACTGCAATTAAAATTTGGTAGCATATTCTTATGTGTTATATTAAATGCAAACTTTGGGACTTCCAGAAAGAAAATAATAAAAAGGATCATAGTCAGAAAAAAAGTGAGAGATAAAAAACCTTATAAAATAAAATAATTTAAATCATAGAAAACTTTGAGGGAAAAATACAGTCTACTAGAGAAAAAAGATAAATGATTTGGTTATGGTAAAATAAGCTCAGAAATATGAAGCATACTGATAAGTTTCAATAAAAACTAAAAGACAAAAACATTTGAAGAGAATCCATTAAATGAAATATAGGATTTTTTCAAATCCAAATACAACTATGGAATTTGACTATTAACTTCTTTTTGAAGGTTATTGATCTCAAGTAAGAAATTCTATCTTTCCAAAAAGTAGGAAGTTTCAGAAATGAATGTTATATGAATATATCAAGTGGAAAGAATCTGGTTACTTCATTCTATTTCATAAGATTCTGGATTTTGTCTATATTTCAAATTCTTCAGAGGTAGAAAAAGTTGTGGCAAGTTTTTCATGTATTTCAGGTAATCATGAAGAAAGAAATACACTTTAAAAAATAATATTAAATATTCAGAATTTTAATCTGATTTAAAAAATCTATAAGCACCTGTCTTGCAGAGCAGAAACTATATATAAGTTTGAAAAAATAATGCCATGTGGCAGTTGAATGCATGATCCGTTTTAGTGGTGCCATTGTGGTATCAATTGGATCAGCCAAGCAACTTTATGAGCACACTTATGGGAACTTTTCCATTTGGCAAGAACTGTAGCAAAATTTGAATATTATGGCAAACACTTATGCAGAATATTAACATGGCCACCCAAAACTAGTGTATATTATATTGGGTTAAAAAACCACGAAATAATACAATAATGGATGTGATTAAGAAAGCAACTTTGAATACATTTAGAATTGATGTTACTTCATTGCTGTATATACAACTCTTTGCATAAACTGTGTTGAATTGAGAAGAATTAGTGTTTGATTTGAAATTTTCCACAATGCATGTTTTCCATATGGGAATATTTTTACAGGGGGTTGCCCAGTAAATGACAAGATTGGAGAAGGAATAAAGACATTTTCAGTAGACTCTTGTAAAGTCTGAATCTAACCAAAAGTAATCTGAGGAACAGGGGTAAAACAACGTGCAGGAAAAATAACAGACTGCAACGGAAAATTTAAAAAAGGACAAAATAAAACAAACCACCTTGGGCATTTTATATTGCTTGTTCTACAAATGTTTAAATTTCTTATTAGAGAATATACCTAAAATATCTGTTGACACCATTGATTTTGCTGTTATTACTGTTGTTCAAGACTATACAACTACTTTCCACCTTTAAACATTGTTGCAGTAGGTTGAATTATTACCAGATACAAATTTTAAACTGCAAACATCACATTTTTCCTTTAAGTGATATTGTTTCTTCAAGGTACTCTCAAAGGTTAAGAAAATTTATCTATCTATCATCTATCTATCTATCTATCATCTATCTATCTATCTATCTAATCTTGAGAGAGAGAGAGAGAAAAAGCAGGAGTGGGGGAGGGGCAGAGAGAGGGAGACAATCTGAAGCAGGATTCAGGCTCTGAGCTATCAGCACAGAGTCTGATGCAGCCCTTGAACCCACTAACTGTGAGATCATGAACCTGGTCCAAAGTCGGCCACTTAACCAACTGAGCCACCCAGGTGCCCCAAGAAAAGATTTTTAAATGTGAGATTTGATCTATTACTTTTAACTAGGCATATAAGTTTTATACTGTATTAATAGATTCTGAAATAATAGTTGAAAAAGTTAACATTCTGCTATCTCTATCTACCATCATCTCCCAATTTGTAGCTAAAGTTTTTTTTTCATTTTATCAACTTTTGTAACATTTACAAAAGTCTGTGTCACTATACAGTTGTTTGGTTTTAATTCTATGTCTAAATTGCTTAAAAATTTATTGTCTATCTTGGGGCGCCTGGGTGACTTAGTCGGTTAAGCGTCCGACTTTCGCTTGGGTCATGATCTCGCGGTTCGTGGGTTCGAGCCCCGCGTCGGGCTCTGTGCTGACTGCCAGCTCAGAGCCTGGAGCCTGTTTCAGTCTGTGACTCCCTCTCTCTCTGACCCTCCCCTGCTCACGCTGTCTCTCTCTCTCTCCTAGAAATAAATAAAAAAAAAAAAAAAATTTGTCGTCTATCTCTTTAAAATAGCTCAAGTCCCATGGACATTATTTTGCTTACTCTCTTAATCACTGAATTTTAATTCTTACATGTTGAGAATATCCATGATAGGCTGAGTACTGGGCCTTCAAAGAGCTCTACATCTTAAATTTTTTTAATGTTTTATTTATTTCTGAGAGAGAGAGAGAGAGAGAAAGAGAGAGAGAGAGAGAGAGAGAGAGAGAGAGAGAATGAGCAGGAGAGGGTCAGAGAGAGGGAGATACAGAATCTGAAGCAGGCTCCAGGCTCTGAGCTAGCTGTCAGCACAGAAGAGCTCTACATCTTAATTCCTAGACTCCATGAGTATGTATCATGGTCTGTTAGGCTGCTATAACAAACTACCAGAGACTGGGTGGATTGTAAACAATGGAGTTTTTTGGGTTTTGTTTGTTTGTTTGCTTTTTTAAATCACAGTGCTAGAGAGTAGGGAGTCCAAGATCAGGGCACACTGACAGATTTAATGTTTGGTGAGAGCCTGCTTCCTATTTAATAGATGATCGTCTTCTGGTTATAACTTCACATGGTGGAAAGGGAGGACCTCTTTTAAAATGGCACTAGTCCTATGGATGAGAGTTCTGCCTAAATGACCTAATCATGTCCCAATGTCCTCACTTCCAGATACTATGATTTCATCACATCAGGCCTTAAGTTTTGCCTGACATATTTGGCGGGTGGGGCACAAACATTGAATCTATAACAAGAGCAATCTGTTACCTTATATGGCAAAAGAAATTTTGCATTCATGATTAAATCAAATATCTTGAGAATTTATTATGCTGGATTAGATGGGTCCAATATAATCACAAGTATCCTTGTCCTGGACTCTGGGTCTGGACTTCTTTCTTGTCTAGCGAGAAAGCAGGATACAGGATTAAAATGCAAGAGATGGCTAACATCTGGGAGAAGACAAGAGCCCTGAATAAGGGTCCTTGCTCTGTATTTATTAAGATCAGAAGGCTTGCAAGCATGGTGGACATGCACAAAGAGACAATGAATCTTTGTACATTAACTCATGGACCTGAGAGAAAAAGGGTTTTGAAGATATTTGGTGTTAGGGGTTTAGGTCAGTATACAACAAAATTCTGGCACAGGGCAGATGGTTGTCAGCAGACGTGAGAGCCGTTTATTTTACCTAGCCTAGAGAATAAGACAGGCAGAGCATGCTACCTCAGGGCCAACAAGACACATTTCTTTTGCTAATTAGCTCTAACTCTGCTCTGGGCAACTTGGCCCTTCAGCGGTCTATAGCCCTGTTTACCTGTGTACCTAATTTGATCCTTCCTTCCTGTGAAAGCAGCTTTCTGCTATAGTACTAAGTTGGGGGGAGTTTCCACCCTGAATACCTAATCTTGTTTACCTTATATACCTTTGTTCTATACTGGGGCCTTTGCCCCGCCCTCTCTATACCTATTTACT
This sequence comes from Proteles cristata cristata, assembly GCA_017311185.1. Taxonomy (NCBI): domain Eukaryota; kingdom Metazoa; phylum Chordata; class Mammalia; order Carnivora; family Hyaenidae; genus Proteles; species Proteles cristata. Next base: position 416,937 of record JAESUZ010004636.1, read on the forward strand.
TAATCTTGTTTACCCAAACTTGGGTGCGAACATCCTATGGGTTTCTAATTTTTTATGCCTTGTTAACCCATGGTGCAAGCCCAGGGAATTCCTAAGTTTATTCCCCACATATCCTTATAAGAGGGAGGGAATAAAATTACAGTGAGGGAAAAGACAATGTGTCGAAAGAAGAGAGTAGAGTGATGTGGCCGCTACCCAAGGAGTGCCTGAAGCCTCTAGAAACTGGAAGAGGCAAGGAAGGGTTCTCTTCTTCCAAAGGAACTTCCAAATTTTTGGAACTTCCAAAAGGAACATTCCTGCTGACAACTTAATTTTAAACCGATAAAAGCAATTTTGGATTTCTAACCTGCAGGACTGTGAGAGAGTAGTATACCGTCATCTGCTACAGTGAACAACGTTATAATTGAAGAGGCCCTCCAACTGCTTATACTCTTATTAGGTCATAATTCTGTATTATGGCAGTTTTGGAGACATTTTTAAAACAACTTTCTTACAAGTACGGGGCACCCGGATGGCTCAGTCAGTTAAACATCTGGCTTCGGCTCAGGTCATGATCTCATAGTTCTTGTATTTGAGCCCCACGTCAGGCTCTGTGCACACAGCTCAGAGCCTAGAGCCTGCGTTGGATTCTGTGCCTCCCTCCCCCTCTCTCCCTCTTTCAAAAATAAATAAACGTTTAAAAAAAGATTAAAATTAAAAGAAAATTCTCTTACAAGTAGATATTAATTTAAGGAAGCCTAAAGTGAGCCTGATTTATTCTCCTGGCTTTTCAGTGTAAATGCTCAAAGTAATTTTTCTTTATTTTTGAAGTTTAATAACTGATCCAGAATATTTGTATTTCATTCATTTTTTTTCTCAGTTTTTCCTGAAACATCATGTGCTATTTTGATATACAGATTTAGTTATTCCTAGATATCAGCAGTCTTACTTTGTATTGGAGTACCATTAATACTTCGTTTGTTGGACTTTCTATCTTAGGGATAAATTATCCTTATGTTGTATTATCTTTGCTGTCCTTATTGTTTTCTTAAATTGCCTGACTTTTTTAAATATAATATTTTCACCATCTTAGGATAAGAAAAGATTTCTTTTTTAAAAAAATGTTTACTTATTTATTTTGAAAGAGAGAGTGCACATGCGGTGAGAGGGTCTGAGAGAGAGGGAGAGAGAGAATTCCAAGCAGTCTCTGTGCTGTCATCATGGAGCCCAATGTGGGGCTTAAACCCATGAACTGTGAAATGACAACCTGAGAATAAATCTAGAGTCTGTCTCTTAACCAACTGAAGCACCCAGTTGCCCCTTTAATTGCTTTGCTTTTATAGTTTTCCTCCCCATTTACTATGGTTGTCAGTAGCTTCTATTCTTTGTCATTATTTGATTACTGAATGAAGTTACTGAGGAACATAAACATATGGGTATTAACGGCTTAGGAGTATATAATAATACTGTTAAATGGCTTGTGTCCTAAATTCCAGTAGCAAAATCTCTTTTCAACTGATTTGACAGGTAATATCAAACTAAAGTTCTAACTATTCAAGCAAAAACATAAAAACATGCTCTTCCAAAGGATGCCCCAACCCTCTCTCCTCTACTATATGTCACAGCCGAGGCTCACATTTTAGCACCTACAACCTGCATTATGAAAAGGGAGAAGAGATGCTGTCTGCAAGGTCTGCCACAACCTATGCCAACACCAAAGCACTGGGGTAGCTCTGCCTCAGGATAGGAAATGGAGGCGGGTGAGCAAGCTGCCTCTGTTCCCTCCTTCTTACTGTTCCAGCCAAATGGAAGTACTATCCAGAAGAGACTGAATGTTTTTTACCTGCTATTTCCTGTAACTTGACCATTAGGTGCCCCCCCTCCCCCCCGCCGCCCAAGTTATGGAATCCAGCCAAGCAGCTGTGCCATTCCACTCCAGATCCACTCCAGTGCCATTAGGTGGATTTTTAGGCAGGGATGAGAGGTAGTTATATTTTCCAAACTGCAAATCAAGATATATGACATAAAAAAAGATTTGTATGCTCCTTTTTTTGTATAAGTAGCAGTTTAGGAGAAAGAAGAGTCTGAAAGTTTGGAATATCTGTAACATAAGTGAAATATCTTTAATCAATGATTTATGCAATAGAAGAAAAGAAAATATGAAATGTTTATTCTTTTTTTAAAAGATTTTTTAATGCTTTATTTATTTCTGAGAGAGAGAGAAAGAGAGAGAGAGAGAGCAGGGAAGGGTGGGAGAGAGAGGGACATACAGAATCTGAAACAGGTTCCAGGCTCTAAGCTGACTGTCAGCACAGAGCCCAATGTGGGGCTCAAACCCACGAACCATGAGATCATGACCTGAGCTGAAGTTGGATGCGTAACCGACTGAGCCACCTAGCCACCCCTGAAATGTGTATTCTTTTAGAACAATCTGATAATTAGAGTAACTAAAGGTGGCTGTGGTGGGCCGCCTGGGTGGCTCAGTTGGCTAAGCATCCGACTTTGGCTCAGGTCACAATCTCATCGTTCATGGGTTCCACCCGCATCGAGCTCTGTGCTGACAGCTCAGAGCCTGGAGCCTGCTTCAGATTCTGTGTCTCCCTCTCTCTCTGTTCCTCTCCTTCTCCACTGAATTTCTCTCTCCAAAATAAACAAAGATTAAAAAAATATTTTAAAATTATGAAAAAAATAAAGGTGGCTGTGGTGAATAGAAGATACATAGCCATTGTCTTATAGGAACTTAAAATTTAATTCAGAAGGTAACAAATACATAAAGCATCTGGGAGATTCTTTCAAGATACAATATGCAAAATGTTGAATAATTTTAAGGAGGGACAACCGTGAGGATCACATTATTCAGGGATCACTTTGTGGGGAAAAAATAGTATTGCATTTGAGATAGAACAGGAAGATATGGGGGCGCCTGGGTGGCTTAGTCGGTTAAGCGTCCGACTTTCGCTCAGGTCATGATCTCGCGGTTCGTGGGTTCGGGCCCCGCGTCGGGCTCTGTGCTGACTGCCAGCTCAGAGCCTGGAGCCCGTTTCAGTCTGTGACTCCCTCTCTCTCTGACCCTCCCCTGCTCACGCTGTCTCTCTCTCTCTCTCTCCTAGAAATAAATAAAAAAATATATAAAAAAAAAAAAGAACAGGAAGATATGGATTCGTGACAAAGGGAAAATGGTCGTTTGCCACATTTTAAAAAGTGTATTTATTTTAGGAAAGTGTGCATGAGCAGGGGGAGGGGCAGACAAAGGGAGAGAGAGAATCTCAGGCAGGCTTTATGCTGTCAGCAGAGAGCCCAACTCAGGATTCAAACCCACTAACCTTGATATCATGGCTGGACCCAAAATCAACAGTTGGATGCTTAACCAACTGAGCCACACAGATGCCCCACCATTTTTCTTGATAGAAAATACAAGAAGTTAAATTATAATGGAACTGAGTTAAAAGCATAAAGCATTAGCTTTTAACTATCTGGTAAACTAAAATGGAACATGTGGGATGTGAAAACCTCGTAAGTTCAATACAAGCACATTGATGTTGAGCAGATAGGAACATATGTGTTATGGCTGCACACCCTCTTTCTTGGCTCATCCGAATCAGCATGAATTAAAAGACTGTGAGGTTCTATCTGAAAGAGGTGTAAAAGCCAGGTAGGTAAACCAATGTGTGAATCAGGTGTAATGCAAAATACCAGAGAAGGAAGGGGGCTGGAGAGAGCTTGCTTGTGTGTGCTGCCTGAAGGTATTTCAGTTCCGTTTTTACAAAAACACTGTCTGTCAGAGAAAACTTGTGCAACAGCCAAATGTGAACCGTTGCCACCTCTGCTTTAATTCGAAGCTTGACCTTTAAAAAGAATACAGATTACCTGTGGTCTAATAAAAATATTGTAAAACACAATATTCATTAATTAAAGTCCATGATCCGATGGAAATTGTTTTTCCCCTTTTATGACCAAGGTGGGATATCAGTGATGTATGAAATAAATATAAAACCAAATGATCCCATTCTCTGAGGCTGGGTGATCAGAGCTGCAGCTCCCCTGTGGCTGCGTAGCCAACAGCTCTTTCACTGGTGCTCACTGCCACGCTCCCTCCTCTCACCCGAAACCAGATCTGAGAAGCTAATCTGCTTGCTAGACCTTGCAGAGGTTAAGTAAGGACATTGAAATGATTAAAAATCCACAGAGAAAAGTTGGACCTAAGTATTACATTTCCTTACATCTTCTCATCCACTGCTTTCAAATACCATTTAGTTGGGTTTTTTTTTTTTTTTTTTTTTTGAGGCTGATAGCTTCTTATCACTTGCTAATTGACTATGAGTGCTAGTGGGGTTCAGTTTTTGTTCACATTGAGGCTGCCAAAAGAAAGCAATGAAAAAGAAATGAGAAAACTCATGGAGAGGAGGGAGGCAGCAAGAAACTGCTGCCCTCAGTAGAGTCATGTAGTTGACCCTTGAGTAACAGTGGGGATTGAAGTGTAGCCCAAACTCCTCATATCCCTTTTGACTCTCCCAAAACTTAATCACAAATAGCCTACTGTTTACTAGAAGCCTTATCAATGACATAGTCAGTTAACACATATTCTGTATGTTATATGTATTCTATACTGTATATACTGTATTCTTACAATAAAGTAACCTACAGAATGGGGCGCCTGGGTGGCTTAGTCGGTTAAGCGTCCGACTTTCGCTCAGGTCATGATCTCGCGGTTCGTGGGTTCGAGCCCCACGTCGGGCTCTGTGCTGACTGCCAGCTCAGAGCCTGGAGCCTGTTTCAGCCTGTGTCTCCCTCTCTCTCTGACCCTCCCCTGCTCACGCTGTCTCTCTCTCTCCTAGAAATAAAACATTAAAAAAAAAAAAAAGTAACCTACAGAAAAGAAAATGATATTGAGAAAGTCCAAAGGAAGAGGAAATACATTTACAGTACTGTACTGTATAGAAAAAAAATCTGTGCAAAAGTTTAAACCATGTTGTTGAAGGGCCAACTGTAACGACATGAGAGAAGAGAGGGAGATGAAAGGCCTGGTACCCCGTAACTATGACATGAAAAATAGATCAGCCCAATGGTTACGTGGGTAAGAATTTTTTTTTTATTGCTGATAGCATTCCACCTCAACCAGGCATAATGGCAAGAAAGTTTCAGCTGTCACTTATAACCACTCACCAAATTATGATCTTAGCTCAATATTTTTTCCTTAAATTACACCTCTTCTTTTTATAATCACAGTGTTCAAGTCCCATGGAAATTACAACAGTGTTCTTTCCAAGTATTTGGTTCTAAATTTCTACTTTAAGGAATTAGAAAGATGATCTAAAGGATGTGATAATCCTCTGAATTGGCCTAAATTTCACATGTAGAAGAGGAACAACACAAGAGATGCATATCTATTTTCTAATATAGTTTTATTTTTCAACTATTAATGGAAAAGCTTTGAGCCAGAGAAAGAAAACCTATTCATTAATTAAGACAATCCACTTTTCAGTTAGGGGAAATATAATAGTTTGAAACTCAGAACTTTATCTGTGACTTGTTTGCAATTTGTAAAGCTATCTTCTGTCGCGATGTCAAAGCCTCTTACTAGAAGAACACTTACTGTTTATCTTGAGAACATGTATGGAATGAGATGTATGTCCCTGGCTATATGAAGGGGAAAAGATTTCTTTCTGTCTTTGCAATCTCTGAGAAGATTGCCTATAATGTGCATTGTATTCTGGTTTAATGTTCATGCAATAATAAAAGTGTTTTCTTTTTCTATTACTTTTGTTTTCTTTTTCTACTGCCTTTGTAGTATTCTCTACTACTCAGAAAATTTCTGGGTTGGGAGAAGATTTTGTTTTTGATTACATAGCCCCAACAGCTTTAGTAATACACAACTTATTTTCAGAGCATATTTTGCTTCACCTGCATATCATATACTTATGGCAAAGGTGGAACCTGGCATCCTGATTAAAATAGATCATTGTGTTTACTTAACATCAGTTGTCTATAGAAAATGAACATTATGACTCTTAGTATCCTCAGTTCTAAAAATGTCTTTTATAGTATTTTCACTTGATTTTTATAAAGTGAACATGGAATTGTCTTCTTTGGTTACAGAACCTGTCTGTATTGATAAAAAATCAGTCTGACAATATGACTGTACATGATTAAAAACAGATCACCAAAATGGATTTATTATGTGAGTATTCAATAATAGGAGCTTCCTTTTATGGTAATATACTATTTTTAATTAAAATTATATGATGTGTGTGTGTGTTTTCTCATTTCACTGTTTTCTTTTTGTTCTTTCCATTTGTTTCTTCCCTTGAATGCTTTCAAGATAATTGGTTTAAAAAGTAATGATCACCTTCTCCCTTTGTCAATATCCCCCTTGCTTATTATCTGAAATGGATCACATCAATGCCAAGCTGGTATATATGAAGTAAGGCTTAGTGACCTCTACAAAAATCTTCATTGTCTTTCCTAAGAAAGAGAGTGTATTTTGATTAAAAGATTGTGCTCTTCTTTACAAAAGCCAACAAAAGTCTAGTTTATTTAACAGCAAATATACATGAAAATACTGCTCAGATCAGGGAAAATACAATTGATTAAAATTTGCACTATGAAAATTTATTTGAGGCACTATTTTAAGCATGTATTTTAGATGTGGTAATGTTTTAAATGCATATGTACATAGATGATATAAATTGTTTCTCTAGAAAAAAATTTTAAATTGCATTGCTTTTCTTTAAAATTGCATTGAACATTTGCATATGTTCATTTAAGAATTCCATTTGGGTCTATAGTATAGGTATATTGAGTCCATGCCTCTTTCACTTTTTTCTTTTTTCTTTTCTTTTTCACTTAAAAATGTATCATGCAGCTAATTATTAGACTGGGGAAGGTTTCACCATTCAATGCACATATCATCGTTGGAGTGCTCTCTAAACCCAAACATTCATGGAGGCAAAGGAAGGGACCAGTCACAGACTAGGTGCACACCTCACCTTTTCACAATAGTCACAAAAGCCTGTAAGGCAGAAATGTGGTAACCTCCTAACCGACCCCCCACCTTTCCCGTTGCTCTCTTACAGCCTATTCTCAGGACTGCAGCCACCGACATGTTAAAAGGGAAGGCAGATCATGTCCCTCCTCCATTGCTGCCCTTTTCACTGGCATAGAAGCCCGTGTGCTTCCTGAAAGACTCCCTGTGATCTGCTCCCCCCACTACCTCTCTGACCTCATCTTCTGCACCTCTCCTTCTCTGTCACTCCTCTCCATGTACACTGGCCTCCTCATTGTCCTTCAGCTTTTTGCCCTTGTTCTCTGCACTGTCCACAGCTGTCTGGATAACTCACTTCTTCATCTCATTCATGTCTTCACTCAAATGTCCCTTTTAATTGCCACTGGTTAAAAAGAATTATAACTCCTTTCCCTCCAAAGTCTGGATATAGTTCCCTATACTTCTTTGGTGTTTTTGTTTTTATCTTTAACATGTAGCACCATGCACATACTATGTATATTGCTTATTTTTCTTGATTATGGCTCATTCCCTCTCACTAAAATATAAATTGATGCAAGCAAATATTTTTATCTGTATTATTTGCTGCTGTACCCTGGGTTCCCAGGATAGTGCCTGACATATAGTAGAGGTATAAAAATTATTTACACATTAAATGAGCTAGTATGAATCTATATTTTTTATTTAAAGAAAAGCATTCAGGGATAATAAGCATTTACTTGAAGGCTCCAGGCACAGTTACTAACTGATGATTGAAGACAAGACTGAAACTAGGTTAAGGTCAATGAACAAAGCCAAATGTTATCTTATGTATAAAAATAACTCCAAAGGTGGCCATACCCTTCCTCAACTGAAGCTTTCTTAGGATAATCCTGGAATTGCAACATGCATACTTATTCAAACAACATTTATTGAACTTATATTATGTTGCAAGCCCTGTTCAAGATGCTGGCACTTAGCAACAAACTTAACAGGCTAAGATTCCACTTATTTGAAACCTGCCTTCTAGTAGAGGAATACAAACAATAAATCACTAATGACACATGCTGTGAAACACAATGGTGTCATATTAGGTGTTTGTTGTGGAATGGGACAGGAGGTCAATGTAAAATTTGGTGTCCAGGGAAGAATTTTTTGAGGAAGGAAAATGTAATCCAAGATCTCAATGAAAGAAATAAGATAGTCTGCAGGCTCCGGGCAATCTCTTTCTAGACTGAGGAAAAAGCTAGTGTCAAGGGGTGTGGCTCGAAATAGCTCGGCATGTTAGAGTAGCAGAAAAAGGTCAGAGTGGATGGAGTATAGTAAGAAGGGACGGCATTATATAAGTTCAAAGAGACAAGCTAGTTCATATATAGCCTCATAAACCAAAGTAAGGAAGCATTGTTTTTCTTTTTCCTTCTTTTATTTTTTTAGTAAGAGAATGAACTGAGAATATTGACATGATTTACTCAATACAGTTTACCCTAATCGTTGCCTGTCATGGTGTATAGAGGATAAGTGAAGGAGATTAGTATAGGAGTCTAATATAAAAGTTACGGGGTCCTGAAGGTGGGTTACAACAGTGAAGATGGAAAAAGATGGGTACATTTGGGAGATGATTTGGAATTTGAGTCAACAGAAACTGTTAATGGGTGAAGGGAGTTAGGACCAAGGAAAATCTCAAAGTCAGCCCCCATGACAGTGCTGCTAAGAAGGAGTAAGGCAGAGGAGAGTTCTAGGAGGAGAGAAGCATGTTTCAGACATGTGAATAGTGAGATGTATGTCAGAGAGTCAAGTGGACATGTTGGACTGGCAGGTGCATACATGAACTGGAGCTGATTGTGCAAGTTGGACAGTAACCATCATATAAATAAAGCTCACAGGAAGAAGCCACTTAGAAGGGGCAGTGACCGAGCCAATATTTGGTGACTGAGTAGCTGGAGGAGAAGTCACCCAAGTGTCCTGGGAAGGAATGGCCAGTGAAGTAGGAGGAAAACTTCCGGGGTGTGATGTTAGAAAAGTCAGGAAGGGAGTTCTTAACTCTGCCAGATGTTTTGGAGTGGTCCTCTGAGATGAAGACAGAGGAGAGCTTACTAAATTTGGCAACACTGCTTGAAAAGATCAGTGTCATTGAAGTGGTGGGGCTGAAAGCCTGTGGGTAGAGACTTAGCGGCATAATAATATTGCTGGGAGAAAGAAATTATCGAAGTTGACATCAATTAATGTATTTTCCAGGACTTCAAGTCCTTGTTATGGATGTTGGTTTTAGTGTTTTTGTGTTGTTGTTCATGACACTAATCAACATCTGCCCTCATAATTATCAGGGATATTCCAGTTACAGATGACAAAAATTGGCTTTAAAAAATCAAAGAAAACCTCGTGTACTTTTACTTGTAAAATGAAACAGTTAATCAGTTAGTTGCAAATTTGTTAGTTAGGAAGCCAATTATATTTCAAAACAAATAAATTCATTAACAAAATGGGAAGGAGCTGTTCTGTGGTTTTATCGGTATATGTATTTATAGATGTAGGGAAATAACAAACAGTAATTCTCAAAGGCACCTTGAATTTATAGTATCTGGAGGGAATACTTATAATTTATTATTTCAATACTTGGCAGATGGCAAACTACAGTAAATAATTTCACCTTTTATAAACATCATATATATATATATGTTTTTGTTTTTTGTTTTGCCAAGACAGTAGTTCAAGCTTTCCACTTACCATGATTGGATGGGTTCCTCTTCATCCCTCTGACAGAGACCATGAGCAGAGTGTCAACACAATAAACAGACATGCTCTGTAAAGCAGAGGAGAAGCCAGTACTTACTGTTTAAACTTACCATTTCCTAATACAGAAAGCAACAAATACTCAGATTTCAAGCTCATCACAGCAGGTGTTAAATAAGGAGAGGGAAGAGAAAACCCTCATATATTAATTTAGCCCATCGAGCCCTCATGACATGCACACTATGGTGTGCTGTTTCAAATATATGTGATTTTCCTGCCTGTAGTAGTCCATCTGCTTAAGAAGGTTTCTTTAAGTACGTTAGTTAAAAACAAGAAAACTTCAACAATACACTTTTCTTAAAAGCTTCATTTAGGTTCTTGCAGATTTTTATGGTGGCATTCAACATAATACATCAGAAATAAAGACTTTACAAACAAAACACATTTTCTGCCTTTATCTTTTAAAGATCACAGCTTGAAGATGTTTGGAGCACAGCCCAGCACAGCAGAGCACAAAAAGTTTTAGAGGAAGTCAGTATGTAGGTGGCAAAATACCCCTCCATCAGAGGGTTGCCAACTGCTGAATATTAGCCAAATAAAATTTCCGTTCATATCCGTTTTGTAGATGTGTTTTTCTTTTTCTGAAATTGGCTATTCTTATAAGGTACTTTTTAAATATTTCAAAAAACCACACATAAACATATAATATAAATTAAGGTGATGGATACGGTCTAATGTGTCTCCAAGTACAGATTGCACGCGTTAGGCATTTCTTGTAAAGATGGACATGCAAACAAGATTTGAGTTCTAGAGTTCTCTTCTTTCCCTCATTTTATTTCCATAAATATTTTTTAAATTTTTTTTTTTTTAATTTCTAGGAGAGATAGAGAGAGACAGCGTGAGCAGGGGAGGGTCAGAGAAAGAGGGAGTCACAGACTGAAACAGGCTCCAGGCCCCGAGCTGGCAGTCAGCACAGAGCCCGATGCGGGACTCGAACCCACGAACCGCGAGATCATGACCCAAGCGAAAGTCGGACGCTTAACCGACTAAGCCACCAAGGCGCCCCATATTTCCATAAATATTTTTAAGAGATCTATTTTGAAGAGATCTACACTGTCTCTATAGGTTTAGTTTTATTTATTAAATTCAACCAGTAACGCAGGACAGTCTCATCAGAAAGAATTGTCTGTTTTACCGGGACGCGTCGTTCATAGCAAATACCTCGTGTATCATGCAAAACATTATTGCAAAAAAAAAAAAAAAGGAATTCAAAAAAATCCCAAAGTCCAAAGAATGTGCCTCTCAAAGCTTCTGCTTACCCTTACATTCCTCTTCATTTTTTTTCTCTAAACCTTTTACTATTTGCCTGTCTGCTTTTTCCTCTTCCTGATCATTTTCAGTGGAAGTACACCAAGGGAGAGAAATCATAAAATCTGTTTTTTACCCAAAGAGGCTCATGCAGTTACACTGCAGGGCCCTTTTGAGACGTATTAGTCAAACATTTGAAAACTTCTATGATTAGTATGTAAGAAAATTGCAAAGTTATTGGTGGATTTGGTCAAATAGAAACTGTATTAAAAATAGTGATTTATATCAACAAAAATAAGGGCATTCTATGCTAAGCAGAATAAATGTCTGAGTTTCGTAATGGAAAACCTGAAACAATTTTCTGATAATTTGAGTGCCTAAGTGTTGAATCACATTACCTTAATCCTCACTTCATTTCTTTTACACCGAAAAACACTTTTTTCCTTGTTGAAGTACACTTACTAATATATTTGCCATTTAGAGACTCGATCAATGATTTATGAGTGTGCGGCACCCAAGGTATCTGGGATCTTTTTTATTAATTCAATAAGACTCTGTCAAATGTAGTTTCTCAGTTTTTATAATTTTCTTTGTAGAAGACTTACTTAAGCCAATTTAGATTCTAATGTCATCAAAAGGCTCATATTCCCCACATAGATATAAATGAAATGGTAACTCAACCTCTCCATAAGGAAATAAGTGTTCTAAGTCATCCTTTTTGTTTTTGTCTGGGATGTTTTGGATGGATGTTAGAGATTTTTTTACATTTTTTGTTGTTGTTGTCTCTTGGTGACTTTCCAAGGAAACAGTGAACTTGAGGTGCATGGAAAGTTTCTCTTATTTTTAGTTAGACTACTTCTCACTCAGGGAGCTACTGCTTACTTACAATGATGGCCCCTTCTTCCTCAAGTATGCCGTATGGAAAGACTTGAAGAAAAGGGCTGACCTCAGGCACAAGAGGAATGAAATAATTTAAGTCACAAAAAACTTAAATGCTTCTCTATTTTATTTTGTTTTCAGTGTCCCCCAAATCAACCATTTCGGGGAAACAGGAAGAATCACAATGACAATAATAATAATGTGCATATGTGCCTTATAATCATCATCAACCTCTCCTTTGTTTGACTCTGTTTTAGAGTAGTTATTTATTTATTTTTTATTTTTTTAATGTTTTTATTTATTTCTGAGATACAGAGAGAGAGTGAGCAGGGGAGGGCCAGAGAGAGATGGAGACACAGAATCTGAGGCAGGCTCCAGGCTCTGAGCTGGCTGTCAGCACAGAGCCCGACGTCAGGCTCAAAACCACCAGCCTGAGATCATGATCTGAGCCGGTCAGATGCCCAACCGCCTGAGCCACCCAGGCGCCCCTAGAGTAGTTTTTAAAGCAAATGCTGGTTAATGTAAGATGTAATCACCATGGAAATAGAATTTTCCCCTTTCCCATTTTTATTAAAGAAGCATCCGTTTGCTTCACTCATGCTGTGTCAAAGTTCCAATTCAAGCCAGATAACTCCATAACATCGGCAATGGCTTGACTTGTTTTCCTTAATTTAGTGATTGCAAAGCCTTATTTTCATTCAGTTTACAAAATACTTTAGAGCCTCACTTCAACCTGGTGAAATGAGCATAGTGGGTATATGTTGTTGTTCTTAGTGGTGTAATTAAGACTCGAACCCAAGTCTTCTGACTCTAACTTTGGAGCACCTCCACCTTCCTCCACACTTGTTATAACATGTGGCCTGACACATGCACGAAAGGACAAGTTAAATGCACTAGGTCACTCCACTACATAAACGTGGTTTGAAGAGCTCATCATGGTTCAAATGCCCCCAGGAGGGCAGAAAGCTGGCTAAAAGGAAGGGGCCAGGTAATGTCTCCCTTCATCTTGTCCTGTCTCCTGCTCTAGTCTACATTACTTTCTACTATTCGGAGTCCATGGTGGTGCTGTGCTTGTCCACTAAAGAAAGTCAGTCATTTGGCTCCATGTTTTCTCGATGTGTAAGGTCACTGGTGGGTGGGGTTTTGTGGAGAAGATACCTAAGATTATAAGCATTAGTGGTAAGCAGTTTGTTTACCTTATGAGACCACCTTTTATTTTCGATGTTGTTAAATATACGGATAGTTTGTCTTTTGTTTTATCTGGAAAATGAATAAGCTGACAACAAACTTTGTTGTGGGTGTGGGATTTTCAGACAGTCCAGATGAGATATATGAAGTAGATAGTGTTCATTTCTCTAGCATGTGATCTGAAAATGTTATTTAGCTGGTGAAAATCCTGGAAATACAAAACTGCTTCTTCTTAGGGATCATTATTCTCTCTCTTTTTAAACTAGTAAAATATTCCACTGTCAATGCTGTCTGTTATATTTCAAGTAGAAGAGAGCAGGCAATAAGGAATGTTCAAAGAGGTAACCAAGACTCATTCTCTATGAGAAATTTGAACACCGTCCAGTTTGTCAAGGAGTCATACTTGCAGGATAGCCCTAATCTAGACAGTGAGCCTTTCTAGGGAGGCCGAATAACATTGTGGTTAAGAGCTTAGATTTAAATTTCATCTTTAAATCTCAACTCTCAACTATATGATAACTACCTAGGTAAGCTTGTGTAGGTTACTTCTCTAAGTGTCTCTGGAAACACACACACACACACACACACACACACACACACACGCACACTTTAAAATTATTGAATAAGGCATTCACACTATTCAGGAATCAAAATAATATAAATATATATAAAATTAAAAGTCTTGTTTTTACCACTGTGCCCAATTGATCATGCCTTCACATTTCACTTAAAACATAACCACTTACAGGGCACCTGTGTGGCTCTGTTGGGTGAGCATCTGACTTTGACTCAGGTCACGATCTCACAGTTTGTGAGTTCAAGCCCTGTGTCTGACTCTCTGCTGATAGCTCAGAGCCTGGAGCCTGCTTTGAATTTTGTGTCTCCATCTCTCTCCGCTTCTCCTCTGCTTGTGCTCTGTCTCTCTGTCTCAAAAATGAAATAAAAACATTAAAAAAGACATAACTACTGACGTAACATTTTCAACTTCCTAATGCAAATGTAAATCCAAACATGTATTATTATTTTTCTTCCTGTCTTGCGGTAAAGATAGAATGACACACTCGCTGATCTACTTTTTTTTTTACCACATCTTAGAAAAAATGACAGATTATACCTTCCTTTGAACATGGGAGTATTTATGTCTTAGGTGGATGCAATACTATGGATTTTGAAAGCTAGATATAAAGGAAGATTTACTTTCCTTCTGGTTCTTGTGGGATGACCATGCTTGGATTTGACTGCCATGTTGTGAGGAAGCCAAGCTATCAAGGTGGTGAGGAACCATGGCACCTGGCTCACAGCCCTATCTTGGCTCCCAACTGACAGCCAGTGCCTACTGGCTGTGTGTTGTAAGTCGAATGGAAATTAACTACTTGTAAGTCCCCAGTCAAGTGACTTCAGCTGGTGTTGCATGGATTGGCAATGACCTGTCTTTGCTGATCCCTGCCCAAATTACAGATTCATGCAAAAACAGAAATGTTATTTTAAGTCACTAAGTTTTGAAGTGGGTTGTTAAATAGCATTAGGTAATCAGAATAGAATTATGGCTTATTTTATCATTTTCCTGATGTTTCTAATCATTTGCATTACAAACTAAGCGACAGTCCTCTACATTCTTCATATCATATGTGAGCATCTATATTTCTAGAAAAAGTAGGATTTCTGGACTAATAGGTAAATACCATTTTAATAGTTTTATAGATACTGCTAAATGCCTTCTATTACAGCTTTTTATTAAATTTATAAAGTAGGGATAAAAATAGAACTTCTTTTGTAAAAGTGTTGTGACATTAAATGACATATTCCACAGTATAGCAGAAAACACGGTGCCTGGAATAGTAAACACTCAATAAATGTGATAAAATAATCCATGATACACTGCTTTTTATAATCATATTTTTAAGAAGTACATAAATAATTGATATAAAAACTTTGCTACTTTGATTTTCACTTTTATTTTTTATTCTTTTTTAATGTTTTATTTATTTCATGTATTTTATTTATTTCTGAGAGAGAGAGAGACAGCTGAACAGGGGAGGGTCAGAGAGAGAGGGAGACACAGAATCTGAAACAGGCCCCAGGCTCTGAGCTGTCAGCACAGAGCCTGACTCGAGGCTCGAACCCACGAATTGTGAGATCATGACCCGAGCCGAAGTTGGATGCTTAACCAACTGAGCCACCCAGGGGCCTCTGATTTTCACTTTTAAAATGATGGTATAACTGAAAATGCTTTAGGGGGCATTTAATATGTATGCTTTTAATCTTTCACATCACCCTTGTCACAGAAATAAGCCTTGGTACTATTTTCTAAAAACAAAACAAAACAAAACAAATCCATAACTTTTTCCTCTTGAAAAATCAGTTTCCTCTCTAATGAAGTGATCTTATTTTCCTCTTAAGTACTATGATATTAAATATCACAAAAGTGCTAGTAAATCCTCCATAATCTAATGAGGATTAGGATAAGGAAATTAAGGGGGACATGCTGTGATGAAAATTTCTGGGCATATAATCAAGTGTTTTGGGTAAATCCACAATTGATTGGTGTTATTATGCATATTATTTTTCAACTGAAAAGAGAAAAGCTTCAGTAATCAAAAAGTAAAGGGCTAACTTAAGTCCAACAGAATCACTACTACAGAATTTTTTATCTATCCTATTTTGTTTATTTTTGTTTCACGCATTGTAAAAAAATTAATTTGCAGGCCTGAGGGAGTAAACACAATTTTATATTCAGTTTCATGTTGTGCTTAGACTCTTTTTCTGATGTGTACCAGATTTTATATTGACATCCAGAGAACTTTGTTTCTTTTCCTTTTAAATAATAGAGAAACTTTGTATGGCACTTTGTAACTTTCTAACCACATTCACATAATTTATATCCTTTGACACTCAGACCTACACTGTGAGATAGGTTTGTTTTCCATATTTTATAAGTGGAAAACTAACTAGAGGCTCAAAGAGCTTTCAGAAGCATTAGGTAATCCGACACTAGGTCAGCTTTCCCTGATCCAGAACATTATACCAGGCGATTCTTTATAAGCAAATAGAAAGAGAGTCAAAAGAGATGCTGAGTGTAGTACAGCAGACAGCCCTGCAACAACTCTTCACCCCACCAGCCCATTTGTGTGTTTCATTTGGAGAACAAAGCCACAGCGGTGATGGTTTGAACTTGCTTCTCCATAGCGATAATCCCATCATTCAGCCATGCACGCAGGCCCTTCAGAACAGCTCTTCACCCAAGTCCTCTTCAGTTATTCTGTATTTTCCTTTGTTTACTTCTTTGTTATTCCTAAGGAGTGACCTCATTATAGCTCTCTTCATAATTTTAGTCTCCTGATTTTTTACATGAAATCTAGGCTGTTTTTTCAATCTTTTGTATGTTATTATGCAAAAAGAAAAAAAAAAGCTTCAGACTTCTATCTCAATTAAGATTGTAACCCCTAAGCTTTTCCCATATGAAAGTGCATTTCCGGACCTGCTAGTGATCTCATTCAAAACTGCATCCTTTCCTGTTCTGTTTCTAGTTCTGGTTTGTTACACATGTGTTTCTTTCTAATTCTCTTTTTTCATTTTATAGGTCATCACTGTAATGAATTAAAACAATGAAGCAGTATATAAAGAGAAAGATTAAAACAACTTGTTATTCCTATTCCCTTTTCCTTATCTTACTTCCAATCCACCTGTCATCCATTACCCTATCCAGAGATAGGTATAATTAACAGTGTGACAAGCATTCTTACAGTCAATTTCTCTGTATTTACGCATGCATTCACATAAGCGTGCACAGCTATTTTCTTGGGTAAATTGCATAAGAATATATATGTCATTCTGCAACTTTCTATCTTCATTAAAATTTGTCTTGGCATTCTTTTCATAGCACTGCATATAAATTTCTCATATTTTATAATGGTTGTGGCAATTTAAAACTCAGGTGGTATGTATTTTTATAAATAGTAAAGCACTTGAAACCTATTTGTTCTGAAATCCAAACGTGAGGAACAGTAAAAGTCATGTGTTGGTGAGTAGGGTTGAGAAGCTGTTGTTTGATTCACAACCATGAACGTTTATTAGCTTAAAGTTGATCAAAAAACAAGCTTTCATATTCAATGAAATGGATATGTCATAGTTTGCTTAACCCCTCACCTATTCTTAGTTAGTTATTAGTATGAGTACCTTAAAATAATCTTTTACTAATGTACAAGTATTTCTGAAACTCTTATTTCTATAGGTGATGATGAGGCTTTGAAAGGTACATTTTTTTTTTTACAATTTCATAGTTAGCAAATTGTAGAATTAAATCAGAACTATGCATCTGTCTATACTATGTTTCTATAAAATGATAAAGATGCCACTTAGGTCCCAACCCAGTTAATATATTTAGCAACAGGATCTGAATATCATCTTATTAATAATAGACTACCTTGGTTTGATGAGGAAAATGTAATGCTCTTTTCATGGTTATCTAGAACCATTTTTGAGCTGTTTTATTTAAAATAAAATGAGATTCAACTAAAAAGATTAAATGAAAAGATTAAATGAAATGAAGTCTGAAAACTAATAAATCACCTGCATGCATCCAAATATTTACATATTTGACAATAGTTAAGAATAGGTTTGGTTAACTATTATTTTAGCGTTCATCCATATATTTGGCATTTTTCTCTGAGAAATTTTTGTGAAAAGGATATTCTGAACCTGAAACCAGTGGTAAACAGAGACTTGTGGTGAAAAGGAAGACAAGTATATATATACTTTATATATATATATATATATATGCACCAAATAATTCATCAACAATTTTAAACAAATGAAAAAGAAAGTATGTGAATGAGTTTTCAATAGAGAACTTCCCTTTGAGTATACAGTGAGTAGCCTAGATAACACACCCAGTAATATAAAGCTTACATCCCCTTCTCTCTAACTGGATAAAATCACAAAGATATCTAATTACTTGCTCAGAAATCCAAGACATTAATGACTGACAATGAATATAAATTCCAATTTTCTGATATTTATTATGCCTGCTCTTAGAAGTTTAATTAAAAACTAAGAAATAGTAACCAAGTACCTAGTTTAATCAAAGTCTCATATTTGAGCATTGTTGTAAAGCAAAATATTTTCTTAACATCGTTGGAACAGAAACTTCATTCTGTTAATTCACTACAAAGTTGTAATACGTGAAATGATTTTTCCGTATCTCAAAACTCACGAAACAATCTATACATTTAGAAAATAAAACACAGTTTTGGTGACTTCCAGGCTGTTACATACTTTACACCATTTGTGATATTTTTATGTGTCTCCTTGATTGAGCTGAGAGATGACAGATAGCTGGTAAAACATTGTTTCACTTGGTCTGTCTGTGAGAGTGTATCTGGTAGAGATTAGTATTTGAATCAATAAGCTGATTCAAAGTTACGGATCACCCTCACCAGTGCCAGTGAGCATTTGTTAAATCCACTGAGGGACTGTAGCACAAAAGAAGGGCAAATTCTCTCTCTGCTTGAACTGAGAAACCCATCTTCTCCAGTCCTTGACAACTGTGCTACTAGTTCTTCGCCTTTCAGATTCAAACCAAGATTTAAATACATCACTGCCCTCCCTGAGTCTCAGGGCTCTGTACTCAAACTCAGTTACAGTACCTGCGTCCCTGGTTATCTAGCTTGCAAAGAGCAGATTGTGGAACTTCTTGGTTTGAATCAACTCATGAGCCAATCCTACAGTATATCTCTTTTTTGGAGAACCCAGACTAATACACTATATCACGTTTAATTTCTAAAACAATTCTGTAGTTCCCCAATTGCCAGGATTAACCTCATATTTTAGATCAGAAACTGAGCCCCAACAAAATTAAATAATTTCCTCAAGGTCATAGAAAAACACAGAAGGATGTTAGTTCTTTAAGGGCATGTACTTAGTCTTATTCATGGTTGTATCTCTAATGGGTTACATTCAGAGTTTTAATAAATATTTGTTGATCATTCTAATATTTCTTATTTCAAGGCCAGGGCATTGACTATGATACTGCATCAATATATTTATTTAAAAAGAGAATAAATCTTTTCTGCTATTAGAAGAGCCGCCCATTCATAATATCAAGATACCAAATTAATAGTTATGAAATCAACTGATAAATGATGTTGAGGTATATTTATCTAGAACAATAAGAAGACTAAAGAATTATATGTACTTTGTAGTGTACCTTTCAAACAGTAAGAAAATAACCCTGTAAAGAATCTTATTTTTCCAACATTTTTAAAAATGTTTTATTTATTTCTAGGAGAGAGAGAGACACACACAGCATGAGCAAGGGAGGGTCAGAGAGAGAGGGAGTCACAGACTGAAACAGGCTCCAGGCTCTGAGCTGGCAGTCAGCACAGAGCCGACGCGGGGCTCGAACCCACGAACCGCGAGATCATGACCTAAGCGAAAGTCGGACGCTTAACCGACTAAGCCACCCAGGCGCCCCTCCAACATATTTTTTTATTTACTACCATCAATATCTTTATTTCATGGAAATCAAAATAAATCTATTATAACTTTCCATCATATGCATTATATTTTATGCAGGGAGCTGCACCGGCCTCTATGGATGGCAGTCACAGCAAGGAAATGGCAGAGTTTGCACAGCTCCTGCCGTGAGAAATGAAAACTGGTATCTCCTGCTACTACTGGCTCATGTTGTACTGGTATTGACCAGGCCTCACAATATTCCATATCAGACCCATAGTCTGAACACAGATACCTCATAAGGAAAAGCATATTCCTGCCTTTGCAAGAGAGATTTTAGATGAAAGCTCTATGGATGATTGTCAAAAGGCTCTTCCTAAGGGCCTTGCAGATCCAAGACTTAGGGGGTTAAGAACACAAGAATTACAACTGAGCCTCGCCCCGAGACAAAGAGCCTAATTTAGAGTTAAGGTACAGATAAGAGCAGAACTTAAGTCAATACTTACACCTTCTCCTAATTGGTAATTGTATGACAGTCCCTTCCCCAAGGCCTACTTTCTGCAAACACCCTCCCTTACAGGTGGCTGGGATGAGGATAGATAAGAGTAGCTAAAGCATTACCCACAAACAAAAGGCTGGCACATTTAGGGCCTCCACGGTGTTCACACATTCAGCATCAAATAGGTTTCCACAAACAACTTATTAACCAACTCAAAAACATACATTTGAGAGTCAGACAGAATGACTCTTAGCCCATCTATACACTTAACCTATGACCTAACCTTAGCGTTATTAACTTAGAACAAATATGTATCCTGTCTTCTACTAAGAATACCGTAATTCTCTAGTTATAAGATTTACTTATAACTTAGTTATAAGTTCTGTAAAAGAATATTTCTGTAAAACCTGCTTCTGTACACTTTCCAAAGCATCTTATCACAAAGAGTTATCCATTGTAAAAATTCCTTTTTCTGATCTCATGTTATCATTTAACCTGTAAATAAAGACACCAAAACCGACAGGACAGAGATGCCTGCCTGGTGATCAGAAAGAATCACGGGGCTCTCTCTCTCTCTCTCTCGCTGACACCATCCATCCTTCAGGGACCACTGGATCTGCTGGAGCCGGCTCGGCCTCCAGCAATTTTAGTCAATTTTTTAGAGATTTACTTCAAGGTTTGCTTCATAAAAATTGTCGAATATACTTAAAAGTAGAGAGAATAGCTATCACCTATATTTAACATTGATCAAGGTCTTGGCATACTTATTTCTTCTACTTAACCTTTTTTCTTTTCTTGAAATACTTTGAAGCAAGTCTTAGGTTTCATACCATTTTTTCAAATACTTAATTAGATTCAAGAGACATCTTGAAGATCAGTTGCATAGAACAGGTCAGAACTGATGAGGGGGCACCTGGGTGGCTCAGTTGGTTAAGTGTCCAACTCTTGACTTCAGCTCAGGTCATGATCTCCCAGTTTGTGAGATGGAGCCCCACACTGGGCTCTGTGCTGACAGTGCGGAGCCTACTTGGGATTCTCTCTTCCTCTCTCTCTGTCCTTTCCTGGCTCATGTGCTCTCTCTCTCCAACTCTCTCTCTCAAAATAAATACACATGAAAGAAGAACTGATCAGAAGATCAGTTGCTTTGTATGATTCTTTAAAAAAATTTTTTTTAAGTTTATATATTTTAAGATAGAGAGTGTGAGCAGGGGAGGGGAAGAGAGAGAGGGAGAAAGAGAGAGTATCCCAAGCAGGCTCTGTTCTGCCAGCACAGACCCTGATATGGGGCTTGAACTCACAAACTGTGAGATCATGACCCTGTGCTGAAATCAAGAGTCAGACACTTAACCGACTGAGCCATCCAGGTGTCCCTAGTTGCTCTGTATGATTCTAAGCCATATGTTTCTGACCCATTTCATCTTCTGTAGGTAAGTTCTTTGGTAGTAAATATAAGATAGCTGTATGTTGTGATAACAAACAACCGCCTAATCTCAGTAGACCAGAAGTTACTTCTTTTTTAACAGTCAGTAGATTTATAACAATGGACCAATGATGCAGTTAGAACGAGTAAGTGTAAAAGACACAAAAATATGTATGATAGATGAGTATGGCAAAATTTTTCAATAGTTAAGTATCATAAATATTATATAGATATTAAATATCATATAGTATATTAATATTGGGATAATATTTGCATGCAGAAAGCACAACAGCTATTGTAGCTGGTAAAGAACAAAAGATGATGCAAGAGCAGGAGGAGGCTATTGTGAGTGTGGACCAGAAACGAGATCATGACTCCAAGTGAAGTCCCTGTGAGAGAACACTTTCAGCAAGAATGTGAAACAGGGGCCCCTGGGTGGCTCAGTCGGTTAAGTGTCTGACTTCGGCTCAGGTCATGAGCTCACTGTGAGTTACAGCTCCACATTGGGCTCTGTGCTGACACTCAGGGCCTGGAGCCTGCTTCAGATTCTGTCTCCCTCTCTCTCCGACCCTTCCCTGCTCATGCTCTGTCTCTCTCTCCTCTGTCTCTCTGTCTCCCCACCCCCCCTTTAACATAAATTAAAAAAAAAATATTTAGAGGCACCTGGGTGGCTTAGTCGGTTAAGCGTCCGACTTCAGCTCAGGTCAAGAACTCATGGTCCATGGGTACAAGCCCTGCACCGGGCTCTGTGCTGACAGCTCAGAGCCTAGAGCCTGTTTCATATTCTGTGTCTCCCTTTCTCTCTGCCCCTCCCCAGCTCGTGCTCTGTCTCTCTCTGTCTCAAAAATAAATAAGCATTAAAAATATTTTTTAAATTAAAAAAGTATTTAAAAATTAAAAGAAAAAAAAAAGAATGTGAGGGGCACCTGGGTGGCTCAGTCAGTTGAGTGGCCGACTTCAGCTCAGGTCATGATCTCACGGTTTGTGGGTTAAAGCCCCACACTGGAATCTGTGCTGAGGAATAGCTCAGAGCCTGAAGCCTGTTTCAGATTCTGTGTCTCCCTCTCTCTATGACCCTCCCCTGCTCACGCTGTCTCTCTCTCAAAAATAAATAAAACATTAAAAAAAAAAAAGAATGTGAAACATATGGGGCGCCTGGGTGGCTCAGTTGGTTATGATTCCAACTCTTGATCTCAGCTTGGGTCTTGGGTCTTGACCTCAGGGTCATGAATTCAGGCTCTGCATGGGGCATAGAACCTACTTTAAAAAAAAAGAATGTGAACCATGTCTATATGATGTACATAGAATTAAACATGTGAATATGTTTAGTATTTCTATAGATGACTCGGACCTATTGAAATAACTCATTTGTTTCTAAAATCTCATTTAGACACTCACTTACAGGTATGTAAACTCTGGGTAAAACCAGCAACCAGTCTATTTACTATGTCCCAGTATTATTATTGGTGTTCTGGAAACAAGCTCTTCCCTAAGTAATTTCTACTGAGAGGATGTCTGACTTAAGACTATGTGTCTGCTGATATTTCTAGCTACTGAGTAGAGAGGAAGCAGGGAATAAAAGTGGCACTACAGGAGAAATACCAAGTCCACATTTTTTTTTTTTTCCTTCAGGTATGCTTACCACAGGGGTTTGAGGAAGAAATATAAACTCTTCCTGTTTGGTATCTCTTTGAATAAGTAAAAATAAATGACAGGCATATGCAGGCACACTTTATCTGGAAAAAAAGTAATAATAGTAGATATCTCATAGTGCAGTTCTAGGTATTAAATGAGTTAATGTTACATAAAATGGTTAGAACAATATCTGGTTCATGATAAGCAACCAATATTTATATTGAACAAGAATATTATTATTATTATCATAGATGGAAAATACTTCAGACATGCAAAGCAAACATCATAATCCATTCTTAACTTTATGAATGTTCATTAATTTTTATTTGTCAGGCTTTGTGTTATGTGTTAGAGTTTTAGAGATGAATAATAAAATTACTGACATTGTATCAAATACAAGGGAGACAGTGTAGGCTAAAAGTAATTAAAATTACATAATAAATTAAAAAGCCCAAGTATGTGCAAAGATTTGTGAAAGCAATGATGGTAATTGGAATAATACACAGACAAAAATGATTGGTGGTTATATTTAGATCAATTGATTAGAGCTTTTTTTTTTCCAACAATGAAAAGGAGTGGTTTAAATCTTACTTGTCCTGGATTTTTACAGGATTTTTCCTTTACTCATTTCATTCAAAACTGATCTTGCCAGTATTACTGAGGGTTGATTATAAACAATGAGGGAAATTCTATTGATGTATACTTATATATTTGTTAATTCTCTTGGGCTTGTTGATATGCCTGACTGATAGCAATTCCTTAACCTTACACAATCTTAAGTGTTTTGTTTTCTGGCTTCTCGGTAGCTTTCTGCTAAGAATATAGGGAAGTTTTGTTTCTCTTTGTTTTTATTTTAGTCAGAAACTGTCTGGGCATTGCATCTATGCCCCAGAGGGTTAAAAATTTAAGGTGACTTGCAGTTCCATTTTCTCTTCTTCATTCACCTTGACAGCTAACTCTGAATTCTTTATCCTTTTTTTATAGCAGCTTTTTGAAGCATAATTGATATACAAGGGACTGCACATATTTAATGTATACAATTTGATGAGTTTGGACATATGCAGATGACAAAGGTGTGAAGACAATTTAATGAAGAAATACCCCATGTATTCTTATATAGACAAACACATATGCATACACACATATGTTAGGAATACTTTAAGAATTAAATTCACAAATGTATGTAAAGTATTTAGCATACTCTGGTTGTACATACTGAATTAAAGGCTTTAATTATTGTACATATGCCTGAAAATAGCTACAGTGAACCAGAAAGGGGACAAATACAAAGGGATGGGATATTGGTTTGATAAAGTTACTGTTTGTTTCTAAATTGTTGACAGTTTTCACTATAAATTGACATTGAATTTTATCAGGTTTTTTTTTTTCTGTATCAGCTAATACAATCATGTGCTTTTCTTTTTTATACTATTAATTTAATATATTATATTACATTGATTGATTTTCAAATATTGTACCAGCCTTGTGTTCTTGACATAAACTCCACTTGGTTGGGATGTACTATTTATTCTATGTATTGGTAGATTTGACTTGTTACTATTTTATTGCGAATTTTTGAATTTTTAATCTTGAGGAATATAAGTCTGTAATTTCATGTCTTATAACATCTTTGTCTAATTTTGATATCAGAGTAGTGCTGGCCTCATGAAATGAGTGAGTTTTCTATGAGATATTGTCTAAATCTCTCTTAAGTATTAGAATTTATCAAGGAAACTGTCTGAACCTGGATTTCTTTTTTTAGTTTTGAGAATTTTCAAGAAGCAAATACTTTTTTTCACACACAAGATAATCCAAGTTATTTATTTCTTCTTAAAAAGTTTTGGTAGTATGGCCATTTTATATATAAGTTGTCAAGTTTATGGGCACAAATGTGTTGATAGTATTCCCTCATTATCACTTTTACATATGAGGGTCTGTAGTGATGTGTCTGCTATCTATTCTGATATTGATCATTTGTGTCTCCTTTATTTTTACCTCATGAATTAATTTAGAGATTCAACAGTTTTATAGATTTATTAAATAAAAACCAAGTCTTTTGTTTCATTGATTATCTCTATTGTTTTCCTATTTTTAATTTCACTGATTTAAATTTTTATATATATTTGCATCTTTCTTGATTTGGTTTAATATGCTGTTTTTTTATCGTGTTTTTTCAGGTGGAAGCTTACACTGTTAATTTGAAACACTTCTTTTAGAATGTAAGTATTTATTTATTTATTATTTATTTATTTATTTATTTATTTTTGTGAAAGAGAGAGACAAAGAGTGAGATAGAGAGAGCATGCATGCAAGCAGGGGAGGAGCAGAGGGAGAAGGAAAGAGAGAACCTGAATTGGGCTTCACGCTGAGTGTGGATCATGACCTGAGCCAAATCAAGAGTTGGATGCTTAACTGACTGAGCCACCCAGATGTTCCTGGAATATAAGCATTTAATGCAATCAATTTCCTTCTAAGCCCTGTATCAGCTATATATCATACATTTTTGTATGTTGCATTTTCATTTTCATTCAGCTCAAAATATTTTCTAATTTCCCTTGAGAACTCCTCTTAAACATATGGGATATACAGAAGTATTTGTTTAATTTTGCACTACTTAATAACTTTTCAGCATTTTTCTGTATTTAATCTCTCATTTAATTCTGTCTTGGCCAGAGAATATACCCTGTGTGTTTCCTCTTCGTTTATATTAGTTAAGGTTTGTTTTATGATGCAGAAAATGGTCTATGCTTGTGAGTGTGTCATGTTCAATTAGATAAAAGTGTTTTAGAGGTTTAAAATGTCATTTAGTTCAAATTGGTTGATAGCATTGTTCAAATTCTGCCCTATACCCTTGCTGAATTTTGTCTACTTTTTTTAATTAATTACTGAGAGAGGGGTGTTGAATTACCCTAGTATAACTGAATTTGGCTATTTTCCCTTTATGTTCTCTTAATTTTTGTTTCATATATTTTGAAACCATTTTTCATATGTTTGCCCATTCATGATTGTTGTATTTTCCTGATGAATTGATCTTTTTCTTATTATATATTGTCCTGTACCCCACCCCCCTTGTAATTTTCCTTGTCTTGAGATCCACTTTGCCCTATGTCTCTTTATAGCTACTCTAGTTTTCTTTTGATCTAAGTTTTCATGTTATATCTTTTCCCATCCACCTTTTACTTACCTATATAATTATATTTGAAATGAATTTATTGTAGACAAGTCATTATTGAGTCATATGTTTGTTTTTTTTTAATTTTTTTTAATTTTTTAATTTTTTTATTATTATTTTTTTTACAAATACTTTATTGTCAAATTAGTTTCCACATAACACCCAGTGCTCATCCCCACAAGTGCCCTCCTCCATGCCCACCCCTCCTCCCCCCCACATCCACCAGTCCTCAGTTTTTGTCAGCATTCAAGAGTCTCTCATGGTTTGCCTCTCCCCCTTTCCCCCACCATTTCCGCCCTTCTTCTCCCCCTTGGTCCTCTGTTAAGCTCCTCTTAATCCTCCTATACGTGCACACATATGATATTTGTCTTTCTCTGCCTGACTTATTTCGCTCAGCATAACACCCTCAAGGTCCATCCATGTTGCTACACATGGCCAGATTTCATTGTTTCTCATTGCCATGTAGTATTCCATGGTATAGATAAACCACATCTTCTTGATCCATTCATCTGTTGATGGACACTTAGGCTCTTTCCAGTTTTAGCTATTGTGGAGAGTGCTGCTATGAACATTGGGGTACATGTGCTCCTATGCATCAGCATTTCTGTATCCCTTGGGTAAATTCCTAGCAGTGCTATTGCTGGGTCATAGGGGAGTTCTATTGTCAGTTTCCTGAGGAACCTCCACCCTGTTTTCCAGAGGGGCTGCACCAGTTTACATTCCCACCAACAGTGGAGGAGGGTGCCCGTTTCTCCACATCCTCGCCATCATCTAGAGTTCTCTGATTGGCTCATTTTAGCCACTCTGACTGGCGTGAGGTGGTATCTCAGTGTGGTTTTGATTTGTATTTCCCTGATGAGGAGCGATGCTGAGCATCGTTTCATGTGTCTGTTGGCCATCTGGATGTCCTCTTTGGAGAAGTGTCTGTTCATATCTTCTGCCCATTTCTTCACTGGGTTGTTTGTTTTTCGGGCGTGTAGTTTGGTGAGTTCCTTGTAGATTCTGGATATCAACCCTTTATCTGATATGTCATTTTGCAACTATCTTTTCCCATTCGGTTGGTTGCCTATTAATTTTCTGGGTTGTTTCCTTGGCTGTGCAGAAGCTTTTAATCTTGAGGAGGTCCCAACAGTTTATTTTTGCTCTTGATTCCCTTGCTTTTGGGGATGTGTCAAGTAAGAAGTTGCTGTGGTGGAGGTCAAGGAGGTTGTTTCTGCTTTCTCCTCTAGGGTGTTGATAGTTTCCTGTCTCACGTTCAGGTCCTTTATCCATTTTGAGTTTATTTTGTGCATGGTGTGAGAAAATGATCTAGTTTCATTCTTCTGCATGTTGCTGTCCAGTTCTCCCAACACCATCTGTTAAAAAGGCTGTCTTTTTTCCATCGGATATTCTTTCCTGCTTTGTCAAAGATTAGTTGGCTGTATGCTTTTGGGTCCACTTCTGAGTTCTCAATTCTGTTCCATTGGTCTATGTGTCTGTTTTTGTGCCAATACCATACTGTCTTGATGATGACAGGCTTTGTAGTAGAGGCTAAAGTCTGGGATGGTGATCCCTCCCGTTTTGGTTTTATTTTTCAGGATTACTTTGGCTATTCGGGGTCTTTTGTGGTTCCATACAAATTTTTGGATAGTTTGTTCTAGTTTTGAGAAGTATGCTGGTGCAATTTTGATTGGAATTGCATTGAATGTGTAGAGTGCCTTAGGTAGTAATGACATCTTAACTATATTTATTCTTCCTATCCATGAGCATGGAATGTTTTTCCATTTCTTTGTGTCTTCTTCAATTTCCTTCATACGTTTTCTATAGTTTTCATCATACAGATCTCTTGTATCCTTGGTTAGGTTTATTCCGAGGTATTTTATGGTTTTTTGTGCAATTGTGAATGGGATCAGTTTCTTGATTTCTCTTTCTGTTGCTTCATTGTTGGTGTATAAAAATGCAACCGATTTCTGTACGTTGATTTTGTACCCTGCAACTTGGCTGAATTCTTGGATCAGTTCTAGGAGGCTTCTGGTGGAGTCTGTCGGGTTTTCTATGTAGAGTATCATGTCATCTGCGAAGAGTGAAAGTTTGACTTCCTCTTTGCCAATTCTGATGCCTTTGATTTCCTTTTGGTGTCTGATGGCTGATGCTAGGACTTCCAGCACTATGTTAAACAGCAGTGGTGAGAGTGGGCATCCCTGTCGTGTTCCTGATCTCAGGGGGAAAGCTCTGAGTTTTTCCCCGTTGAGGATGATGTTAGCTGAAGGCTTCTCATAGATGGCTTTGATGATGTTTAAGTAGGTTCCTTCTATCCCAACTTTCTCGAGAGTCTTTATTAAGAAGGGATGCTGTATTTTGTCAAATGCTTTTTCTGCATCTATTGACAGGATCATATGGTTTTTATCTTTTCTTTTATTGATATGATGTATCACATTGATTGATTTGCGAATGTTGAACCAGCCCTGTAACCCAGGAATGAATCCCACTTGATCTTGGTGGATGATTCTTTTTATATGCTGCTGGATTCGATTTGCAAGGATCTTGTTGAGAATTTTTGCATCCGTATTCATCAAGGATATTGGCCTGTAGTTCTCTTTTTTTGCTGGATCTCTGTCTGGCTTGGGAATCAGTGTGATGCTGGCTTCATAAAATGAGTCCAGGAGTTTTCCTTCGCTTTCTATTTTTTGGAATAGCTTGAGAAGAATTGGGATTAATTCTGTTTTAAATGTCTGGTAGAATTCCCCAGGGAAGCCATCAGGTCCAGGGCTCTTATTTGTTGGGAGATTTTTGATCACTGATTCAATTTCTTCACTCGTTATGGGTCTGTTCAGGTTTTCTATTTCTTCCCGTGTGAATTTTGGTAGTGAGTGTGTGTTTAGGAATTTGTCCATTTCTTCTAAGTTGTCCAATTTGTTGGCATATAATTTTTCATAGTATTCCCTGATAATTGCTTGTATTTCTGAGGGGTTGGTTGTAATAAGTCCATTTTCATTCATAATTTTGTCTATTTGGGTGCTCTCTGTTTTCTTTTGGATAAGTCTGGCTAGAGGTTTGTCAATTTTGTTTACCTTTTCAAAAAACCAACTCTTGGTTTCATTGATCTGTTCAATTGTTTCTTTGGTCTCTATGTTGTTTATTTCTGCTCTAATTTTTACTATTTCTCTTCTTCTACTGGGTTTAGGGCGTTCTTGTTGCTCTGCCTCTAGTTCCTTTAGGTGAGCTGTTAGATTTTGGACTTGCGCTTTTTCTAATCTCTTGAAATAGGCCTGGAGAGCAATGTACTTTCCTCTTAGGACTGCCTTTGCCGCATCCCATAGATTTTGAATTGTTGTGTTTTCATTTTCATTTGTTTCCATATATTTTTTAATTTCATCTCTAATTGCCTGATTGGCCCATTCATTCTTTAGAAGGGTGTTCTTTAACCTCCATGTTTTTGGAAGTTTTCCAGACTTCTTCCTGTAATTGATTTCAAGTTTCAAAGCATTGTGATTTGACAGTGTGCATGGTATGATCTCTATTCTTTTATATTTATTGAGGGCTGCTTTATGTCCCAGTATGTGATCTATCTTGGAGAATGTGCCATGCGCACTTGAGAAGAAAGTAAATTCCCTGGCCTCAGGATGTAAAGTTCTAAATATATCCGTCAGGTCCATCTGGTCCAATGTATCTTTCAAGTCCATTATTTCTTTAGTCATTTTCTGTCTGGTTGACCTATCCATTGCTGTAAGCGGAGTATTAAAGTCCCCTGCTATTAGCACATTCTTATCTATAAGCTTGTTTCTGTTTGTGATTAATTGTTTTAGATATTTAGGTGCTCCCATATTCGGTGCGTAGACATTTATGATTGTTAGTTCTTCCTGATGGATGGACCCTGTAATTATTATGTAGTGCCCTTCTTCATCTCTTGTGATTGTCTTTAATTTAAAGTCCAGTTTGTCTGATATAAGTATCGCTACTCCGGCTTTCTTTTGATTTCCTGTAGCATGATATATATTTCTCCATCCCCTTACTTTTAATCTGAAGGTATCTTCCCATCTAAAATGAGTTTCTTGTAGACAGCATATAGATGGATTTTGTTTTTTAATCCATTCTGCTGCCCTATGTCTTTTGATTGGAGCATTCAGCCCATTTACATTCAGTGTTATTATTGAAATACGTGGGTTTAGAGTCTTTGTATCTTTTGTAGGGTTCATGTTTGTGGTGGTGTCTCTGGAATCTTTGTTCCTTGAACCTTTCCTTCAGAGCATCCCCCTCAGAATTTCTTGTAGGGCTGGCTTCGTGGTGACAAATTCTTTCAATTTCTGTTTGTTTGGAAAGGTTTTATCTCTCCTTCTATTTTGAATGACAGGCTTGCTGGATAGAGGATTCTTGGCTGCATATTTTTACTGTTCATCACATTGAAGATCTCTTGCCATTCCTTTCTGGCCTGCCACGTTTCAGTAGATAGGTCTGTCATCACTCTGATGGGCTTCCCTTTGTATGTGAGGGCCCTTTTCTCCCTAGCTGCTTTCAAAATTCTCTCTTTGTCCTTGTATTTTGCCATTTTTACGATTATATTGCGTGCAGAAGATCGATTCAAGTTACGTCTGAGGGGAGTCCTCTGAGCCTCTTGTATTTCCACATTGACTTCCTTCCTCAGGTCAGGGAAGTTCTCTGCTATAATTTGTTCCAGGACTCCTTCAGCACCTTTCCCTCTCTCTTCCTCTTCTGGGATTCCTATGATACGGATATTGTTGTGTTTGACTGTATCGCTGAGCTCTCGAATTCTTCTTTCCTGTTCCTGGATCAGTTTGTCTCTTTTTTTGTCAGCTTCTTGTTTTTCTAGAATGGTGTCTTCTAAATCACTTATTCTCCTTTTTGCCTCTTCAATCCGTGCATTGGAGGCCTCTAATTTATTATGTATCTCATTTATCGCATTTTTAATTCTTCATGCCTATTTTTATTTTCCATTCTGTCTGTAGCCATAGTTTCTTTGATGTCCCCTATGTTTTTTTCAAGCCCTGCTATTAATTTCACCATTATTATTCTAAAATCTTGTTCCCTTATGCTGCTGATATCTGTTTTGAGCAGTTCATTAGCTATCATTTCTTCTTGGAGTTTCTTTGGAGGAGAGCTCTTTCGTTTCATCATTTTAGTTAGCTTTCCGGCTCTTGTTGGTTTTAAAGACCTGTTATGCTCTCTGTTTCTATGAGCACTGCTATATCCAGGAAACTCTTTGACTTTCCAGGGCCTATCCTTTCAGAGATTGTTTTTTGAATAGTATCCCTCGGTCACTCTTATTGGGACCTTAGTTATTTTATTTTCCTATTCGTAGTGATATTTGGGACTCTTCACCTTGTGTACTCTCGCTTGTTTCTTGAGGTAGCCCTGGAAAAGAAAACAGACAGACAAACACACAGGGAGCAGGAGCACACAAACGCACAGGCTAATTCAACTAACATGCAAAGTGAGAGGGAAAACGAAAAAGTTAATAGAAAAGACGGAAGAGAGAGGGCGAATAGGGAGCATAAAATACATAAAAGGGTCAAAAAGGGGAAAAGAAAAGGAAAAAAGAAGAATACCGATGGACAAAGAACGATTTAAAGCATATACCTGGATTTCCCAGCTACAGTTAAATAGCCATGTGTATGCAGTGTTGGTTGAAGAGCACAGAGAAAAAGAGAGAAGGCAGGGTGAGACAAGGCAGATTTGGAAATAGAAGGAACAGGCAGAAGGGATAAGAAACTTTTTTCAAAGAGGTAAAGGGTAGAATATGGTTGGATAGGTGAGAGAAGGATGCTGGAATTATCCAGAGAAACTATATAGTCTAATTACTCCTGAGAGAAATAGCTGAAAATGTAGGTAGGTGTAGAATTTACATTTACAGAATGGATTTGTTGTGATTGTTTAAGCAAGCTGGCGACCAGAGTTAATCAGGTCAGTGTTTTGGGGGAAAAAGCGAGAAAAGAGAAAGAAGAAGAAAAAAAGAGAAAAGAAAGGGGAAAAAAAAAGAAAAAAGAAAAAAAAAAAGGGAGGAGGGCACCTCTCAGGCAGGGATGGGCGTGGCGTGATCCGATGCCTCAGGCGGGGTTTCTGCCTTGGTGATTGTGGGGAGGAGAGTGACGGTGCTCCAGTCCCTTCTTGAACCCCGCGCTGCAGCTCGCTTTTTTTTTTTGGCGTGTCAACTCCCCGTCCCGGGGACGCAGCCGACGTTGGTTGCACTCTTCAGCCCAGGCCAGTTCCAATCTCCAAATCCCAGTCCGCGCGCCCCGCTGAAGTTGCCTTAGACACAGCTTCCCAGACAACCCCCTCGGGCTATTCCAGGCTCCCTGCTGAGCTCTGGGGGCGGAGTCAGGATCGCTGCTTCCTTCTCTGGGTCGGGCTGGTGCGCATGCGCGGGGGCTTGCCTGCCGGGTCCGCGTAGCCTGAGCCAGCTGGAGTGAGGAAAACCGGGTCTCTCTATGGCTCGTCACCCGAAACACGAACTCACAGGCAAATTTCCCAGTTTTTAGCTCTTTGCCTTCCCTCTCGAGTTCCAGCCAGCCAGGAGCGCGGATGCCCGGTGTCTGCGCGTCTCCTTCAGGGGTCCCAGCCGCGCTGGAGCTACAATGGCGGCAGGCGCGCCGCCGCTGGAGTGAGGGAAACCGGGTCTCTCTACGGCTCGTCACCCGAAACACGAACTCACAGGCAAATTTCCCAGTTTTTAGCTTTTTGCCTTCCCTCTCGAGTTCTAGCCAGCCAGGAGCGCGGACGCCTGGTGTCTGCGCGTCTCCTTCAGGGGTCCCAGCTGCCCTGGAGCTACAATGGCGGCAAGCGCGCCGCCGCTGGAGTGAGGAAAACCGGGTCTCTCTATGGCTCGTCACCCGAAACACGAACTCACAGGCAAATTTCCAGTTTTTAGCTCTTTGCCTTCCCTCTCGAGTTCCAGCCAGCCAGGAGCGCGGATGCCTGGTGTCTGCGCGTCTCTTTCAGGGATCCCAGCCGCCCTGGAGCTACAATGGCGGCAGGCGCGCCCGCGCCGCTTTAAAAACCAACCTCCGGGAGCGGCACAAAGAAGCAGTTTGTGTGCTCAGCCTCCCCCAGGACCAGTTGTCGCGAGGGGACCTGGTGTGCAGGTATTTGGCAAGTACGGTCTTTCTATGCACCGAGCGGAGATTTTTCTGTCTCGGACTCTCTCCTTTTCCCCTCTCACTCCCCGTAGAGAGTAGAGGGGGATCGCCTCCCACCCTGGAGGCTCTGATCCCGGCCCGATTTTACCTTCCCCTGTTCGCACTCACGTTAGAAGGATTTCTCAGTGGATTCTGCGTCCTTTTTTCTCCCAGTCTCTCAGGTTTTGTATGGTTTCCAATGGCTTCAGATCTTTTCTATGTGATGTATGGGCGCGAGTGCAAGTACGGAGCTCCTTACTTCTCCGCCATCTTGCCTCCCCCCCTGAGTCATATGTTTTTAATCCATTCTGAGTATCTCTGTCTTTTACAAGGACATTTCAAGCCATTTACAGCTAATGTAATGATTAATGTTGTCGGATTTCAGCTTTCTGTTTTGTCATTCGTTTACTGTTTGCTCCTTTTTGTATCTTTGTCTAGGAATATAGTATTTATTTTTGAGATATAGCTACCTACCCAGACTGCCCCACAATTCAGCCTGAATAAGGTCCTCTTGGAGAAAGGCAGTGAGGAAAAATAGAATGAGAGAAAAAAATACATATTCCTTCAATACTCTTCAGGCCATAGGAACCTCTTTTTTTCTGATTTTCTGGTTAGAAAGATGGGTTTTCTCTCAGGTATTTAGATACCTGTGCTACTACCACCACAAGTGGGTAACTTTATGAATGAACTGGCTTTGGGCCAGTGCAAAAATTAAAAAAAAAAAAAAAAAAAAAGGACTTTTTCTCATATACTCTGCCTTCTTCTCCCCATCCTCTGGCCACAAAGACAAGATTTCTCTGGTGTCGGCAGCACAGGTCTGCAGTGGGGTTCTCTTTCATAAAACAAAGATAAAAGAGGAAAAAATTTCATACATATATCCCTGTTATAGATTGTTCTTCAAGCATTGACTCCCCTTGTCAATCTGCCTGCTATTATTAACTGTTCAGAGGTCTCAGGTAGTTGCTCTTTATATTTTGCTCAAAGAATTGTAATCCGTGAGATAGATATAGGCTATCTTGGATTCATTACCTCTTGACCAGCCTTGGAAGTCAAGTTCATGATAGCAAAATGAAGATTCAGACACTAAGATAATTCCAAAGCTCTTCTCTCAATTTCCATATTCAAGATATTATACATAAAGGACAATATTTAATTTTCTATATTTCATGCAAAATCAGATTTGTGTCCTATTATTTTTATTGTGTTATCTGCAGATCGCTGAAGGAGAATGAGAGCAAGAGAAAAAAAAAGTCAATGACAAGGAAAAAGAAAGAGAAATAAAATAGATAAAACATAGGTAGATGTGAGTTCACTTACAAATTAAAAATATGCACTTGTTATATGTGAGGATCAGGATTCAGGAAGGAAACAGATATTATACTAAGAGAGTAACTGAGAAGAGTTTAATGAAGATATAATTTCCAAAGGAGTAGGCAGGATAAGGAACATAACAAGGGATGTTGAAACCCAAAGGGACTTGCAACAGCTGAAAGTCATTCCCATCCCTAAACTTGAAGTGACAAGAGGAAGTCCAATTATTAGAGCCCACAGAAAGGCATTGTATAGAAAGGTTGTATTTTCCTGGAATCAGTGGTCATAACTAGAAGAATGTCGCCACTGTCAGGAAGGAATGAAGCAATAAATATTCTGTCTGTGTCTTCTCGTGCCCTTTTATCTTCTGCTAATATTTCTCATTGTCTGAATTTAAAAACATGCTGTATTCAAGAGAACCTGGATGAGGCAGTTCATAGATTTCACCTCTTAGAACTCAGAAGGCTGAAGAGTGGCCTGTAAAGGACAAATGGAGGCTATCAGCCCCTTTTGCGTGTCAGCCCCCAGTCCTATTGAATAATGAAAAAACACAGTTATCACATTACAGAATGATTCACTATAGTCTTAACCTCACATTTTACTTAAATTAAAATAATAAGATTGCCTGTGTCATTTAGATATGATAGAAGGGAAAAATAATAAATTTATTTTGAACATGAAACACGGTTTCTAGAGTCTCCATTTATGTAGTTGATTGTAAGGCCTGGTTGACAAATAGCTTTTTTTCTTTCATTACCGATTCTATGTTTCTCTTACTGTCTACCAGCATGTTGACTGGTTGGATATTTCATCTGGTAAAATGATTGAAATTTTTTTGCCAGAGGATCCAAATTTTTAGCAATATTGTATTAGTTGCTGAAGTTCTCCATTACTCATTGAGCATGGAAATATTACAAGATGACCTAGTGAATGCTCTGGATTTCAGAAATGGTTATCTTTAAGTCTTATTGCGCAATTTTCCTTACAATAAGGATAAATCACCATTCCTAATGAAGTTTTATGCTAATTGGTTTAGTGGCATGAAAGACCAAGATACATTGTGAATGGCAGAAAACTGTACCTCCAAAGATGTTTCGTGTCCTAATTCCTGGAATCTGAATATGTTAGGTAAAATGGTGAAGGGGTATTGTCGTTGTAAATGGAATTAAAATTTTTAATAAGCTGACCCTAAAAAATGAAGACTATCTTGGATTATCTATGTGAACCCAGAGCATTCACAAGAATCCTTTAAAATGAACAAAAGAGACAGAAAATGAGAGATAGAGGAAGATTTGATTATGGAAGATGGGCTAGAGATATGCAGAACTGCTAGCTTTGAAGATGGAGGAATGAAGCCATGAGTGAAGGAATTTGTGTAGACTTTAAATGGTAAAAATCAAGAAAACAAATTCTTCCTTAGAGCCTCTATAAAGGAATGAATCCTGCTGGCTTCTTGATTCTAGCACCATGAGATCCATGTTGGATTTCTAACCTACAGAACTTGAAAGGTAATTACTTTGCATTATTTGAAAACACGAAATTTACTGATTTGCTATGTCACCAATAGAAAACTAATACATAAGCTTTCAGTTCCAATTCAATGGATCCATGATTGTGTTTCCTGATGGAAGCATGTGCTCTTGAAGAATAAGTATTCCAAATACACTGAGCTCAAGATTGTGAGGAAAGGAATACAAAATCTCCACCCCTTGATTCCTAGATCCATGTATCCATGGAGTTTACTTAGCATAGGTATTTCATGAATAGGTATTTGGAAGAGTAATGTCATATATGGGTTGCTGGCTTAAGGCATTTTCCATATTCTATTGGACAATGCCTCAACTTTTCAGTGTTGTCCCTTTGATGACAAATAATAGAGACTAAGTAGGCCATTCTCTCTTTTTATCAATTCATCTGCTTCTGGTTCAGTACACATATAAGACTGGTGGATACTCTGGTCATAGTGTCATTGCATACCTTCTTTACTGTAAAATAAATTCCTTGATTAGAGGCAATTTGGTGTAGTATCTCAGAGAACTGTGTAAATCTGGAAATGCTGATAGTGTTAAAAATTTTGTAGGTAGTAAAGGTGGGTATAAATATGAAAAATATAAATATGTTTTCCCATGAAAACAAATTAAGGCTCTCTCTGTTGTGGAAGGTGGTCAATGTAATCAACATACCTTGAAGTATCTGGTTGGCTTTGACTTAGAATGCTGCCATAACATAAACTTAGCAATTTCCCTTGTGCTTGGAAATTTTGACACTTGCAATATTTAAACTGGATTTGTTGAATCCATGAAGAACTTTCATCCTTCCCTGTGCCTAGTGATTATTCTTTGAACTATATGTAAACGTTGGTATTGAGTAATATCATAAGATTGAGTAATATCATAAGATTTGTGTGGATCTGATTTGACAGTCAACTTTTTGTGCTATCACATTCATCTTCAAATATTCTTCTGTGTAAGTCC
Organism: Proteles cristata cristata; assembly: GCA_017311185.1. NCBI lineage: Eukaryota > Metazoa > Chordata > Mammalia > Carnivora > Hyaenidae > Proteles > Proteles cristata. The sequence continues at coordinate 454,073 of JAESUZ010004636.1, forward strand.
TTAATCAACAGCTTAAGAACTGCCTCTGAATAAGTATAGATTCAAACCTCAGACCATCTCTTCCCAGCTGTCAAATAAACAACCAAATACCTATGTGGAATTCTTCCAACCAGGAGCACACTTTTTTATTGCTGTATTTCATAGCCACCCTAACTGAGAAGGTAATGCAGTAACTATTCACTTCCATCTAATTCCACGTTATCATGCAGACTTATCTATATTCCTGGCCTGCATTTTCCTTTCTCTGTTCCAAGAAACTCCCCACGTGGCCCTAAGTACTCATTAAGTTTAATTTTGCATTCTGGAGCAGCTGGGGCAAGGTGCCATAAAATGGGATGCTGCTCTGCACATTAAATGTGATTTGATGGATCAGTAACACCAGTCCAGATGGGGAGTTTAGGTAGCATAGGTATTTGATGTGCCATGATCAAACACAGAATTGCCACCAGAAACTGCTTTTCAAGTGGTGAATATTGTGAGCAGATTATGGTATGGCCTTATTCTAAAACTCTAGAGATTTACACTATGAGTTCCTAACTAGGTTTTCCAAAAGTTTCCTTAGAATCTTTTAGTCTTTCCCTAGACACTGCCTAAACCATTGGATCTATTGCGTTATAAGGCCCAGGAATTTGGGCAGCTTGCACTGAGTGTCGACATCTAGCAAAGCCTTATTTTTCATGATGCTTCTCCTCAAAGCTGGAAGCCTTATGGGTTACCTAGTAAAAGTATCAGAAAAATCTCTGACCATTGAATTCCTATTTTTTTTTTTTTGTAATTTGGCAGTCTCCTATAATGACTCTACTTCAGCAAAGATTCTAGATAATTGTAGGATTCTCTCCTAATTTATGTCTTTGTAGTGTGTCATGGTGATGTTCTCTGTTGGTATAAAAATGTTTTATTTCTGGTGGACTGTAATGACAATGAACAGGGGAGTTGATATTGCCTAGAGATATACTGAGGGTATACTGTCACTGACATAAGACAAGGAGCTTTTGATTACCTTCACCATGTGAGATAGAAAACAAGAATTTCCTAGGTAAAAAGCTACCTGTTGGCTCAGAGGGGCAAAATTGATTTGCTTTTTCTGCTTTTGTTCAAAAACTGCAGTTTAAGTTGATATCAACACTTGATTAAGATTATAGTAATTCACAGTTATTGTTTATAAATGGGACCCATCTCAATTTTTCAGTAATCAAAAGATTTATTAATGGCATATGAGATCCATCATCACCATTACATCCTGTGAGCCTTTCATAATGGCACTAATTTCTACAATATTCACAGGAATGCAGTGCTGTTTTAGTCTACTTTTGTCAGTGATGTAGGTGAAAGATAGTTCTAAGCTGGGCTTTCCCATAAAAAAAGAGTCATCGCCCTATTGATTTAGTAACCAAAGAAGATTCTGTCAGTCACCAATTGTATCTATTCATACAATGAATTCTGGGCTTGAGGTATTAACTACTGAGAGATGAGATGAAATAAAGCTAAGGTCCCATTATCTAAGAGCCATAAGACTCCACTCCGACCTGTTATCCATGATGGCTTTTTGTTATCTATGGATATTGCTAGCAGTTCAGAGCGAATATCTAATACCCCTTAGAAAGTCTGGGTATTTCACTTCCTTTAATTCATAGACACCTTAACAAATACCTGATCATCCCTCTGGAGAAAGCTTCTAAGAAGACTCAAAAAAATATATACAGCAGAGTCCTTCATCAAATAGACATATCCTCCCTTTCATTGGACACGGTTTCAGTTCGTAAAATGGGGAAAATCCCATGACTTCCCATTACTGTATTTGAACTTACATTTTTGTTAACCAAATCTAGAATTTTTCCACAAATTTTCATTGAGAAATATCTTCATAGGTTTTGTAGTATGGCCATTTCTTTATCCTTAGGGACACCATGATCAAACAGTCATTGTCACAGAACTCCATATTCAAATTGCTCTGATTACTCTCTCTTCTGTGACCTCAATCAACCCCTTTTACTCTCTTGGTGACTGTTGCTTATCTGACATCTATTAATATCCTCCCCCCCCCTCTAGCCTACGGAGTTTTCAAGAATGCTGCTTTAATAATACATTTCTTCATGTCTTAATGTTATAAGTGTCCAATGGTCCCTTCTACAAATGCATTAAGGAAATGATTTATTAGGTTGTACATAAAGGATCTATTTTATCTCTCTGAGGTGAAGGACTCCTTCCTTCTCTGTATGTCAGGGCAGTTCTGGCATCTCAATCCGTTGTAGACCCTACTGAATCCATGTTTCAAGTAACCAACCCAGCAGATTGTTGATACTACTCCCAGGTTGTTGAGCCAACACATTAAATCCTGAATCCTTGAGAAGTGTAATACACACTTAAATGAATTTATCTCAGTATAATATTTTAAATCTTGTTTTAACATGTTGGAATTTGCTGCCATACTTGTTCTCTGAACTTCTACACTTACAAATTGACAAGATCCTACCAGCTTGGTTTATAAGCTGTGTCTAAAATGAACAGATCTTGTCTATTTTCTTGGATGGTCTGGGTTCTAATTATATTTGTGGCTTGGATGTAAGGAGGTGGTAAGGGAGGCTCCTGGGGAGAATTTGTATGACTTCATAAGACAAATTTCCCAGTTGAAATCAGTATATGAATTTCTTTCAGATGAGGGTAGAGGGACTACTTTAACTAACAAGGAGGTTTCTTTAGCATGAGGGCATTGAAAATTGATGCTGCAACTCTGTAATTCTTTTTTTTAATACCTAAACTTGATTCTCATTCATAAATGATTTGCTATTATAGGTAAGACAATATTCCTTTACAGCATATTTTAATTTTTCACTTGTGCCTTCAATTTTGTATTCATGGCTTTCAACAAAACTTTGTGTATTTTCTCAAAGGCAATCAGAGCAGCCATTTTACCCAACAATCTTATAACCACCACTGTCACAATAGTGATCATATATTTCAGTCCTTTAATCTTCCAAAGTGTTACCTTCTGCTTGTTCTCCATCCTCCATTATGATGCCAGTGCATGCCATGGATTACCACTGTCTCATTTCCCCAGAAAAGGTAATCACTGATGGTGTGTGCAACCAAATCTCATGATTCCATTTTGACATTTGTTTCCTCAGCCTATTTCTGACAAAAAATATTGTATTAATCAGGATCCTATCAGAAAGTCAGCAGCACACTCAAAAAGAGAAAGATAATTCAATAAAGTTGTGGGAAAATTAAGGAAATGAACAAGGGACTGCAAAGCAACCGAGATCTACCAACAACTGGAAGCCATTAGCAAGAAGAAAAAAGTTATTTTTAGAACCTGTGTTATAGAAGAGTATCAGCCAGACAAGAGCTATGGTGTAAGATGGACAAATATAGTTATTGCCATACCAAATCTTGTTTTTTTTTAATGTTTTATTTATTTCTGAGAAAGAGACAGCGTGAGCAGGGGAGGGTCAGAGAGAGAGGGAGACACAGAACCTGAAGCAGGTTCCAGGCTCTGAGCTAGCTGTCAGCATAGAGCCTGACATGGGGCTCGAACCAATGAACCATGAGATCATGACCTGAGCCGAAGTCAGGCGCTTAACCGACTAAGCCACCCAGGTGCCCCTACCAAATCTTGTTAATAGGGAGCTGAGGGAATGCATTCTCTGACTTAATTTCTCTGGTATACTGCTGGAGCATCTCTTACAAGGACCTTACCAGAATCCAGAGAATAAGAGCACAGATGTTTTAGTACATCCTGGACAGATGTCAAGACAGAGAGTACTTTACTGGGTGGAAAGTAGATGTTGAAGGACAACCAGGATGCCATTGAATGTAAAATCCATTCTTGTTTCAGAGATGTTCAAATGGGGAACATGCTTTTTCAATCTAATAAAATATGAAAATGTGGAAAGATAATACAAAAACTATTTAGAAGCATAAAAGATATACAGCAAGACTTTGAAGTATTTATTTATTTATTTAAAAGTTTTATTTTAATTATTTTGAGAGAGAGGGGAAGAGAAATCCTAAGTAGGCTCAGTTCTGACAGCTCCAAGCCCCACAAGGGGCTCAAACTCACAAACTGTGAGATCATGACCTGAGCTGAAATCAATAGTCACCCGGGTTCCTCCAAAGTAGTTATTTATTTTAATGGTATGTTAAATTTAGTATTATGTTTTCTGATGGTAGAAGGCAAAAAAACTGAGTAATAAAAATTTAATTGTTTGATCCATAAAATAAATTAATCTGGGTTTTTAAAGGTCAATTTCATGAAGAATGCATTCTATAAATCTTTGTTTTAAGGCATAATGATTCTAGTTTTCAGCATAAAGGGAATCCTTCAAAACAGAAGACTATGCATGAAATATTTTTTTCAGTGAAAAATATGGCTGTAGGCAAGGCCAAGGAGATAACTATTGAATGTGACTTTTTGGTATTTTTAAATAGTATTAGAGGAGATTATTGTTTGGCTTCATTTTTGTCTAGCTCAAGGCAGAATTGAAAACCACCTATAGTTTATTACTTTCATCTCAGATTTTCTTTAATTTTACCATTTTCTCCATATGGCACTTGTCCCAAACTGAAACAAATGAAAAACAAAAACAAAGCTTATTTTTGCATCAGATCTTTTTTATAAAGTCCTCAAGAAAATTAATAACAAAAAGTTATATTAGTGGAAATCAAGTAATTTTCATATACATACTGAACTCAAATTAGTTCAATGATTATAAGAATATATTTAATGAAAATTAAACAATAGGGAGAGAGGCAATATGAATAGAGGTTTCGTGGATTGCAAAATCCATATCTGCTGAGAGACTGGTTAAAACATTGGCTTTAGTATTCATAAATTATCAAAAGTGAGAGAAAATATAATTTAGAGATATGGTAATCATTCTGTACCATCAAGTACTGAACAGGAAACAAGCTTCCCTAGTGGGAACAAATAGTATTTTCTTTAGAGAGAAAATCCAAAGGTGGTCTCTCAGGAGGTGTGTTGAATTCAAATAATAATCTCAATCTATAATGACTTTTGAACCATATTTGTTCATTAGTTTTTAGAACATACTGTAATTTGACTATTGAATTGTAATAACTTTTTTTGTTACAGAGAAATTAAGGCATAGAGAGATTGACATATAATAACTGGTACTGGGGTCATTTAAACAAGGTGAATTAACTAAGAGACATGCCAGTCTTGGTGCCTGGTATAATAAGGAGTCTTTCAAATAGAATCTTCCCATTGTAGAGTTCTTGTTAATGATGGTAGCTTTAGAAAATCGTATTTGTATTATGCAATCGTATCCCTCTTATACTCAGGCATCTGATTGTATTGCTTGTAAGTATACTAACTGGGGATGGTTAAACTTTGGTAACTTTATCAAGCAGCGATATAATGATTTTTGGGGAAATGAATAAATATCAGGAAATCAGAACTAAAAGCAGAACTGAACAAACTCACACAGAGTATCTGTGGTACTTAATTCACAATGTTTTCAGGAAAAACTATAAACTAGACTTTCCAGAGAATTAGATATAAAATGCATTTCTCAGTTCCTTTTTATATTTTTAGAATTAAACATTACTCATTATGTTAAATCACATATAAAAGAGTGACAGATGTCTGAGATTTTACCAAATTACACATCAGTAAATTAGTGTGCCACAGTTTCATGGATGCTGTTGAAGACAAGAGATTGCTGGGTCAGAGACAAAGGACCATTATTATTCACAGTAGCCAGTGTATCAGCATTTTTGTGCCATTTTCTTAAGCCAAAATTCCCATAGGGTGAAATGAAGGAAGCAAAATGACACTTGTATATGCAGTGAATTGCATGAAAGGAGAGGAAACCTGAGTTTAGGGAACTCAAATCTCTTATAATGCTGATAAACGAGCTTGTCCTTTTCTCAAGAGAAAAATCTTCCAAGTCTTTTAGCAAACCTGTTCTTATTCTTCTTTTTTTCTAAAAGTAATAGTTTTATTGAGAAAAATTCATATATAATGCACTCCCTCAATTCAACATGTATAATCCAACCATTTTTGATGTATTCAAACAGCTATACAGACACCATCACAACCAATTTGAGAACAGTTTCAAATTCTAGAGGATGTTCATTTTCATTCCAGTAACTCAGACTTCATCAGCAGCCACCTTTCATTCTCTCTCCATTTACATACATCATTACATCATGTGTATTTTAACACTGATAAATGTTTTTCTTTTTTAGGCAAAAGTATGTTTCTAAGCATTATGTATTTTTTTAATTTTAATTATTTTTTATTAAAATTTTTATTTATATCCAGGTTAGTTAGCATATAGGGCAACAATGATCTCAAGAGTAGATTAGTTAATGCTTCTTACTCATTTAGCCCATCCCTTTTCCCTTTCCTGTTTTTATATTATTTTTGCTTCCCTTCTCTTATGTTCATCTGTTTTGTATCTTAGAGTCCTCATATGAATGAAGTCATATAATATTTGTCTGTCTCTGACCGACTAATTTCTCTTAGCATGAAACCCTCTAGTTCCATCCACATAGTTGCAAATGGTAAGATTTCATCCTTTTTGATTGCTGAGTAATACTCCATTGTGTATATATATCACATCTTCTTTACCCATTCCTTTGTTGATGGACATTATATGTTCAAAAAAGTAATCTAGAACAAACGCAGTTAGTTGAGCAGAAACATGAGAGACCATTGTCTCCCAAGAGAGTGCATCATATAGATAAAATTATTCCTTCATACACAAGGTACAAAATGAATATAACATATGGAAAATCTTTGTAATATATGCAAATATTTCATATACATAGAAATTGTAATATTTTTTATGTTATCATACTATCTATATATCCTTCAACTTATTTCTAGATGGATGAGTTTATTAATGTCACTAATGTAACATATAAGATTTTTATTTTTTATCTTTTTTGAAATTAGAAATGATTTTATTTTATTTTTTACAAATAGTTTATTGTCAAATTGGTTTCCATATAACACACAGGATTTTTAATGCTATATGATAAAACTATATTAACTCTTTTTCTGTGCTTTATTTAACAAAATTCAATAAGTAAGTTTTCATGACTCTGTAAATTGTACATAATAATTTTAATATAGAAAATAGTTTGATTATTTATTTTGAGAGAGAGCACACATGCACACATGTGCATGCACACTAGTTGGGGAGGAGCAGAGGGAGAGAATCTTAAACAGGCTCCACACATAACATGGAGCTTGACTCAGGGCTCATCTTTGGGAACCCTGAGATCATGACCTGAGCCAAAATCAAGAGTCGGTCACTTAACCACTGACCCACCCAGGCGCCCCTAAAATGGTTTGATTCTGTACCATACATTTTTTAAAATTTATTTAATTTGAGAGAGAAAGAGAGAGTATGTTTGTGTACAAGTAGGGGAGAGGATGAGAGAAGGAGAGAGAGGATCCCAAGCAGGCTTCATGCTGTCAGCACACACCTAGCCATGAGATCATGACCTGAGCTGAAACCCAGAGTTGGATGCTTAACAGACTAAGCCATCCAGGTGCCCCTGTACCATGCTTTTAAAATTCCTAAAAAAGTTTCTATAATTTTTTCCAATTTGTTTATTATGGTAAAATAAACATAACCTAAAATTTACTCATCCATTTTTATTTATTTATTTTTTTTAATTTTTAACGTTAATTCATTTGTTTGAGAGAGGTGTGAGTGAGGAGGTGTAAAGAGAGAGGGAGACACAGAATCTGAAGCAGGCCGCCAGCTCTGAGCTGTCAGCACAGAGCCTGATATGGGGCTTGAACCCACAAACAGAGTGAGATCTTGACCTGAACTGAAGCTGGTTGTTCAACTGACTGAGCCACCCACGTGCCCCTATCGTATTCACTTTTAAATGTACTGTGCAGTGTTATGAAGTACATTCGTACTGTTGTGCAACCATCACCACCCGCTATCTCTAGATCCCTTTGTACCCTGCATCACTGAAGCTGAACCTATTAAATAATACTTCTAAATGTTATAATCCAGTAAATGAATTATATTAATGAATTATAAGTAAATGAATTATAAGTACATAATCCTCATCAGACACTGTTCTATCCAAGGATTCTAATAAAATAATCTGGCTTGAATATATGGTTAATATTTTCATTATTGCATCTGTGAGCTATCCTAAAGTTAAAGTCTAATATCCAGGAATGTAAGACTCAACTTTATCAAATATCATGGAAAGCTTGCCTTCCTTTGATAAGCGAGTTATCTATCAACAATTCAGTGTGTTATAATCTATAGTCCTATGTGTGTTTTCTTCAGAGTGCCCTTGCTTCTATAAATCTCAAAAGAAATACATACAATTATCTCAAAGGTCCTGGAATTCTCCTTACTGCTCAGCTTATACCAATATATCTTCCATATTCCCAGCAACACATATAGAAACCTATGAACTTGATTTTTTCATTGATGGGCCAGTAGTCAACATTTTGACATTTCTAACTAAATCCAGTTCTGAAACCATGAATTCCTTCAGGGTAAACACTATTTAGTTGATGCAAGATTTGTCTATCTTATGCTGCCATACTTTCTTCATTTCCAAAATTTGTCTTCTGAGCATCTTCAAATAATCACTATGAATCCTCAGTTCCAAATGGGCTTGGCTAAAACCTCATATCTCAGGTATACATTTCATTTGTACTTATCTTTGTCATCAGTCTGTTCATCTGTAACAAGTATTAGGTATCTCTTACCATATAAACATTACTGTCAAAAGAACTTATTCTGTAGTAGGATATTACAGAACTTCTCCCAATTCATTAAGCTCTTTTACTTTCTTTATCTCCCTTGTGAGCTTGGATGATCTCCATGGTAAATATTCCCTACAAAAAAGTAAAGGTGACCAAAACATATTTATCTCTGTATTCTTTCTTGTCCCTCTTCTGAGGTTAGAGCCACCTATACAGCCTCATGCTTATTTTATTTGCTTTCATTGCATTATTAACCATTTAAATTATTTTTATGATATAATCATATAAAGTTTATATTTAGTATAAGCACTATTTTTTTAATTGACAGTTGCTATCCTAACATCTGCCTCTTTATATAAGTCAAAAATATTTCTTAGGTCTCCAAGCCTCTCTATGTTTAAAAGTAATTAAAAACACTCTTCTGCCAAAGTTTCCATGACAAAACTAGTTTGCCTAAGATCATTTTACCCACTTATGCTTTTCAAATAAATATTGTTTGCAGATGATTTCAACAAAACTTCTTTTAGTCTATTACTCAAAATGACAGAGCACTTAGAAATTAAGGTGAGCCTAAATTTGTTACCTAAACAATTGAATAAATTAGATCTCTTAATCTATTCTACATTAGAGTTGAGTCATTCAAATTTCAATTTGAATATTTGTTGGAGTATTTGGTGCTTTTATATTAAGTATTGAAAAAATATATGGTAGGATATCAAGTATTTTTGTATCCTGTTGTAATACTGCCGTTATAAAACATTTTTCTACTATGGAAAATTTCAAACAAGTACAAACTTATGAAAGAACAATATAATAAGTCCTCTGTGTATCAATCATGCATGTTCAGCAACGATCACTCATGGACAAACTTGTTTCAGTTTTGACCCACTCAGCTCCACTGGATTATTTTGAAGCAAATTCTAGATATAGCATTTTTCATCTTTAAGTATTTCACTAAAAAATAAAGATATTCTAAAAGCACAATCATTATACCATTATGTTATTTAAAACTATATAGTAATTCCTTAGATTAATTAAAATTCCCAGTAGTAGTCACAGTTTCCCAGTTGGCTACCTTACACCTCAGCCCCCACCCTCTCAACCCCCGCCCAACTTGTTTTGCGTCCTTTTAGCATTGTTTGACACATTCCTCCATTCCCTGAATTTCCTGTAAGCTGACAGTTAAATCTAGAAGTCTGGTCGTCAGGTTCAGGTTTGATATTTTTATTTTATTTGGTTAGAATTATTTTGAGTGTTACTGTGTGCTTTCATTAGTAAGTAACTAATATCTGGCTATCCTTCATTTTATGGTTTTATCAACAATTGATAATCATTGCTGATTAATTTTTCCTTATAAGTTTACACAATGGGAATATTCTAATTTGATTATTTTTTTCTTCTTTCTCTCTTTTTTTTTAAAGCTGGAATATGGTTCTAAAGAATCAGCTACTTGAACTGATTACATCAAAGTTTTTTTCACACAGGATAAATATTTGATTATTTTCCTCAGTCTACCAGTTTTTCATAGAACTGCTTTCTTAGCATCCTTCGAACAAGGCCACTACATGTATTGTTAAAATATACTTCTGAAATCATTTGACTTACTTTAATCCAATACACTTATTCTTCAGAGAGGCAGATTACCCCACCTTTGCCCAGTAGAAGGCTCTTCAAGTTGACTCCTGAGTGCTGTGGATATGGCAATAAGTTTTAATAGTTTTATTGTTTTCTATTATAAGATGCTCCAGACACATCTTGTATATTTCCTTTGCCATCCACGTGATCATCTATTACCTTATGGAGTTTTGGTTTATTTTCAATGGGGAAAGACATTAAATACTACAATCTAGGCATTAGGGGTGTTCATTACTTTGAGGGTGATTTTCCTCCCCTAGGTCTTTTCAACGAACAGAGTTAGGGAAAATGTACCTTTTTAAAAATAGAGTTTATTTTTTAGAGCAGTTTCAGGTTTACAGAAAAATTGAACAAGAAAGTACAAAGAGTTCTCATATGCTCCCACACATGCACAGCCTCCCTGATTATCAACATCTTCTAACAGAGTGGGGCATTTTTTACAATCTTTGAAACTGTATTGACACATCATTATTATACAAAATCCATATTTTATATGTTATATCAGGGTTACTTTTTATGTTGTACATACTATGGCCTTTACAAATGTACAATGACATATATCCATTATTATAGTATCATACAGAATTGTTTCTGTGTTTTCCTTCCTTCCTTCCCTCTTGCATGTGGGAAACAGTGATCTTTTTATAGTATTCAAGTTTTGCCTTTTTTATAATGTCATATCTTTGTAATCTTATGGTACATAGACTTTTCAGACTGACTTCTGTTCCTCCAAGTCTTTTCATGGCTTGATAGTTCCTTTCTTTTTAGTGCTGAGTAATATTCCTTTGTCTGGATGTACCACAGTTTATTTACCCATTCATCTACTGCAGGACATTTTGGTTGTTTTCAAGTTCTGACAATTGTGAATAAAGCTGCTATAAACACATGTATGTGAGTTTTTGTGTGGACAAGTTTTGTAAGAAACTGCCAATATGTCTCCCAAAGTGACTGTACTATTTTCTACTCTTGCCAGCCAAAGAATGAGAACTCCTGTTCATCCACATGCTTGCCAGCATTTGATGTCAGTGTTTTGGATTTTCACCATTATACATTTTTATTTAATAAAAATGCATCTTAAGTTCATACTGATATTTCCTATTGTAACTTGGGTTACAAGTTTTCATTTGAGTCCATTGATTTTATATTTGTATATCTTTCTCTTAAACTGTAATCCTATTTCTAATGATATATACATAAATGTTTGCCTCAGCCATATACATATAAGAATAGAAAGATGCCATTTTGAGTAATTGTCTTCCAATTCTGAACAAACTATTAAATTAATGCTTATTCTCCACAACATTCCCACTAGCCACAAACAAAAACAAAAACAAATCACTAATTAGAAACTTTGGAATCAAGGACCTTATGACTATGATCCCTCTCTGATAGAGCATTAAACCTTGATTATGTGGATAAAACCTTGGTTATATTCCAAATGGCTTTGGGCCATTAAGAGGAAAAAGGTAGTGACAGGTGAGCTCTTAAGAGCCACGTAGTTCATAACCACAATGTCATCTTTGCTTAATGTGTAAAATTTCTCTTTTTGTTAAAATTACTCCTAGTCTCTTATTAAGTGTCAACTGGTTACGTCTTTTATTTTTCATTGAAAAACCTATAAAGAAAAGAAGCAATTTTACATGTAATAAAATTCTAAGAGTGGGATCTAATCCTTTTGCATATGGCAAGGGATTAGGAGAGGCTGCCCTTGATATTTTCTAGAATTTTCAAGGAACCATTAATGCATAGAACCAGAATATTAAATTCTGACTATTGGACAGAAAGTCTCTGTGTCAGAAAGTAATATATATTACGGTGAGACAGCTAGAACATTTTTTGAACTTGAAATAAATTTCTTCCTACAATTAATTCTCAAGCCAAAATTTAATTTTCAATGTGGTATATGCTCGAATCTAGGCAAGATGTTCCATCTAACGATCCCAGGCCCATTATCTTTATGTTAAGTGATTTTTCTTTTTTGGGTGGTTTTGAATTAGCGGTTATACAACCAAAGAGAATGATTGCTGCTTAATCTTGGGAGCCATGATTATAAAATTAGCAATCTGTCTCACTGCTTCACAATTGAGCATTCTGTTTTGTTTCCTGGGGGAGAAAATAAAATCACAAATGAGTTTAGTACTGTCTTGTCTTCCATATTCTATTCATCTATTCACGATAGAGGATTACTGATATGGCATAACCCAGCTCAATTTGTACTTTCTGGTAATTAAACATTTAGTCTTGAACAGAGTTTTCATTAGTGTGATTTCATTATGTTTCACTCATTCTTCATAGGCTGCAAATAAACCTTTAGAAGGACTCTGTGACTACAGCTGGGAAGCTATAATATAAAACACCAAGTAAATGATTCTGTTGTTTTATGGCTTTTATTTCAACCTTACTTTCTAAAGTATGTTAAAGAAACAAGTTTATTATTTTTCCTTACAGAAGAATGGTTCTAATAGAGTGATTAATTATATAAGAACATTACAATATTTTATAAAAATTTATTTTGGTAGTCTAAGTATGATTTTTAAAAAAATATTTTTATTTATTTCTAGGATTGAGAGAGAGAGAGAGAGAGACAGCGTGAGCAGGGGAGGGTCAGAGAGAGAGGGAGACACAGACTCTGAAATAGGCTCCAGGCTCTAAGCTGGCAGCCAGCACAGAGCCCGACGCGGGGCTCGAACACACGAACCGTGAGATCATGACCTAAGCGAAAGTCGGATGCCTAACCGACTAAGCCATCCAGGCGCCCCTAAGTATGATTTTTTTTTTTTTGTCTGTGGTAGCAAAATAAGAGTATTAGTGTTTTCAAAATTTAAATAATTGGCCACATTACAGGCCCAATCCTAAGCAACACTATGATGTCCTCTTAGAAGTTTCTTTTACCTCAGATATCATGATTTTAAGTGATTTTTGAAAACTAATTATCCAGAAAAATGTTACTAGAATAAATGAGGATGGCACCCATGGGAGAGAGATGGAAGCAAGAAGGCTTTTTAAAATATATGTATATATGGGATCAAATGTCTGTAAATTATTCCAAAATGGAACACCAATTTTTAGAATTTAGGACAGTAACCACTAGTGGAGGGTCTTCCCACCTGGCACACTTCAGATGATGTGATTTCAGCACTACTATGTACTATCTGTTTTTACACTGATCAATCTTAGGAAAACTAAACTAATTTAGGTAAATAAGCAGGATTTGCAATGACTTCCCTTTGTTTTATCTGTCTCAAAAGCATCTTTTGTAGACAATAGTGCTGATAAAAGAGTATTATTCTTGACCTGGGTTATATAATTAACTCTTAAAGCTTAAAGAAAAAAGACATCGTAAAATGTTTTATTTATTTCTAGGAGAGAGAGAGAGAGAGAGACAGCGTGAGCAGGAGAGGGTCAGAGAGAGAAGGAGTCACAGACTCCGAAACAGGCTCCAGACTCTGAGCTGGCAGTCAGCACAGAGCCTGACTCGGGGCTGGAACCCACGAACTGCGAGATCATGACCTAAGCGAAAGTCGGATGCTTAACTGACTAAGCCATCTAGGCGCCCCGAAAAAAGACATTCTATACTTATATAGCATAATGGAAAATTATTCAATGTTGGAGTGGAATGTAAAAATATGTCTAGGACTACCTGAGGATGGGATTAGATTGGGAACCTTTTAGAGACAAGAAGTAGAATTTGGGGCAGGGATGAGAATGAATTATTTTAGTTGAATACCTGAATTAAGTTGGTTAGGACAGTGGAACACAGTGAAATCCACAGAACCAGAGCTAGAACCTACTGTGAAAATATCCCATAAAGCAGAAAGCAGTGAGTGCTGGAAAGGAAAGCCAGTATATGATCTATTGGAAAAAGCTGAGGTTGATGAAAAACCAGACCATAAACAGTTACACAATTACAGAGAGTACTTAGTCTCTTTGTCAGTAGTTTCTCAATGGTCATAGTGTAGATTATCAAGAACTTCTATTTTCAGTGCTTTTGCACACCCCCTCTGAAAATCATCTACAAATACATCTATCTATAAATGCATTGCTAAGCCAGAAATTAGGAGACATTCTCAGAAGGCAAAAATATAGTGAAGAACATGGATCTAGAAAGTTAAATGAGCAAGCATCAAATCACTGGTTGCTCTAGGGAAATCCAGTTATTCGTGGCTAGGTCTGCGTCCTTTATTTTGATGGGTGGCTGGGGCTGTGAGGCCAAAAGAAAAAGCTAGATCCTGTTCCATGTCAGAAATTTAATAGCAGGCCCTTCAGATAAGGCCAGACCAGGAAGGTAGCATCTTCTGGGAAAAGGTGAATAAAAATTAAATACTCTTTCCAGAGGTTATGGATGGAGGGAGAAAGATAAAATCTCTCTTGAGATGATCTAAGTCAATATTGACTCTTGAGCCAATTTGTGGTCAAACCCAAAACCCATCATATTGAAACTGAAAAATATCCAAAAAAACTCAGAAATCTTAGAAGAATCTAGAGAGAAAAGATATATTAAATATAGGACATGACATTTAGATCAACAGACTATTTCTCAACCTCAGTAATGGTTTCCAGAGAACAGTGGAATAACATTTTCAAAGTATCATGTGAAAATAAATCTTAACTTAGATTAAAATAACTAATTATATAAAAAAAGAAAGAGGGAGATAAAAAGACACTTTCAAATATACCCAGACTGACAGAGTTTACCATTAAGAACCCCTTATTAAAAAATATTCTAGGGACATTTAGGTGGCTCAGTTGGTTGAGCCTCTGACTTTGGCTCAGGTCATGATCTAACAGTTCCTGAGTTCATGTTCCACATTGGGCTCACTGCTGTCAGTGCAGAATAGTCTTTGGATCCTCTGTCTCCCTCTCTCTCTGCCCCTCCTCTGCTTGTGATCTCTCTCAAATAAAATAAACATTAAAAAGTATTCTAAAGTATTTACTTCATAAGGCTTGAAAATTATCCTATGAGGAAAATCTGTGATTAAGGAAAGGCTATTTGTTGAAAACAGATAAATATTAAAAACACTGTTTGTGGAAGTAAAAAGTAATAAAGTATGATTTATGGAGTAAGTAAAAAGGACTAAACTGCTGCAAAACAATAGCCTATAAGTCAATGATGACATGTTAAATTGTATTGTGTGGGAGGATGAGAATAACAGCTTTAGTTCTTTGAAGAGTTAAGTGTGCATTTAACATTTTATAGCAAACCTTAAAAATAACTCTCCCAAAAGCAGAGAGAAAAAAAAATGGAGTCAGAAAAGAAAACTCAGTCAAATCAAAAGAATGCAAGAAAGGAGGAAGAAGAGTGTGTGCACATTTTATCATGATTTGTCGAATGTTATGGCTTCCCTTCTTGCTGAAGATTATACTTCCCCTCCTCCTTGATATAAAGTTTGGTCATTTAACTTGCTTTGACTAATGAAATGTCTGTGTAAAAGCTTTGTGGGCCAGGTTATTATTTGGCATCTCTCTTTATCCTCTGCTGTGTGACTGGCCAAAGCAGTTTCCGAAGTCCTGGGGAGAGGGACCTGGAGAGTCTTGCTGGCTGTGATGGATTTGTCAAGTGAGTGAGAAACATATCTTTATTGTTGTGGGCTCCGGACATTTTGTTTCTGAAAACATAACCTACCTCTTTTCACTTAGGTGGGAAAATGAGATGTCATGAAGTTTAGGACAAATATCATTGTGACTTGGACAAGTTACTTCATTTCTCTGGGTCTCAAAAATTTTTTTTTTTAAACTAAGGTGTTATGTAGACATGAGAATCTCTTGGAGAGTTGAAGGGAAAAGAAAATCAGAAAACATGATCTCATTTATGTTAATAAAACCCTGAAAATAACAACTTTTGCAAATAAGATATGCACATATATGTACCTATACATATCAGTTTGTAAATGCAAAGGAAAAAAAAAACCCAGAAGAAAACCAGTTTTTAACATTGGTTGCTACTGGGAGGAAATAGGATCAGAGGGGGAAGATAAGAAGAACTTAATTTTTATTCTATATATTCATTATTTGAGCTTGTACAATTATAATATACAATGATAGTTATACAAATTATTATTATAATTTCTGTCACAAAATAGAATAAAATGAGGGCTGGTAAAAGTAAATGATCTTTGAGATTAATGAAAGAAAGAAAGAGAGAGAGATCTTTCGGGAGAGGGATTTGAACTTGAGACACAACTAGTAATTGAGTAACTGAAGGCAAAATTCAGGTGTCCAGAGTGAACATTATCTACTTTAGAAAAAGCCCAAACAAAGCTTTTTTTCCTATCTGTGAATGGTATCAATTATATATGAACAAAAGCATTTCACATCCCACATTCTTATAAAGGCACACACTCTAAACAGGAACTGAAGCTACCATTTGCATTGTTTCAATAAATTTTGATAAAGGGAGGCTTGGAGTTTTCAAGATAAAAATGTGAGTGCTTACAGATGATTTATTGACATACTGTCTCTGAAAAGTATTAAAAGAAAAAAATATGTGCCATTACACAAAAAACAACATTATAGACATTGGAAGACATTTTGAACTTAATGCAAATATGGCAAAGTATCATCAGAGCAACTTTTTGCTGAACATATCACAATAACTCAATATAGTGAGTACCCACAATATGCCAGGATAGATTTAAGAGTACAGAAACTTTTAATATCTATACCTGATCTTGAGAAATTTCTAGTCTAAGAAGAACACTTGTAATCAAATTAAAATTAAAATAATTAAAATTACAATAATTTGGTTAATCTTCAACTTAAAAATTTGGTTGATTCTCAAAATAAAAACAAAAAAGTCCTTTAAGGAGAAGCCATCACAAAATAAATGCACATGGTCTAATTTTTAGTTCCCATTTTGCAACACTTTTCAATGGTATCATTTTACATGTAGCTGAGATTATTATGCTTTCACAAAGAGCAAAGTAGAATGGAAAGTTGTTGCTGTAATTTTTTTCAAAATTATTTCTATGAATGAATTTATGTACTTTACAGCAAAGGACAAAACTGACACAAAGAATGTATCTCTGTTTCTTCATAAGATTGCCCTTTAGCTATTTTCGTGGTCCCAATAAACTCAGTGTTCCTCTAAATATTATGTACCTCCAGAGCTGTGCTGACCTGAGTGATGAGTTGAATGTACATGTCCTAAAAATGGCATATTATGTTTTTAATCATATTAAAAAAAACAGTTTAGGAGATGTAGTTGTACTTCACAGATATTACTTTTTAATAAGTCATTCTTTTCCAAAGCTTTTCAATCTTACTCATAAGAAGATTTTTTATGAGAGTGATAGGAAAAATGCTTCAATGAGTTTACATTTCAAATACTTTTCTAGAATGAATGCTGATAAAATCCCTTCTAAAATTATGCCATATTGGGTCACCTTCTAGGTCTTGGATATTGGTACCTTTAGTTTTTCTGGTGATTTCTGGGAATAGAGTGAAGAAAACTGTTATTTGGGATGCATACGCATGGAGGTAATATAGTGTAAGGAAAAACTAGACTGAGAACAGAAGACAGGTAAGTGACTCTTGGGAACAATAATATAGGCATGGGAGTCAATATGGACTTTGATATTCTGAGGACCTAAATAGCATGGGAAGCTATTTTCATATTACTGGAGCCTTGTAAGAACAGGAGCCATGGCCTTCCATCAGCACATGAGGCCATAGAGGAATGAGCAGAGCAGCTGAAAAATTGCTGTGTTGAAGCAGTGAGGGAGCTAGGGAAGAAGAACTCCTTCTCCTGTCTTCGGATCTCCCAGTCATGCCTTCCATTTGAAGCCAGAAGGCAAAGGACTTCAGATAAGAGTCTGTAGACTTCATCCCTTTGAGCTACAGAAAACTGAAGAGAAAGGTGGCGGATGAGCGTTGTGGGAGAGGCTCATACAGATCACCAAGAAGAATTTTTAGTGCCTGCTACTTATGAGTGCTTCAGGTTTTAAGTGAGGTTTTCTATGTTAAAGTTTTTTGTAAACCATGACAACTCAAGCACAGTCAGATGAGATTCCAATATGTTTAACCAGCGTATAAACCTCTCCACTATATCAAAGAACAGCTGGAGGGACTGTTCCTTCACTTCTCAAAAGACTGTGTTATAATCTTTCCCACTTCTTTTCTTCTTCAAGGGTGCACTTGAGATTTATTCTGAACACATTTTAGCTGCATAAAAATATTGAGCGTGGGAAGAGAACAGCTTACACTCTGATTTGTCCTAGCAATCACACCCTCATCCTAACCTAGGCATGACCCTAATTGTAAATATGTATTATCACAAAATATCTATCATCTATATTACATTTTCTTTCTCTGGTGCCTCCTGAAAATACATTTGACAATGAAAGAACCTCATGGTATGTTATTTATCAGCATTTTATTTCTGCTCTGAATTTTGATCTGCTTAATAAAAGTTAATATTTTATGAAAGCAAGTAGAATGATGGCATGGGAGAAAAAAGTTACAGAAAAGCTTTTAATGTTGGAGTTTTCTCATGTCAGTCCCTGACACACCCATTGCTTTTCTGCCAGATATGCTAAACCTGCTGGATATCTGCCCAAGTCTTGATTAGTGTCTAATTCCCCTCACAGCCATTTCCAGAGCTGTCTTTTAAGCAACTTCAAGAACCAGTGTGTAGTAATGCAGTGGTTTTTGCATTGACAGTAAGCCCATAAAATTGTCACAGACTATGTCGGCAAATCATGGGACTTAATTTTTTATTTAGATTTCTAAAATTTGATTTTGTATGAGCAAATTGTATGCAAAAAACCAAATTTACTTTATATTAATTTTTTAAATGTTTTATTTATTTCTGAGAGAGAGAGAGCGCATGAGCAGGGGAGGGTCAGAGAGAAAGGGAGATACAGAATCTGAAACAGGCTCCAGGCTCTGAGCTGGCTGGCAGCACAGAGCCCGAAGCAGGGCTCGAACCCAGGAACGGTGAGATCATGTCCTGAGCTGAAGTCCAACGCTTAACTGACTGAGCCACCCAGACACCCTTAAATTTACTTTATAGTGAACCCTTCCCATTTCTTTGTAATTCTATTCTCTGCTACAGCTGTATCCATGAACTTAAATCATGGACCATAATCTGTGACCTGAATCTGATTCCTCATTTCTCCTCTAGATTCCCTGAATCTTGATTTGAATGTTGCATCATATTATGACAGTTAATCTACTTGAGGGTGTAAGTACAAGATCTGGAATTAATGGTGGCTTAAGCAATTATTGTCTCAAATAAAAAGAAATCCAGGGTAAGATGATTACAGGGCTGATTCAATAACTCACTGTTGTCATCGGGGACCCACATAGTTTTCATTTCTCCATTCTGCTATCTGATAGATTTCCTCAGTCTCACAGATACCAACAGTAGCTGGGAGGTGGGGGGAGAGTGTTTCTCTTTTTATCAGGGAGAAAACCGTATCCCATAAGCTTCCAGTAGATTTTTCCTTATGTCTCATTGGCTAAAACTGGGTCATATGATCATTCTTAATCTAATCACTGGCAAAGATATTTGGGGTTTTATGATTGGCTAGGATGAATTATTATTTTCTTGGGGCTAGAATTGGAGCCTGAACAGAAGACTCTAGATTTCTGAACAAAACCACTGAAGGGATCATGGAGATCATGGTTGAGCAGGCAAACAAAGAGATCTGCTAGACTCAGGTACTTCTGTAATGTTTCTTGAACAGAATCCTCTACTTTGACAGATACAGAAGCCTCCTTCTATTTCTCTCCCATTGCAATTTCCTTCTGTCTTGCTAATGTTACGGACAATGGAAAGTAAAATTTCACTTCCTCGATGCTATAGGTGGCCATGAGACATATTTCTAGCAAGATGAGTCCAAGTGTCAGAGGAGGACTTGCTATTCTAAATAAAAAAGCCATATGCTGCTAGGCTCTTTCCTTTGTCCTTGTTCCTTAATTCTGCTCAGATACAGATGCCTGACTTGAGGTGTGCAATCAGCTTACAACCATGAGATGAAAATCCCTGCTAAGATGGCAGAATAGGGAGAAGAGTCAGATGAGTCTCTGAAGTCATCACTGAGCCTCCTCACCAGCCTTGAATGGCTGGCAAATGATTAAAAAACAAACAAATAAGTAATAAAAAATTCTGTAATTATTTGAGCCATTACTTATGTATTATAGGAAGTAGAACACAATTTCTAATTGATATATAAGCTGCCCGTCTGTTTATTTACTTATTTTTATTGAGCTGGTTTGTTTTCATGGCACTGTATGAAATACATGCTTGTATTTTTATTTTTTAAATTTTTAAAATGTTTATATATTTTTGAGAGAGAAAGAGAGAGACACAGAGAGAGAGACAGACAGAGAGACAGATTGAGGGAGGGGCAGAAAGAAAGACACAGAATCCAAAGCAGGCTCCAGGCTCTGAGCTGTCAGCACAGGGCCTGTTGCAAGGCTTGAACTTGTGAACTGAGAGATCATGACCTGAGTCGAAGTCAGATGCTTAACCAACTGAGCCACCCATGTTCCACATGCTTGTATTTTTAAAACTTGACCCCATTATTTCATTTTGTTAGAACCAAAGGTAATAGTTTCTAAAATGCAGGGTTTTTTGTTTTTGTGTGTGTGTGTGTGTGTGTGTGTGTGTGGAAATGCCTACTCATTTCTCTGCTCAAAAACCCTACTAAGATAAAGGCATCCAAGTTTTCTATCTTGTGGCTTTTGCCTAGAAGTCCAGATTTCTCTCTTCTTTCCTTCCTACTTAGACAGTAGTCATGCCCAATTAGCCTCCATTAATCATATTCTCTACTTTCTTACCTGTTACTTTTCTTTTCATGCTAGTTTTCTTTTCTTAGGCTATCTTTCAGTGCTTTCTCAAATTACTGAATTTCCCCCCCATCTTTACGACCTAATCAAGATGAATTCTTCTTCAAGAACTATCTTACTGCTTAGAAGAATGTCCTACACACAGATAGTGCCAAGTGAGTGTTAGCTGCTATTATTATCTCTCCCTCTCTTGCGTATGGGAAAGATACTTTAATTAAATATAAATTATGCTGTTTTAAAATAATTTCATGCAATTACTTCCCCCAGAAATTTTTAAATTCTTTGAGGGTAGACTTAACTTGCTTTGCAGTTATTCAGTTAATAGATTGTACTCTACTTGGTTTGATTTGAATCAGGTGCCATAACTTTTTTCAGTTCTTATTAGAGGAGGACAGATAAAACTAATTAATGATACGGAAATCTGAGCAGGTAGAGAATTCAGGGATGATCCTGTGCCATTTATACCATATATAAATACCCACATTTAGTTTAATTTGGGCCACCCATAGGATTAAGTTCTCTATGACTCTTCTTAACCTCCTGTTACCCTTCTTTCAAAAGTTAATGTAGTAATCTGAATAGGCCTATGACTATTAAAGACATTAAATCGGTGATTCATAAACTTCCGAAACAGGAGTCAGCAGGCCCAGGTGAATTCACTGGTGAATTCTACCAAATATTTCAGAAACAAATCATACGAATTCTTCTCTTTCAGGAAAAAGAGAATACATCCTCAATCATTCTATGAGGCCAGTACTATCATAAAAGTAGACAATGTTGTACAAAAACTATAGCCCAATATCAATAGATACAGAAAAAGCGTTTGACAAAGTTCAACATCCATTCATAATAAAAACTCTCAGTAAACAAGAAGATGGGAAAACTTTCTCAACTTAATAAAAAACATCTACAAAAATCTTATAGATAATATTATACCTCAAGGTAAGAAACTTGAAGCTTTCTAAGATCAGGAACAAAGCAATGTTTTCCCCTTTCATGAATACTTTTCAACATTTTGCTGGAAGTTGTAACTAATGCAATAAATACATATCACATCTTCTTTAACCTTTAATCTATCAATGGACACTTAGAATGATGTCTTTGTTTTTAATTTCATTTCTATGCCTGTAGCTGTTTTCATTTGGTACCTAACATACATATTTATACAGAGTCACTTGGGATTAAGATATTTATTTATGAAAGCACTGTCTTTTCTGTCTCATATGGCAATGACATTCACTTCTTGATCTACTGATGCATTCATTTCATAAATTAATATTGAGGATTATAGCTCAGCAAGCAAATATTTCATGTTTTCTTAATATCAGCATATCAAATATGTATAATTTTTAATTCATAATCATATAAGTGAGAAGATTCAATCTTTGCATTGCTTATGCCCAGAAATGGTGATGCGAACATTTGAACCTGATCTATACACACCTCTACCTAGTTTTTCTGAGGTCCAACAGCACATATATGTGAAGTGGTGACTCAGATAAATTATAACAGAGGAATACTTTAAGTAAAACTTATGTTCCCCTGTTAGATGTGATCAGGACCTAATTTAATTTCTCTGTCTCTGCCCAACTCAGTTCACAGATGGTACCAGAATGCTATCTAGAAGACCTGGGCCTCTGTTATTCCTAACAAGTGTGTAGTTATGCCACCCAGTGCCCATGCTTTTTTATCATTTCTTGAATCTCTGTGGCTATCCTTTCTTGAGATCTATGTGGCAATTGAAAACCCAGGCCCTGATATGACACTAAAATTAGAAAATTTCAAACTTCTCTAACATCTTGATTATATTATGAGCAATATAAGCATCTCCAAGGTCTCCTGCTTGGTTTTCATTTATCATTTTGCCAAGTACTTAAAGGCATTAGTGCCCTGCCTCCCATGGCACCTTTTTACCCATGTATGGGACTTGCCCTGACAGAAAACCATTTGACATGAGCCTCAATACACTACTGGGATACTGTCACTGTTCTAGTGACAGCTGGCATGGTTCACATAATGATCTCTCCCAGATCTATGTCTGCCTCCCACCTGTACTGAAAATGTGTACCACTTTTCAGGATTTCTAGTTGCTGTGCCTAATTACAGACTGCTTCTCAATACTAACAAAGACTAATGTTCTCTGTAACAGGTCAGAGCTAGTCTTTTAAATGGATTATCCTTCTGCCCCAGGCTTTACCTCTGGTAACTGAATAAGCAGATTTCTGGCTACTTTTTCTCCCCTCTGCATTCATTCTGTGATTCTTCTCATTTGACCCTCAACAATCTATAGATTGCCAAACATGCTTAGACAACTAGTTTCTGGGTTTACCTCTTTTGTTTGGAGTGGATACAAAACAGAAAGAAAAGCACTAAATTGATTGCTGCCCTTAAAGTAAATAAAGAAACATTGATTTTTCTCATAGAAGTAGTGAAAATTCATAAGAAAAAATACCACAGAAAAGGAGAAAAAAGTACCTTCAGAGAAAAATAAATCTTAATGTATGAAATCTTAAACATTATCCATATTTGTTATTTACTCAAGAATCACCAGATATACATTTGCTTCTGGGTGAAACCATGTGAAATATGTGATCTAGTCTCATATCATCAAACCTTTTATATAAAATAACATTTTAAATAGGTGTTCTGATTCATTACCAAGTGGCCAATACCCATAAAACCAGCCAGACTTACCATCTGCTCTACATCAGCTTTCTGAGCTTTGGCTGGTTGGCAGATGGTCCGTATGGTTAGAGTCAGTATCCAGTTATTCTTAGCTTTGTACTTCCCGTTAGCTGTTTTCATGAATGTTTGTGTGACAGTCACAGGGTCAGCTGGTATGATCCAGCCATATTTGGGCATATGCTGTCCACTTGCTGAGCAGTTAAGACGGAATTTGGACAGTTCTAAGAAGTTACTAAAAGGAGTCTTGGAATCGTGATCTTATTTGTAAGCATCACTACAGTCCTGATCTATACCTAATAGCCTTAGTTATCTGGAGAAACCTATCTTCGCCCTCCCCAATTTAATCTAGGTCCCAGAATATTTTCTCATCTTTGTAGAAAATAAAAATATGGAAATCATAGAGAGGGGATACCTACTGATTTTATTGTCCCAGAAACTTTAGGACTAGGTCCAGTTACAACCAGAGTGCAGAATGTTGGATAAATCCATAGGTTACATTAAAGGGCTTCATGAATATCCCTTTGTCCCTGGAATTAAAGTGGCCATTTTTGCTCACTCTTCTTTTCTATACTTTCCCTTCTATTCTTCTTCTTTTCTTAACGTTAGTTCTTTCCTTTCTTTTTTCATATTAATAATTCTATGGCAATTTAAAAAATAATATTAATATTTTTTCTATTTCACCTGTCCTAGTTTTAAAAAGACCTACTTAAAAGTCCAAGCTAATATAGTCAGGGTTGCTCTGAAGAAACTTCTTTTGATCAAAGACAATTAGTGATATATTCATGTCTAACTTCTGGTTCATACAAGTAATTTCAGCATTTATGAGGAATAGAACTATTCGATATCTTCAAATGTTCAAGTAGAAGAAATGTTCATATCTTTAGTATTTATGTTTACATTAATGATGCATTCTCATTGTAGAAAATGCAGAAATAAAAATTTCCCATAATTCTAAGAGATTTCTACTGTTTATTTCTCCTATTTATTCTCTATCTATCTGTCCCTCTAGCTATAGTTGTATCATGAATTAGTCATAGTCTATCTTTTAACTTGGTATTATAATGTAAGCAATTTTTTTGGTCTTCAATATTTTTGTAGACTTCATGATTAAGGATTTTTGGATACTTTTTCAATTTCAATACAGAGTATTATCGTTTACTTAAATGATTCCCTCTGGTTCATCTATAAAGTTGATTCCACTAATTCAATATTACAAATAATTCAATGATATTCATAATTTCACATTCACTGTTGATTGAATCTCTATTTCCTTAAGATATACTCTGAGAAGAAAAATTATTCATAAGAAATATAAATGATACAATTTTTTTTCTAATAGAATTTGTTGATTTGTTCCAGAAATGTTTATGCCAACTTATAAACATCCCGTTAGTATCTAGGAGTGTATTTCAACATATCCTCTGGCATTCTCAGAAGTTTCGTATGTATGATCATCTTTTTTTAAGACATAATACCAAATTATCTTGGGCTTCTATATTATCAGAGGTTATCCAGTCTACCCATTAAATTTTGAATAGATTTTGTAAAAATAATGCTGTCAAATGTGGCCCAGTATTCTTTTCACATAATTTCTTTTGTTGTACCCTAATAATTTAAAACTGTGCTTCATTGAACTAAAAGCTGTTGTAGGAATGAAGTGGCAGCAAAACAGAAATTTAACTTTCTTTTCTTGGCAAGTTACTTAACTCCTACTGTAGAACAAGTAACTAATTTATTTTAACCTTTATTTAAACCACATCAGAAAGTTAAAACCACATCAGAAAGTTTAAACTGCTGAGGAAGTAGCCTAACTAAACTCTGCTCTCCTTTACAGAAGAAGAAACTTTTATCAGTTTTGAATTAACTATATTATAGCTTAATGTATACCAATTAAGTATTGTAATATAGGTTTTCTCAAGCTTGGTCTGTGAACTCCAGCATCAAATAAAGGCATTGGTGCAAAGGTTAACTAGAAATAAATTGTCATCCTGGAGTCATGTCTTGCAAGTTCTGGGACTGCCATCTCAGTAGGTGGTGCAAATAATGAACCTTTCCCTTCCGCTGGCCCTGAGCTGCCCTTTGAGGTCCCAAGTGCTCACCTTCCCACTCGACTCCCAAGTAAGCAGGCCAATCTGAGGTGATCTCTTGACCAAACACTAAAACATATTTAAAATTTTAGATGCATCCTATCTGTGACTCTGATTTTTCCTAAGGAAATGTTCTGCCACAGCATTTGAAAAACCAAGAGAGAAAAACATTTTCCTTGGCAATGAAAACAAAATGAATAAAGTAGATGTCGTTTGGCTACAGAAATGTTCATTTGTAATGTTTGGATCCTTAAACACATCTCATTGAATACCATCCTATTCTTCCAGGTCCCTAAGTTTGGTGAGGTTCTCACAATTAAATTTCAGATTACTTTGACTCTAAATCCCATTCTTTGTGCTAGCTGTTACTTCCCTCTCCCTTCCCCAAGGATCATTCTCTTCAGACCCATAGGCAGTGGTTACCCTCTTGTAGTTTTCTGACTTTCACTCTGATTATTTGCTCCTTTCAAATTGTGAGATATCCCAGGGGGAAAAACTCACATATCTTCTCTCTTGAATCCTTTAAAGGGAATAACATAGGGATGTGTTTCTTCCTCATTGTTGCCTCTCATCTTCATTATTTGCTCAACATAGAAAAAATATTGGTGCCATCCTTTTTCTCCTTTCTCGCAAACTCACCAAACCTATCATTTTTATTAGTTTTTCTATTTGCTGGGATGCTTGTGTAGGCTTCCCTCCATTCACCCTCCAATAGATGCAGTATAGTTTTTGCCTTTTGAATCCTATGTTGGAAGTATAGCTTAAATATACACTGGCTGCTTATTTTATATGTGTTGTATTGATTGCTGGTGACATAGTATCTTTAGTCGTCACTGAGCATATTTGTTAAATGGAGACAATAATGCTAGGTTCTATTTATGTGTCTCTGAGTATCACTAAGATTTTTCTCTATCTTATGAGGAATACTATAATCCTGATCTTTTATGACAAACTCATAATTCATGGAAAGTCCCAAAAGAGCAATCCTCATCACCATATGGACAGCTGTATTGGATTACCCTTTAGGAAAGAAAATTCTTTTAACTTTCCCTGTTCAGCTTCCCTTGATTCCACACCAACATATTTTTTTCTTCTACTCAGAAAACTATGATTAATGACACCTTCTATGAGGTGAATTTCATTATCTAAACCATGCTTGGTAGCTATATTATTAATAACAACCTTTTTATTCAACATACTGCAATTTCATAATCAAAGAAGTAGAAGTAGATCTGTACATGCTCGACATTCCATTCCAGCTTCTTAAGGGACTTTAAAGATTCTTTTGTAGCAAATTAATCTATGAACCACTTCCTTGACTTTTATGTTTTACTTCTGTGTTATTTTATGTCATTTTGGTATATCTTGAGGTATGGATGCTAGACATTATGGGAAGACACATAAAGATTTAAATGGTATATCAGGTACTTAAGGGTAGATCCAGGTTTTTTAGGGTTCAAAGTCCATACAATTTGTGCAGCTCACTATAAGATTAATAATAAAAAGTTATGAATACATAATTCAAACCTCTGAAGGGGATTGTGAGACCAGGGCCCTGAAGAGCCGGCTTCCTTGACTCTATGTTAAATACTCTCTATAGCTTATTGTGTTTGGATACATGGGAAGTATTTGCAGGATTAGCTAGTGGGCATAGTAGGTCAATATTGTAATATTTTGCACATGGAAGATAAGAATATTTGATTTAGTCCAATATTTGGACTAAATTGTTTGAGGTACTTGTGAGATTTACAGGTGATGTCTGAGAATTACTTCGTTAATCATGTCTGAACTTCAGGGAAATGGTTAGTTCATGGGATAAGGATTTCAAAACTATTAGAATATAGATGAATGTGAAGATTAGCCCCCTAAGAGAATATTTATATATCTCATTTCAAGGAGGAAACTGTCATACATGTGAGTTGTGCCTTGACCATTGCATTATCTTCTCCCAAGTTCTGGTCACCCAGGTTCTGGCCAGTCATCATCGATTATAATCTATGTTCAACAAAGCAGTATGACATGCATGTAGCATTCATTCAAAAATATTGCTAGACCCTATTTTAGGTGTTACAGATAATGTGGCAACCAAAGCAGATGACGTCCCTGCATTCAGGTAGTTGATGTTATAGTGAAGAAGATAAACTGTATTAAATTAACAAACAAGTTAAGTTCAGCAAGTGGGAAATTCAAGATAGCAAATTCAGATGGTGGGAAGTATTCTACAAAAAGGTAAAGAGACTTACGTGATAAAGAATGCTGAGGTTGAGATCTACACTGGGTAGTCAGGAAAGGCCTTATTGAAAGGTAACATGGGAATGGAAACCTGAATGACCTTTGGAAGAGAAAAGACTTCAAATAGTCAATGAACTTAAAGCACTCACAAGAGAAGAGGGAAGCCGTCGTGGAGGTGCAAAATGAGCCAGGGGGAGGATGGCATAAGATGTCACTGCATCATTAGAGGGAGAGACAGAGACTGATTGTATAGGGCCCCACATAGTTACAGTGAGGGATTTAGATGTTCTTTCTTGTGCAACAGATAATCATTAGTGAATTTAAAATAGGAGAGTGACATGACCTGATTCATGTTTAAATTTTTTTTCAGTATTTATTTTGAGAGAGAGAGAGACAGAGTGTGAGCAGGGGAAGGGGCAGAGAGAGAGAGAGACACAGAATCTCTCCATGCTCTGAGCTGTCAGCACAGAGCTCAATGCAGGGCTTGAACTCACGAACCTTAAGATCATGATCTGAGCTGAAGTCGATGTTTAACCAGCTGAGCCACATAGGCACCCTTGATTTAAGGGTGCTGATTTGAAAATGTACTGTAAGAAGCAAGGGTAGAAACACAAAGACCAGTTAAGAGCTATTGCAAGGGTCCCCATGACAGACTGTTGTGCCTGAGCTACAGTTGCCACAGTAAGGTGCAGAGGAGGGCATGGAATCTAGGTATGTTTTGGCAGAATAGTTGAGTCAGTTTCATGGTGGATTCTATGTGGACGCTGAAGAGTCAGAGGTGATGAATGAGAGAAAGTGAGGATTATGCATATGTTTTGGTTTTAGAAAGCCTGTAGGTAGTGGTTCCATTTATGAAGATGAGAAAACCTGGGAGGAAAATGGCTTAGGGGAAGAAATCACCAGATCTTTTTGGGCACATTATGTTTGTGATATCTGTTAGATATTCACATAGATACGTCAGGTAGGCAGTTTGTGAATATATGAGCCTGGAAATGTGTGGAAAGACCAAGGCAGGGGATATTAGAAGCTATGTGACTGGATGAGTTGTCCTCGTGAGAGAAAGAAGATGCAGGGGTGAAAAGGGCCTAGGGCTGAGCCCAGGAAAGACAGTGAGAATTGACTAAACTTTTGAGGTTGAAAAAAAAATGAAAGGAGACATAGACCAAAGAAAGCAAATTATTAATAATTTGGCACACAAAAAGTGAGATTTTGGTATTTTTCTTTAAGGCAGATTTACCCCAAATATTTATATCTTGGTTTGGGCAACAGGTATGTTGAGCTAAAGTATCTCGTTTATAGCAATTTTAATGGAATCAATAAACTCACTCAGTTTGGGGATGAATTGTATATCTTCACAACTCATGTGCTGAGGTCCTAACCCTTAGTACCTCACAGTTTGACTGCGTTTGGAGAGATCTTTTAAAAAGTATTGAAGTTAAAACTGGGTCATTAAGTTGAGCCCTAATTCAACATGACTGGTGTCTTAATAGGAAAAGGAGATTAGGACACACATGCTTGCTCACAAGGAAAGATCATGTGAGGACTCAGTGAGAAGGCAGCTGTCTACAAGCCAAAGGGCAAGGACTCTGAAGAAACCTACTGTGCTGACATCTTGATCTTGAACTTCTAGCCTCCAGAACTATGAGATAAAACAACAACAACAACACACTTTTATTATTTAAGCAAGTCAGACCATGATACTTTGTTTTGGCAGCACTAGGAAACTAATACGTGCCTCTTGTCTTTTTATTTTTCTCCAGCATCTGAAACTGTCAACTACTCATTAAAAAAAAAGGTCATATTTTATTAGTTCAGACATAAAGTTAGCTAGAATAAAAAGTCCCAAAATAACAGAGATGAGGTAGAAATGTACTTTTCTTACATTTAAGAGTCTGAGTGTTAAGTTCAGAGCTGGTATGGTTCCTCCATGGTGTCAGGACCCCAAGTTCTTTCTAGTGTTTTGTTCTGCCATCCTTGTGGGTTTTCCCCATCCACATGGTCCAAAAGAGCTCACCTCCATGTCTACATTCAACATGAAGAGCATGTTGAAAAGGAAGTAACCTAAAAACTGTGCAAATCACTTGCTCTTATATCCCATGGGTCAGGATGTAGTCACATAGCTAGCCATGCCTGCCTTTAAGAAAAGCTGAGGAAAGAGACCAACTAAAAGTAGGGATTCTGGGATGCCTGAGTGGCTCAGTTGGTTGAGCATCTGACTCTTGATTTTGGCTTAGATCATGACCCTAGGGTCTTGGAATAGAGGCCTACATCAGCCTCCGAGCTAAGTGTGGAGCCTACTTAAGATTCTCTCTCCTGCCCCTTTCTTCCAATCACATGCTCTCTCTCTCTTAAAAAAAAAAAAAAAAAGTAGGGATTCTGCTATTAGATAGGAGAAGAAAGAAATTATTATTTTTTATTTTTAAAAATGTTTTTATTTATTTCTGAGAGAGAGAGAGACAGCGTGAGTGGTGGGGGGAGGGTCAGAGAGAGAGCATGAGATACAGAACATGAAGCAGGCTCCAGACTCTGAGCTGTCAGCACAGAGCTCAATGTGGGGCTTGAACCCAAGAACCATGAGATCATTACCTGAAATGAAGTCGGACGCTTAGCCAACTGAGCCACCCAGGCGCCCCATTATAATATTGCTTCTAAGTATTCTAAAACTAAATTTTATTTCCTAAAACTTTTTGTCCTATACAATTAAAAAAACCACATTTTGTATTCGTGCTGTTCTGTCTACTCAATCATGATATGTAGAATGCAAATATTTTATATTTCACACTTGTAAAATTAAATGACTTATTAGATTATCCCTAAGATTACTTCAAGGTAAAATTTGCATCTATGTTATATAACACATAGTCTACTTACCATAAGTGGTTGAGAAATGAGATATATCAGTGTAATTGTCATGTATCAATGTTATGGTGAATTATTTATTTCCAAATAACTAGTCATACAGCTCCTAAACAGCTCTTCTCTATTTACAAAAACAAAACAAAAGAAAAAACCCAGAAGAAAATATTCAAAATATTGTGGCTAATGATCTTTTCCAGTCTGTTCATGCATATTAAACCACAAGGTGGCAGTAGTAGAGAAATTTCCCTTTTATTTTCTCAGGCTAAATAAACCACTATGTTTAGAGAAATATCACCAATTTTGTTTTTTTCTCCTTCAGTTTCTCATGTATGTTCTCACCCTGTTCCAGTATAAGGAACTACATTTTCTGTTTGTGTGTATGTTGAAAAATAGAAGGAAACCTAACATTTTTGGTAATATTTCAAGTGTAAATTTAGAATATCTCAATACCACAAATATATGCAAAATGTTCATGCATGCAGATGTTCATGAAGTCATAGAAGGCAAAATCTCAAAAATCTCAAATTTCTCATACTTCCCATATTTATGGGTAATCAGCAGTACTTTAGCAGCCTAGAGCTTCTCTGCTGTTTTCAAATACGATAATTTTATTACCAATATATTCAATTACTACTTAATCTGTATTGGATAGTGATTTCTATAATGTAGAAAAATATTTATTACTGAGCATAATGTGTATCTCACAGAATAAAGTAGCAATGTATTTACCCTTTCAAAGCATTTACATCTGTATTCTAATGGAATCCAAGGAGGAAAAAAATAAGCGAACATATTCTTATCTGTTAACAAAGACAACTGAGAGTCATTTGAAAATGTGAATAGTCTTTAGGAATTATATAATCCAAATCCTAAAACTGAGATATGAATCAGTTATAGGATTTCATCTTCAAGTTTATATTATGTAAATAGAGATAAAATCAAAGCCCATTGACATCGTTAAGAAATCACATATAATCTAAGTTTGGGAAAGCTAGATTTCCCTGAATGCTAATGAATTGCTCCTGAATGGTAATTGCCAAAAATGCAGTTAATCACTCCTTACTTCCTCTATCAAAGCATGTGTCCTGTCCATACAGAGGCCTAGCTCTCAGCTCCTCAAATGACTCCTCATTTCCCCAAATAACTAATTAGATCCTGGGCTTATGATTACTCTATAAATCATAACGTGAGAAAACACTCTCCCTCTCTGGGATGCTCTGTGCTAGACTGGGAATATCAGCTTTGGGCTGCAGGTGTGGTCCTGCTGTGTCTGATGAACACAGTCACCTGGGAACTGGCTCTGGTCTGCTGCTGGCACTGAGCTAGCCACTGTGGTGGCTGCTGCCATGTGGTACCATAAACAGATGGATGGTTCCTCCTCCTGCTGCCTCCACTCCAGCTGACCCAGGGCTTCCTTTTCCTCCATCTCTCCTCCATGTGCTGTTTCTCACCCTCTATTTAAGGAGCTGCCAAAATTCATGAGAAAGGATCTTGTTCTTTCTCTCCCTCAGATTCTGAGTCAACCGTTGTTCATGGGGTCATAGTCTTCAGTGTGAGAACTACTGTTCATAGGTCAACCCTCTTTCTAGACATATGGAAAAAAGCATGTTTCAGCAGGCTTTAGCCAAATGTATTTCTATGATCTTGCCTCCCTCATTTATTATCTATTGGGGTGATAACAATGCACCTGAACAGACTCATTGGTTTTTCTCCTTATGAACTTGCATGTGAATGTCAAACACCCAAACACCCAATACCCCACTTTTCCGAAGATCTTATTATTTAATTCCCTAATGGGCATCATATGTCTAATCTAGATATGCCTGCTTCCAGTTTGCCCTGTTTCACTCCATCTACCATGGGCTCGCTATTGCTGCTCCATGTCAGCTTCAATCCAAAATGTTTATTCTCCTTCACCGGAAATCCAAGTATACTTAATGTATTATTTCAGTTACTATTTTTATATAGCAAGCCATCTTTGACAGCTTTGTTCTATATCAGCTTATCTAAGCTGAAACTCTTCCTTACTTTGTTCTGAGCTAGTCTAGTCCAAAGAGGAATTTATATGAGATTGGGAAATGGGAATGAAGCAGCAGCCATGATTGTGCTTGAAAGGTCAGCATAAGGTTAGGTGCTATCGCAGCTCATCCATTGTGTGGATCTCCGGGCTCATCTTGTTACTGCAAGGCACCAACTAAGCCTGCAGCTCCTGCGGCATTCTCCAAATCTCCTTGTTTAGTTCCATGATAAAGGATGTCACATTCCTCTGCATGTCACCTACGTGTCCCAGGCTTGGAAGAGGTGAGAGATCAAAGAAGGCTCCAGGATTTTCTTGAGATTCCCAGCTCATTCTCACAGACTGCTTTTCGTTCTTGCTCACCACACTTTTCTTCATCCCTGCCTCACCGTACACTTTATATCCCTCTGTCCTTACACCCATCTTTCTCTCTCAACTGTCTGCTCTAATGACTCTAGGCTCTAGCTCAGATTCAGAAGCAACAAGCATGTATAAAAAATGTAGTAAATTCTTGTAATGCTGTAAGGTGAATTTCTATAAGAAATCTACTATTTTCATACTATTTATAGTAGTTCAGAGTGCACTTAATTTTCTCAGCAATCATGTGTGACAGCAAATGCAAAGTGTTGCCAACCAGGAAAGCTCACCTACACTTTGATCTCTAGGGTTTCTATTAGAGGTCAGTCATGTAGCCGTGTAACACCTATGTGACTGACCTCAGTTACTCAGACTCTAACCTCCAGTGCAAAACAAGTGTTCACCATAAATCATGTCATTAACATAAACTATCTGGTCAAACCTGCACAGTGTGGCCCAAGCCTCAGGTGTACAAACATAATTACTAGGCAGGACACTCCAAGTCTCAGAGCACAGTTCCCTGGAGTTAGTCACTCCAGCTGGTTTCCAAGTTTTGAAAACCAGTCTTTCTTGGAAATAATAGGGATTTTAGAAACTCAGGCTTGTTGAATTCATCCTGTCCTGCCCACTGGGTATTTATTTTGGGACGTCTGACTTGAAGGTATTCCTGTTGAGTGAGAAAAGCCAAGGAAGGAAAAATAACATTAGACAGACATTATAGGGTAGGAATCAAGGGCTCTAGCTTTGATTTACTAAGTAGACTGTGCCACTTTCATCTTCGACTGTGGAGACGTTACTTAACTTCTCTATTACTTTTATTTCTCATTTGTAGAATGCAGATAATCGGAATATGTACTGCAAATATATATTATAAGGATTAAATAACCTAATTTATGTAAAATACTTATGACATTAAGTTCTCAATAAATGGTAGCAGGGCCAAATCAAACATGGATGTTAAATACAAATACCACAGACCCTTACCCTCCTATAGTTTCCGTAGTACATTCCACCATACAAAGACTTACTGCCATGTGAATATTGATATATGGCAAGGTAATAGGCATGGGAAAGGCTGCTGTACCAATGTTTATTGTGTTTGTAAGTGTAGGTTCTTCTTTTTTTTTTTTAAAGTGTGGTTTCACAGGTTGGGTTCTCTGAGAAACAGACTCTAGGAGACAGTAGCATGCAAGAGTTTTATTAAAGAATGCAATCAACACTTGTGGAATGGAAGGGAAGGGGGTGAGAACAGAGAGAGAGGGAGAAGGAAAGAAGAAGAGGGAAGGAAATGAAGCCAGACCCTGTACTCTGAGAAGCTGAGGTATGAGGCAGTCTCAAAGGAGTACTCAGCTGACACTACTAGCAGCTTTGAGGCTGAGATACCCCTACAGATTTGTTCCAAGTTGAACTGAAGGAGGCCAGGACTTTGTATCCCTGTGCAATACAACTATTGAATTTTGTCCACTCTGGGAAGGGCATGACTTTGGATGAGGCAGCTGCCTTCTGCTGAGATTATGATTACAGTTGACTGGCAGGTAAGGGCAGGTAGGTTTCCTGGGCATGCAACCTGTGCAGACCCACAAAGCCCTGTGCACAGAAGAGCCTTCTATTTGGTTTAATTCTCTTTGCCACCATCTTGAAATTCTTATAATGTTTGAACAAGACGCCAGGCCCCACATTTACGTTTTGTACTGGACCCCACCAATTTTATAGTTGGTTCTAGCCAGGAGCTGTCTGCTAGCAGCTGAGACAATAAATCTTTACTTCTGAAGGGGGATTTGTGTGCCTATCACAGCACCACCAGCTTCCAGTATGTGAATAGAGAGGACCACTTCTAATAAAAAAAAAAAACATTGAATAAAGTAAACAAATTAAACTCATTAGAAAAGTTTCAATTTCTTTCCTATAAATTAAGTTCTCATGTCATTCTCTGGCTTCCTGAAAAGGAAGTTGTTGTGTGCCTATTTGGCTTACTGTAATGAGCTTAAAACTTAAGTAAACAACAATAACAAAAAAGCACTTTATATATCATGAAGTCTCTGTTAGAGACTGTGGCCTTGTGCCAGTCAATTGACTAGTTTAAGATCAGCACAATGGGAAAGCCGACTGGGAAGAAAAGCAGGCATTTGCTTTTTCTGGGTAGTCAACTTGCTGGGAATTATTTTACATTGCTCAAAATGGAGAGAATAGACTGAAAGGAGATGGAGAAGGAGAAAGGAAGGAAGGAAAGAAGAAAGAAAGGGAGGGAGGGAAGGAAGGAAAGAAGGAAGGAAGGAAGGAAAGAAGGAGGGAAGTGAGGCGCCTGGGTGGCTCAGTCTGTTAAGCATCTGACTTTGGCTTGGGTCATGATCTCATAGTTCATAAATTCAAGCCCTGTGTTGGGCTCTGTGCTGACAGCTCAGAGGCTGGATCCTGCTTCAGAGTCTATGTCTCCCTCTCTCTGCCCAACCCCCCCCCCCCACTTGTGTTCTGTCTCTGTCTCTCAAAAATAAATGTAAAAAACATTTTAAGAAATAATAGAATAGACTTTTTTTTTTTTTTACAAATAGTTTATTGTCAAATTAGTTTCCACATAACACCCAGTGCTCATCCCCACAAGTGCCCTCCTCCATGCCCACCCCTCCTCCCCCCACATCCACCAGTCCTCAGTTTTTGTCAGCATTCAAGAGTCTCTCATGGTTTGCCTCTCTCCCTTTCCCCCACCATTTCCGCCCTTCTTCTCCCCCTTGGTCCTCTGTTAAGTTCCTCCTAATCCTCCTATACGTGCACACATATGATATTTGTCCTTCTCTGCCTGACTTATTTCGCTCAGCATAACACCCTCAAAGTCCATCCATGTTGCTACACATGGCCAGATTTCATTGTTTCTCATTGCCATGTAGTATTCCATGGTATAGATAAACCACATCTTCTTGATCCATTCATCTGTTGATGGACACTTAGGCTCTTTCCATGTTTTAGCTATTGTGGAGAGTGCTGCTATGAACATTGGGGTACATGTGCTCCTATGCCTCAGCATTTCTGTATCCCTTGGGTAAATTCCTAGCAGTGCTATTGCTGGGTCATAGGGGAGTTCTATTGTTAGTTTCCTTAGGAACCTCCACACTGTTTTCCAGAGGGGCTGTACCAGTTTACATTCCCACCAACAGTGTAGGAGGGTGCCCGTTTCTCCACATCCTCGCCAGCATCTAGAGTTCTCTGATTGGCTCATTTTAGCCACTCTGACTGGCGTGAGGTGGTATCTCAGTGTGGTTTTGATTTGTATTTCCCTGATGAGGAGGGATGCTGAGCATCGTTTCATGTGTCTGTTGGCCATCTGGATGTCCTCTTTGGAGAAGTGTCTGTTCATATCTTCTGCCCATTTCTTCACTGGGTTGTTTGTTTTTCGGGCGTGTAGTTTGGTGAGTTCCTTGTAGATTCTGGATATCAACCCTTTATCTGATATGTCATTTGCAACTATCTTTTCCCATAGAATAGACTTTTTTTTAGAAAGAAAGAAAGAAAGAAAGAAAGAAAGAAAGAAAGAAAGAAAGAAAATTTCAATTTTTCCGTATCAACTAAGTACACTTTTTCCAGATGCTCAGCTTTAAATTAACTTTAAATTATGATGTTTCTTCTGTTCTCCTCACAGCACTTTTCTGGAAAGTGCTATAAATTTAAGATATTAGTTAATGTCTTCATGACAAAAAATGGACAAAATTAGCTCTTTTAAATATATTCTCAGTAAATATATATTCTGTGAGTTAACGTATGGAAAATTTACCAAAATTTACCGATCAGGAAATTTTCAACTAATCCATTTACCACTGAATTCCGTGTTTGGCAATTGCTTCATCTCTTGTTTTGAGAAAGGGACATGACACTAATGTTTACAATCATCAAATACCAGTCTTTGTTCAGGCTTCACCCTTTATTCAGTATCTAATTCAGTATATCTAATCATTTTGCAGTTGAGACAAGTTTGTTGTTGTTGTTATTTTCATACTAATCACAACTAGAATGTGATATATTGGTTAATTTTTAAAAATAAATTTGATGTTGAAAATTATTGAGATTTTGAAAACACATGGCAGGTAATAGGTGACGATGAAGATGGCTCAGAAATTGGACCTGATCATGATTAATGGCTTCAGTATTGTAACTTTTCATGAAAATTAGCCTGACCCTAGGAGCTCATAGATAACCTGTCCTCTG
This sequence comes from Proteles cristata cristata, assembly GCA_017311185.1. Taxonomy (NCBI): domain Eukaryota; kingdom Metazoa; phylum Chordata; class Mammalia; order Carnivora; family Hyaenidae; genus Proteles; species Proteles cristata. Next base: position 491,646 of record JAESUZ010004636.1, read on the forward strand.
ATGGCAGGGAGAACAAAGAAAGCAACGAAGCAAGCAAGTTCATAAAAATAAGACTAGAAAATGAAATACAATACAGTGTCAAGGACCACAAAAAGAGTCATTAGAGTGTGACGGGTTAGGTTGCCTGCGTTCAAATCCCAGCTCTACCTCTTCGTGATGATGATGGCTTAAGGTTAGTTCCAGCTTTCTCCTCCAGGACATCTTGGTTTTCGTATGTATAAAGAGAATGCACAGATTAACATGAATAAAGTACTTAGAATAACATTTGGCATATGTTGTGTTGTTTTTTTAAATTTTACTGAAGTATGACTGACAAATAAAATTATAATATCTTTAAAGGGTACATGTAATGGCAACATATACTTTGGTAAAAAATTCCCATCCCCCAGTTTATTAACACATCCACCACTTCACATGTTTACTTTCTCCTTCTTCCCTTCCTTCCTTTCTTCCTTCCTTTCACCTATCTACACTTAAGTTCCACTCTTTTAACAAATTTCAACATATAATACACTATCTTATCAAATATAGTCACCATGTTGTACATTAGATCCTCAGACCTTAATAACTGAGAGTTTATATATCTTACAGCTGAGAGTTCACCCTTTTGTCAGACTGTTTTCCTCATCTTCCCAGCTGCTCACAACTGAATATGAGTTCATTTTTTCAATTTTGCATATAATTGATACCATGTAATATTTGTCTTTCTGTCCGGCTTATATCATTTAACCCTCCAGTTCACTCAAGTTGTTGCAAATTGCAGGACTTCCTTATTGCTTTTATTGCCAAACACTACTCCTTTGTATGTATACATTTCACATTTTCTTTTTCCATTCATTTGTTGGAACACCTACATTGTTTCTGTACTTTGAAGATATCTCCTCAAGGTAATAGTTTAATTTCTTTTGAGTATGTATATGAAGAAGTGGGATTGTTGGATCATATGGTATTTCTGTTTTTAATTTCTTAAGGAATGTCCATATGGTTTTTTCATAGTGGCTGTACCAGTTTACATTCCCACCAACAGTGTGCAAAGGGCTCCCCCTTTCTCACATCGTTGCCAGCATTTATCATCACTTGACTTTTTGATAATAGGCATCCTAACAAATGTGAGATGATATTTCATTGTGGTTTCGATCTGTATGTTACTCATGGTTAATGATGTTGAGCATCTTTTCATGTACATTTTGTCCATTTGTATGTCTTCTTTGGAAACATTTCTATTCAGGTCCTTTGCCCATTTTGTAATTGGGCAACCTTCTGTGTGTGCATGTGTGCCATGGAGTTGTATGAGTTATTTACATATTTTGGATACTAACTTCTTATAAATATATAGTATACAAATATCTTTTCCCATTCTATATATTGTCTTTTTAACTTATTTATAGTTTCCTTTGCTGTGCAGGAAAGCTTTTAATTGGACATAGTCCCACGTATTTATATTTTGCTTTTCTTGTCATTGTTACTGGTGTCAAAAGCAAAAAATTATTGTCAAGGCCAACTCAAGGAGCTTATCCTCTATGTTTTCTTCTGGGAGTTTTATGGTTTCAAGTCTTACATTCAAGTGTTCAATTAATCTTGAATTAATGTATGGTGTACCATAATGGTCCAGTTTTGTTCTTTTGCATGTGGCTGTCCAATATGGCCAACATCATTTATTGAAGAGACTATTCTTACTCCATTGTATAGTCTTGACTCCTTTATTGAAATTTAATTGGTCATATATGTGTGAGTTTATTTTAGACTCTCTATTTTGTTTCTCTGAAGTAAATGTCTGACTTTATGGGAATACCATACTATTTTGATGACTATAACTTGGTAATATAGTTTGAAATTAAGATGTATGATGCCCCCATATGTATTCTTTCTCAGGATTTCATTGGCTATTTGGGGTCTTTTGTGGTTCTATAAAATTTTAGTTTTTTAAAAAGTTTCTATGGAAAAAAGTGCCATTGTAATTTTGATAAGGATTGCATTAAATCTATAATTTGCTTTGGGTAGTATTTTAACAATACTTATTCTTCTAATTCATGAATGTGGAATATCACTCCACTTATGGTCTTCAATTGTTTAAATTAATATTTTATAGTTTTCAGGTCTTTCATTTCCTTTATTAAATTTATTGCTAAGTATTTTTATTGTTTTTTATGCTATTATAAATGGAATTGTTATCTTAATTTCTCTTTCCAATAGTTCATTGTTAGTGTATAGAAACTCAAATGATTTTGTATATTACTTTGTATCCTCAAACTTCACTGAATTTGTTTACTGGTTCTAACAGATTTTTTTGTGATATCTTTAGGTTTTCTATATATAAGATCATATCATTTACAAATAGGGAAAGTTCCACTTCTTTCAAATTTGGATGCCTTCTGCTCCACCCCACCCCCATTTGCTCTGTCTAGGATTTCCAGTACTATGTTGAATAAAAGTAGGAAGAGTGGACAATCTTGTCTTGTTTCTGATTTCACCTTTTTTTCATTAAGTATGATGTTAGCTGTGGGCTTCTTATTATGGCGAGGTACATTTCTTCTATATCCAATTTGTGAGGGATTTTTACAATGAAAGAATGTTTAATCTTGTCAAATAATTTTTTGGCATTTATTCAGATGACCATACAATTTTTATCCTTCATTTGTTGATGTGGTATGCCACATTTATGGATTTGCATGTGCTGAGCCATCCTTCAATGCTGGGAATATACCCCAATTGATCATAGTGTCTGATCCTATTAATGTGCATCGATTTCAGTTTGCTAATATTTTGCTAAGTATTTTTGCATCCAATAACCTTTAGGGTTATTTGCCTGTAATTTTCTTTTCCTGTTGTGTCCTTGTCTGGCTTTGTCCTTGTCTGGTTTACCTTGTAAAGCCGTTTAGAAATGTTTCTCCTCTTCTGTTTTTTGGAAGAGTTCGAGGAGGGGTGTTACTAATTCTTCTTGAAATGTTTGGTAGAATTTGCCAGTGATGCAATTTGGTCATGGACATTTCTTTATTGGAAGATTTTTGATTACTGATTCAATATCGTTACTGGTAATTGGTGTTCAGATTTTTTGTTTCTTTATGATTCAGCCTTGGTAGATTACATGAATGTAGGAATTTATTCTAGGTTATCTAATTTGTTGAAATATAAGTGTTCATGGTAGTTTCTTATAATTCCTAGTATTTCTGTTATCTTTAATTTCTGATTTTATTTTTTTGAATTTTCTCTTTTTTCTTAGTCCAGCTAAAGCTTTAATTAAGTTTTTTAGCTGTCTGATGTATATAAGTCACTCAGCTAGTTTCTGGATTTCTCTTGGAGTTGATTCGTATGTTGCTCTACTTTTGGTGTCCATGGGAGGAGGGAAACTCAGGAACCTCCCTTGTCACCATTGGTCCCTGTATTGGTGCTTTTATATTTTTGAAAGGGAAGAAAATGATTAATAATATACCAGACACTTTACACACCTTGACTCACTTAATTCTTTCAATAACTTTGAAACAAAAGCATTGTTAATTTCACCATGCGGATGAAGAAACTGAGGCTTAGATAGATTCAATAATTTGTTCACATCCAAGCAGATTGTGTATGACAAAACAGGGAACTACCCCAGGTAGGATAATTTCACCCTCTTGCATCAAACCCTTTATGTAGATGGTGAGATTCAGGTAAGATTCAAGAATTCAAGTTCCATTAATGTAGTCTTCAAAAGATATAAGCAAGTTATATCAAGTTGTGTAATAGGTTTATCTTATTGAGTTGAGGTCTTTGTAAACAGATGTCTTCATTTATGTATATAAGTTTGAAGTAAGTATTAACTGGGCTTCTTATAGCCGAGAGCTGCCTGCCTGAAAATAAGATCCTGTGGGCGGGGATGGGTGCCACTCAAAGTTGTAATGAAATCAGTGGGTTCCTTGGATGTGCTGGTTACCATGTTTCTGAGGAATAAAGGGACATCAGAGGAGTTGGCCAAACTAATAATGGCTGCTGACTAATTCTTCTGTGCCATCTCACTCTTGTCAGAATAAATGTGTGCTGAGCTATGTACACTAAATTTGTAATACATGTGTGTCAAGGGGATGCAGTCTGAAAGACCAGCTTTAGCATCCATCTCCTGATTGCTTATGAACAAAATCACATTTGAGTAGGGTGGGCATGTTTCCAAGTTTTCCCACAATGTTTCTGGTTTATGTTTATTGTTTCAGTGATTTACAGATAGCACTGACGTCACTTCTCAAAACTGTCCTAGTTCAGATGAAAAATTAAATGATCATCTCAAATATCTACTACATATATAATGGTTCCTGCCTCCCTGTTTCTTATTTCGGTTCCACAATTATGACAAGCCCCTTCCTCTTCATCTATGTGCAAACTGTAATTTTTTACTTTAAAATTGTGTTTTAACCATTTAAACTTGTTTTCATTGTTCAATTAGTATATTTTCCTATTTGTGAAAATTGTTTGGACATTTTGAGTTGAGATGGAATGCACCATAGTTGTTCTCTTTATAATTAATGAAACAATATTTTTATTTAATGATATTTCACTAAATAAAATTTCAGGAATGAATCAAATCTGTTAAGTAAATGATAGCTTTATTTCTGAAACCCTGGCATATTGTGGGCATTCAAAAGATAAACGTTAGATGAATGCTAAATGAATGAATAGCCCACATGGATCTTTACAGTGGGATTTTGTGTTCCTGTTATTGTGGTTTGTATTTACTGTCTTCTCATATAGAGAAGACATTATGCTTAATCCCACTCATTAGCTTATTGCTTTTCATTTCTGTTAATACTTAATCATCATGCCATGCTGTAGGAGGTATGTTTCTCTTCACTAATATCTGATTCTCTTATATTTTTATATTTGTAGATGGCTTACACTCCTCTGTAGGTTAGGTGTGACCACATAACTTCCTTTGGAGAATAAAATGTAGATATGTGATCATAATAGTGAGGAAGCATTTATTGATGGTGTTCTTTCTTTTAAAATATAATGAGAATAAACCTTAGGAAATATAGGAACATTTGCCAACAAATGAATCCATAAGTCACCATAGAGTGTTGATACTGTGCTTAGCACAGTCCCTGACACAAATTTGGTATTCAATAATTGCTTGTTGAATAGGAGATATGGTTGCTTAGTAATCGTTTCTTATGATTATGAACAAAAGTTCACACCATTCAGGTAAAGAAACTGAGAGAGAGAGAAACCATGGAGCTGGCCCAAAGTCACCCAGTTTGTTGGTGTTTGGGCTGGAAGTAGCACTCAGCATTAGGCTATTTGGGTAAAAGTTAACTAGAAGCCTGTAATGGTGGGCACTCTACATTATAAAAGGGTGGATTTCTTCCTTTCTCTGAATCGTTAATGGAGAAAACAGTTAAATGCAAATCATTATTTTACAAAATTAAAGAATATAATATATATGTATAAACAGACATATTGTGTAAAAAATACCATGCATTTGTTTAAGTCAGCCTTTGCTTAACACTATGCTAGGTTTTGGATAGAATACAAAAGTAGTGCAAGACTTGGTTAACTTTAGAACAGTTTAGAATCTCTTTGGTGATGGAGTACACCAAAGTAATAGCAGAGAAGAGACTAGATTTTTTTTAGAATGGCAAAACCCATAAGCAAAGGGTGGTTTGAGTTTGGGTTATTTGTGGTTGGAGACCGTAGATTAATTAGTTTCGGAGGAAAGTGAGGCATGCCTGCCCTAACGTGTCTGGATCTTTGTATTTCTGGGAAAAAGATCACACTGTTGATAATCGGAGGTACTTATGAGCCAGAACAAAACCTCATAGAATGAACTCATGTTAGATCTAACTACTGGACTTCACGCCAGTGAAGCCACATATTAGGTTGTAGTATTGTGTGGGGAAGTTATGAAGAATGGAGACCTCTCCTGTGGTATCCCACAGAGGGCCTTCAAAGCCGTTGAGTTACATGTCACACTCAAAGACCTTCATTCCCTTCTCACCTGTGCTTATCTTCCCACTTGTACATGGGACTGAACTTACTCAGAGATGATGTTGTCTCTCTTTTAACCTTAATCTGTGCACCTACTTAAGTGTTACTTCTATCACCTACAGTTCTGAGTTTCAAAAGCCATCTTCATGCCAGAAGTGAAAAAAAATCTGTGATTAGTAGAAATAAAACTATAGAATAACTGAATTTTTTTCTTAATACACCTGTAATACATGAACATGGAAAATTTTTAAAATACTGAAGAAGAGTGGCATTTAGGACTACTCCATTCTTTCTCTCCCCTTGGGTAGTCTTAATGTTTCTTGGTGCATTTCTTAGTAAAAGCCTGGGTTCTAGAGCCCTTCTGCCTGGGATAAAAATCTCATCTGTACCTGCTAATTGTGCAACGAGACAAATTACTTAACTTCTATATGTCTGTATTCTCAACTGCAAGGGTGATTATAATAGTTTCTACCTGGATTGTGAGAATTAAGGAGATGGTGCGTAGGAAACACTGAGAACAGTGCCTGAAACTTACTAAAAGATCTATGAAGTTTCTTATTGATATTTTATCTTTATCAGTGATAGAAAGGAGCAGGAATACCAATACAGTTTCTTGGAATACCTGATTTACCAAAGCTAGGTCACAAGGACCATGAGTTCAACAGTCTTCCGGTACTAGAACCTCCTTCAATGTACGCACTGTCACCAGGTGAAACACAGAAGACAGTGGATTGATAAACATTCAGTATGTTTTCACTGGCCATGACCACATCAGTGGATGACTCAGTAGGTCAACAGGCCAAATAAATATCTGAACTCAGATTGTCAACAAAATCAATTTTTACTTATCACCTCAGTTCATCCCCTTAAAAATCATCATTTGTTATCTGCTCAAACCCTTGCCAAAGTCTTATTCAGATTGTCTCCCCAGGTGAACCTGGGGAGCTTATGACTAATCCCACTCTTGGTTATTGGGCATATCACTGCATGTGGCTTTTCTCACTATGAAATCACTAACATGAGGAGGCGCTGCATTTTAAGACTGTGAGGAGAACTGCTTTTGCCTTTCAGGCTCATGTGCATTCTCTGCACCCTTTGTCTGTACACTCCTGGATTCTTATGTCACCTCAGTTTGTGGTCAAACAACTATCAGGTCACATTGTTTCCTCATTTGTTTTGTTTTATTTACAACTCCTTTAGGGCTGAAAATTCAGGGTTTCTACTTTTTTAACTACTATACACAATACTGACCCTAAATTCCTTGATCAGTGTCTAGTAAAAATTTATTTATTTCTTCCGATATGGTGTATTCACACCTTGACTCAATATTCTAACTGTATGTGAAGAGAGTTGGATTTGACTAGAGTTGTGGTTGAGGCTAGGTAATGATAGGAGGGAAAAAATTTATGCAAAGAATGATCAAAATGATTGACACATGCATCAAATCAAGGAACTGATGAGAATTATGACTGGGAGCACTGTAAGTAACTGCTGCCCAGTAAGGATGTTGAGGGAGTGATATACTTGGAAGGCATGTGCTTTAAGGAAAGAGCAGGTCTTCTTCTTTTTTTAAAGTAAGCTCCACACTGGACATGACACCCAATGTGGGGCTTGAACTCATGACCCTAACATCAAAACCTGAGCTGAGATCAAGAGTTGGACACGTAACCAACTGAACCACCCAGGCACCCCAGGAAACAGCAAGTCTTTAAGGGTAAGGAGGGCAGAGCAGTTTGTGTGTGACAACGTGAAATAAAAAAGACACTTAGCCCAGCTGAAAACTGAGAAGTATAAGGGATGGAATGACCAACTCAATTTTCATATGAGTGGATTTAAGGGAATGATGTCACAGGAGAGAGAGCCAGATTCCTGTTAGAGGAAAAAAGTGAAAGGCAATGTCGACAGAAGTGGCTGAGTATAAAGGAGCTTTTACTGATGAGTGAGCTAAGTCCTCAAATGAATTATGAAAGAGTTTCCGGGAATTAGTCCTAAAAGAAGATAGACAGAGCCAGATAGAGTTTAGCATCTGCGGAAGGTAAAAGATGTCCAGCATTTCTTGGGACTGGAGACAAGAATGAAGAGTGTAGAGGTTCACCATGAATGAGAAGGCTGAAGTAGGTGGGTCGGGCCCAGCAAGTCTGTCTTGTTCTGAACATGCAGCTCCTTCTTCATTTCTGGCATGAAGGCCTTGAAGCAAGCAGAGGATAAATGTAAAATAAATACGTGAATTGGAATATTTGTCACATTGATAGGTAAAAATGTTTTTCAGTCCTGTATGTATATACTTATAAATAAAAACCAAATATATATAGTTTTCTGTTTTGCTTTTGTAACTTCCACTTTATATCATGCATATGTCATTAATTATTCTTCTTGCTATGATTTTTAAGTGACTGTATATGGATGTAAAGCGATTTATTTAACCATCTCCTTATTGTTGGAGAGTGAAGTTGTTTCCATAAATATAGAATATATAAATTTTACCCAAGCAATATGTCACCGAAAATACATTTAGAAATGGAGTTATGAACACTGGGGAAGGTGCCAGTATTTACTGTCAAATTTAAATAAGTATGTCAGATTTAAGGCTCTTTAGAGGCAAAAAATTGAAATGAGATCTATAGAAGTCAAACTCAAAGTGGTTAGAGGTTAGTCAGTTCCCTGACTTTTTTTTATGGAACCAAATTTACCTTTAGATCCAAGGGTGTTCATTCTGGAGAAAATGAATTTCAAATTTTGCAAAGATAAGTCAGGGTCATAGTCAGAGGAGACACTGTGAATCAGCAGCATTTGGAGTTCAGAGATCCTGACCGCTTAAGTTTTGTGTGAGTCTGTGGAATGAACAGGAATTATATATGAAGGTTGCTGTTGCCTTATATTCCCCTATCCTGTCTGAGGGTCACAGGGTTTTACTGTGAGCCAGGTTATTGGGCCCAGAAAGGAATACATCACTGATAGATTTTGCAAAGTGTTAACTTTTAAGGATACTAAGATACAATTTAATGCTTCAGAAAAAAAATCAGTAGTGTGAGTGTTATTAATCTTTTTATGAAAGTCTGTCTTCAAGCCTCAACTCACTGATCTTTATCTAGGCTGTTTATGGTCGGGAATATTTATCTGTGCATTAATATCATTGGATTTGTGAACCTCAATTTTCTAAATTGGATCTGGGTTAGACTTGAACACTCCATCAAGTGGGGGTTTAATTGCTGAAAGTGCAGGAAATATCTCTTCACATGTTACTAATAAGCCATTGGTTATCAACTAGGGATGATTTTGTCCCTCTCCCCACCAAGGATCATTTGACAATTTCTGGAAACATTCTTAGTTGTCACAACTGGGAGAGGATGCTACTGACATCTAACAAGTAGGGGACAGGGAAGCCGATAAACATCCTGCAATACACAGGATGGTCCCTACAACAAGGAATTCTCCAATGTAAAGTGCTTCAGCACGTTCTGATGTCATTTTCCCTCCTAACATGTTTTAGATAATCTTAAGTATTTTCAATAGGTATTGAAATATTACTGTCTTCCTCAAGGACTTTTTGAACATTATTAAATATATTTTGGGCTTATATGTAATAGTTTCCTTACTCTCTGTCATAATCAATATATGAAAGGTAGGAGGTCAGTTTGCCTCTCCTAAACATCCTATTTATTTCCCTGCTTACATAATTTGTTCCACAGATTGAGAGAAGAAAGGTGTGCTTCCCCTATAATTTCTAAAATATAGACTTTTCTTTTCTTTCTTGAAACAGCAACCATGTATACCAGCAGAGGTTTCTGTGTGACTCAAAGAACAGCAGTCAAATTCACAGTTGGAAGCAAATGCTTTACTCGGAGAAGCCTTTCCTAATAAATTTTGCTACATCCTTGACAGGGCAGAAAACAGTTAAAGTAGCAGAAACAGCTTGCTCCTGGCTGGTGGGGGAGGAGGGGAGCAGAAGTTAATACTACTTCTTAATCCCAACTCTTACCTCTTCTTGTTTTCTTTCTGTCTCCCACTTCTGGCTTGCAATGCCCAGTTTAGCTGGAAATCAATGAGAAGTCCTGGTCAGAAACTATCAGCATAAAATTCAGCCTGTTTATGGACAAAGCTTTTCATTATCTGGTCTCCACTTGCCTCCCTTACTTCTCATCTATGCTGAGCTTCAAGCACAATCCCTAAAACAGTGATTTATTAATTTGAGTGCGTATTATATTAAAAGTGGATAGTGAGGATTACGTACCCAATTCCAACATGGGTGGGGAGGGATTGAGGATTCCATATACAACCAAGCAATTCTCAGACATCAGCTGGGTGTTCTACCATTCAACTCAGTCTTTACAGTATTTTCCCAGAGATAGCATCAAATTCCAGAGGTTAAAAGTTCATCCTACAAGCCTGCTTTTCAATTCAAAAGCCAAACCCAACCCCAGGTTGTTACCTATACTTATCACAGAGTGGCTATAAATTGGAGGTTCCCATGACCTCCTCCTTGGGTTTGATTAATTTGCTGGAGAAGCTCACAGAACTTAGAAGACCAGTTTATTCACTAGATTAGCTGTTTATCACAAAGGATATTAAAAGACATGAATCAACAGCCAGATGATGAGATACATAGGACAGGTCCTGAGCAAAGGACTTTCTGTCCTTATGGAGTTTGAAGCCCAGACTGGGCTTCCACAAGGAAGCATTCTGTTTCCCCAGCCTAGAAGCTCTCTAAATCTCATCCTTTACGTTTTTATGGAGGCTCTGTCATATAGGCATTACTGATTACCTCATTGGCCCTTGATGGTTGGCTCAACCTCTAGCTGCTTGCCCCTCCCCAGAAGTCAGGGGGTGGGACTGCAAGTTCCAACTCTGTTTCTTGTCAGTTCTCTTGGCAGCCAGCCTCCATCCGAAGGTGCTTTCTAAAGTCACTTCAATAACATAAATCCACGCCCTGTTTCTGAGTTGCCCTGTTTAATGCTCTATAAAACTTGCTCTTGCCCAAAATATCTCTGGAAGGATCTCCTCTGCTTACGAGGCGCTGTACTCCTCCAATTCTTGGACATCAAAATGCATCACCAAATTGTTTCAGTTTGTTACTTGACAGATTAACTAAATTTAAGACCTACTTTATATATTGTGCAGACAATATAACGTAGGAGAACAAAAGACTTATCCCTGTTGAAAATGGGGGGGGCGGATATGTCCCTCCTCTCCTTTTTCTTAGAACATTACCTTAGAAAACATGTAATTATAAGTACTTTCTCATCTTTTTGAGGTGCATGTAAAATTTCTGCAGACTAGAAAGGCATTTATTTTGTTAGCCTTATGACCCAAAAATGCCTTTCTCAAGAATATGGAGCCATCTCTGAAATGTAAACATCAAAAAAGGACACTCTTATCTTCCAGTTTCTCTGGGAGGGTAGGGGTCTAACATTGGTGTATGCACGCTCCAAGACACAAAATTACCTTATGTCATGGAGGTAAAGAGTCTGTTTTTCATCTTAGGTCCACTCTAATTAATAGGTAAGGTAAAGATTAACTATGTGTGACAAATGGAGTTACCAAGTCTTTTTACCGGAGGACTAGTTATCATTTATCATGAAAACTGTGTTTAGGTTTTAAGCTGTGTAAAAGGGTGAGATTTCTTTCTCTCCCTGCAGTCTGTGATGTGAATCACATCTGGATTTACTTCTCATTCAATAATAAAGCTGCTTTTCATTTTTCATTCTCCACTACCTTCCTGAAGAGGATTTCTGGGTTGGGAGATATTGTTTTTCATTATATTTCCCTCATAATATTTCTGTTTAATTTGCATGCGCTCTACAGTGAACCATTTATTTAAATGTGAAGTAGAAATTTCCTTAGAATATTTTTGCTCTATATCAAGAGCAGCACCCTGCCCCCACCTTTTTTAACTAAAGATATCAAGAGAAAGGAAGTATAGTGGGCCAGGAAGGGACAAATAGTGGAAGAGATATGGATATCGAATATTTGTTGAATGCATTTTGTTGAGTACCAAGGATGTATAATATATTGTGTGAAAGTGTGGGAACAATGATAAAAGTCCTGGTTCCCATCTGAAAGGATTGCTTAGCCTAATTGAAGGCATGGATATGTTCTCTGCTACTACAGAGATACTAAAGAAGGTGGCGGAGACACTCATTTAGGATGGACTGAAGAAGTGAGTGTTTATCATCAAGGCTCTAGATTGAATTGTCCCAAATTTTAAGCAAAAGAACATGCTTTGTTGACTGACAATTCTAAAACCAAGAGAAGAGATAGTTTTCAGCAATAAGAGTGGGGTACCTGGTGGCTCAGTCGGTTAAGCGTCCAGCTTCAGCTCAGGTCATGATCTCACAGCTCATGAGTTCAAAGCCCAGCAATAGGCTCTGTGCTGACAGCTCAGAGCCTGGACCCTGCTTCGGATTCTGTGTCTCTCTATCTCTGCCTCTCCTCTGCTCGTGCTCTGTCTCCCTATCTCTCAAAAATAAACAAACATTAAAGAAAAAAAAAAAAGAAATGAAGAGTAGTTTTCTTGCACAACAAGATTATATTATGTTAAAACCAATTGTAAATGGTTAATTTCCATAACATGAGATTAAGCTATTGAGTGTCAAGCTACATTCCTACTAAAAATCCTCTATGCTAACTCAAAATGGCTCATAGATCTAAATGAAAGCATAAAACTATAAAATGTTAAGGAAAATATAGCAAAAAATCTCTGTGGCCTGAAGTCAGGCCAAAAGTTCTTGGACATGATAATAGCAAAGTTAGCTATACCTTTAAAAAATAACAATAATAGGGGTGCCTGGGTGGCTTAGTCGATTAAGCGTCCGACTTTCCCTTAGGTCATGATCTTCCGGTTCGTGGGTTCGAGGCCCGCGTAGGGCTCTGTGCTGACTGCCAGCTCAGAGCCTGGAGCCTGTTTCAGTCTGTGACTCCTTCTCTCTCTGACCCTTCTCTGCTCATGCTCTCTCTCTCTCTCTCTCTCCTAGAAATAAATAAAACATTAAAAAAATAACAATAATAAATTGGACTTTTGGCTTTTGTCTGTGAAAGACAGAATGAAAATGCAAGCTACAGGTTGGGAGAAAATGTTTGCAAGTCACGTTACAGAAAAGACTTGTGTTAAGAATATATAATGAACTTTCAAAGGCAACAGAACAAAACCAAAGAACCCAATTAGAAAATGGACCACATTTTTGCCTTAGTGTTACTTTGCCTGATGCTAATAGAACCATACCAGCTTTTATTTTTAAAATAGTATCTGCATGGTGTATATTTTTCTCATTTGTTTATTTTTTTAGCCCTTTCCCCCTCATATTTAAAATGTGTAATGTAAGCAACATATAGTTGGATTTTAAACAATATATTCCTTATGATATTTCATTTCATTCCTACTTAATGACTTCATCTTTAAATTTTAAAGATATAATAAATTATGTTATAATTTAATTTTTCTTGTCCGTGTTGCTTTTTCTTCTCTTACTGATATTGTCTCAGATTAGTTAGGATTTTGAAAATCATTACTATATTTCTTCCTCTCACATTATAATTTGTTAGTTCTATCTCTTATTTCTTTTCTTTTCTTTTTAAATGTTTATTTTTTTTTCTTTTCTTTCTTTCTTTCTTTTTTTTACAAATAGTTTATTGTCAAATTAGTTTCCACATAACACCCAGTGCTCATCCCCACAAGTGTCCTCCTCCATGCCCATCCCTCCTCCCCCCCACATCCATCAGTCCTCAGTTTTTGTCAGCATTCAAGAGTCTCTCATGGTTTGCCTCTCTCCCTTTCCCCCACCATTTCCGCCCTTCTTCTCCCCCTTGGTCCTCTGTTAAGTTCCTCCTAATCCTCCTATACGTGCACACATATGATATTTGTCCTTCTCTGCCTGACTTATTTCGCTCAGCATAACACCCTCAAGGTCCATCCATGTTGCGACACATGGCCAGATTTCATTGTTTCTCATTGCCATGTAGTATTCCATGGTATAGATAAACCACATCTTATTGATCCATTCATCTGTTGATGGACACTTAGGCTCTTTCCATGTTTTAGCTATTGTGGAGAGTGCTGCTATGAACATTGTGGTACATGTGCTCCTATGCCTCAGCATTTCTGTATCCCTTGGGTAAATTCCTAGCAGTGCTATTGCTGGGTCATAGGGGAGTTCTATTGTTAGTTTCCTGAGGAACCTCCACACTGTTTTCCAGAGGGGCTGTACCAGTTTACATTCCCACCAACAGTGTAGGAGGGTGCCCGTTTCTCCACATCCTCGCCAGCATCTAGAGTTCTCTGATTGCTCATTTTAGCCACTCTGACTGGCGTGAGGTGGTATCTCAGTGTGGTTTTGATTTGTATTTCCCTGATGAGGAGTGATGCTGAGCATCGTTTCATGTGTCTGTTGGCCATCTGGATGTCCTCTTTGGAAAAGTGTCTGTTCATATCTTCTGCCCATTTCTTCACTGGGTTGTTTGTTTTTCGGGCGTGTAGTTTGGTGAGTTCCTTGTAGATTCTGGATATCAACCCTTTATCTGATATGTCATTTGCAACTATCTTTTCCCATTCCGTTGGTTGCCTATTAATTTTCTGGGTTGTTTCCTTGGCTGTGCAGAAGCTTTTAATCTTGAGGAGGTCCCAACAGTTTATTTTTGCTCTTGATTCCCTTGCTTTTGGGGATGTGTCAAGTAAGAAGTTGCTGCGGTGGAGGTCAAGGAGGTTGTTTCCTGCTTTCTCCTCTAGGGTGTTGATAGTTTCCTGTCTCACGTTCAGGTCCTTTATCCATTTTGAGTTTATTTTTGTGCATGGTGTGAGAAAATGATCTAGTTTCATTCTTCTGCATGTTGCTATCCAGTTCTCCCAACACCATCTGTTAAAAAGGCTGTCTTTTTTCCATTGGATATTCTTTCCTGCTTTGTCAAAGATTAGTTGGCTGTATACTTTTGGGTCCACTTCTGAGTTCTCAATTCTGTTCCATTGGTCTATGTGTCTGTTTTTGTGCCAATACCATACTGTCTTGATGATGACAGCTTTGTAGTAGAGGCTAAAGTCTGGGATGGTGATCCCTCCCGTTTTGGTTTTATTTTTCAGTATTACTTCGGCTATTCGGGGTCTTTTGCGGTTCCATACAAATTTTTGGGTAGTTTGTTCTAGTTTTGAGATGTATGCTGGTGCAATTTTGATTGGAATTGCATTGAATGTGTAGAGTGCCTTAGACAGTAATGACATCTTAACTATATTTATTCTTCCTATCCATGAGCTCTATCTCTTATTTCTTAAACAACATTTTTTTAAATGTTTATTTATTTTTAAGAGAGACAGAGAGACAGAGTGTGAGCAAAGGAGAGACAAGAATCCAAAGCAGTTTCCAGGCTCCCAGCTGTCAGCACAGAGCTTGATGCAGTGCTTGAACTCACGAATTGTGAGAACATGGTCTGTGCTGAAGTCAGACACTTAACTGACTGAGCCACCCAAGTGCCCCTCCCTTATTTCTTATTTTACTGCTATATTAGAGCTTATGACATTCAATATACATCCTTGACTTATAGTTCTCTTTAAGTTGACATTCTCTATGTCATTCAAATCTCAGACATTCAAATCTCTCTCTGACATTCAAATCTCAGAAAATGCAGTTAAGTGTGAACTCCGACTACATTCACCTTATAATTGTCCTAAATTATATTCTTTATGTATTTTAAATTGCAGAAGACATTATTATTATTATTGCATTACACAGTCAGCACAAAATTAGATTTAGGCATATACCTAACCTTTACGGAAATCCTCATTCCTTTCTTTCATTACCATGATTTCAACTGGAATGAATTTTCTTCTGTTGGAGAATTTTTGCCTTTATTATTATTTTTAGTGTGATTCTCCCAGTGAAATATTCTGTCAATTTCTGTTTTACTAAAATTGTGATATTTGCCTACATTTTTTTCATTCATAGTTCTTATTTTAATGGATTACATTAATTTTAACTATATTTTAAAAGGAAAATTTTAAGTCACAGAGTTCCAGGTTGACAATTATTTTCTCTTCGAACTTTTAAGAAATGTATTCCTATAGGTCTAGCTTCCATCATTTTTGATAAGAAAACAGTGGTCAGTATTTTGTTTGTTTCTTTCTCTATTTTAGAAAAAAATTTAGTTTATTTTAGAGACAGAGAGAGACAGAGCATGAGCAGGGGAGGGGCAGAGAGAGAGGGAGACACAGAATCTCAAACAGGTTCCAGGCTCTGAGCTGCCAGCACAGAACCCAATGCGGGGGCTCGAATCAGCAAACCATGAGATCATGACCTGAGCCTAAGTCAGACTGTTAACTGACTGAGCCCCCGAGGCACCCCTTGTTTATTTCTTTCAAGGAGCTTTCTCCGAAAGAATATAAGGTATTCTTTTTTTTTTTTTTTTTTTTTTTTTGGTTTTCATCAGATTTAACTGATCTGATGTTCTATGTATTTATGTTGTATACATTTTTTAGAATATTTTAAATCTGTGGTTTTAATGCTTTAGATTAGTTTTGAATATTTTAAGCTAGTATCTCTTCTGAAGTTGCCATTAGAATTTTCATATGTCCCATTCATTCTTACAGTTTACTCTAATACTTTTTGCTTTGTGCTTCTATCTGGATCTTTTTTGTTACCTATCTTTTTAAAAAATTGAAATATAGGGGCACCTCGGTGGCTCATTCGGTTGAGCATCTGACTTCAGCTCAGGTCATCATCTCACAGTTGATGAGTTCAAGCCCAGTGGTGGGCTCTGTGCTGACAGCTCAGAGCCTGGAAACAGCTTCAGATTCTGTGTCTTCCTCACTCTCACTATTTGCTCAGTCTCTCTCTCAAAAATAAATAAAAACATTTAAAAAATAAAAAATTGAAATATAATTGACATACAATGTTACATTAGTTTCAGGTGTGCAACATAATTATTCAGTATCTGTGTATATTATGAAATGATCACCACAATAAGTCTATTTAACATCTATCACCATACATAGTTTACATAGTTGCAATTTTTTTCTTGTGATGAGAACTTTTAAGATTTATTCTCATAGCAACTTTTAAATATACAATACAGTATTTATTAACTATAATCATCATGATATAAATCCTCAGAACTGGAAGTTATACCTTTTGACCACATTGACCCATTTTGCACCACTCCCCCATCCCACATCCCAGCCTCTGGCAACGACCAATCTGTTTTCTCTATCCATGAGCTCTTTTACCCATCTTTTTATTTGCTAATTCTCTCGTCTAATATTTCTAATCCTTCATCAGCTGCTTTTTTTTTTTTAATATTTTTATTTATTTCTAGGAGAGAGAGAGAGACAGCGTGAGCAGGGGAGGGTCAGAGAGAGAGGGAGACACAGACTGAAATAGGCTCCAGGCTCTGAGCTGGCAGTCAGCACAGAGCCCGACGCGGGGCTCGAACCCACGAACCGCGAGATCATGACCTAAGCGAAAGTCGGACGCTTAACCGACTAAGCCACCCAGGCGCCCCTTTCAGCTGCTTATTAAATGCAGGTATAGTATTTTTTAGTTCTAGCGCTTTCATTTAATTCTTTTTATATAGTTTTTAAAAATGTTTATTTATTTATTTTGAGAAATAGAGAGAGTGGGGAGGGCCAGAGAGAGAGAGAGAGAGAGAGAGAGAGAGGGAGAGAGGGAGAGTCCCCAGCAGCCTCCACACATAGCACAGAACCTGAGGTGGGTCTTGATCTCACTAACCATGAGATCATGACCTTAACCAAAATCAAGAGTTGTACACTTAACTGATTGAGCCACCCAGTTTCCTCTTTATATAATTTTCAGTGCTCTAATAAGATTATACCTAATGTTATCTAGTTTTAAATTACAGATATTTTACAGTCCATGCCTTAAAATTCCAGTATCTTAGTCATCCGTGGACCACTGTTCTTGCTTTTTTACTCATTTGTTCTTCTTGGCATATTTTCTTTTTTCTTTTTCCTTTTTTGTTTTCATCATAGTAAATATATGTAACATAAAATTTGTCCTTTTAAATATTTTAAGTGTACAATTCATTCATTATAAGCCCAATGTTCAATCGTCACAGTATCTATTTTCAAACATTTTTATCATACAAACAGAAGTTCTGTGTCTATTAAGCAAAAACTCTCCATTCTATCTACCCCTCACCTCTTGTAATCTCTAATCTATTGTCCATGTTCATGAACTAAATAAGCCATACCTTTGTCATTTTTTGTCTGGCTTATTTCACTTAGCATAATGTTGTCAAAGTTCATCCATATTGCAGCATGTATCAGAACTTCATTCCTTTTTTGACTGAATAATATATCATTGTATGTACATACCACATTTTATTTATCTCTTCTTTTGTTGATGGACACAAGAGTTGTTTCCAACTTTTGAACAATACAAATAATGCTGCATTGAACATTCAGGTACAAGTATCTGTTGAGTCTCTGGGATATACATCCAGGACTGGAATTGCTAGGTCATGTGGTAATTCTATCTACCTTTTTGAGGAACACCAAACTGTTTTCCAGACTGGCTACACCATTTTACGTTCCCATCTGCAATGTATGAGAGTTCCCCATTTCCCTAAATCCATGCTGTCTCTTATTGTTGTTGTTGTTGTTGTTGTTATTATTATTATTATTATAGTTGTCTGAATGGGTGTGAAGTAGTGTCTCATTATAGTCTGTATTTTCTTTATCTTAGTAACTAATGATATTAGGCATCTTTTTATGTCCTTATTGACTATCTGTAGATCTTCTTTGGTTAAATGTCTATTCAAGTCTTTTGCACATTTCAGTATTGGATTATTTATTGTTAAGTTATAGGAATCTTTATAAATTCTAGACCTTAAACCCACACACCAATACCACTATCATGAAACTTTTCCACCATGTTTTGCTCTAGGAAACTTACAGTTTCAAGTCTTCAAATCTTTAACACATTTTGAGTTGATGTTTGTGTATGGTTTAAGATGATGGTCCAGGTTCACATAGGGATGTCCAGTTTTTCCAGCATTATTTGTTGCAAAGACTGTCCCCTCAAAATATATATCCTTAGTACTCTTGTCAAAAATCAGTTGACCTTGACTGTAGATGGGTGAATTTTTTTTTTGGTCTCTCTATTCTCTTCTCTTAGTCTATTTTCTGTCTTTATATCAATACCAAACTTTTAATTCCTAAAGTTTTATAATATGTTTCTAAAATGGGCAGTGTGAGACTTCTAACTTTGTTCTTTTTTTCCTCAAGATTGTTTTGGCTTTTCAGAATCCTTTTGGTTACATAAAAGTTTTAGATTTTGTTTCTATTTCTATAAAAGTTATCATCGGGATTTTGATAGGGATTGCATTTTATCTGTAGATCACTTTGGGTAGTGCAGCTATATAAAATATGCCTGATTTGTTATTGGCTTCACAACAGTCAATTGAATGATGTTCCTTAAGTTAACTAGTCCTATGTGGCTAAAATTGTCTAGTCTTCTTATAGAAAATAGTGCTGCTATGTCTATCCAAATTACTTCCAAAAGATAAGTAAATCTATACTTTTGATAGTGTCAAATTGCCTCCTAGTGAGGTTGTTGCAGTTGTATTCCTTTCATCATTATGTGTCAGTGCCTGTCTGAATACCTCCCTTTAACACACTGTGTTGTTGTTCTTTTTGACCTTTGTCAATCTTATGGGTAAATGTTATCTCAGAGCAAGGATGCTTCTAATAAACTCTATTTATTCTGTAATAAAAATTATACCAAAAGATAATGCAATGGTTAATGTATGCTGGGCATTAAGTTCTTTATAATTCTTAACTCTTAATGCTCAGGTCTACTTTTTTTTTTTTTTTAAATTTTTTTTTTAATGTTTTATTTATTTCTAGGAGAGAGAGAGAGAGACAGCGCGAGCAGGGGAGGGTCAGAGAGAGAGGGAGACACAGAATCTGAAGCAGGGTCCAGGCCCTGAGCTGGCAGTCAGCACAGAGCCCGCCGCGGGGCTTGAACCCACGAACCGCGAGATCATGACCTAAGCGAAAGTCGGACACTTAGCCGACTAAGCCACCCAGGCGCCCCTGCTCAGGTCTACTTTTGAGTAAGCATTGGTTTATTGCTATTTTACAGTGAGAAAACTGAGGCAAAATGATTAGCTAATCTCTCCAAGGTCCTCAGAAGTGAGGACACAACTATAACAGGAAATCTGACTTTAGACTCTGTGTTCTTCATAGGGCGGCAGGAACCCAGATAATAATTCTAGGCATAATTTCAATATAAGAATTTCTTTCTTATAGTACAAATAAGGTATATATAACCATCTATACACTTTCTTCCTTTAAGAACCAAATGTATTGTTAGAAATCATTAGAACACCCACATTGTATTAATTTCCTGTGGCCGCTGTCATAAATTTCCACAAACTGGTGGCCTAAAACAACAGAAATTTCTTCTCTCCTCATTCTGGAGACCAGAAGTATACATCAGTACTGGCAGGGCCATACTCCCTCTGAAGGGGAATATGTTCCTTGCCACTTCCAGCTTCTTGTGGCTCCTGGCATATTTTGACTTATGGCTACATCACTCCAGTGTCCGCCTTCATGGTCATATTGCCTACTCTTCTGTATGTCTTCCCCTCTGTGTGTTGCTCTGTTCTCCTCTGCCTCTCTCTTATAAGGTTACTTGTGATTGATTTAGGACTCATTTAGATTATCCAGGATAAGCTCCTCCTCTTAAGATCTTTAACTTAATTACACCTTTTCCAGTATGATGTACTATTCATTCTTTTTCTTTTCTTTTCTTTTCTTTTTTGAAACATTCACAGGCCCAGGGGATTAAGATATGTGCAAACCTTTTGATGGAGGGGGTCATCTTTTCTTAAAATTTTAATTAATTAATTTTAGAGAGAGTTGGAGGGGGGAGGGGAGAGAGAAAGAGAGAGAGAGGGAGAGGGAGAGGAAGGAAATCCAAGCAGGCTCCATGCTCAGCCTGGAGTCTGATGCCAGACCAGATCCCATGACCCTAGGATCATGACCCAAGCTGAAATCAAGAGTAGGATGTTAAATTGACTGAGTCACCCAGGCACCCCATGAGAAGGGGTCATCTTTTAACCCACTAAGCACATTTTCCATTTACCTGAAATAACTTGAGCCTCTTCCTTCCTTCATTCATCCATCCATTTACTCTTAAATATTCATGAAAGGTTTGCTGAGTAGTAGACATTGTTCAATGTGCCAAGGAAATAGAACAGATAAGAACTGTGTCTTCATAGTGCTTACATTTTAGCTGAAGGGGCTAGATAGAAAAGAAATATATGAGTAAATATGTTGAGTGCCATCACATGATAAATCCTATGGGGGAAAAAAAGAAGGTTAGGGGAAATGGGGTGGGAAAATGGGGTGGAGATTTTAAGTATGGTAGTTTGAGGAGCTCTCTCTGAGAAGGCTGACAAATGGCTTATCCAAAAGACATCAGGTTTGAATCCCTAGGACTTGTAAATCTTACCTTATATGTCAGTCTTTCCTAGGGATCTAAAGTAGGGGAGATTATCCTGGATTATCCTGATAGGTTCTAAATGTTATAACAAATGTCTTTGTAAGAGAGAGACAGAAGATTTCATATAGACAGAAGAGAGTGCAATGTGACCATAGAGGCAGAGACTTGCTTGACAAGCCACAAGCCCAGCTTCCATGAGCCGCTGGAAGATATAAGGAAAGGATTTTCCCCAGAGCCTTTAAAAGGAGTATGCCCCTGCTGACACCTTGATTTTGGCCTCATGATTTTGGAATTCCAAGAACTGGGAGAGAATGAATTTCTACTGCTCTAAGCCACAAGGTTTGTGGTGATTTCTGACAACAGCCACAGGACAGTACCACACTGAGATCAGCACTCATCACTAAAGAAGTTGATGGAGCAAGCCATACATGTATCTGGGGACTGAGAACTCCTGGCAGAGAGAAAATTCATGTCCATCAGCCTTGAGGTGGTAGCATGCCTACCATGACTGAAGAAATATTAAGGGGGTCACTGAGGCTCAAGCACAGTGAGTGGGGAAAAGATACTCAGAGATTAGACCAGAGAGGTCAGAGGACTCGACTTGGTGATAATGTTCACTTGCACTGCCTGTGAGATTAGAAATCCCTAAAGGGTTTTAAGCACAGGGATGATATAGTCTGTTCCTTTTCTTGGGCAGCTCCCCATTTATACCAAAGAAAACCAGGATCATTCTGTCTGTGGTATTGGTAATAGACAACAGGGGGCTAAAAGAACCTAATGCTTAGGTTTAGTAGACAGCTGATACTCTGAGTCTAGAGTGTATAGGTCTTCATTGGTGATAAATGCTTCTAAGTGTTATAACACTGAAAGCATGCTTTAAAACCTTTCATCATAGGAGGTAAGATGTTATATATCTATTAGTTCAATTTCATCAAGGAGCAGTTAGTTTTAGTAATAGCAAATACCTTTTACACATGAAGGGTGGTAACATTTACTTCAAGGGCAACTACTAGTGTTTCAGAGATCATTATCGCTGGTCCACACCAGAGGGAGGTTCTGCAAATGGATGTTAGAAGGGAATTTTCATGGGTGAATTTAGTGGCTTCATGTTAAGCATAACAGGTATGCCTGTAAATTAGGTGTGAACTTAGTTGTATTCAACATGTATGGATTGGTAAACTGTTTTAGACTTCTTACTTGTGCTTAGATAGGATGATAGAGTCAGGGAAACTTTTTACTCCTCACCTTTCAGAATGCCACTTAAAGCATAATCCTAATGTAGTCATGGGTAAAAATATTTAGGTGGGCTGTTTCAAATATTAGATTAACTGAGTCCTGCTTCTAAAATATTGTTGATAAAGAAAAACCTTTTCTGCAAAAATGGTTGCTTAATCTCAAAAAGCATGTAGCTGGGAGTTCATCAAGCTGATAAGAACAAGGTATATGAGTGTTTTTATGCCCACTTTCCAAAAGATTTGACTTATAAATGGCAGCGGCAGAATTTTGTCTGTGATTTGTTTTCACTGAAAACAAGGTAGTGTGATTATAAGAGAGGAGGTATCTTTCATCTTCTTTAGAAGCAACTTAGGTTCAAGAGAGTATTTTAATGAAGGTTTCATAGCACAAGTCCCCATGCTGAAGATATTCCACTTTGGACTGGAAGGTGTCCCCTCAGTTTAAAAATGTAGATTCAGATTTTATTTTCTTTCCACATGATACCTGGATATTAGATGCTATCTATTATCTGTCAAAGAATCACTCTGATTGGCATCTAAATAATTTTCCTAAGAATATTTTCATACAAAACTTAAACAAAAAGTAGATCCCTTCTTACTAAAAAGTGTTCTTTAGACTTTAAAGCATGCAAAATGTTAGAGGGCAGATAAGTTTTCCTCATCTTATATATGAGATAATAATGATCTAGAAAGAGTGTCACAAAACTTAAAAAAGAATGCTTTGTTGGAGGAAAGATATTCCAATGCATATATTCCTTATACTGTATATAAAATCAATACAGAATATTAACTGTTATATTCTGACATAGCGATGAAACAATAATTTCAAAACCCATACATACAGAATCATTTAAAATATTCTCAGATCATAAAATTAATTCTGATCATTCCCTAGTCTTTTTTCCTTTACATATTTGGATTTGAAATACAGAAATGAAGTTGTGGGAGAGTGCAAAATCATGGATCCCTGACATATATTCTTACATATGTACAATGTATTCCACAAGTCATGCTTTGCCCTAGTTACAGGAGGGAATCTTTCCAAATCTATGCTTTAATAATTCTAATTTACATTGTAATAATACTTCAAATTCATTTTCTTAACAATAGGCACAATTTGTGAATTATCTACTTTGTTTATATAAATAGTTTAATCCCTAAAATAATCTCGAGTGCAGGGGTCCAGCCTCTGCAAGCCAGGGTTGACCCAGACAGTGATGGTTGGAGTTGGCAAAGAAGACATGGAGCCAGTCTCTTCAGGTGGACTTCTCAAATTTATTTTTCAGCTTAGGGTTTTATATAGCAAATCCAAATAATCATGCTTAAACAATTTACATTTTTTGAATACAGTCATAGGACTTAACATTTCTAAGTTTTCTTGGCAACAGTGATTTCACGGTACATGATTTCCACTTCAACCAATAAAATTTAACCAGGTAGTCATAACAAAGTTCTAAATATTCTTTACTACTATGGCAGGGTATCTAAGGATAAGTGAAGCATATTGCCAGAATACATGAGCTCACAGTGCCCTTTAATTGTTTACATTCAGTGGGCATGCAAAAACAGGATATACTTGTACCCGCGGTTGTAGGTAATAGACTCTCACAACCCCTTACTAAGAAAGAACAGTGTCAACATTTATCATAGATGACGTATGGAAATGTTTTATGTGGATCAACTAGAATTTGGACTCTGCATTTACCAATCTCATTCTTTGGCCAGAACAATCCATAGTTGCCTTACAGGCTTGAGGTCAGCAGACAAATATTTCTCTAACACTTTTCCGAGAAACCCCTCCAAAACTAGTAAGTCTTGTTTTTGTCTCTGCTTATGGCATAATATGTGTTCTTACTGGCAATTAGACCCACACAAGGAAAATGAATTCTAGGTCTCTTATAGACTCCATGCATAACGGACTGTCCACTTTTGCTAATTGCTACAATATTCATTAGACAACATCTGATTGAGGGGGTGGACATGATATTTAGGTACATTCCATTTTGGAGGAAGGGGGAACTTTGGGCGATTCTGGTTTCATATTAACCCTAGAATAGACTAACAGCAGAAGTGAGAGTAAAAGGGGCGCCTGGGTGGCTTAGTCGGTTAAGCGTCCGACTTTCGCTTAGGTCATGATCTCGCGGTTCGTGGGTTCGAGCCCCGCATCAGGTTCTGTGCTGACTGCCAGCTCAGAGCCTGGAGCCTGTTTCAGTCTGTGACTCCCTCTCTCTCTGACCCTCCCCTGCTCACGCTGTTTCTCTCTCTCTCTCTCCTAGAAATAAATAAAACATTTAAAAAATTAAAAAAAAATAAGAAGTGAGAGTAAAAGGTACAGACTAAGTAGAGAAGAAGAATTCTTCAGGGGGTTCTTCTGACTGCCTTGCAGTCTTTCCCCACAGGTTTTTCCTTGGGCCTTGCCATCAGGGATGACCTGTGCAGTTTCAGTCTCCGGCACTCGAGACTACACGTTATTTTTCATAGGAGGAAATTCAGGTTAAAATGAGAGAAATAGCATGCTCAGGTCCACGTAGCTAGAAGGTGGTAAAGGCAGAACTATACCCAAATTTTCTCTCTGAAAAGTGTCTCTATGTTCTCTTCATTAAATCATAATGGCTAATTATAATAATCCTGAGAAGTGGACAGAGAAGTTAGTGTTATTCATAATCCATATGTGAAGAAAATGAGATCATGTCTTAAATGGCAGAACTAGTTAATAGTAGAACTGGCCTTTAACTGAGACTCACACTTGCTGAGTGATGCTCTTTCCTTTGGACCCTTCAGTGGCTCAGTTTATGATGCATACTTTCACTTTTCTTACCATCTCAAAGTAGGCACTCTGTAAAATTCTCCCTTCAATTTCCACTCCTGAATACTTATGAATAAAATGACTTTTAAATCTCTGATTAGATAGGGAAATCTCTACAGTTCACTTTCTTACTCATTTTATCTTCTCAAGCTTTGCAAATTTGAGAAAATCCATTAGACAAATACATTGAGCAAAGTCACTTTAATCCACTTTCTTTAAACAAGGATTTTTATCCAACAAAGTAGAGAATTGGCTCTATCAAACTTTTATTTCACTTTATTGTGAATCCTCTAAAAATGCCCCTAATTTCCCTGAGGATATTGGTTTACAGATGGTGTATTTTTCTTTATGTAACCATGCACGATTAAGGGGATACATGGGGTTTTTTTTAGAGAGCTCTCCAATGTAAAAAGTAAACTTCATTTCATTTATACATATAAACATATGGTTTATCGTCATGTTGCACTAAATGCTCTTTTAAGAATGAAATCGAAAACTTCAGACTGATTTCTCAAAATCATGATAAAATCTCTTGCTTTTTGGAAATTTATATAAGTTAATCATACTTGATTTTTAGTTGATGCAAAAGAGGTAAAGCAGGAAGAAGGGAGGAGGAGAGGGACAGAGAAAAGAAGGGCAAATAGGGAGAAAGAGAAGTAGCAGCAAAAATAAATATATGTGTGTGTGTGTGTGTGTGTGTGTGTGTCTACGCATGTATACCTACGTATATATGTAAATATATGCATTTTTAAACTAAAGTAATATAATACATATTATATATTTTATGTACTATATAAAAAGGCATGTGTAAATATAACTGTTAGCACACTTTTGCATCCTGTCAAACGGTTATCTGAAAGACATTTATCATTGTAGTGGGCAGAACTCTAAAATGGTTTGCAAGGTTTCTGGCTTCTGTACAGTCCCTTCTACCTGAGTACATGAGTGGGGCCTCTGAATAGATGGGCTGTCACAGTTGCAATCAGGTTACATTATATGGCAAAGGTGAAGGGAATTTGCAACTGTAATTAAAGTTCCAACTCAGTTGATTTTGAGTTAATAAAAAATTACCCTCGGTGAGCTTAACTTAATTAAACAAACATCCTTAAAACGGGGAGTGGGCCCTCCCCAAAGAGAGAGACTCTCCTGTTGGCTTTGAAGAAGTAAAGCATGTGTGAGAGGACAGGACAGGACTTGTGAGAGGGTCAGGTGGCAAGAAACCAGGAAGTTTCCTAAAGGACTCAGAGTAGCAGCAAGAGAGCAGGACTTCAGTCCCGTAACTGCAAGGACCTGAATCAGACAACACTTGTGGAGACTTTGAACTCCAGAAAGGAAAAGCCCAGAGCACATCTAGACTGCAACCTGTGAGACCCTTATCAGAGGACTGAGTCAAGCTGTGCCTGAACTCCTGACCCACGGGAACTTACAAAATGTGTGTTGTCTTAAGCCACTGCATTATGGTAGTTTGCTACACAGCAATTAAAAATAATAAATGGAATGATTTAGCCGAAAATAATATATGCCACATATTCTTGTAGAATCTTACGAATGCTCTCTGGAGTCTAGGTTGAAGTAGATACATTACTGTAGTTCTTTCAATTATAAAATTCTGGTCTATAGGAGGGAAGACTCATAAACTCAAATGCATGCAGGATTTGTGTTGTGATGCAGAGTGTGAAGCAGTCCTGGAATGAGACACTGCTGCTACTTCAGACACACCTCCCGTGCCTAGTTACAGTTTTTAAGATACTCTTTAGGCACAGTGAAATGACCAAAAACACTCTATGGCTACATAAATCTCTTTTTTTTTTTTTTACAAATAGTTTATTGTCAAATTAGTTTCCACATAACACCCAGTGCTCATCCCCACAAGTGTCCTCCTCCATGCCCATCCCCCTTCCCCCACATCCATCAGTCCTCACTTTTTGTCAGCATTCAAGAGTCTCTCATGGTTTGCCTCTCTCCCTTTCCCCCACCATTTCCGCCCTTCTTCTCCCCCTTGTTCCTCCGTCAAGCTCCTCCTAATCCTCCTATACGTGCAAACATATGATATTTGTCCTTCTCTGCCTGACTTATTTCGCTCAGCATAACACCCTCAAGGTCCATCCATGTTGCTACACATGGCCAGATTTCATTGTTTCTCATTGCCATGTAGTATTCCATGGTATGATAAACCACATCTTCTTGATCCATTCGTCCGTTGATGGACACTTAGGCTCTTTCCATGCTTTAGCTATTGTGGAGAGTGCTGCTATGAACATTGGGGTCCATGTGCTCCTATGCCTCAGCATTTCTGTATCCCTTGTAAATTCCTAGCAGTGCTATTGCTGGGTCATAGGGGAGTTCTATTGTTAGTTTCCTTAGGAACCTCCACACTGTTTTCCAGAGGGGCTGTACCAGTTTACATTCCCACCAACAGTGTAGGAGGGTGCCCGTTTCTCCACATCCTCGCCAGCATCTCGTGTTCTCTGATTTGCTCGTTTTAGCCACTCTGACCAGCATGAGGTGGTATCTCAGTGTGGTTTTGATTTGTATTTCCCTGATGAGGAGGGTTGCTGAGCATCGTTTCATGTGTCTGTTGGCCATCTGGATGTCCTCTTTGGAGAAGTGTCTGTTCATATCTTCTGTATGGCTACATAAATCTTGTGGACCAAGAGACCCTGGTCTAGGATCTCCCACTGAGGAGAATGATTAATGGACAGATAGTTGGCTTTGTATTTCATGTCTGTAATATAAATTTAAATAAAATTTAAAGCAGCTCAGTCTTTTGGTGCAGACAACTAAGAAATCCAGTATACAGACATTTATTAAATGTCAAGTGGGTGGGCAGTGTCTCTTTTTTATACAGGCACTGAGTCTAAAAATAGCAAGAGTAGGGGAGAAGCAGAGAGAGGAAGACAGAGAATTCCACGTTGGTTCCATGCTGTCAGCACAGAGCCTGATGTGGGGCTCTAATTTATGAACCGTGAAATGATGACCTGAGCCAAAATCAAGAGTCAGACACTTAACTAACCGAGCCGAGGAGGTGTCCCTAACTTTTTTTAATTCACAGTTAATTGGCTGTGTTTCTTTCAACAATTTAAGTTTAACTTCTAAATTGTATTGGCAAAGGATAAAGTGATTACCTTGATTAGAATCATAAAGACAATTTCCTTTGTGAAACTCAATTAACTATTTTTTTTTTCCTTTCTCCTAAAATCATTTTCATATTGTTTGGATGCCTCCTGGATCAGCTGGTGTCTGTGACTTTTGTTATGCAACCAACATGTTTAATTAAGTTATTTTAATGAATTAAATTATGCTGTGGCTTTCTAGCATTTTTTTGCCCAAATCCTCACTGTTTTTTTTTTAAATCTGATTTATCACAGATGTATGATAATGTCAAGAATGAAAAGGGATTTTTAAAAATGTTTTTATCAGAATTCTTTAAGAATTATTATAGAGCATTTATTTGCTGATATTTAGTAAGTACTAAATTAATAGGTGTATAGGACTTAAAGCTAAGTACTATATGTGGTTAATGCATGTTTTTTTCTCTCTTCGCTTCCAGACAATTTTCTTATTTTCTTCAAGCTGTTATTTAAATTCTAGTTAGTTAAAATATATGGTAAAATTGGTTTCAGGTGTAGAGCTTAGTGATTCATCACTTACATATAATACCAGTGCTCATTCTAGGCAATTTCTTTTAAAGAATCTGTTTTATACATGCATGGGGTCTAAAAGCCTGCTTATGTTGATTATGCTATGATTGCTTTGTAAATCACTCTTTCAGGAGGATGCTGATACTTAAAATGCAACGGAACCACTATTTCAAAATTTTCACATAGAGTCAGGCAATAATATCTATTGAACAAATAGATTGTGTATTTAAAAGGTATGTGAATATATGATGTATGTGATTTTCCATTTCGCAGTTTTTTTCATTTTGAGAAAATGGTGCAACTGCATTGGAATCTATTTTCTGGCTTTTATTGCTATGGAAAATATGTCTTAGCACTCCATTTTTTATTTAAAAATTTTTTAATATTTATTATTGAGAGACAGAGCATGAGCATGGGAGAGTCAGAGAGGAGGGGAGACAGAATCCAAAGCAGGCTGCAGGCTCTCAGCTATCAGCACAGAGCCAGATGCGGGGCTCGAACTCACAGACTGCAAGATCATGACCTGAGCTGAAGACAGAGGTTTAACTGACTGAGCCACCCAGATGTCCCTAGCACTTCCCTTCTTTATGAAATGCTTCCTAAATGATTATAAGGATCTTCCAAGATGTTCCATTCCTAGAATCTTACCTTCTCTCCCATCTCTCTGTGCCAGCTATCGCTCCAATGATAAAGGAAATGAAAGAAGATACCACCAAATAAAAAGAAAGGCAGAGAAAGACAAAAAGAAATGCAGAAAGAAAAAAAACACAAGAGAATGGTAAAAACAAAACAAAATAAGAGGCTTAAGGAAGCAACGAACAACTTAGAGGAACATGGGGAAAAAAAGAAACAGATATAGGAAATTAAAGCATGCTGTTTATACGCAGGGTCTTAGCAGCCCAAGGATTTTACTTCTGTGTTCTGGTTTCTGCTTAACCGGACAGTATAAATAAAAATTACTTTCTGTCAATAGTATGCATAGATATTCTTAGATAATCTAAGTTCATAATTTAGTCCTTGACTCATCCCTTTTGAACAACTAGGGACAGATAAGGAACAGAGTTCTTCAGAGCAGTTTAGGTTATCACAAGCTTCTTTATGGAGGCTACATAGGACTTTAACGAAAGATAAATGTTATTCTTGAGCCAGAGACCCTATCTTACCACACTGCATCTTGAGCAGGTTAGAAGGTCATCTCATGGTTCCTTTATTCTCTGACACTAACATCTCAGAACTCAGAAAATTTCTTAGAAGATGGCTATCAAAAATATGTGCCCTGAGTAGAAGTTCTTAAATACTATTCATTAGACTCTTTTGGGGGAACTGTTAAAAAAATTCAGCTGCCTTGGTTCTGCCCAAGACACATAAACCTCAGAATTTTTGAGGAGGAATCTAGGGTGTTTGTATTTTTTAAAACTTCCCAAGCGATTCTACTGTTCATCTTGAATTGATTCTCAATCAATCAAGGACATCCTTATCCCTATATCTGCATTTTCTCAGTAACGTCTTGCTTCTCAAAATCACTGCTCTTTTTCCCAGACACTATAATCTTAGAGAAAATTCCTGATTACAACTCCTATTATATGGGCCCTTATGAATATAACAATTATTTGTAAAGAGTTGTTTTAAAGTGTACTCATCAGGCAAGTTGCTCATGGTGGTAGGTGACATTGTGGGATATTGTGGTCAATGATGAATATTTGTTCAATACACTGAAAAATGACAAGGCGTAAAAATGGGCCATTTATATTTTCAATTTAGTATTATCAAATTATATTAAAAGTTTTTATTCTTCATTAGCAATGGATGGCTTAGTGGTTTAACCTACTCTTAGAAAAGAAGTATACCATTTCTTAGAACAGATAAGATATTTCTTACTAGCTGACTTGTTGATAATGTTTTCAACTGGATCATTTCTATTGCATACACACATGCTGTCTTTCTCATCTTAAAACAAAATGTTTCTTGACCCTACCTCATCTACTTCTAGTGACTCACATTTCTCTGATCCCTTCTCCAGCGAAACTTCTCAAAAAGATATGTAAACCTGCTCACTCTTGTTTCCCTTGGCCTTTTTCCTCTGGAACAAACTCACCTACTCACAACTCCTTTCTTGGAAATGTCATTAATGCCTTTCAGTTTATAATACTTGTAATATATAGAGGGTTAAGTTCGAGGACTCTCTTACTGACCGATCACCATTTTTTAAGATAGAGCTGATCTCTGTCTCCTCCTTGAAATATTTTCTTCGCCTGGCTTCTAAGACGCAATCCATGCTTGCACTTTTCTCCTACCTCACAAGTCACCCTTTCAGTTCACTTTGTTTGGTTAACTATCCCTTCTTTTATCTCCAACCTCTAAATGTTGATGTGCTTCGTGGCTTAATTCCACAACCTCTTCTTTTTGCCCTTTGTTTTCATACGTTGGTGATTGTGCCCAATGTCCTTGTCTTAAAAACTATCGTCATTCTTGTGACAACCAAATTTATGTCTCTCACCTAGATGTCTCCTCATTCAATCAACAACTAGTTGTGTCATAATTACAACAAGCACAGTGTGCCCCAGTTAAGCTCCATTCTCCTCTCCACTCCTGAAAGTGATTCCCCTTCAGTGCGCTCCCTCCTTTTAAATGACAATTTTAGCCATTCTTCCAGTTACCCGGATCAAACACTTAGCGTCCTTGATGCCTCTCTTTCTCTCACATCTCACTCCCAATCTGTCAGCAAAATATTTTTGTCTCTATTCAAAATATATTCAGTATATTACTACTTCTTACCACCTCCATTTCTAAGATACTGGTTCAAGCTACCATATTCTCCTAACTCAATAGCCTTCTAAATGTTCCTTATTTCTGCCCATGCTTCCAGTCTATTCTTAGCTTGGTAACCAAAATATTTCTTGAAAACATTTCTCTTTATTATTTCACTTATAGTAAAGCCAACATGTACTAAATGGCTTGTAAGACCCTCATTTCATCTCATTCTCCCTATACTATACCCTAGCTCATTGCCGTACATTTCCAACAGCTCTTTGTTTTTCATAATTCATACCCACCATGACCCTGTCTCAAGGCTTTGCATTTGTTATTCCCTCTGCCTATAATGCCTTTCCTCACACATTTACATGGTTTCAGTACTGTTCAGTTCACTTTTCTAGTAAAGTCTACCCTGGAGACCTTATTTAAAATTTCAAACTCCCTCTCTTCTCAGCGCTCCACCCCTTCCATACTTTATTTTTAGCCATAGTACTTACCATCATCCTATGTGAAGATCTTTTTTTTTTAATTTTAAAGTTTATTTATTTATTTTGAGAGAGGGAGATAGAAGAAGAGAGAGAATCCCAAGTAGACTTCACACTGTCAGCACAGAGCTTGATACACGGCTTGAACTTATGAACCGTGAGATCATGACCTGAGCTGACATCAAGAGTCAGATGCTTAGGACTGAGCCACTGAGGCACCCCAATAGTCGACTGTTTTCTTATGTAAATTATTTTCTGTATTTCTTGGATAGAATATAAGTTCTTTGTTTTATTCATGTTATATTTCCAGCACCTTGGGCATTGCCTGGCACTTATAAATGATTAATAAATCTTTGTTAATAGAATACATCACTTATATATAACCATCACTAGGTTTCTAGCAGTGGAGTTTCTAGCACTAAATCAGAGACTTTATATTGATTTTTTTTTAATGTTTTATTTATTTCCAGGAGAGAGAGAGACAGCGTGAGCAGGGGAGGGTCAGAGAGAGAGGGAGTCACAGACTGAAACAGGCTCCAGGTCTGAGCTGGCAGTCAGCACAGAGCCCGACGCAGGGCTCGAACCCACGAACTGCGAGATCATGACCTAAGTGAAAGTCGGACGCTTAACCGACTAAGCCACCCAGGCGTCCCGACTTTATATTGATTTTTATATAAGGATTCTTAAAGAAACGAAACATGAGTAAATTCCAGGAGCATAGATTTCTTTTTTACACATTCAGTCTACCTACTGGCATTCCATAGGGTCTCTATATTGCCTTGTGCTGTGTTTACAGTTGTACAGAAGTATTGGCGGTTACACAGAAATACTTCCAACTGAGGCTTTAAAAAGAGTCTGCAATGTTTTCTGAAATCCATAACTCTCATTTTCTTCTGTGGTTAATTTCAAAACCCAGAGCTATTATCAAACTTTATAAAGTGTTCTTTTAGCTGGGGGTTGTGTTTCTCTCTCTCTCTCTCTCTCATCTAGTGTGTGGTGTTAAAAAAAAAAAAACCTCTAAAATCTTTTCATCAAATTATACTCTGGGATTCTATTCCTGAGAATATTTTTTACCTAGGTTCCTTTTGTCAGGTGAGGCCAGCTGAAGTTACCATCAATGTAAGAACTAACTGAAACTAGTTTTGAGGTGGTATTTTTATCAGGTTCCCACAAGTGACCAAAAATTCTTGGTGTCACATATTAAGGGTTTCTATGATTCAGACACAGATGATCGAGTTACAATATGGCTCCTGGGGGTGCCAAGAACAGTGTTTGGGTTGGGGTTTTTTTTTCCCTTGGCAGGTGGGAGATAAACTGTTTTTTTTTGCTGCTATTATCAGCATGTTCTCTGATTGTATAATGCAGGTGAGACCATATTCAGGTCACAGAGATGGTTTCATTTGCCTGTATAGCAGAGACATTTATACCTGACTGTGTAAACTAATGTCACCTATTATTGTGTTCATGGGACTTGGTAAGAGGTGGCCACACTGAAGGATGACTTTCATTACAGTTCCTCTTCTGTTGCTCAAGCTATATTGAGAACCTATAACTTTCTTCAGGAACTTCTAATACCTAGTTTAAGTCTATAAACTGTTTCTGAGTGATGGATCTGAAAATAAATTAATTTAGTAATTTTTGTGACCGCTTTCCTGCTTATGAATCACTAAAAATATTGTGGGAAGAGTTTTATACTTCCCAGATTTACCTACCAAGGGAGAAAAATAGAACAGGTGACACTATGTTGGTTTGGAGTATATGCCACTGTAAAAGGACACTCTATGAAAATTAATGACCTGCTAACCTTCCATTGATAGCTTTATGAAGTATGGTAGCAGAGTTATGAAGATAACATTTTTGCTGGTTTCTCTCAATTCTCTATTTGTATTGATTCTTATAATGTGTTCCCTCTTCTTGATGTTCAAAGATATCTTTCAGGTGCAATGGACAGTAACCTGATATAGCTTGATTGAGAGGATTATGATGAAAAACATGGCAATCTAACAATTACATAGTGCTCATTATACAATTCCATAATGCTCAGAATTTATAAGTTATAATAAAGGATTAGTTTGGAATTATTGGAATCTCACAGAAAGTAATGTGTATTAGCTACAATGGCATACATGGCTAGTTACAATTTCAAACTATCAGAATGGTTTTGGCTATATGTATTAACCAGATGGAGCACCTTTGGAAATTTTTTCTCAGGCAAGGGGGTTTGCCAAAGTAAGAAGGTACTTACCTTAACATTGAAGGTAAGTTTGGGAAAATGGAGGGAGATTATTGACAGATGAAAAAGTAAGTGGAGATCGGAGAAATTTCTGGGTAAAAGTGCAGGCATCCTTCAAAGCATGTGATGTAAATTTATTTACAGCCTGTGGGTGCAGGCCAAGCATATTTAAATGTCCTCCAAAGAGTGTGGACATGGGCAATTGATATGCAACAAAATGTTCACATTAGAAGGGCACTAAAATGTGAAAAAAATTAGAAAAGCAAAATTTATCTATGACACAGTTTTGTCAAAAACTTTACCTGGAAGTGAAAATATTGAACAAATTTTTGAGACTGAAGTGGAAGCAATAGATGCGATATGAACAGATTTCTTCACACAATAGACACACCAATAGATATCCAAGACCACTGAAAATGTGTAATAAAACCACAAATGTAAAATTACTACTTGTCAAAACACCCGAGATTTAACAAAAATAAAGACACACGTGCTCTGTTACATTGACTTTACCTAGAGAATGATATTATAGAAGAGTCAGCAATAGAATGGAACTTATATCAGACAAAAGTTGATAACTGCATCACAAAGGCTGTTAATTGAAGCTCCAACGAGACAGTTGGCAGCTTGGTAATGTTTGGCAAAGCTAAGACATACCGAATCACTAATGAAATCTCTCTGATAACATTAACTTAAATGAATTCTCATTCTCAAAAAAACCCATGTTCTTTTTGTGGACTTTAAATTTATTTATATAAATGCATATTCATGGGGAACTTCGACATTTTATTTTTAATTTAATTTTTCATTTTTTGAGAGAGGGAGAGAGAACAAACAAGGGAGAGGGGCAGAAGGAGAGGAAGAGGGAATCTTAAGCAGGCTCTAAACTCAGGGTAGAGCCTGATGTGGAGCTCGATCCCATAACCCTGAGACCATGACCTTAACTGAAATCAAGAGTCAGATGCTCAACTGACTGAGCCAACCAGGTGCCCCAACATTTTTTTTTGTTTTTAAATTTTAGATGTGTTTTCATGTTATCACATAAGCCTGACAACTCATATATCCTAGATTTTATTTTAATGACATTAAAATTAATGTGGTTCTCTTTACCTCTCCTTCTAGAACATGGAACAGTGTTTTGTTTTTCATTTTCTTTTTCAAGAGAAGAATTTCAGAATTTAGTATGACATAGGTCATAGTTCTTTTTTTATATTTAAATTTTTTAATCAGTTTTGTTTTGTTTTTATGTTTATTTATTTTGAGAGAGAGAGAGAAAGCATGAGCAGTGGAGGGACAGGGAGAGAGGGAGAGAGAGAATCCCAAACAGGTTCCGTGCCATCAGTGCAGTGCCCAATATGGGGCTCAAACTCACAAACCGTGAGATCATAATCTAAGCCAAAACCAAGAGTTGGACTGAGCCACCCAGATGCTAGGTTATAGTTCCTTTTTAACAGCAGAATGTTGATACTGCAAGATTCAGTTATACAGAAGTCCAACACACTGTGATAGATTATTCTTTTTTTTGTAAAACCATTTCATTTAGGCTTTTTATGCAAGATGCAATATAGTGATCATAAAGGGTTTCATTTATCTCATGGCACTGTTTTTCATCTCTTCCAGCTTTAGAAGTTGGGATCAATGACCACCCATATTCTCTCTTTAGTTGCAACATCTTAGACATAGATCATAATTTAAAAAGTAGAATTTTAGTCCCTTCACAATAATCATGTTTGAATTTCTTCCCATTTTTGTCTTTAAGCTTTTACCCCCACCCTTCATTTTTTTCTGATCCAAAATACCTGACTACATTAATTCTTCTCCTTATATTATTGCTTCCTCATAACATTTTTTAAAATTTATGTATTTATTTTTGAGAGAGAGAGAGAGAGAGAGAGAGAGAGAGAGAGAGAGAACCAGCAGGGAAGAGGCAGAGAAACAGGGAGTGAGAGAATCCCAAGCAGGCTTCATGCTGTCAGAACCTGATGTCAGGCTCGAAGTCACAAACCATGAAATCATGACCTAAGACAAATCAAGAGTCAGAAGCTTAACCGACTGAGCCATCCAGGCACTACACTTCCTAACTTTTTAATTCATATTGACATAATTGTCCTCTCTGTTATCTAGGTACAAATTTTAAAGTTGTTTTAATGCTCTTGTTTTCCTGTCTTTCACCTCTGAAGTGTGACCAAGATGATCCAGTATCAGTGTCAAGTAATCTTCCAAAGGGCCTCTTGTGGTTTTCTCTTTCTTTCTGACTCATGGGCATGCCGCGTTTGAGTTTCATGACTTTTCACCTAGCCTGTTGTAAAGTTCTCTAAATTGACCTTTTATCTGTACATTTCCTTCACCTCCAATTCTTTCTATGTCACAGGATTCATAGAATAACTGATTGCTCAAGTATTTTAGTTATTTTCCATAGTTTTTAAGGTGATGGGTTCCTCAGCAGAAGTATTGAGTAACCATATCTTTCTCCTAGAACCTATTAAAATCACTCCACAATGACTACCTCTCAGGTTTCAACCTTCTTAGCTTGAAATGCTCAACTCCCAAGTACTATCTCTGTTTTTCCTTAATAAATTTTGTAAAAATATATTTATTCTGTATCATGAAATCAAAGCCGTATGCTTGATTCCATTCAGGATACATAGATAGACACATTTCTGGCCCTCAAGAAGCTTATAGTATTCCAGGGAAGATTAAATACATACTTAAATGACTACATGAAATAAAAACACTTTATCTAGGTTTCAAAGAAAATGGTATATAACAAATATTTATTGAATTCTCACTCTGTGCCTGTCATTATTCTGGATGTTAGGATATTAACATCAAAGCAGAAGTCTTGTCTTAATGGAGCTAACATACCAAAGGGGTTATGAAGATAATAAATAAATAAATAAATAAATAAATAAATAAATAAATAAATAAGAAGTATGTTTCCAAAGGGAGATAAATTATATGGAGACAAACTAGGATAAGGATATTAAAAAGTGACAAAAGGCTTGGGACAGTTCTTTTAGAATGTGAAGTCATGAAAGGCTTCTTAGAAGATAAGGCATGTGAGACACCTCAGTGATTCAGTTGGTTAAGTGTCTAACTCTTGGTTTTAGCTCAGATCATGATCTCACGGTTTGTGAGGTTCAGCCCCATGTAGGGCTTTGTGCTGATAGGACAAGGCCTGCTTGGGATTCTCTCTCCTCCTCCCCTGTTCTTCTCCTGTTTTTGCTGTCTTTCTCTCTCTCTCTCAAAAGAAATAAATAAACTAAATAAATACATAAAAAAGATGATGCATGTGACAGAGACCTAATGAAGTGAGGGAATCCACCATAGGAAGACATAGGAGAAGGACATTCCAGTAAGAGGAAAAACAAATGAAAGGGCCCAAAGTTACAGTAAATCCTGATGTTCAAAGAGCAGCAAGGAGGTAAGTTCATGGAGAGATAAGTGAGTTGCAGCGGAAGGTGTTTGGAAGACAGTCCTGGAGGAGAAGAATACAAGGCTTTACAGTTGCTAGAAAGGACTTAGGTTTTTTGTTTTAAGTGTGATGAAATTCACTTGTATGTCCTAAGCATGAGTATCAAATTATCTACATTAAATTCTGAAAAAAATATTCCAGCTGTCCTATGGAGAAAGATTGGAGAAGGAGTGGAATCGGAAAAACCTGCAAGGAGGCTCTGGCAGAGGTCCAGGCTAGAGACAATGGTGACTCAGGCTCTGGTGGTCATGGAAATGTAAGTGTTATTCTCTTCATTTGAAAGATGCAGCTGAGGAGATTTTCTCAGAGTATATTTGATATATGGTTTGAGAGAAAAAGAAAAATCAAAATAACTCTTGTCTAGAGGAATGGAGGAGAATGATTTGGGAGGACAATATTGAAAGTTCTGTTTTGCACACGTTAAATTTGAGATTTCTGTTGATATACAAGTATAGATATACACTAGGCAGTGGAGTACATCAAGGAGAGTTCAAGGCTGGGGAAAAGAAACGGGGATTCAATAATTATGGATGAGATATCATCCTGTGACTGGATGATATCACTTACCAATGATGGCATGGGTAGAAATGAGAAGAGACCCAAATATTGAGACCAGGGGCCACTGATATTTTGACAAATGGATAAGGATCAATGTCAACAAAAAGGGAATGAGATGTCACTCACAGATCTGGGGATCAGAAAAAACCTTCATGTAAGAGATACCATTTGATCGAGGCCTGAAGTATGGACAGAATTTTCAACAATAATGTTGGTGGGAGGGACTTGAGGCAGCAAGGAGCTGCACGAGCAAAGTTGCATTGATGGAAAAGAGTTGAATGCATTTGAAAAACAAAGCTAAACTGGAGTCATCATTCCCTGAATAAACTCTATACATTGTCACACCCATTCCTCTGCTTGACATTTTATGCATCATGATAGATGTTATTTTTTAATGCTTATATTTAACTTTTTTTTCCATTTAAAGGCAATGAATTAATGCCCACAAACTAAGTTATTGCATCACAGTGGACACAAGCTGCTATTTATTACCACTGACTTTTTACTTTCCAGAAAAGGTGCTTTGCTTAGCCATGAAATGCCAGATGGCAGTGATGTACCAATTATAATTCAAGAAGAAATGTGTATGCAGAATGGAATCGTATATAAATTCATCCGGAAGCCCTGGCTATTATTGTAGAGGAACTCCCACAATTTTTTGTCCTTTAATCTTCCAATTTGATAGTAAGCACATATATCTCCAGGGATTCAATACAAATTAGGCATCATCCATGCCCTCAAGGTGTTTACTGTCTAGTATTGAAAATATATTAAGCACATAAGGTGATTATTATATGAAGCTAACTATGGTTTTAGTGTTTTTACCTGCAGTTACCAATTCCTAGTTCCAGAAGTCTATGATGTTTTAGTCCTTGATATCCTCTTGACAAAAGCAGGCAGCATGTAGGCAGACACAGGTTCAGACCCTGAATCCAGTGTACTTTTGATGACTCCTGGCACAAATGTACTCAAAACACAAGTGCCAGTGTCCTCAATTGGAGATTCTGCCTTCCTTTATCTTCTACTGCTATTTCCCACTGAGTCTTGGAGAACATCTCAATATCCAACCTATCTCTAATAAACCTCTTTTCCCAGGAAGTATGATCCTTTATACACTCCAAATTGGTCACCAGATATTTGCTCATGTTCTAACCACCTTGCATGACTAAACTACTGATGTGGCATAGAATATATCCACACACTGAACTTCTGTCTTGTCCCCATGGCAGTTGTGATCTGTGTGTGATCTGCTTCTAATGTGTATAACCTCCATCACCTTTACCTACTGTATCACCACATGTCATAATGGAACCTACTACCCCACAGGACCAGCTGTGCTCTCAGATTGGTTTTCCTCTACCTGTTCTGGTCTTGGTTCTCTTTTCTCTGTAGCTGGTAGTGTTGAGGTCCCAGGATGCCTCAATCAAAGCCCATTTCCAATTTGACAACAAATATAGAAAAAGTACAAATGTGTTTGAGTTAGACTTATGATCACCTATAATTAAGGTTAGTAATATAAAAGTTGTCTTTGTGTCTTTCTCAAGCCTAGAATACTGAGGACATGAACACTTCAGTCATGCTTGCTCTTCTCTGATTCAGGAGAGGGACACCCTTGAACTTGGGGAGGAGGGTTAAAATCTGGTGGTGATGGGAATCTATAAAAACTATCCCTCTTTGCCTCCACGTGAGATATTCCTCTTTTTTAAAAAAAATGTTAATTTTTTAAATTTATTTTTGAG
The DNA here is from genome assembly GCA_017311185.1 of Proteles cristata cristata. NCBI lineage: Eukaryota > Metazoa > Chordata > Mammalia > Carnivora > Hyaenidae > Proteles > Proteles cristata. The sequence goes on from JAESUZ010004636.1 coordinate 531,970, forward strand.
AGACACAGAGAGAGAGAGAGAGAGACAGACAGACAGACAGACAGACAGACAGACTGTGTGAGCAGGGGAGGGTCAGATAAAGAGGGAGATACAGAATCTGAAGACAGGCTCCAGGCTCGGAGCTAGCTGTCAGCATACAGCCTGATGCGACGCTCGAACTTATGAAGCATGAGATCATGACCTGAGCCAAAGTCAGAGGCTTAACCAACTGAGCCAGCCACGTGCCCCAAGATATTCCTCTTTTTGAGTGTGCTGTAGACCCTCACACTTATTTTTCTTTGTTATATAGGGACCTCCAGGAATCAGGCACAAATAGGGACTGGTGGCCCTGTTTTCTTAGTTCACTTTCTACTTGTTTCTTTCAATAATGTGTCCCAAGAAGGAAGCTAAGAAAACAGCTTATGCCAATCTCTTGTGCTAGTTCCTTTAATTACATACAATTTGAATTGGATATAAATATAATGGCAGTAAGCATAATTTAATTTGAACATCTAATTGCTCACAGCAATATTATGCTTTTACCAAACTTTCCCAACATGCACACCTCATTCTATTTTCAGCTAATCTCAATGCTGTCACTGAGATGCTCCTGCTCTGCAGTGTTGCTTGGGGCTGTGCTTCCCACCTCTCCCACTGCACCTGTCCTTGCGCTTTGTTATTATACAATTTTTGGAAATTCAATGTCCTTATTTCCACTTCCTGCTCCCGTTCTCACAAGGGCTCTATTCCCTACTGTTTCTCACTCATTAGTTTTCTGAACAGATTTTTCAATGAAGTCTTTGATGATTCTCTAGAGGCAGCCCGTCCTTTCTTCTTGTCACTGCCACCTCGCTGGGATCTTATCTCCATGGGCAAAGCTAATGACATTCTGCAACATAAGGCACTGATGGAGAATGTAGCATTGGATCTAGGATTTCAAGATTTGATAAGATTTTTATAGATGGAATTCAAAGTGAAGATGTTATAGGCAGAAGAAGTGGCAGAAGTACTGTATTTTCTGGCAAATCTAGTTTTTAGTACACAGCACATTTTTATTGTGGTAAAAAGTACATATGAAATCTACCCTCTTAAATTTTAAGTGTGCAGTACCATATTGTTAACTATAAGCACAATTTTATTTTATTTTATTCAAAAAATTTCAAGTTTATTTGTTTATTTTGAAAGAGGCAGAGATGGTGTGAGCAGGGGATGGGCAGAGAGTGAGGAAGACAGAGAGAATCCCAAGCAGTCTCCACACTGTCAGCACAGAGCCCAACGTGGGGCTCCAACCCACATACCGCATACGCACAATTTTCTGTAGCAGATCTCTAGAATTTTTTTTGTCTTGCATGATTGAAACTCTACAAACATTAAAGGGCAACTCTCCATTCCTTCCTCTCCCCAGCCCCTGGAAACCACCATTCTATTTTCTATTACTATGAGTTTAACTTTATTAGATAACCATGCAAGTTTAATCATATAGTATCTATACTTCTGTGATCGGCTTATTTCACTTATATTATCCTCAAAGCTAATCCATGTTGTAGCATATGGCAGGATGTCTTTACTTTTTATGAATAATATTCTGTTGTATGTTTTCTTTATTGATTTTTTTTTATTAATGGACATTAGTTTGTTTAGGACAAAAGCTGTTCTGCAAAAACACTATTCAGAATCACTGCAAATGAAGTTACCATTTTTATAGGCCAAAGCAGTTTAATATCCAGTAATTTAACATGATTCAGTATACTAGATAGCCACTCTAAGAATGAGACACTAATATAAATTCAAAAATAATAAAGTGCAGACCTGAAGCACATTGCTCCATGGCAAACTGTGTTTCTTCAGTAGTTGTAAGTCTTTAACTAGCGAGAGGAGCAGTTCCCAAACTGCTGCACATTAAAATCACCAAAGGAACGTGTATAGACATCAATGCCAAAGATGTCCCCAGAACAAGTAAGTAATAATGGCTGGGAGTGAGACCCAGGAAGCAGTATTCTTTAATGTCCCAAGCTTATTCCAAAATGTTCCAATGCTTGTGAGTCACATGAAAGGAAATTTACCTTTTCAAGACCTTTATATTCTATTAATGGATGTAGGGAGAACAGTGATTTCACATAATTAGTTAAGATTATTGGAGAAGAATTATTCTTTATTTCATCTCACCATTCTAGAATGTGTATAACTACACATTTATCTATTTTTGTTGTTGTTACAGAAGATAAGGTCAGGAGAAGACACATTTGGGCTTAGCTCTGGGCCATCTTTTTCTGTCATTGTTGCCTTTCACTTTCTTCCTCAGAAACCAGAGCAATTGTAAGAGCAATAGAGAAAATGTATTGAGCTCAAGCTATGTAATGTACTTAATCTTTACCAATAATATGGCATAGATATTTCTCATTTTACAGGTGAGGAAACTGTTCTATAGAGGTAAAGAGCAGTTAAGGTAGTAGAGTTACAATTTTACATGGGAACCTGGACTTGGATCATGGACAAATAATCACTGTACACTGTGCTGCCTTTTAATTGAAACTGGATTTTACTTTGTGTGTGTGTGTGTGTGTGTGTGTGTGTGTGTGTGTGTGTGTGTGTGTGTCTTGGCTTAGCCAAAGGAGTATGCTTTTAGTAACATAAGATACCCAAATCACATCAACCTTACATGACCTTATGAACTTTCCAAATCCCATCTTCTAATTATTCCTCATTACCATGCACCATGGCACATCCTCATTAAACATATAAATTCCCTTAATCCAACAGGTCATAGCACTCACATTTATCTTTTGTTCCTTTATTACACTTTTGCATAATTCTCTAATCATCTTAAGGAACATTTAACATAGCATTTAAGAAATCTGGAGGCATGCCAAGACAGGGTCCTAGTGCCCTAGTGCTTTTCCTTGCCTCATTGGACTATTCATTTTGACACATCTGGTTCAAGTCACAAGCCACAGGATTACAGCAATTATAGTTTTTTCCACAGCAAATTGGTATTTGCATACAGCTTATTCTTCATTTTCTCACCTCTGCTTCCAGAGTCTGGAACCTTGTCCATCTTCTTGTAAAAACACTTTGGGTGTTGGGTAAATAATAGTTTTCTTAAGATGACTGCATCCTAATCCCTGGAATATATGAAAATGTTACCTTACATAGATAGCTAAAGGGATTTTGTACATGTGATTAAGAGATGGGGAGATTATTCTGATTATATGGGTGATTCCAGTGTAATTACAAATGTTCTTGTAAGAGAGAGACTGGAGGATCAGAGCCAGAGATGTGACAGTGAAAGCAGAGGGACAGAGGGAAAGATTGGAAGGTGCTGCATGGCTGGCTTTGAAGCTGGAGGGTAGGGCCACAAGCCAGTGAATGCAGGTAGCCTCTAGAACCTATAAAAGGTAAGAAAATGCATTTTCCCCTTGATCTTTCAGAAGAAACACAACACTTATGACACATTTTGGACTCCAGAACTGTAAAGCAATAAATTTGTGTTGTTCAAAGCCACTAAGTCTGTGGTAATTTGTTATTAGCAACAATAAGAAAGTAGTACAATGGCCAAATAAGTTTGGGAAATGTTACATGCTTTATTCTTTTTTAGGAAACTTGAAGTTTATATTGGTGTAAAACACCAGTGATAAATACTGAAATGTGTAGTAGCATTGCAATAGTTTTCTCTTATAAAAGTGTCCTTTATGGACAGAGAGCTTTTGTTTGTGAATGACCTTAACTATTTGGCTAAATTTTTTTGTTAGTGACCTGCTCCACACCTAATTAAATTCAAGGTTTGCTGACTAGTGCTACCAGAACGCTACCAGTTCTTGAGAAATTATATTGGCAGGATACAGATTACATGACTCCTCCACTTATTTGATGTATTTTAGTTGTATCTTTGTGATTTCTGTTCATATAAAACGATTAGCCCCTTAGATCATGGTCTTATTTCTTATGTTATCAACCATTTTGGATGGATGACTCTTTACAGATGAATGTCTTTTGCTAACAAGCTTGAGCATGTTTTTTCATTTTATGACAACAGGATTTTGAAATAGAAATTTATTCTTTTAAATGCAGTATAAGAATTATGCTCTAGAAATATTTTATAATAAACCATCCAGTTTACATTTTAGAAAATAATATGTTCTGATAAACACCTTATTAGAAATTTGGAGTTTTCTTGACATCCTTTTAGAGTATTACCAATGCCTTTAAATAAACTTTATAATTTTGTGCCTTGGTTTGGCACATATTAATTGGAGAGGAAACAAAGGTCAGGTGGATTTTTAAAACATTTGTTCTTGGAATCAATTTCTGGCTACATTTATAGTTTTTTAAAATAGTTTTGTTTTGTTTTGTTTTACAAAAATGACCTTTCTTGGGTTTTTAAAATAAATTCTTCTAGATGTTGTAAGTTTTCCTCAGATGACATGCCAGAATAAATTTATTTCCTTGGCATTCCAAATAGGTCTCACCTTGAATTATCTCATTATAGAATTGGAAATATCACAAAAATAAAGGAGACGCAAATAATCCCAAACAAATATAGACTTTTACTGTTTATTTAAAAAGACTAAGTTTCTATTTTAAGGCAGATATGCAACTACATGCTGGTGATTCAGAAATACTGTCCCTGCTTTCAAGAGGCTTACAATAGTATTTTTTTTTTTAATCTCTATTTTGTCTATTTTCCTTGACTTATATAAAAACACACAGATTTGTAGTAAATAAAAAGATAAATTCTCGGATAGTAAAAGATTTCACCATTAATAATGGTAGCTGAAATACACAATGGAGTTTTTAGTTTTAAAGAGCTTCAGAAGCCTGAATCTTTTTTTTTTTTAAATAGTTTATTGTCAAGTTGGTTTCCATATAATACCCAGCGCTCATCCCCACAAGTGCCCTCCTCCATGACCATCACCTCTTCCCCACCCCCATCAGCCCTCAGTTTGTTCTCAGCATTCAAGAATCTCTCATGGTTTGCCCTCCTCCCTCTCCCCAACTATTTTCCCCTTCTTCTCCTCCATTGTCTTCCATTAAGTTCCTCCTAATCCACCTATACGTGGAAACATATGGAAACTGTCCTTCTCTGCCTGAGTTATTTCACTGAGCTTAACACCCTCGAGTTCCATCCACATTCCTACAAATGGCCAGATTCCATTCCTTCTCATTGCTATGTAGTATTCCATTGTATAGATAAACCACATCTTCTTGATCCATTCGTCAGTTGATAGACATTTAGGCTCCATGTTTAGGCTATTGTTGAGAGTGCTGCTATGAACATTGGGATGCATGTGCCCCTGTACATCAACACTCCTGTATACCTTGAGTAAATTTCTACCAGTGCTGTTGCTGGGTCATAGAGGATTCTACTGTTAACTCTTTGAGGAACCTCCACACTGTTTTCCAGAAGGGCTGCACCATTTTATATTCCCATCAACAGTGTGGAGGGTGCCCATTTCTCCACGTCCTCTCCAGCATCTATAGTCTCCTGATTTGTTCATTTAAGCCACTCTGACCAGTGTGAGGTGGGATTTCAGTGTGGTTTCAATGTGTATTTCTGTGATGATGAGAGACGCAGAGCATTGTTTCATGTGTCTGTTGGCCATCTAGATGTCCTCTTTGGAGAAGTGTCTGTCCATGTCTTCTGCCCATTCCTTCACTGGATTATTTATTTTTGTGTGTGGAGTTTGGTGAGTTCCTTATAGATTTTGGATACTGACCCTTTATCTGATAGGTCATTTGCAACTATCTTTTCCCATTCCATCAGTTGCCTATTAGTTTTATGGATTGTTTCCCTTGCCGTGCAGAAGACTTTTATATTGGTTAGTCCCCAATAGTTCATTTTTGCTCTTGATTCCCTTCCCTTTGGGGATGTGTCAAGAAAGAAATTGCTGTGGTTGAGGTCAAGGAGGTTGTTTCTTGCTTTGTCCTCTAGGGTTTTGATGGTTTCCTGTCTCACATTCAGTTCCTTTATCCATTTTGAGTTTATTTTTGTGTATGGTGTGAGAAAGTGATCTGGTTTCATTCTTCTGCATGTTGCTGTCCAGTTCTCCCAGCACCATCTGTTAAAGAGGCTGTCTTTTTTCCATTGGATACTCTTTCCCCCTTTGTCAAAGATTAGTCGGCCATACTTTTGTGGGTCAAATTCTGAGTTCTCAATTCTATTCCATTGGTCTATGTGTCTGTTTTTGTGCCAATACCATACTGTCTTGATGATGACAGCTTTGTAGTAGAGGCTAAAGTCTGGGATAGTGATGCCTCTTGTTTTGGTTTTCTTCTTCAATATTCCTTTGGCTATTCGGGGTCTTTTGTGGTTCCATACAAATTTTAGGATAGTTTGTTCGAGATTTGAGAAGAATGCTGGTGCAATTTTGATGGGGATTGCATTGAAGGTGTAGATTGCGTTGAGTAGTAGTGACATTTCAACAATATTTACTCTTTTGATCCATGAGTATGGAATGTCTTTCCATTTCTTTGTATCTTCTTCAATTTCCTTCATAAGTTTTCTATAGTTTTCATCATACATATCTCCTATATCTTTGGTTAGGCTCATTCCTAGGTATTTTATGGGTTTTGGTGCAATTGTGAATGGCATAGTTTCTTGATTTCTCTTTCTGTTGCTTCATTATCGGTGTATAAAAATGCAACCGATTTCTGTCTGTTGATTTTGTATGTTGAAACTTTGCTGAATTCATGAATCAGTTCTAGTAGGCTTCTGGTGGAGTCTGTCGGGTTTGCGATGTAGAGTATCATGTCGTCTGCGAAAAGTGAAAGTTTGACTTCTTCTTTGCCAATTCTATTTCCTTTTACTTCCTTTTGTTGTCTGATGGCTGATGCTAGGACTTCCAGCACTATGTTAAACAACAGTGGTGAGAGTGGACATCCCTGTCGTGTTCCTGATCTCAGGGGGAAAGCTGTCAGTTTTTCCCCATTGAGGATGATGTTAGCTGAGGGCTTCTCATAGATGGCTTTTATGATGTTTAAATAAGTTCCGTCTATCCCTACTTTCTCGAAGGTCTTTATTAAGAAGGGATGCTGTATTTTGTCAAAAGCTTTTTCTGCATCTATCAACAGGATCATATGGTTTCTATCTTTTCTTTTGTTGATGTGGTGTATCACAGTGATTGATTTGCGAGTATTGAACCAGCCCTGTAACCCAGGAATGAATTCCACTTGATCTTGGTGGATAATTCTTTTTATGTGCTGTTGGATTCGATTTGCAAGTATCTTGTTGAGGATTTTTGCATCTGTTTTCATCAAGGATATTGGCTTGTCGTACTCTTTTTTTGCTGGGTCTCTGTCTGGCTTGGGAATCAAAGTGATGCTGGCTTCATTAAATGAGTCTGGAAGTTTTCCTTCAATTTTTATTTTTTGGAATAGTTTGAGAAGAATGGATATTAATTCTGTTTGAAATGTCTGGTAGAATTCCCCAGGGAAGCCATCTGGCCCTGGGATCTTATTTGTTGGGAGATTTTTGATAACTGATTCAATTTCCTCACTAGTTATGGGTTTGTTCAGATTTTCTATCACTGTCCGTGTGAATTTTGGTTGTGGGTGTGTGTTTAGGAATTTGTCCATTTCTTCTAAGTTGTCCAGTTTGTTGGCATATAATTTTTCATAATATTCCCTGACAATTGCTTATATTTCTGAGCAGTTGGTTATATTAAGTCCATTTTCATTCATGATTTTGTCTATTTGGGTGCTCTCTTTTCTTTTTTCTTTTTACAAATAGTTTATTGTCAAGTTAGTTTCCACATAACACCCAGTGCTCATCCCCACAAGTGTCCTCCTCCATGCCCATCCCTCCTCCCCCCCACATCCATCAGTCCTCAGTTTTTGTCAGCATTCAAGAGTCTCTCATGGTTTGCCTCTCTCCCTTTCCCCCACCATTTCCGCCCTTCTTCTCCCCCTTGTTCCTCCATCAAGTTCCTCCTAATCCTCCTATACGTGCAAACATGAGCTCTCTTTTCTTTTTGAGAAGCCTGCCTAGAGGTTTGTCTATTTTGTTTATTTTTTCAAAAAACCAACTCTTGATTTCATTAATCTGTTCATTTGTTTTTTTGGATTCTATATTGTTTATTTCTACCCCGATTTTTATTATATCTCTTCTCCTACTGAATTTGGGGTGCTCTTGTTGCTCTCCTAGTTCTAGTTCCTTTAGGTGCACTATTAGATTTTATATTTGTGCTTTTTCTAATTCCTTGAAATAGGCTTGGAGTGCAATGTACTTAGCTCTTAAGACTGTCTTTGCAGCATCCCATAGAGTTTGAATTGTTGTATTTCCATTTTCATTTGTTTCCATATGTTTTTAAATTTCTTCTCTAATTGCCTGATTGGTCCATTCCTTCTTTAGTAGGGTGTTCTTTAACCTCCTTATTTTTGGATGTTTTCCAGACTTTTTCCTGTGGTTTATTTCAAGTTTCATAGCATTGTGATCTGAAACTGTGCATCGTTGATCTATATTCTTTTATATTTATTGAGGGCTGCTTCATGTCCCAGTATGTGACATAATTTGGAGAATGTGCCATGCACACTTGAGAAGAAAGTGAATTTCATGGCAACAGGATGTAGAGTTCTAAATATATCTGAGAAGAAGGGGAAAAATAGTTGGGGAGAGCGAGGGAGGCAAACCATGAGCGACTCTTGAATGCTGAGAACAAACCGAGGGCTGCTAGGGGTGGAGGAGAGGGAAAGGGGAGTGATGGGCATGGAGGAGGGCACTTGTTGGGATGAGCACTGTGTGTTATATGGAAACCAGCTTGGCAATAACTATTTAAGAAAAATAAAATAAAATAAAATAAAATATTTCTAAAAAAAAGAAAGTTAAAATTTCGCAATGTTAAAAGAGCTAAGTGTTACTAACAAGTATGTTACCCTATCTATTCTTCTTTGTAACCTTGGTTCAATAAATAATTAAATATGAAGCTGCAAAAATAAATAATAAATCTTTCAAATTCATCTGGTCCAATGTGTCATTCAAGTCCATTGTTTCTTTAGTGATTTTTCTGTCTAGTTGATCTATCCATTGCTGTAAGTGAAGTATTAATGTCTCCTGCTGTTAGCACATTCTTATACATAAGATTGTTTATGTTTATGATTAATTGTTTTATGTATTTTGTTGCTTCTGTATTTGGTACATACACATTTATAATTGTTAGCTCTTTCTGATGGATAGACCCTGTAATTATTATATAATGCCCTTCTTCATCCCTTGTTACTGCCTTTTCTTTAAAGTCCTGTTTGTCTGACATAACTACTCCAGCTTTCTTTTGACTTCCAGCAGCATGATATATATTTCTCCATCCCCTTACTTTCAATCTGAAGGTGTCCTCAGGTCTAAAATGAGTTTCTTGTAGACAGCAAATAGATGGATTTTGTTTTTTTATCCATTCTGCTACCCTATGTCTTTTGATTGGAACATTTAGTCCATTTACATTCAGTGTTATCATTGAAAAATATGGGTTTAGAGTCATTGTGTTCTTTGTCGGATTCCTGCTTGTGGTGGTGTCTCTGGTATGTTGCATTCCTTGCAACATTTCCCTCATAGAGTCTCCCTTAGGATTTCTTGTAGAGCTGTTTTAGTGATGACAAATTCTTTCAATATTTGTATATTTGGGAAGACTTTTATCTCTCCTTCTATTCTAAATGACAGGCTTGCTGGATAGAGGATTCTTGGCTGCATATTTTCTGTTCAGCACATTGAAGATCTCCTGCCATTCCTTTCTGGCCTGCCAAGTTTCATTAGATAGGTCTGTCACCATTCTGATAGGTTTCCCTTTGTATGTTAGGGCCCTTTTATCCCTAGCCGCTTTCAGAATTCTCTCTTTGTCTTTATAGTTTGCCAGTTTCACGATGATATGTAGTGCAGAAGATTGATTCAAGCTACATCTGAGGGGAATTCTCTGTGTCTCTTGGATTTCAATGTCTGTTTTCTTCCCCAGACTGGAGAAGTTCTCTGCTATAATTTGTTCAAGGCCTCCTTCAGTGACATTCCCTCTCTCTTCCTCTTCTGGAATTCCTATGATAGGTATATTCTTGCATTTGATTATATCACTCAGCTCTAGAACTCTCCTTTCTTGTTACTGGATCAGTTTATCTCTCTTTTTCTTGGCTTCCTCTTTTTCTATAATTGTGTCTTCTAATTCACTTATTCTCCTCTCTGTCTCTTCAATCTGTGCATTGGACACGTCCATTTTATTATGCATCTCATTTATAGCATTTTTTAAATTCATCACAACTATTTTTAAGCTCCATAGTCTTTGTAGCTATAGTTTCTCTGATGTCTTCCATGCCTTTTTCAAGCTCAACGATTAATTTGATGACTATTGTTCTAAATTCTTGTTCAGTTATGTTGCTTATATTTGTTTTGAGCAGTTCTTTAGCTGTCATTTTTTTCTGGAATTTCTTTACAGGAGAGTTCTTCCATTCCATATATTTGGTTAGCTTTCTGTTTCTTGTTAGTTTTAAAAGCTTGTTATGCACTCTGTACCTGTGAGTACTGCTGTATTAAAGAAGGTTCTTTGACTGTCCAGAGCCGGTCAGTTCAGGAAGTGTTCTTTGAATGGTATCTCTTGGTCTCTCTTGTTGAGACTTTGGTTGTTTTATTTCCCTACTCGTAGTGATATTTGGGACTCTCTACCACGTGTATTTTGGCTTGCTTCTTGAGGTAGCCGCTATAAGGTTTCCTCAGCAGACTCTGTCTCCTTTTCCTCTCAAACTCCTGGATTCTCTATGGGTTCCTATGGCCTCAGGCCTTCTCTGTTTGACAGATGGGGGCAAGTGAAATGTTTGGAGCTCCCTACTTCTCCACCATCTTACCTCCTGAAAGTTTCTTTTGATGAAGGCCAAAGTTCTATTGCTTTCATTGGTGATGTTAGTGATGCATTTGGGAAAAAATCATATGGTGTTTCATGTGCAAAATGGAGATGCTAGTACCTGCCTGACCACTCTATGAAATTGTAATTACCAGAAGAGATACAATTTTTGGTAAACCTTGACCAGTGTGGGTAGTTTGTTTCAGGGGATGCTTTCTTGAATGGCAGGACTGATTTCTCTATAGCAGTAATTTTCCAGCTGTGGTCACTGAGCCAGCCACATCAACATCCACATTACCTGGGAACTTGTTAGATGTGCAGATTATCTATCCCCACTCTAGACTTGCTGAATCAGATACTCTGTGCTTCAGAGTCTTCCAGGTGACCCTGTGGCATGATAAAATATAGGAAGTACAACTCTAATTCTTTTCTAAGTTTAAAGAAGTCTCTGTTAATGATTTTTCAGCTCAGAAATTTCCATCAAGGGTCTCAATCTTTAAGCTTATCTATTGAGACATTTTCACCTGCCAAGAAGTCCATATTTTTATTTCTGATGCTTAAGGTAGTTCCTAGCTCTTTTAAAAGCATTTAAAATGAGCAAAAGCTCACATTTAATTATTGGTAGATTCTATGACATAATTACATTTTGCTACATTTTTATGTTTAGTTCTATTGCTAAAATATCATAGCATTGTTTTAGAGGGGGATATTTTTATGGATTTTGCTACATATATAATTAAAGATACTATTTATTGTACTCTTCTGCTACTATTTTATAAATAGTGTCTTATTTAGTCATTATTATTATTCTGTTTTACATGTGGCCCAGAGAAATTATCTGGTCAGTAAGTAGTATAGACAGAACTCAAAGATAAAGCTGTTTAGTTCCAAGATAAGAAATTTTATCGTTATATCATATTGCCTTCCAAACGTAAGTTAGAACTCTAGCTAAGAAGGAAAACTTTCTAATTCTTTTTACAAGGAAAATATAGCTCTTATACTAAGTCACTAAAAAAATTTTTTAATGGTATTATTTTTGAGAAAGAGGGAGACACAAAACATGAGCTGAGAAGGTTCAGAGAGAGAGGGAGACACAGAATCCGATGCAGGCTCCAGGCTCTGATCTGTCAGCACAGAGCCTGATGTGGCACCTGAACTCATAGACTGTGAGACCATAACCTGAGCTGCAGTTGGCCGCTTAACCAACTGATCCTCCCAGGTACCTCACTAAATCTTTAAAAGACTGGAAAGTTAATAAAAGATAGCTTCCAATTAAACACATTACAGATCAATATGCAAATGTCCAAATTTAATTATAGCAACCAAGAATCAAATTATTTTAAATGAATAATATACCATACTCAAGTGAGATTTTCTACAGGATTTGAAAGATAGAACAACATCAATAAATCTTTTTTGTAATTATTTATATTAACAGTACACAGAAAATAAAGTATGTGCTCTCAATAAAAATGGACAGTTGTTTGATAAAATTATGACAGTAATTGCAAAGAAAACACTTATCCTGTTAATTCATTAAACAACTCCATGCTTAGTGGCAACCCATAGACATTTCTTCTTAAAGAAGATATTTGAGATAAATTTTTATGTATATATATATATGTACATATATATAACAATTTTAACAATGCATACAGCCTGAGTCTACAGTGCCACTATATTTTGTTTTCTTAGGGAATAATTGTGTAAGGATGTATGCATGAGATAGTGTTCATTATAGTGAATATAAGGCAATACATTTTCTGAAGTTGGAATTGGTAAGATCAATCACGATTCATTCCAACCATTAAAGCTTATGATTTAGGGCTCCAGTTCAAGTTGCTAAATTGAACACACACCAATCTTCTCCACTTTATGAAATGCTATTGAAATAACAGTACAGAAATAAAACAGACTTTACAGAGAAGTACAACAGCAGTGGGAGATGAAAAGAGATCTCAGGGATTTTTTGAAAGAGTGAAAAGCAGATGGAAGATTGATATTGATATTGCTGTACCTGCAGAGGATCTTTTCTTGTGTTGTGTACTAAGCAGTCTTCCCTTGCAGAACCCTGAGAAGTACAGGCTCACAGAGATTGGGGGTGTAGTTGGAGCTGAGGGATAATTTGAAAGTTTGTATGCAGAGTGATTGGACATCCATTCTCCCTCTTGCTATAACTTTCCTCGCTCAACCTCCCTGGCCAACTCTCAGGTAATAGAATTAAGAAAGTGTTTTTCTAGAGAGATATTACCAGACGAGCTCTGGAATCATTGATATCAGAGAAACAGAATTGAAGGGAGGCACTGGACTAAACACAAGGGGATTAGGTGAAAATCTGCATAGGGAAACTGTGTAGTTTAGTCCTCAAATGCCCATCAGATTGAAGACCAGATAATTCCTCCTTGATCTATCCTAAAGAATAAACTTCCAGATACTTTTTTTTTCTGAGTCACGAATGGAAAAGTGGCCATAATCTTGTTACTATCCTTTGAGACATTCAAGTTAACAAGTCCTACAGAAATACAAGGACTGTTGACTTTTATGTGTTTCACTTTTAAATGTAAACAGATTTTAAGAATCAAGAAATATCTAAGGGAGAGTCTCCAACCTGAAAGTGAAAACCCAAAAGAAAGAATTCTTAAAGAAACCCTAGAGAAACAGAAATAGTGCAGGAAATAGAAAAAAAACCACTAAGAAACAACCCTAATAAATAAATAAAATTGTTTTTCTTAAGGAGATGAGACAATATTACATTTTTAAAAATGGAAAGAGACTCAATGGAAAGGATACTAACTAACAACAATATAATAATATTTAGAAATTAGAAATGTAATAGCCAAAGTGAAAAGTCCAAAGAAGATTCCCAGGGGGCCTGGTGAAATCTCCCAGGAAGAAGAAGATAAAGAAAAAGCACAAAATAAGGAAGAAAATGCTAATTTAAAGGATAAGACTGTATGTGTAACTACTAACTGATACAAGTCACAAAGAAGGAAGTCGAAAGAAAATGGAGGGTAATAAATGATCAGTGACATAACATAATAAAAACATCTATAATTAAGGTACACATATCTCTGAGTCTAAAGGATCCAGTGATGATGTCTGGGTGGCTCAGTTGGTTAAGTATCTAACTTAGGCTCAGGTCATGATCTCATGGTTCATGACTCTAGCCCCACATTGGGTTCTATGCTCTGTCCTCTGTCCCCCCTCTCTCTGCCTCTCCCACTCCCCTACTTGGTACATGCTCTCTCTCTCTCTCTCAAAAATAAATTAAACCAAGCAGACCATTAAACCAAGCATAAGGCTGTCTAAGCACGAGGCCCTATGTGACCGCTGGTTACCTGCCCAGGTAACCGGTCATGCCTGTAAAGATACCCAAATCTCCCACGGGCCACACATAAAACATTTGACCTCAAACATAATAATGGATGCTAGAAGGAAATGAAGCAATTCATTCTTCAACTGTCTCAGTGAAAATCATTTTAATTTAGAGTCTAATCATTGACCAAATTATTGAGTGTGAAAATAAAATAAAAGGTTTGAAATGTGAAGGGTTCAAAGATTTTCCTTTTCAACCTATTTAGGGAGCTCTGGAAGATGTGCTTCAGCAGCACAAAGGGTAAACCAGGACTAGGAAACAGAAATTCCATTAAAGAAAGTAGTCCAAGGACTGCTTCCAAGGGAAATCCAAGCGTGGCCTTCCTGTCAAGCCGCAGCACAACTAGTTCAGATTGGAGCAGAAGCACAGAGGGCTTTAGTAAGAAAAAAAAAGTAGAAATTATGCTACATGATGTAGGTGATCATCTCGAAACTAAACATTGACAGGTATGTAACTCATAATCATGTGGAAGAAAATGAGTCTAGGGATCATGCCGTTGTGATTTGTTGTCAGATATTTCTTAAGTACTTTATGAAAACTGTTACTTTTTGTTATTTGGTGAAGTCTATCCATGAAACAACTATATGCCTCCTCTAAAAAAAATGTAATGCGCCTGTTTTTATTATAGGGTTATTTTTGCTGGTTGTATTTCCTAGACTCTGCTCCACATCCCCTAGCTTCTAGGTAGGGTTGTATGGCTTGTAAGAAAGGACATATCACTTTAGGGCCTTGATGATTGAAATGTAGATATGCTTTCTCTACCTTCTCTTTTTCCCTTCTCACCTGAATATAAAGGTCACTCCAGGACAAGGGGTTGATGGTTTATCATAAAGAAGAAATGGTGACATTTAGAAAAGATATCTGTTAAAAAATAACCTCTATATTGGCTCATTAAATGAAAGAAACAAACTTCTGTTGTATTAGGCCATTTCTTTGTTGCTGTTGTTATTCTGGCAGCCATCCTCACAAGTACCAAATGCAGCTTGGAGGATTTTATGTTAAGTTAGATTAGGCCTCTGCCTTCTGTTAGTATAGTCTGTAGGAATGGGAAAAGACAAAGCTGCAAAAAAATGAATTAGGCTTATTCATCAGGTTTGGTAGCTCCCCAAAGAAGAATACTTTAGGAAGCTGGCTAGTATTTTTTTTATAAATTGGGCTTATGTATTAGGCGAGTAATGTTTTTAACTGAGGATGTCAGAGGGAAGAATAGGTGGATGGGCAGTAGTAGGATCATTTCTGACTCACGATCCAAGTTCTAATTTCAAGCACTGTCCTATTTCCCCACAGTTAAGAACTAAAATTCTAGGATGATAGGCCTAGGAATTAAGAATAATCTAAGTTTCTCATATAAATATTAAAATCCCAAAATAGGCCCATTAATATACACAGACCAAAGTCTCTCCATTTCCATGTGAAAATAAATAAATATATATATTGATAATAAAAGAGTGAGTCCAGGTAGAAAAGACTGTAAGACTTTTGGATGCCTTATGGGGATCTCATGGAACTGTTACTGATGAAAGTGAAAAGTTCTAAGGTGCCAGACAGGGAGTGTGAAACGGGAATGGGCCAACTGCTGATGAAGTGTCTATATTAATGTCAATGTGAAGAATTGTCTTTTAAACTTTCAAATGAGACATATTATTACAAATATTTAAAACACAGATGGATAAATCCACCTATAACTCTTGACCCCGGCCCTTTCATGACCTTTCTTCTCTATCCCCTAATGGGGTGACTTGAAGAGGTGGTAGGGCACATTTATGTACCAAAAGTAGGTTGCCATCAAAGTCTTAGTGAAATATGCATGCATGAATTATACATTAAAAGTCTGGGGGATATTTGGGGCACCTCGGTGGCCCAGTTGAGTGACTGACTCTTGATTTTGCCTCAGGTCATGATCCTGGGTTGTGGGCCTAGGACTGATGTGCCCTGTATCTGATACTGTGCCGAGCATGGAGCGAGGAGTCTGCTTAAGATTCTCTCTCTCCCTATCTCTGCCCTTCCCTCACTCATATGGGTGCATGGGTTTACACGTGCATGCTCTAAATAAGTAAATAAATAAAATTAAAGTCTAGGGGGAAAGTACTTTAATATTTTAGGCAAGTGTAATTTTTTTATATATTGAGACTCCTTTATTTTATTCATAACAAGAAGAAACTCCAAATGTGCAAATTTTGGATAAGTAGAATAAGTTTAATTTTTTTTAATGTTTTATTTATTTCTAGGAGAGAGAGAGAGAGAGCATGAGCAGGGGAGGGTCAGAGAGAGAGGGAGTCACAGACTGAAACAGGCTCCAGGCTCTGAGCTGGCAGATAGCACAGAGCCCGACGCGGGGCTCGAACCCACGAACTGCAAGATCATGACCTGAGCGAAAGTCGGACGCTTAACCGACTAAGCCACCCAGGCGCCCCAGAATAAGTTTAATTAAAGCTAAAGCACCAACATTTAAAAAGATATTTTTTCTTTAAAAAAAAAAGGTAATATAGATTAGGCTGCAAAGAAAACTGTAGGTGGGTGATAGATATGTGTACAAATTCAAAATTACCTAAAATTGGGTAAAATTGGAATGTAACTTGTTTTCATGCCATTGGCAAATCTTTACTCATAGCCTAGTTTATTATGTAGGACAGTGTCAATGCAAGTTATGTGAGAGACAGAAAACCGTGCACTTAAATGACTAAAATATGGGTGTTAAGGTCAAGGTGTACCTACAAAAATAAAGTTATATATAGAATTAAGAAAGTAAAACTTTTCCTGAAGAATATCTGCACTGTTTAAAAATGCTTAAATAACAATGTCTTTTATTTATTTATTTACTAAAAAATTTTTAACATTTATTTATTTTTGAGAGAGAGAGACATACACACACCCAGGGTGAGTGGGGGAGGGACAGAGAGAGAGACACAGAATTTGAAGCAGGCTCCAGGCTCCAAAATGTCAGCACAGAGCCCAACGTGGGGCTTGAACTCATGAGCCATGAGATCATGACGTGAGCTTAAGTCAGACACTTAACTGACTGAGCCACCTGGGGCCCCCAATAACAAAATCTTTTAAATAATGATTTTATTTATCATCTAGTTTCTTTAAATGCATGTCAAGATTTTTAGAGACATAATTTGTCCTAGTTTTGGTTCATTGTAATGATTGACACTAATGTTATTATTGTTCCTAAGAAATAATTTTAGCTTTTTTTCCTTGCCCTCTCTCTTACTTCAGAAGTATAACCCACTTTTTTATAACTTACTGGCCATCAAAACACCACCTAGAACTTACCTTATAGGATTTTATAATTTCTAAATTTTAAAAAAATCTGAATACTAAGGCCATATCCTACAGTATTATACATGTTGTTGTTATTTTTTGTGTGTATTTTTCCTGTTAATTCTCCTTCTGAAAAATCTCAATGGTTCATTAAATTTTTAAATCTTTGGCCATTAGATTATCATACATTAAAATGTCACACTAATGCCTTAGGATTTTTATATTACCACAGATAAATTTTCATTTTATTTTTGAAATTTGGCAGGAGTTAAACATTAAGACAGAGGTATTAAATTTCAAAGGCTAGCATCTGTGTCATTATAAAAAGATACTTCCTTTATATGATTTTTGGAATAAATGACAAAAGTAATTCAAATATTATAACTAGTAACATATTTTAACTAAAAATGTTAATATTAATAAATCATTAAATCAATTAATGTGTCCAATAACTTAAAAGTTAACTTAGCTTTTCTAATTATGGAAAGAGAAGGAAATATCTGAAGATGAAGAGAAAAAATCAATAAATTTTCAATACAAAAATTTTTGGAGGAGGAAAATGAAGGTAATTTCTAGAAAATCTAATATGTCAATCTTTTTGAAACTTAGTAAGAATGGGGACAGTAAAATATGTATTAAACAACAGATTAGACTGGAATTTATTATTTTCAAGTGACAGAAATCTAACTTGGTCAGTTTAGTCAAAAAGCTCAATTTATTTACTCACCTAATTAAACCCTTGAGAAAGGCAGAGACGCAACTAGACTTAATTAAAGCTAGATCACTACCTCCAGCCCTGATAAAGCTCTCTTTTTCCATCTTGCCTGCCTATATCTCTTTCCATATCATCTGTGTTGCCTCAGATGATGTCCTTCTGTGAAGATAGGAGAAAGGCTGTTGGTAGCTCTCAACTTCTTCACCAGAAAAGGGATTAAGATCATCTTGCTGTTCAAAAAAAGAAAAAAAAAATCTAAGGAAGGGTCTTAGTCGATTTGGGTTGTAATAACAAAATAGGACCCACTGGGTAAATTATAAACAATAGAAATTGATTTCTCATAGGTCTGGAGACTGGAAGTCCAAGATCAGAAGACCAGCGTGGCTGGGGGAGGTTCTGCCTCCAGGTTACAAATTTCTTATTGTCCCCTCATATGGTGGAAGGGACTAGGGAAATCTGTGAGATCTCTTTTGTGAGGGCACTCATTCTTTTCATGAGAGTTCCAACCTCATGATTTAAACACTTCCCAAATTTTTAATATGAGCTACAAATGCCTGATGACATTAGGCTGAAGAATGGTTGGGTATGATCTAGACAGTTGTGCCACTTAGTTTGGGATGAGTAACTGATGTGAAGTCAGTCTTCCTGTAATTTGACTGAGCGTCCATGAAGCTTTGGTGAATCCAGACCAGGTGTCCTTTAAAAAAGTATATATAAATATCCAATTGTGTACAAGATGTTTTGATAACCATATACATAGTGAAATGATGATTACAGTCAGGCTAATTAACATATATATATCTCCTTACATAGTTATCATTTTCTGTGTGGACAATAAGGCACCTAAAATTTACTCTCTTCACCAATGTCCAGCATACAATATAGCATTGTTAATTATAATCATTATGCCATACATCAGATCTTTAGACTTACTCATCCTACATAACTGCAATTTTGTACTCTTTGACCAACATGTGGTTCTGAGTGATCTCATCCAGGGTATGGTTCAAGGAAGATGAAGCTTTACTTAGTGATATTACTAAGTGATTTACTAGGGATATTACTGCAAAGGAGTGCTTTATATTTGTCAAATCATAGTTTATGCAGTTGTAGTCATTACTTACAATAAGAAGTTCAAGCATCTTTCTGATAAAAGCCAGAACATCGTAGAGACTATCAAGGAGATAGGTTTGGTGAAGATAGAACAGAACATAACACATAAGGATAATGACTTGATTGTGTAGCTTACCTCTCAAAATATGGCAGGATCTTATGTGACTAAAGCTGTCTCCTTCAATGAAACTCTAGCATCTGAAAGCCATTGGGTAAATTTTTCATTGTACCCTGCCAGTCAAATTCTACCATCCCCCACCTTTCTTGTTTATTTCAGTTAAATATTTTTATTTTATTTTTATTTAAAAAATGTTTTTAATGTTTAATTTACTTTTGAGAGAGAGAGAGCGCACAAGCAAGGAAGGGGCAGAGAGAGAGAGGGAAATCCGAAGCAGAATCCAAACCAGCCCTGCTTTGAGCTGTCAGCACATAGCCTGACATGGGGCTCAAACTCACGAACCATGAGATCATGACCTGAGCTGAAGTTGGACACGTGACTGAACCACCAGGTGCCCCTCAGCTATGTATTTTTAAATCACAGTGTAACAAATTTCCCAAAGGTGAATTTTCTACATTTCCAGAATTTAAGGCCAATAGAAAGCTGACAGTTAGAACTTGAATTTAAATCCATTTTATACAACCTATAGAATTTCACATTGGATTTGAGAAGTCTGTATTCCAATACTGACCTAAATTCCCAAGCAACAGTATACTAAATATCTACTCAATCACTTATAATTGCATCAGTATATTGAACATTTTTTTAAGAATAATTTGTGAATATTTGCAAGGGCACAGAAAAGATTTCCTTGAGCAGACATAAACTTTCAATTTAAAGGGGGCCTATATATCTACTGAGTCTCTAAAAATTGGAGGCAACTGTTAGTTTTATAGCAAACAGGTGGGTACCAGCTAAAGATATCAGTTAGTCCGTTGTTATTTCTACTGATGCTGAGGAAAACCACAGAGCATATTGCGAGTATCAAACACTTAAGGGTTATTAATTTCTAAAACTTTTTTGGAAAAAATTTGAGCAACAAAGCTAATAATAACAGCTCCACAAACCATAAACTATGAAGACTTTATTTCTGGCTGCATCAGAGTATCTTGCATTGGATCAGCTATTGCACTGGGCCAATAAGAACAGTTAGATTGAAAAACAAAATTAAAAAAAAAAAGGAAGCTAGGATCTGAGAGACCAAGTCCACAGAGAATGGAGAAGCCAACCTTCTCCACCAGGCCATCCTCTCTGTGTGTTTTCAAGGGTTCCAGGGCAGCCTGGTAGAAAGCAGACAACGAGAGCTTATGGAAGTCCTCTGGAAAAAGAATTACAATTGAAGAACAAAAACATCATCTAGGCTAAGGTCCTGGGGAAAAGGGAACCACCACAGAGAAGTGAACCCAACATTCTGTAGAAATTTGCTAAATTGTTTGCTGTGCTGATATTAGAAATGAGAAAGGGATGCTAAGCAGTGACAAGGCTAAATAGAGATGTCGACACGGCCATGCAGTTAGGAGACAACAGGAGTCAGGGCCTTGCGTGGAAGACAGCTCAGGTGGAACCATGTCAAGAGACAAAAGAAGAAGAGAAAGGTGAAACTCACTACTCATCGTGGGTCTCTTTCAAGTTTTGACTTCAGTCCTTAATTCTTCTGCCGGTGTCTACTTTTCAGGGTCCTTAAGGAGTTGTTCTTTATAGTCTTTCCAAAGTTTTGACTTGTAATCAGTAGGTGAGGTAGACTGTAGTTGGCTTGTTCCATGTTAGCAATTACTGGAAATTTAGTTTATTTTTTAAAATACGCACTAATATAGACTACTACAAGTATACATCAAAGGGTCACTACCCTTAATTATGGTGTTATAGATGAAAAATGGAGTCTGATATTTCTGCATTTTAGAAAGCTCCTCCCCCAATAAATTTTTTTAAAAAATTTGTTTAGTGGAGACAATTTGAATATCAGTTGGATTTTAGGAATCTTATGTTTCAGTCTGGAATTCAGTACAAAACAGTTTTCTACTCAAATTCCAACTTTTCTGCTATGCTGAAAAAAGTGATTTTGATGAAATAATTTTGAAAATGTAAGCAACAGCATCAAATGTATCAATCACATGTGCTTTAAACTATCAAAAAACTTTTTTTTGCATCATGTAATATTTTAACATGGAAAGAAAACTAGGTTACAAAGTATCAGTTTGTAAAAATAAAATGAGCCCATTAGGGCCCTCTAATCCCTGATTCTAAGTTGTCATCGCAATGACCAACAGAAGATACGAGGTAAAGAAAACCTACATCATTTCTAGTGACAGTGGAGTAATTAATACCTTCCATATACTAAAACTTTGGAATTTGAACTTGAGATAATCTGAATAACAAAGTCACACTGAATCAACTTGCAGTTCTCTCTCCAGATAGGTGTCATTGCCGTGGAATTACTAGTGGAGGACACCCTGGCAGAACTTCAGTAACTGCCACAAATTTTGTGAGGAAAAGTTGAACAGTAGTGGAAAAAATGAAAATGTACTAATCAAGTTAACAGAAAAAAATCCGACTCTTGAACAACATCAAAAGGGTCTCTTGGGTATAGGAGAAGTTAATGGAATGATACCAAGTTCAAGGTATTTTCTTTTGAAGTGTCTCCATGTTACTTATAAAGAATATGATGAGAATTCAGTCTAAGCAACAAAACAGGAAAACCAGACTGGCCTCAGACTTCCCGATATTAAAAATCTGAGGGTAATGAACCAACTTCTTCAGAATTTTAAGTGGAAAAGAAAACTTGTGACCTTCAATTTCTCTACATAGCTAAGTTAATTTTAATTGCATTGGCAGAATATTACTTTCAGATTTTTTTTGGAACAAAAAAAGTTTATTATTCTAAGCAGTTTTTATGGGTCAGGAACAGCTTAATTGATTTTTTCTTTTTTTTTCTTAAGTTTTTATTTAAATTCCAGATAGTTAAGACACAGTGTAATATCAGTTTCAGGCGTACATTATAGTGATTCAACACTTCTGTACATCACCCAGTGCTCATCATGACAAGTGACCTCCTTAATCCCCATCACCTAGTTAACCCATTCTCCCACCCTACTTTCAGATTATTTTTGAGACATTTTCCACGTGACAAACTTTACACCTTTTCACCACTGTCCTGGGGGATAGAACTAAGTCTTAACAGGAGTTTAAGTATTTAGCATGGCTTAAATTTTATTTGCTGCAAGATCTTTTATAGTTATTCTCTTTATACTACAGCCACTGCCTCCATATTCCACTAAGTAGAATACCAATCACATATTTAGTCATATTTCTTTGTAATAAAATTGCTATACTTTTTAAAATTCACATTAGACTTCTGGGAACTTAATACATTGAAAAGTTACTTCACATGAATGGATGTTTATCACTTATAACATGCAAGTACAGTGAAAAAAGTTGAAAAAATATCCCATGAGTACTGCCATTTTGAAGACAATAGACATTCATTGTCAGTTATAGAAGAAATCAAAACATATACCAACCCCCAATAAGACTTGTTATAAAAATTATTTTGTTATGGAAATAAGTTTCAATTTGTCTTCAGTATTTAACCAGAATTTCAGTGCAGTGGGAAAACGCAAAGAAAGTGAAAACATTTCCTTATGCAAGTGAAATTTGGAGACTCTGATAAAGTTTGTTATTCATTAGTTTTTGAATATCACAACTCACATTTTTGGATTCCCAAAATGATATCCTGGTTATGGCTGATTACCTCTGCAAGGCAGTAAATAAGTATTGTTTCTAGCTAATGGCTACCATGGCAGATGTCATGAGTCACTGGGATAGGGTTTATTCTTTAAGTGTTGGCTTAAAAAATGACTAAGTCAGGGAATTCACAGGTGCGTTAGCATTCTGATGTGGAAATCATTTCTGTTCTTTGTTTCCACCCATTGTTTTGAGTGGTTTTTCTATGATGCTGAGGAGAGCTTCCTGAGAATAAAACAAAAGCTTGCTGATTGGGTCAGGTTTACATTATGCCTTATCATTTACATCCCTTCAAGCTGGGTAGCACTAGAACAATTTCTGGGGAGCGGGGGGCAGTGGTGGCAGGAGAAAGGAGGGGTGTACACAGAGAGAACAGTCATTTTTAGTTCTGGTATAGTGGCCCAGATGGGGAATGTCCCACATAGAGTTGTTTCTAGTCTCTGCTTAAACACATAACGACTTTATCATTTTTGTGTGCCTGCTCCCTCTCCCTGTGGGAAGACAGAGAATGGAGAATGAAAAGAAAATTGAGCTTATTCTTTAATTTTCTGCAAAACCCAAATGCATACTTAAAAGAAAATAAGAAAGTTACTGTCAGCTTATATATAACCACTCTCATTCATGGTACTTAAATCAGGAAAGGCATGTCTGCTTTTGTCATGAATATTTTAAGGTTTCAGGGATGCTCAGGGAACAGCAGTCTTACCTGGCACGCAAGCAGCAGTCACTGTTTGAAGGACAAAAACTGCATCATCGTGTGTGTGTGTGTGTGTGTGTGTGTGTGTGTGTGGTGGAGTCATTTCTAATTACTTCAATAGTATGTATCTCATCTTTCAGGGATCCCCCTGAAATGGGAATACCCATAGGTTTTTTTTTTCAGTCTTCTTTACTGTAATTGCATTTTATAAGTGATAAACATCTATTCACATTAAGTAACTTTTCAATTTATTAAGTTCCCCAAAGTCTAATGTGAATTGAGAAAAGTATATCAACTTTACTACAAAGAAATATGACCATGTCATTGGTATTCTACTTAGTAGGATATGAAGGCTGTGGCTGTAGCATACAGAGAATAACTATAAAAGATTTTGTGGCAAATAAAATTTAGGAGATGATAAATATTTAAACTCTTGTAAAGATCTAAGCCCATCCCGCAAGAAAGTGGTGAAAGGTGTAAAGTTTGTCACATGGAAAATGCCTCAAAATAATCTGGAAGTAATATTCTGCCAATGCAATTAAACATTCTGGTCCAAAAACCCTCTAGCTCTAAAAATGTGCTATATATTTTTAAAAATATTTTATTATAGGGGCGCCTGGGTGGCTTAGTCGGTTAAGCGTCCGACTTTCGCTTAGGTCATGATCTCGCGGTTCGTGGGTTCGAGCCCCGCGTCGGGCTCTGTGCTGACTGCCAGCTCAGAGCCTGGAGCCTGTTTCAGTCTGTGACCCCCTCTCTCTCTGACCCTCCCCTGCTCACGCTGTCTCTCTCTCTGTGCTAGAAATAAATAAAACATTTTAAAACAAAAAAAAATATTTTATTATATATACGTGTGCACATATAATTTTGATAACAATTTCCATAGTCATTTCTGTGACTTTGATTTAAATAAGCAATCCATTGAATTCAGTTCATGTTCTTGGAACTATTTCCAGGGAGGTAAAGTATGAAATATGTACCAGATATTATCCTTGGCTTTAAAATAATTATAATCTAGCTTGAGAAAGAAATTATAAATATACATACCCAAACTAAACATTGATTTTAAGAATTTAAATAATTGCCAGAGAAGATTTAATTGTATTAAAATCAATTACAAATATAGCTTTTATAGGAGAAGTCAGAGAATGAAAGAATATCTTCTGTTTAAGCAAGAGTATCCTGAGGAGGTAGAACTAGAAGTGAATCTTATGGATATTACACTGGAGATGAGAGCAGAGAAAGTGTTCTAAGTAAATAAAATATTAAAAAATGAATGCAGGAGACTCCAGTAGTCCACAGAATGGATAGAAATACTTTTTTTTTTTTCAATTCACATCTATTGTCCCCTGGAATGAAATACCAATTTAAGACACCTCTGTAGTAGTATGGGAGGTGGCTGAGATGGATATGAGGAATGTGCTAGAATAAACTGGCTATTTCCAAATGTATGATAGAACTTTAAACTTAGAACTTTAAATTCAAGACACATAGAACAGGGGAATTTCTATGACTGTGTTAAAAGATCTCTTGTATTTTGTAGCTTCAGGGATCTTGGAGAATGGCAATGGACTCATAAACTTAATGTGATGAGGATTACAATCCTAGGTTCTGTTTCAGAATTTTTTTTTCCTGGAGAATATAAGACAAACCTTCTATGTACAGTACAAATACACCTGAGT
Source organism: Proteles cristata cristata (assembly GCA_017311185.1). Taxonomy (NCBI): domain Eukaryota; kingdom Metazoa; phylum Chordata; class Mammalia; order Carnivora; family Hyaenidae; genus Proteles; species Proteles cristata. The sequence continues at coordinate 557,340 of JAESUZ010004636.1, forward strand.
TCTCCTAGTGGAGATATCAGGACAATTTTTAATCCTTCATTAGTGTCCTCTCAACTCTCCAGCTCTTTGTCTTAATTTGTCTTCATGCCAACCCACGGTCAAACAAATCTGTAATGTTTATATCATGCTGATAAGAGGTCAGTAACAGGAAGATGCAAAAACATAAATGCCTTTGGTTATAAAATCCCACAAACACTTAGGGGCTGAAATCTCCATGAAGATTTCTTGGATCCAGTGGTTTGGTAGTGGTCTCTGTCTAAAGTGAAAAACAAGCTGCTACATTTTAAGGCACTATTACTAATAAGAAAGGAAGCTTTGTTCACATCTTTGGATTTTGGAAGCCTTAGAGGTACACAGCATGTATTAGTGTATATTACCTTCTTACCTAAGGCTTTGAGTGGACTGCAGAGCAAGACAAGTCTCTTCAGCTGGTTCTAGCTTATATACAAGAAGCCTTGCCACTGGGCTACTATGTCATAGTATAGTCGATGTTGTTTTAAGTGTCCATGATAGGACAGGATATAGAAGGGAGCTGGTGAAAATCCCTGATAGGGAACCAAAGTCCCTTGGACTTCCCTACAAAACCATGCAGTTTTCTACAAGCTATTCTTCTTTTGACAAATTTGTTTGCAGATGTACCTAATTGAGAGTAAATTCCCAACCCTAGGACCAAACATGATCAGACCACTTGAGATGCCCATCACTGATTGGGTATTATCTGATCTACCAACCTATAAAATTAGGTGTCTAAGTGGCACACCATCATCACATGGAGATAGTTCACCCAAGATTGGGTTGAAGTACATGTACATTATATAGGCAGATGGGCCACCCCCAGTGCATCTTCCTTTGCTGCACTTTCACCCACACTTCAACACACCTTCTAGCCATCTAGGGTGTTTCCTATCACCAGTTGAGCAAAGAAAAGAAATGAAAGTCTGCTTATGCATGGTTGTGCAGGATATGCTGGTTCCTGCCATAAGTCCATTGTTAAAAATTATAACCCCATTAAATGGTTGGCACAAAAGGCATATAAATCATTAAATAGTTAGAATTGGTTGTCTATTTTTCCTAGGACTTGAGATAATCTGAGTTTTGGATTTATGCTGTCTGGCTAACGGTCAGGGGGTTGGAAGGAATAGAATTGGAGGGTTGATGATGACAAGAAGCAAGAAGGAAGAGCTATGTGGATGGATGTCTCAGAGTCAGAGGATGTTTTCTCCAAAAATGCTTTATCAGTGCCATCCACTGCAGAGATAGCTCTAAATAATCAGACAAATAACTCATTTTGTGTGTCAGCCTTTTCTCTACCATCTTCTGCTTTCTCAATGGGCTTATGAACAAAGTGGATTAAGATGGCAGGAATGCCAGCCAAGTATGTGTTTTATAACATGGACTTCTAGGCAAACTTACCTGGATACAACTGTCACTGCTGATGGCCCACCTGCTAATAGCAGAGGACAGTGCTGAGCTACTGATACAGATTATGCGGGGACAGTCAGTTACCTAGTAGCTGGATGATTATATTTGGATCCCTTCTATCATGGAAGATGAAATAATTTGCCCTTCCTGTAATGAATATTTATATTGAATATGGATTTGTTTTCTCTAACTGTCATGCTTCTACCAGAGATACCATCCTGTGGCTTACACTTATGACTTATTCAATGTCATGTATCCCACTCATTATTGCTTCTGATCAAGGAATTTATTTTGCACTAACAGAAGTGAGATAGCAAGTTGACTGCTAAGAGAATTACTACTTTTATGTATAAAAAAGAAGCTGGCCTTGTAATATGGAGAAATGGATTATTGAACAATAAGTTATGGCATTAGCTTGGGGGTACCATATTAGAATGCTGCCTACAGTATTTAATATATTCTTTGAACTTGTGGCAAATATATGGTACCCATAGAATATATGAAAGAGTAGGTGCTTTTTTTCCCATTTTATACCTGATAATCCATTTGCAATTTTTTTCTTCCCATTCTCTTGCCCATTTGCATTTTTTTTCTTTCGATTCTCTTGACCTTGAATTCTGCTGGTTTAAGGGTTGAATAGCAATTGCTTGACTGCACTGGAAATTGGGATACCACAGTGCCAGTTTAGACTCCTGACACTACTGGATCCGGAAGCCAATAAGTCTACAATGGCTAGAGTGATTGACTTTTTATTACCAATCCCTGTGACTGCTGCTATGTATTGAGGCAGAAAAATACGTCTGGATGACAAGGAATTCTTTGTGTGTCTCCTAATACCACCACATCCAGGGATAAAGTTAGCAGGTGTCTATGGAAACTTAATATAGGCAGGAAAACCAAGGTTGAGATCCCTCAGCGATGTGGACCACTCTCTTTTTACTCTTCTCTTTTGTTTGGCAGCTCTTTTCAGTTTCTTTACTGCATTCTTTTATTGTTTCTGAGGTGCATATATCTGAACAACACGTGACTTTGTCCTTAGACTTAATGTCTATCAATAATAAATTGATCTCTGAATTTGTTCTATGGTTTTATATACAATCTATACACTGATGACTCAAAAATTTGTATCTGCAGCCAGGACCATTTCCTGGATTACAGATACATGTATCCAGTTGCCTAGGATTCATAAAATTAGCTCAAAACAAAACATTTGACTGTCTTCCTTTTATAGTTTTCTCCATTTCAGTCAATGACAACTCTTTTCTTCCAGGAGGTGGGACCCCAAATCTTAAAGTCATCACTGATTTTTCTCTATCCCTCACATAACCACATCTAAATCATCATCGAAACCTGTTAGCTATTCTTTCAAAATATATCCAAACTCAATCATTTCTCTTCATTTCTCTTGTTTGAGTTATTGAATAGCCTCCTAAGTATTTCTTATGCATCCATCCTCTGTTAACTGTAGGTGTTGGATGTTTAGACATCTGAGATTTTGCTGACCATGGAGAGAGATTGCCCTTCCCAGGACTAGCCAATTCCTAGAGATCTAAACAGTGCTCATTTGCATGTACTCTTTTCATATGCAAACCAACCAATCCAAACCCACACCCTCAATCCACTCCTTTTTGAAGCGGTTACACTCCAGACCATTATCCCCCTACCCTAATTCTCCTAGGGTTAGCTAGCTGACAATTTGAGAGCTACTATTCCACCTGCTGAAATTGTTCAAACTAGCCATACCCTGCATTGCCTTATCTTTCCTAGAAAAACTACAATCAGGTTTCTTGCCCAAGTTTTCCTCTAACTCCCTCTGCCTCCTGACCATCCCCAGTGCTTCCTCATCTATCCCCTACAGGACTTGGCAGCCCATTCCTCTTCTGAGTTTTGAGTAACAAATGATCTTTTCAATGGCAAAGTCTCCTGACCTGGTGGCCTCATCATACATGAATCATAGTAAAATCTATGTTTAAAAACACATCTTTGACTGCCGTTCCTGTCTCTCCAGTCTAATCTACATAAAGCAGCCAGATGAGCCCTTAAAAAAAGTGAGATCATGTCATTTTTATTTAAAAAAATCAATAGTTTCCCGTCTCTCCAAGGTCTTACAAGATATTTTGAGATTCTGTCTCTATGTTCTTCTATCACCTTCTTGCCTCACTGCTCTTCTGGGAGTTTCTTAACAAGTCAAACTGCCCACCTCACAGCCTTTGCATTTGCTTTTCCTCTGCCTAGAGTACTTTTCCCCTACTTATCTACAGATCTTATTTCTTCACTTCTCTAGGTTTCTGCTCCAATACCTGTTAGAGAGGTATTCTCTGTCCTTTGTATATATTGTATATAAAGTAGACCTTGCATCTCCATTCCATCACTTTAACTTCTTTTATCTGTTTCTCTTTTCTTAGTACTTGAAACTACCACCAGACTACTTCTTCTTCTTTCTTCTTCTTCTTCTTCTTCTTCTTCTTCTTCTTCTTCTTCTTCTTCTTCTTCTTCTTCTTCTTCTTCTTCTTCTATTATTTTGATTATTATTGCTGTTGTTATTTTACATATCATGCTACACTGGAATGTAAGTTTCCCAAATGCAGATACTTTGTTTCTTTCACTACTATACTCATGTGCATAGATAGGGTCCTACCACCAAGATAGGTGGTGACTGAATACTTAGGCAATAAGATTAAATTTTTGTTAGTCAAGGGCAGGAACTTTTGGGTATGCAGTTGATGTAAGGGTACTAAGAAAATTTTTCTTTTACAGAAGTAAAATTCAAGACTTAAAGATTGACCTTTAATTTTAAAAAATTATCATTTTTCTAATTGTTGAGAGAGAGATACAGTGTGCAAGTAGGGGAGGGATAGAGAGAGGGAGACACAGAATCGGAAACAGGCCCCAGGCTCTGAACTGTCAGTGCACAGCCCTACGTGAGGCTTGAACTCACCAACCATAAGATCATGGCCTAAGCCCAAGTCGGACACTTAACCAACTTAGCTACCCAGGAGACTCTAAAGATTGACCTCTAAAATGAATACTCTCTATAGTTTAATTCTGTATATGAAAATATATTATGGAAATCTTAGAATAGTATCATAGGCTGAAAACCAAGCTCCTACTGGACCAGAGAATGTGCAAAATGAGTGTAGGGCATATTGTATTGCCAGGAGGCAATGAAGGGCTCTAAGAAGAAAATGATGAGTAGTTGTCAATGGAATGATGAGTAGTAGTCAATGGAATGGAGGAGTCCACTGACAGAGATCCTAATGGCCAAGTCTGGAGCAAGTTTAACAATAAGAAAAGAGTACTACTAGATTATTACCCAAAACATAAATAAATACCTATGAGTCAATAGTAATATAAATGATGCAATAACAAAAATGGAAAGGACAAATCTCTTGTATAGAACTCCAAATAATTTATGTAGATACTTTCTCCACAAAGAGGCATAACTCTCCACTTTTTAAGTGTTGATTCTGCTGAGTTACTTCACTCCAAAGAGTACAATATGGAAAGGAGAAAGAAGAACTACAGTGGAGAAACCTGAGAAACACTACCTGAGACAGGTGATGAAGCTTAATATAATCAGTGATAAATGCAGTTGGTCATACGTACACTTGACATGATGTGATAAGAAGCACAGGTCACTTCTGTTGTCTCCCTCCCCAGACCTCAAAACTTCAGTCTAATCATGAGAGAAATATCAGACAAACTCCAATTGAGAGTACTTTCTACAAAATATCTGATCACAATACTGTCAAAGTCATGAGAAACAGTGGTCTTAGAAACTGTTACAGATGAGAGAAGCCTAAAGCATAACAATTAAGTGTGTTATTTGGTCCCAGATGGAATCTTGGAACAGAAAAAAGACATTAGGAAAAGCTAATAGAAATATGAAATTTAGTTAAGAATAATGAAGCAGTTTTGGTTCATTAACTGTGACAAATGCACTATAATAACATAAGATGTTAACAGTAGTTGAAACTGGGTGGGAGATATATGGGAGTTCTGTGCACTCTCTTTGCAACTTCTTTGTACATCTAAATTTGTTTCTATAAATCTAATTTTTTAAATCTATTATAAAAAGTGTATTTAAAAAGCTGAGCCCAAGGATGTGATAGACATTGAGTTCTTTATCTTTAAGATATTTATTTATTTTTATTTCTTCAAGGAGATTTCCCAGACTTTAGTCAGATGTAATTTCACCTCAGAATAGAAATAAAATCTATAAGTGTCTATCACTTTGCTAAACCATATTGATGTTTGTTGGCATCACTCTTAATGATGTTTAAAATGGCATGTTTAAGGATAGTGGTGGACGTCATCATGTCCACAATGACATGAGGTGGTGAGTCATCAGAGAAGGCGATTTCTCTCCTGAGTTTCCAACCCCATCAGATTTTCCTTTGTTACCTGTGCCTATGGTCACGTGAATGAGAAGATAATAGAAACACACTGGATTTAGACGATGAACCATCTGTATTATTTTCCTTGAAGAAATTCTCTCCAATTCTCTGTAGTATCTCAGATCTGTGTATATATATTTTTTCTAGCTCTCATCAGGTGAAATCTGAGGGATAATAATGATGTTTCTATACCACCTATCCACTGTAGTTAAGAGAATCTAAGTCCAGCTCAAGGGACCTAACTCATTATTTATGAAAGAAGTACACTCTTACCTGGTCCATGTTTCTTTATTATAGGCTTCCAGTAATTTCTGGTGCCCATCATACCTTTGGAAACCCGTAGCCTCACTAACATATATGCATTACTTCGATCAGAAGTTAGGCTAAATAACTTTTGTCAGGTGGATGCAGGTGTATACCCGGTAGGTTTAGGTTTCCAAGTGTGAACATGGGTCTACATCGAGTAATTTCTCTGTCGTCAGAACTATATGCAAGCAAGCATTTGAATCACTGGTTTACATAGATTACAAACATGCTTTCAGGAAGGGTACGTCCGCAAACGGGTTTGCAGTCTTGAAGCAAATCCTTTCCTGTGGAATCAGAATCCAGTTAGTTTTCTAACTAACTGTGGGAGCCCGCAGTGTTGAGTTGTGCATCTGGCTATCTCACTCAGGGCCTCTAGGTGGGTTTCTGGACCAGAGCTCAATGCTACAATGTGTTTGTTACTCACAATCAATTTCCTAATCTTCCTGACTGATTCTCTAACTCATCTCCTCAGGTTGACTCCATAGAGATCTTGTCTCCCCCGGTGCAGGAATATATCTCTCTGTGGGCAGCTATAAACCAATCTGTATAGTTTCTGGAATAGGAGGATGGTTCCAAAGAACTCAGCTTCTCTGCCCTGAAAGCATCCATGCAGCTTATGAAAAACATTTATCTGTGTTTCCTAAGCTTCTTCTAGACCCTCCCTTAGGGTCTAGAATACATTTTTGTGACATATCAAAAGGATGAGAGCGAGCATTGCAAAACAGCAGACCTGTGATTGCGCACAGGCTGTTAGATTGCTGAGGTCACTGTTTCACCTTAGTCTTTCAGAGGAAACATCAATATTCATACTTGCTATTTTTTTTAGGTATTTAGAAGATAAACAGCTAAGATTTATTGTTAGCTCCAACATACCTATCACAGTGAAATTTACTTAATTCTGACAACAATTATATGAAGTAGATGTTAGCCCTAATTTAGAGATGAGAATCTGAATTTCAGCAAGGTTAAGTAAATGTGTCTGTGATCTCTCATATAGCAGGTATATATGAGAATTGTACCCAAGTATATTTTGACTCCACATATACTCCCTAGGTCTGCTTAATTCAAACAAGCAGGGAAGCACAGGAAAAGAGAAATATGCAAACAAAAATGGGGGAGAAATACTCCCCGTATACCCAAACACCTTATGGGTTTATTTTCTATTCTCGTATAACTGACAAATTTGGGGATTAAAGAATAAAGTCCTTGATAGATAGAAAGAAGAGCTGAGAAAGGAGAAAGAAAAGAAATCTAAGGTAAAAGTAGTTTTATTTTTTGTAGTCATTGACTAACTTGCAAGATACAGTGTTAGACAAAGCCAGTACAGTTAGCAGTAAAATATACATTCATGAAGAAAACTGATGCTGGGGGAAAGAAAGTCAAAGAAAAAGAATTTCGTGCTGAGAATACAGGTTTAGAGCTTCATTGCAAATCAAAAGCCCTTTTAGGAAAACACACAGATAGCTGTATAGCACAGCCTAGAGGATAGGCCAGTTTTAAGAATCACTTAGGTACCTGCTGTAAGGATGAAACCTAAATAACAAATCCTCAAAACTGCTACTGCTGGATAGTTCAAACCGGCAAACAGAGAATAGCTGTGAATTTTTGGTGAGGAAAATAGGTTGCAGGAAAAGCAACAGAAGTTTCTGTTTAACTGTCTGTGAAGAGACGATTTGAAATAACTGGAGTTTTTGGGGTCACTGAGACTGAGATGGTTATGAAAGCGTTCTTCTCTGAGGGAGTTCTAATTTGCCTTATTCACAGACCATTTTAAGTGGTTTTTGGACACGGATTCCAGCCATGGTCGCCACATCCTCATACACAACATCCAGAAGTCTGTTGACACTTAGGTCTGTTATTGAAAGTGTCTGATTCATTTCTTCTCTTCTTTTAGATTGAGTTTACAATATGGTAGGGTGTAGGGATTTAATTTACTTTTCTCTTAAATTGTTGCCCATTGTTTCCATTACCATTTGTGGAACAATCTATCCTTTCTCCTGACATGTATTGTGTCGCTAATGTACTGAATGTTATACGTATGTACCTTGTTTCTCTGTTCTTTGCCATTGCCATGTCTGCTTTTATTGGGCCAATAAAGCCGTTTTGTTTTTAATTCACAGCTGCATTTTTCGAGTACATTTCAATACCCAATAGGGAAAGACATCTTTCCCATAGTTTTGTCTATTCCTAATAAATTTTTCTTCCCGGTAAATCTAAAAATCTTTTGGCAGTATGAAAATAAATATTTTGAACATTCGTGATATTCAAAAGCCAAAAGGTATTAAAAGTTATACAGTGAAAATCATTCCTCTCATCCTTGTTTGCTATCTTCTGGTTCCCATGCCATCCTTCTCCCACAAACCACTAACATTTGTTTCATATATATCCTTCCAGAGATTCTTAATGCATGTCAAAACAATGATAGATTCTTAAATTCCCCTTGTCTAAAATGAAAGGTACTTCTCAGCAATATACTTTGGGGATATCTTCGTTTTACTATATAGGCAGCATTACTTTTTTTTAAAATAATAATGGATGTACCATGATTTACATAACTAGGGCCCTATTGATGGACATGTATATTTTGCCAGTCTTTTACCATTACAATCAATACTGCCATGAGTAAACTTGCATATACTCAAATCAGTGAAAGAATAACTGTATCAGAATAATTTATCAGGGATAGAATTGTTGGGTCAAAAAGCACAAGTATATATAATTTTGATGAATCTTACCAAATTGCCTTTTGCATCAGGTCATATAAATTTACACTCTCCCCAGCAATGAATGTGGGTAACTGTTTCCTTCTTATGTTAATAACATTGTTTGTTATCTAATATTTGGAAATTGCTAATCTGATAATGAAAATGGTATCACATTTAATTCTATGAGTGATATTAAACATCTTTTTTCCATATTTAAAGGCTATTGTATTGGTTTCTACTCAACTTTTTTAATGGGGTTTTTTGTTTCTAGGAGCTCTTTATAAATAAGGAAAAAGCAAAGCACTTCATGATATGAGTTGAAAATATTTTTCCTCAATACATTGCCTTTAATTTTTTTTCAGATCTTAAAAATATATTGTTACATTATATCAATTTTTTATGGCTTCTGAAGTTTGAGTCATAAAAAGGCGTTTCTTGAAAATTGTAACAAATTAATATGATTTCTTCTTCTTCTTTTTTTTTTATTTCTAGGAGAGAGAGACAGCGTGAGCAGGGGAGGGTCAGAGAGAGAGGGAGTCACAGACTGAAACAGGCCCAGGCTCTGAGCTGGCAGTCAGCACAGAGCCCGATGCAGGGCTTGAACCCATGAACCGCGAGATCATGACCTAAGCGAAAGTCGGACGCTTAACCGACTAAGCCACCCAGGCGCCCCTATGATTTCTTCTTATATTTTTATTATTTCATTTTAAAATATAAAGCGATGACTTTTTGGTAACTATCCTGCTGTATGATTTAAAGTATGGATTTGACTTTTTTTTTTTTTTTTGGTCGAATTGGCTATGAAATTATTCCAACCTCATTTCCCCACTGATTTTACGTGCCACTTTGATCCTATGTTACATTTCATCTTCTATTGGGATATATTCCTAGGCTTTCTTTCCTAATCCCAGTCTATTCATGTACATTTTCTACTATTTTAATGATTGAGGTTTTGTAATACATTTGAACACCTGGCACAGCACCTCTACCCATTGCTCTTTTTTCGGAGACTTTTCTGGCTCTTCATTTTTGTTTATTTTTCCATATTTATTATCAATTATCTACTTTCAAAGTAATCTTTTTTGAAAATGAGGAACATTATGTCATTACCCCTAGGCTATTTTAACAATTTTATAATGTGAATATTGAAATTTGCAAATATGAGCATGTTACATATTTCTACTTGTTCAGTCTTTTCCTGTGTTCTCTAGTTGTATTTACAATGTTTCTTTAAATGGTTTTCATATTTATAGTTAAGCTTCTTTCTTGGATATGTGTATATTGTGTGGCTATAGGAAATCAAGTATTTTTTTCATATCAGATTCTGATTATATAAATGATCTCTGCATATTAATTTTATGCATAGCTGACTACTAAATTCTCTTATATTCTGTCACATTATCTGAAAATAATGATGGTTTTATCTCTAGTTCAATTTTTGCAGCTTAATTTATTTGCAGTGAAACATCGGATAATAGCAGTATCCTTTTTTTTTCTTCATTTAATTAGGAAATCCAGTGCTTCTCTGTTAAGCAAGAATAAGAATAAGAATAAGAATAAGAATTTGGGCTAACATAGATATACATTTTCATGTTGAAAACAAATAATCTGTACTTTCTTTACTGAGCTCTAAAACAACAATTGTGATATTGTATGAAATTATACTAATTTAAAATATCAGTCTCAAGAAGTTGAAAGTCTTTTTTTCATCATGAAATGGGTTATATCTTCTTATCAGGTAAATACTTTATATGCTTCCTTAAAATTCTGTGCTTTCCCATGTACCCCAATGTTCATAGCAGCACTCTCCACAATAGCTAAAACCTGGAAAGAGCCTAAGTGTCCATCAACAGATGAATGGATCAAGAAGATGTGGTTTATCTATACCATGGAATACTACATGGCAAAGAGAAACAATGAAATCTGGCCATGTGTAGCAACATGGATGGATTTGGAGGGCGTTATGCTTGAGCTAAAAGTCAGGCAGAGAAGGACAAATATCATATGTGTGCACGTATAGGAGGATTAGGAGGAGCTTAACAGAGGACCATGGGAGAATAAGGGCGGAAATGGTGGGGAAAGGGGGAGAGGCAAACCATGAGAGACTCTTGAATGCTGACAAAAACTGAGGACTGGTGGATGGGGGGGGAGGAGGGGTGGGCATGGAGGAGGGCACTTGTGGGGATGAGCACTGGGTGTTATGTGGAAACTAATTTGACAATAAACTATTTGTAAAAAAAAAATAAAAAAAAAAATTCTGTGCTTTCCTTCATATAGAAGTTTCACTAAGGGGCCAATTATCTTTCTTGCTATCCAATATTTATATTTAAGTCCAATTTTACTCGAACTCTCACCAGCTTTTGACACTGTTCTAAATTCCCTCCTTAAAACATTTTTTCTCTTTGATCTAATAATGCCTCACCCCTGGCTTTCCTCCAATATCTCTGACTTCTCTTTTACATAAGGTTTATTCCTGGCTTCTTTATATTTGTTTTCACTGTTGTAAATTAGATCTTTTCCCACTTTTCCTTTATACTTTTCCATCTGGTTCTTGTTGATAAGAACTAAAAAAATTGAGATCCTACTGGAAGATTTTTTTCTATTAGTTTTTGGAATTTTTTCAGTTTTTCAGTTACAGTCCCTACAATGCACAGAACAATGTTAAATAATAGTTGAGTAAATGAGCACATTTTTCTTGTTCCTTATTTTAAAGGGGACAAATGGTGCTTTACAAGTATAGTGATGGTTATTGGTCTCATGGTTATTTTTCTATTTCTGTTTTGCTTAAAAGTATAATGTGGTTAATAATATTAGATTTTCTAATATTGAAGATAATCATGTATTTTCTGGTGGTGACATCAGCACATATTTTTGTTTTATTGGTCATGTTAATTAGATACATTCTCTTAATTAATGCATTCCAGAATATTTGGCTAGATTATAAAGAATTTTTAATATATGACTGAATTTTATTTGCAAATATATGATTTAGGATTTTAGAATCCATAATATTCTTTAAGTGTTTATTTAAATTCCAGTTAGTTAACATGTAGTGTAATCTATTTTCAATTGCACAATAGTGTGATTCAACACTTCCATACAACACCCAGGGCTCATCACAAATGCTCTCCTTAATCCCCATCACCTATTTCACCCGTCCCTGCCCCCACTCTGGTAACCATTAGTTTGATCTCTATAGTTAAGAATCTGCTTCTTGGGGCGCCTGGGTGGCTTAGTCGGTTAAGCGTCCGACTTTCGCTTAGGTCATGATCTCACGGTTCGTGGGTTCGAGCCCCGCGTCGGGCTCTGTGCTGATTGCCAGCTCAGAGCCTGGAGCCTGTTTCAGTCTGTGACCTCTCTCTCTGACCTTCCCCTGCTCACGCTGTCTCTCTCTCTCCTAGAAATAAATAAAACATTAAAAAAATTAAAAAATAAAAAAAGAATCTGTTTCTTGGTTTGCCTCTCTTTTTTATTTCTCCCTTTGCGCATTTGTTTTGTTTCTTAAGTTCTATGTATGAGTGAAATCATGGGGTATTTATCTTTCTCCTGCTGAATTTAAAATCCATAATATTTAAAATTTGCTTATGGTTTGCATTTTTGTGCTAAATAATTTGTTGTGGCATTTGATTGCTATTCCATAAATACTTATTAAGCACCCACCTTGTTGTGGTCTTTATGCTGGGTGCCTACCAATGCAATACCCGAACTCCTGGATCTCACAGTATAAAATACAATTGGAATTGTGATATATTTTACAAAGAGTTGAGAATGCTATGAGGGACAAAATAGGAGAATCTGAAATAGTGTGGACTTTCTGAATGCTCAGGAAGACTTTTCTGAGGAAGTGACAATTGCGTGAGAGCTGAAAATGGAGTAGTAGTTGATGTGTGAAAAGGACTGGAGACTCAGGAAGAACCCTGTAAGGCTCTGGAGGCAGGAGACATGAGAACATGGAATAGGGGGAGGTGGTACATATGTGCTGCCAGGGGCAAGCCTTTGCCACTCTTTGTTTCTTTTGGTATTTACCTCTGTATCTCCAAACTATGTGCTTCGTGATATATTGTGATCTATTGAGTCTGTACTCTTGAAAACAAGTACTATCATTCTCTCTACTACTCTATCAGTTACATGTATAAATACTGTCTCCCAAAGCTCCCAAAGTGCTCAGATTGTTTTTTTCAATTTTTACATATTTGTCTATGTAAAATGAATTCACAAAAGAACCACGTGGCACAGTAAGAATACACTACATTCCTATACAACAACGTTTCCCCCCAAAGGTAATAATCATCCTCATTTGTTTCTATGCAGTATCTTCCTCAAATCTCTTACAGTTGTGTAAGTCACTTCTCAATGTTTTAAATATATATATTTTGAAGTTTATTTTTTTAATGGTTATTTACTTTAGAGAGAGAGAGAGAAAGGGGCAGAGAGAGGTAGATGCAGAATCTGAACCAGCTCCAGGCTCTGAGCCGTCAGCACAGAGACTGACTTGGAGCTAGAATCCACGGAGATCATGACCTGAATAGAAGTAGGACAATTAACCGACTGAGCCACCCAGTCACCCCTATTTATTTACTTTTGAGAGAGAGAGAGAAAGAAAGAGAGAGAGAGAAAGAGAGAGAGAGAGGGAGAGAGAGCAAGCTGGGGAAGGACAGAGAGAGAAGAGAGAGAATCCCAAGCAGGCTCCACACTGTCAGCACAGAGCTCAATACAGGGCTTGAACTTATGAACCATGAGATCATGACCTCAGTCAAAATCAAGAGTTGGACACTTCTTGCTGAACCACCCAGGTACCCCACTTCTCATGCTTTTGTATACAACAGTATTTTATTAATTCCATCTTTTTCTAGATGTTTTCCCTACATCCTGGCCTGTTTCAGCCAGTACTGCCTGCTGCAGGGCTATGGTCTTAGAATCTCCCTTTACCATTATCCCTTCTCTTTGCCTCTTTCTTGTGTCTTTGTTCTTTTATCTTCTAAATCCCATGACTTCCTCTTTCTTGATTTCTTCTCAGTTTCTTCCTGAGAAAGGTGGTATGGAAGATAAGCTTTGGGAGGTATTTTATATCTCAAAGTATTCTCTATTCTGCTCTCTCATTTTCATGATAGTATGGCTGGGGATAGAATTCTAGGTTGGAAATAATTATCATTCTGGAATCTTAAAGGCAATACCATATTGTGGTTAAACTTCTAGTGTTGCTGTTGACATTTTGATTTGTTAGCCTTTGTAATAGTTCTTGTTGGATTTTTCTTCTATGTTCCCTAAATTTTAAAGTCGCATGAAACTGCATCTTTACTGAGTTCATTTTCTTCCATTGTATTGAATATTCAGTGGGTCATTTCAAAATGGAGATTGTGATCCTACTTTTGTGAAAATCTTTGTTCATTCTTTTTCCTGATTTTCTCTTTTTAGAATTCTCATTTGCCTTATGGAACTTCTGGACTGAACTTACTTAAAAAATCTTTTCAATGCTTTTCTTCATTTTTCTATTTTTGTTTCATTTCTCAGGATGTTGTAGTAATTTTATCTTCCAATTATTAAGTTTTTTCATTTCTGCTAACACATTTATGATTTCCAAAGTCCTTTTTTTTCTCAAATATTCATTTATCAAAGCACTTTGTTCTTGTTTCATAGATGCAATATTTTGGAAATCTCCTATAGTCTGCTTTTCTGTTTTATTTTCTCTTCTTTGTTTGGTTATTTGATTGTTTGTTTGTTTCGGCCTCCATTTCTTATGTTACAATATTTCCTCAGACATTCTCCTCACCTATTTTCATACAGTAGAGAAGAACCCAAAGAAGCTAATTAACATTTTCTATGCATGAATGAGTTTTGTAAATTGAGACTTCATCGTAGGCCTGGCCTTACTCAACAGGACTCTGAGACAGAAACTGGTTCTGCAGAATATTGTATAAGTGACTGTTTTCTCATTTGCTCCAAGGGAGTTATTTAGCTAGAATCATTCTAGATTCAGAGAAGATAATTTAATTCTTTGTGCATGATGGAAGCCCTAGAGCATTAGGCTTTAATTTGACCACAGAACATAGTTTGAGAAGAGTTGCTTTGCCCCAGTGTATCTTTAGAGCTTTTTTCTTGGACTAGTCACATCTCCTGGAAAAGGATCTTCCAATCACCTATCTCTAGGGTAGAAAATGCGAACATTCTGGGAGTTCAGTGGAAAAATCATGCTAGATGTGACAGTATTTCATCGGTTAAAGAATCACTGAGGCCCCTCTTTACAGTAACCCTAATGTTTGACCCACAGCCTGAAAAATGGGTGAAATTTCACCCATTTGGGATGAAAGTGGGGCAAACAGGACTGGTTAAAAGTACAATTAAAAAGAAACTAGGCTTCTATATCCCCCTCCCTGATTCCAGGAAGATAGGTCCTTCTTATTTATCTTTTTTTTACAACAGACTGAGGGTTTTTCTAGTGAAGACAACAGAATTCTGGCCTAAGAGCCACTAACACACTTGGGGGTGAGAGACCAGCACTTACTAGAAACAGGGGCCTTAGTGAGAATTCATTCAGGAGATTCTGCAGTACAACTGGACTCACTGCACTGCCTGCTTGGGATTCACTTGTTTGTATTCTGCTAGGTCACTTACCACTCATCTTCTGCTTTTAAGCTTCTTGAATTTTGTTTCTGTCATCTCTTCCTCCAGTGTCTTTATTCCTCCAGTTCCTTGTGACTAAACAAAACAAAACAAAACAAATCTATCTTTTTTACTGTTATTTCCAGGGATTCAGAAAAGAGCAAAAGAAAATGCACATGTTTAATCCACTACCTACAACTAAAAGCCTAATTATTTTGCCTTTGAATTACATTTTAATATGCTATTGAGATAAGATTGTCTCATTCTTCACTGTTTCTGGGAAAAAAACGTGTTTGGTCCTTTTTAATCCACCCCGATGAACTTCAAGTAATTTAAAAACTCTAGGGAGATTTTAGTTGCAAGCACATTAAATATTTATAAATATTTATTGGGAAGAATTTTTACAATATCATGGATATTCAGAAATATTAACATCTGTTCTTCACTTTACATGTCTTCTTTTAAGAACTCTTAGCAAAGATTTTAGAGATATTTATTTTTCTTCTATTTCTTGTTAAGATAGTTACAGGTTATTTTAAATAACTTGGTTGATGTTTTAAGGAAAACGATCTTATATTCCGACTAGATTCTCTGAGATTTTGTTGTATGCAAGTAAATTTTAATTTGTGAATATTTATTTTGTAGATAGATGGGCTATCATATTTTTTAAAGCTTTAATACATATTTTTTCTGAAGTCAAGAGTACACTGTTAACTAACTTGAATTAAAAAAAATTTTACATTGATTTTTGCAGATGTTTCTCGTGTACCCTAGGCAGACAAATATTACCTGTAAATAATAACAATTTTCTCTTTACAATGACCATTCTTATTTTGAAGCTTTAAATCAATCTCATCAATTTGTTTCCTTTTTTTCTTTCTTTTTGCTTTTTCTAGATGCTTTTTGCTGTTATTTTTCTGCTGTCTTACAATATTAATTTATTTTAATAGTTTTTTGTTTAATAATGTATACAATAATTTTATATTTATGTGGAATCTGGACTGTTGATGGTATAACAAACATTTCTATAAATAATATCATTTTCATATTTTTATAAATTATTTGTAAATATTTTAAATTACCTTTGACCTAATATTTCATAGGAACATAGGTTTGCTTTTTAAATTTAACTTTGCTTACTTCTGTGAAATTTTGTCATAGTTTAAAACATTTTTTTCATTTGAATATAGTTGACACACAGTTAACAACAATTTAGTGACTTACTTCTCTTTATGTGTGCTCTGCTCACAACAGCAAAGCTATCAGCATTATTATATTTTAAATTATTTGTAAAATGGCAGCCTCAAACTGATTGTATCATGGCTTCCTTCCACCAACAGACATTTAGGAATTTTATTTTATTTAGGAATTTTGTTACTTATGGAAGTCTTTTAAAATGCAGTGTAACTAGTTTGGTGTGGAATTGAAACTATAAGTTTAACACACATTGTTCACACCTCACTAATTTTATCCACTTTATGACAATAATTGATCTTTTTAACTCCTAGTTAAATACAAATAGAAATACAATTCTCTTTGTGATGATCTCATATTTGGACTCATAATGATGTCATATTTAAGGGAAAGAAGAAACTTCAAAATTTTCATGAGCAAAGAATAATCTTCAAATTTGTTTATAAGCAGCAGGATAAAAGGCAAAATACTATGTACTAATCACAAAATTAGTCACAATTATAATGTTTTAATATGTCTAAGGTTTGTCCAATTACGTGAGGCAAAAGAATTGAGCTAAAAAATTATCTAGCCTTTATTTCTAATTTGCAAGCTATAAAAGTAAATATATCAGTTGAAAACATAACTCTACAGATATACGAAAATATATCTACAGATATAACAAACAGGGGGAGCAGAGGAGTCACCACATTTTTTTTGTAAAAGACCAGATGATAAATATTTTTGAATTTGCCAGTCATACTGTTTCTATTGCTTCTCAACTGCGCCATTGTACTGTGAAAGAAGCCATAGGCAAAATCTAAGTGAATAGCATGGCTGTGTTCCAGCAAAACTATTTCTTTGCAAAAAAACATGTGGTAGACTGGATTTGGCCTATGAATCATAGTTTGTTAACCTCTGGGATAGAGCAATTTATCAGGCCCCACTTAATACAGAAAGTTGAGAAAGACTCAAAAAATGGTCAGAAACCTGGTCATGGAGTTGTATGATGGCTTGGTTCCTCAGCTGTCTATTTCTACCCAAGTAATAGAGGATGGATAAGTCAGCCAAGGCATGGCCTCTAGTGGTGTATATGTATTCAGCCTTTTTCCTTTTACTATATCTAGCTCCTTCTGTCTCCTTCAAAGACACTCTACCTACTAACTGTCTCTTCAATCTTACTTATTAGCAGTACTCTCTTCACTATCATGCCTGTCCTGAGCTTGTCTATCTGTAACTACCAGTTCAAGTTCATTTGTTGACTTTCATCCCTTGTGCTATTTCCTTTTAAAGCCATCAATCATTGCCAGACACTGTATGAGGAGAGGCTTCTATGAAGCCATCTTACTGGGGTCACTTTACTCTAGAACAAGAATGGGGACTCACTCTCTTCTAGGAAATTTTCATAAAAGCCCCACTATGGTCTATGCACATTTATCTTAGGCACTGTGAGATTTCTGAGATTTCACAGAGGCTCACTTTTAATGGAATTCCTACTTTGGGCTGCTGTGATCTGTGAACAGCTCCTGTGCTACTCCAAATCTTTCAACCATGTTCCCAGAATTTTGGCAAGGTGATCACCATGTATCTTTGGCTTCCTTTTTGAGCACCTCTTCTACCTTCTAGTTTTTACTGAAGTGAGCTGTCCCATGAAGACTGTGCTTTCTCAAAATGAACAAGAAAAGTCCACTACCACTTTGAGGCAAACACCATTATAATTTACCATCTTGTGGCTATCTTATGGTGTCATCTGATTTTCTCTCCATCATTCACTGAAGCCAACCCAATCTTTTTATCATTCAAGATGTCTATTATGCACACCTCTGACTTCAACTCACTTTTGGGTCTAACACAAGCACTTATATATGGTACTTATTAGACATGACAGGTACCAAAAACCTCCCTCTTAAAAAAAGTGCAAAAAATAATGTTCCATCTCCCTATTTTCTCAAATTAATCTCAGTAAACTTCTCCAGTTCAGTTCATCCTGCCTAGCCCACAATATGATTGAAAAATGTTTTATGTACTGTGGTTCCGTAGTGCTCATTCTAAGGTTACATATTCTGAATAGAGTACATATATATTTATATGTGTATCATGTAGATGCATACATTAGGTATTTATATTCTCTAAATCTTTCATTGGATATTGAAGCTTTTTGAGAATAAAGGCTGTGATATACATGAAAACTTGTTCCTTGATTTCTTCTTAGAGTTCTGACAGCTAAGAAGAAGGAATTTTGTTGAACAGCTTCCACCTTTTGGTTATAAAATCACAGAATTATTTTGGAATGTTTTCATGATTTCTTTCCAAGTGTTCAAGTAATAAGAAAGACAGCAGTATCTTTTATTTCAGAACAAATACAAAGGTATTTAATATCATGTTGTTGTATAGTCAGAGGGTTATTATGGAGACTAAAGAGTACTTTCAAGCTGGAATAATGACTTTGAAATGAGAAAAAAAAAATACTTAAGTACTTGTCCTAGATAAAAGCTAGTAAAAGTTGCCTAAGCACTGACTGTGTGTTTTTTCAGAGTGCTGTTTTGCAAAGTCATCCCATAGCCAGATTTCTAAACATAGATCTTATAAATCAGAGGGAAAAATCCAGAAGATATTTTTGTACACTGAGGTCAGAAGAAAATTTCCACTCTGTAGTATTTTGTCCCTCCAAACAACATCAGCTGCCCTTTGTCTTAAACTCTGAGGAGCAGGGGTAGAGATTGAATTAAGAAATTCCAATGGAATATTTATAGGAGTATTAAGTAATCAAAGAATCATTATTTAGCTTCACATTTGGTCTTTCCCATCTTACGTCTTTGATTATGCTCTCCTCAATCCTTTTTACATGATCAAAAATGTCTCATAATGCCCAAATCAGGAAAAGCCTAACTTCTTCCCTGGGAAAATGACTGCAGAATAGCTGAGGTCAGAGACTAGTTAATTGCGATGGTCAGCTATGGAATTTTAAGGAAATGAGCAAAAGAATGGAATGTGGCATTAAAAAGTGCATAAAGATACAGCTTTAAACTTATACCATGGCGTCACTCTCTTGCAGTGTTAGTTGCCATTGTTGTAGCCACAGCAGGACAGTACAAGCACTTGCTATTGTCTGGCAGAAGGAAAATTACCCACAGACACGTCTAGCTACAGCCGCGCTCTCAGCTGGGCACACTACTAGAAACATATTCATAAATATCATTTTCATGTAACTTTGGTGATTCATGGAAAGACACATGTAGTGAAAACCTTACTTAGGCATTTACTTAAGTAACGGAAGCAAAGAAAAATTGAACTAACATTTACTGAATACGGAATTATAGGTTTAGGAGATTAGTGGAACAGTAATCACCAAAGTTTCATTCTATCAACAGGGTCTTGCAGAGTGATGAATAATCCCAAAGGAACGACTTCCTTCTTTTATTGTACAGACAAAATTAGGAAATATTCTTATTAGTTCAGGACATTTGCTAAATAAATATGTTTTATAGTTGTAATCAGAATAAAGTGTTTCTGTAATTTCATAGCATTATTCCTCCGTGATTCTTCTGTGATATGTAAGTCTAATGACTACTGCTTAAATGAAAGTTTGCATTTGGATGAAAAACTATGAATGAAATAATTATGTGAATTTTTAAATAAACAAAATTTCTATTCTTCAGAAAAGGAAATACATTCATGTCCTTATGTACCAAGTACACAGAGACATAGGCCTATTTTTAGTTTATACCAGTTTAGATCATCTACGTTTTGAAGTATTATTTGTATAATTCAGTGGGAGAAACATACTGTACTGAACTCTCCCTTGGGAAACAATTTAGAACCGGTGTTCATGTCACTTGAAAAGAGAAGTCTTCATTCCTAAAATGTAAAACAAAGAAAACAAAAACAAAAGCAAAAAGCTAAACACTGAACAACAACAAACTTACAGGTTTCCAGAAAGTTTGAGATGAAAAATTATCTTTGTTTGAAAACACAACCAGCACTGATTTGGAAGGAAAATAACTTTGATTTCATCCCCTGTCTGCAACTTCCTTTCTATGTGAATTTAGTTAAATTACTAATTTTTTTTTTTTGGTGGGGAGGGCTTAGTTTTCTATGAAATTAGGGGAGTGATACTTAAATTTGCTTGGTGAGTCATCTAGTGATTATTTTATCAGTTATTTTTATTCCATGAATAACAGGTTGGAACAGGAAATGGTCAATGTGCAATGCATTAAATGTCAGGTGGTTTTTTTTTTTAATTTTTAATGTTTATTAATTTTTGAGAGAAAGAGAGACAAAGTGCGAGTAGGGGAGGGGCAGAGATACAGGGAGACAAAATCCAAAGCAGGCCCCAGGCTCTGAGCTGTCCGCACAGAGCTGACGCAGGGCTCAAACTCACAAACCTTGAGATCATGACCTGAGCCAAAGTCAGACGGTCAACTGACTGAGCTACCCAGGTGTCCCTAAATGTCAGGTGTTTTTATGGATAAGCTCGATTTTATACACTTGGTCAAATCTGTTAGAACCATCTTTCTCCATTCTATTGAAAAACTGATCTTCTCTGTATGAGCTAAATATACTATCTTATAAATGAATCAAAATGATTAATTTTATAGAAAGCGAATCAGCACTCCTTTGAAAACTATATAGACCATCATAAATAAGTGCAACAAGTATGACAGATGGATATGCATTCATTCATATATCAAAACCCATTTATATTATGTTACTTTCTACATGTCGAGAATGTGCATAATTTGTATATGGAAGATGAATAATCAGGTAAATGTGAATTATTGTATTTTAAATTGCAGAAATATTTTACTGAAAAATAATGAAACAGAAAAATTGCCGGAACAGCTCAAAGGGAAGGATGCAACTTTTCCTTTAGGATGTTTGCAAAACGTCTATTTGATATGACATCTCCGAAAATTCTGTCTAGGAATCTGCTAAAGTAATAATACACTCTGCTCAAAATTAGAGTCTTAAAATTAGTCATCTTAAACTGATCTTCAAGAGACTGGATGCTTCACATGCTCCCCAATTGTACTAGTGATAGGAAAATGTATCTCTTACATTGTATTTACTCATCATAAACATTCACAGAACAAAATACCAGTGCTTATTCCCATCCATAATATTCAAATAACCGAAAAACGTATTTGGATTTATTTCTTTTTATATATTTTCTTCTTCAGTAAACATGTTAGAACTTCCTGAGAATATAAGATAAACTGTAACAATATTCCTTTCTTTACCCAAAGTTCATTCTAATATTCTTATTTTGTTTTAGTAATACATATGAAACTATGTTAGTAAAACATTAATTTCCCCTGGGGTGCCTGAGTGGCTCAGTCAGTTAAGAGCCCTACTCTTGCTTTTTGCTCAGGTCATTATCTCGTGGTTGGTGAATTGGAGCCCCGCATTGGGCTCTACATTGACAGTGTGGAGCCTGCTTGGGATTCTCTCTCTTTTTCTGTTCCTCTCCTGCTCACTCACTGTCTCTCTCAAAATAAATAAATAAACTTAAAAAAATCAATTTCCCCAATATACTTTCAAACAAATATGTAATTTTTATCACTTTAACATATGTGTTATACATGTATTATACATGTCATATATGTCAATGCAAATAAACATAAATGATCATGTTAACGTATTAGAAATTAAAACCTATGGTGATCACTATCCTGGTTAGGAAACTGAGCACTGACTGTACTCCAGACCAGCCTCTTTCTCAGTAATATCTCCTGCTTTCCCCTAGTGTTAACCATTATCCTGACTTTTATGAAAATCACTTCCTTGCTTTTCCTTATTTATCACCTCCTCTTTGGAAGAGTTTCTACTAATCTTAAATTTTTTTTTTAATGTTTATTCATTTTTGAGAGACAGAGTGCAGTCAGAGGAGGAACAGAGAAAGAGGGAAATACAGAATCTGAAGCAGGCTCCAAGCTCTGAGCTGTCAGCGCAGAGCCCGATGCAGGGCTCGAACTCGCTGACTGTGAGATCATGACCTGAGCTGAAGTCAGATGCCCAACGGACTGAGCCACCCAGGCGCCCCTCTATACTAATTTTAATTTTACCACTTCTGTGTACTGTTTATAAGTGGAACAATGTAATATGTATTATTTTGTGTCTATTGTGATTTAGTATTACCTTTATATGATCACACCATACACGTGGCTGCAGTTCATCCTTTCTCCATTGTATGAATATGTAAAAATGAATTGCATTTTCTATTGTTGATGATTATTTGGATTGTTTCTATTTGTGAATGTTATAAATACTTCTATTATGAACATTAATATATAGAGTTCTTAGTACTCTGCTGCATAAATACCTAGAAGTGGACTTACTTGGTTTTAGGGTATGCATTCCATTAATGCCAAACTGTTTCCCAAAAAGATTGTTCCATCATTGATGCATGTGAGTTCCTGTAGCTTCACAACTTGACAGTACTTGTTAGTACTGGTCTTTTTCATTTTTTTTAAATATATTTTTTAATGTTTTATTTATTTTTAGGAGAGAGAGAGAGATAGAGACAGCATGAACAGGGGAGGGTCAGAGAGAGAGGGAGATACAGACTCTGAAAGAGGCTCCAGGCTCTGAGCGGGCAGTCAGCACAGAGCCCGACGCGGGGTTCGAACCCACGAACTGCAAGATCATGACCCAAGCGAAAGTCGGACGCTTAACCGACTAAGCCACCCAGGCGTCCCTGGTCTTTTTCATTTTAACCATTTGGTGGGCAGTGGTTGCTTCTCACCATAACCATGGTTTTTAATATACATTTTTCTACTTCTGAGATGTTATCATCTTTCCTGGGTTTTTAGTTTTTCTTCTATATGAAGTGCCTATTCAAGTCTCTCACTGTCTTTCAATACTAGGAATTCTGCTCTTAAATCTGTTTCTTAATGATTTATAATTTATAAAATCTTTGTACAGGTACAGTTTCTTTGTCAGTTACAGGGTTACAAATTTCTACCAATGTGTGGCTTGCCTTTTTATTCTCCCAGTGTTGTATGTATTTTTGTTTGTTTATTTATGTTATGAACTTTATTTAGGTAGAAGTACAAATACTAACTATATATATTTAAGGTGTATAATGTGATGATTTGATATATGTATACATTGGGAAATGTTTTCAAAAGATCTTACTTTTAATGTAGTTAAATTTATAAAAATTTTCCTCATATTGATATGTGTTTTTTATACTGTTTAAGAAATCATTTGGGGCACCTGGATGGCTCAGTGAGTTAAGCATCTGACTTTGCCTCAGGTCACGATCTCACGGTCTGTGATTTTGAGGCCCGCATCCGGCTCTGTGCTGACAGCTTAGAGTCTGGAGCTTCTTTCGGATTCTGTGTCTCCCTCTCTCTCTGACCCTCTCTTGCTCACACTCTGCCTCTCTCTCTCTCTCTCTCTCATATAAATGAACATTAAAAAAATTTTTTTAAATGAAGTCTTTCTCCCACATAAAGATATTTGCTTACATTGCCTTGTAAAAGCATTATCATCTTACATCTCATATGTAGTTCTGTGATATGCCTGGAATTTATTTTTGTGTCAGTGATGTGAGGTCCAAATTATTTATTTTCCTAGATGGACAAACTGATGCCCAAGCATGAGATTTTGAAAAGATTGCCCTTATTCTGTCACCACTTCTTTTATTCTGCCTTTGCTTTAATTCAGATATCCTTATATGCATAGGTGTTATTACTGGATTTTTTCTTGCACCCATCCTAGTATATATAAGCATACTTAATTAATCTATAAGTCTTCATATGTAATAGAAGGAGTATTCCATTTTATGTTCTTATAGAGAGTAGATTTTTACATTAATGGATGTTTTCATGTAAACTTCAGAACCAGTATGCCAATTTCTAGGAAATAAGTCAAAGAATATAAAAAGAAAAAAAGTAACACGTGTTCTCATTTCAGATGAGATTGTTCTCACATCTTTATAACACTGAAACTTCTGATCCATGAATATGGCATATGTCACCCTTTATTTGTGTTCTTTAATTTTTGTCAAAAAAGTTAATTTTCTACTTATAAAGTTGTGATCTATTTTCTGGAATTTTAGTCTTAGATACACAATTTGTATATTATTATGAAAATTGTTTTTAAGCTTTTAATTTCTACCTTTGTTGCTGGAATGTAGAAAAACAGCCACATATCTTTTTTGTTATAACCTTATATCTAGCAAATGTGTTAATGCTTGCAATTATTTTGTTCAAGCCTTTAAACAAAGAATACATTAACTGTGGTGGCTCTAATCCTTTCATAGCCTTCATAAACAAGCCAAAACCTAAGCTAGAGTCAACACACTGGAATAAAAAGTCTAACTTAAGAACAACCAGTTACAAACAGCCAACTAGGCTTTCCCAAATATGGCAACTTTTTAAGCTATAACCAATCAAGGAGCACCTGGTGGTTGAGTCAGTTAAGTGTCCCACTCTTGATTTCGGCTCAAGTCATGATCTCATGGTTTGTGAGATCCAGCCCCACATTGGACTCTGTGCTGACGGCGCAGAGCCTGCTTGGGATTCCTCTCCCTCTCTGCCACTCTCTGGCCCTCTCTGTCTCTCAAAATAAATAAATTTTGATATGTTTTGTTTTCATTTTTATTTGTCTCACTATACTTTCTAATTTCTCTTTTGATTTCTTCTTTTACTCATTGGTTGTTTGGGGTATGCTGTTCAATGTCTCCATATTTCTAAAATTTTCAGTTCATTCATTCATTTCTAATTTCATTCCCTCCAGGTAAGAAAAGATATTTGATGTGGTTTCAGTATTATTAAATGTGTTAAGTCTTCGTTTATGACCTAATATGTGATCTATCCTGGATAATGTCCCATGGGTTGAGAAGAATGTGCATTTTACTGCTGTTGGGTATTGTTCAAGTTTTCTGTATTCTATTGATCTTTTTATCATCGTTCTTTCCATTACTTAGAGTGGAGTGTTAAAATCTACTAGTACTGTGTTACTATTTCTCCCTTCAGCTCTGTCAGGGTTTGCTGCATATATTTGGGGGCTCTGAAAATACATATTATTAGAAATCATTTTTCTTAAAGTTTACTTTTTTTTTTTAATTTTTTTTTTAAAATTTATTTCTAGGAGAGAGAGAGACAGCGTGAGCAGGGGAGGGTCAGAGAGAGAGGGAGTCACAGACCGAAAGAGGCTCCAGGCTCTGAGCTGGCAGTCAGCACAGAGCCCAATGCGGGGCTCGAAGCCACGAACCGCGAGATCATGACCCAAGCGAAAGTTGGACGCTTAACCGACTAAGCCACCCAGGCGCCCCAAAGTTTACTTTTTTAGTAAACTCCAGGTTTAGCTACTCCAGGTTTCCCTTGAGTAATATTTTTATCATGTATCTTTTTA
Source organism: Proteles cristata cristata (assembly GCA_017311185.1). Taxonomy (NCBI): domain Eukaryota; kingdom Metazoa; phylum Chordata; class Mammalia; order Carnivora; family Hyaenidae; genus Proteles; species Proteles cristata. Next base: position 583,306 of record JAESUZ010004636.1, read on the forward strand.
CTTTTTAGTGTTCATATATCTTACATGTGTCTCATTTAAACACAACATAACTTCATTCCCAAAATATACTACTTGTAAATTTGTCTCTTTGTGCAATTACTTTGTGTAATCACTAATATTTACCATGTTAATGAGTACCTTCTGTTTGTCGTGACTGTTTTATGATCAATTTTTAATATGTTTTTGCTTTTAGAATGATTCTGTATTTATTATTAATAACTTGGTTTTTTGTTATTTGTAAGTCATACATTCTTTTATTATTTTAGTGTTAACTCAGATTACATATCTTGCTTAATTAAAATCCAATGTTAATCATCAATTCTTGTCTTTTCTCAGTCAACACTAAAATAAAATGGTTTAGTTCCACTCACTTTTATATTTTGTGACTTTCGTTATTATTTATGAGTACATTGCTATTTATGATTATGCTATTATAAATATTATTGTTAGTATTTTATCTGGTCAATATTTGTTTATATTGATCAGAGATTTACTGGTTTTATTTTTCTTCATTTCTTCCTGCATCTTCAACCTACCAAGTACTTGATAGTTTATTCTGGAAGAAGAATACCCTTTATTTCTTTTAGCGTATATCTGCAAGATAATATATTTTTTCTGACTTTGATAGACAATGTCTCTATTTCACTAGTATGATATTTTATTTTGGTAAGTATTTTCTTTCAACGCTAAGAATATGACATTCCACTGTCTTTGGCTTCCACTGGTTATATAGAAGTCACCTGTAAGTTCCTTCTTATAGTTGGTAATTTTTTTTCTAGTAACTGGTACTGTTTTGCCTTTTTCTTTAGATTTTTGTACTTTTACTATGATATATGAAAGTATGGATTTCTTGAATCTATAGGTTGAATGAATGTGCAGAATAGCTTGCAAATCTGCAAGTTGGTGTCTTTTATTAGTTTTGAAATAGTCTTAGTCACATCTCTTCAGTCTTGTCCTATTTTTTCTCCTCTCTTTCCAGGATGTTAATTACATGTGTGCTGTATATTTTTACCACGTACCTCATTTCTTTTGTTCCATCTTTTTACTTCTCTGTGCCTTTTTTCTACTTACTTTCTCCTGACTTTATATTCTAGCTTTGTAATTTTTTTTAACTTCCTGTTACACCCACTCCTTGAGTCCCTAATTTCTGGTACTATATTTTTCATTTATATAATTTCTTTTTTGGTATTTTTAAAGTATGCTATGTTAAAAGCTCTTTGCTTTTATATTCTGTCTTGATCTTTATCTCTTTATTTGGTAATCACCTTTTCTTTGAAGTCTGTATCAGATAATTTCAATTTCTGGAGCCACTGTAACCATAGTTAGTTCTTTTGCTAATTTTAGTTCATGTGACTTTTTATTTTTCTCCCTCATACTTTTTTACTGTGTACTTTATAGTTTGGAAAAAATCAGAAATATTTTGAGGGCAAGAATGGTATTTTCTTCTTTTAGGGAAGTTTTTGTTGTTATTGGTGCGTGTGTGTGTGTGTTTACCTGGTTCTGAAACCACTAAAAATGTAGTATCATTTTAATCTAATTTCAAGAATTAGATGTTTTAGAAATATGTATTTGAAGTTTAGCTGTCATTTGCGCAAGCACTGTTGTATATTCAGCTCACCCTTATATCTCAGATTCAGTCCTTTGCTGTTCTAACTCCAAATAGAAGTGGTTTGCTAAGGGGTGCCTGGGTAGCTCACTCGGTTAAGTGTCTGACTTTGGCTCAGGTCATGATCTCACAGTCTGTGGGTTCGAGAGTCGCGTTGGGCTCTGTGCTGACAGCTCAGAGTCTGGAACCTGCTTCAGATTCTGTGTCAACCTCTCTCTCTGTTCTTCCCCTGCTTGCTCTCTGTTTCTGTCTCTCAAAATAAAATAAAGACATAAAAAAAGTTTAAAAAAAAAAGAAGTGGTTTGCTAAAAACACCATTCTTCATGGACCCTGTGCCTTTTCTACATCAATAACTCAAAATGTCAGCCTCATTTATTGGCCTGTTATTTCTTTACAACAGTGTTAGTTCTTTCATAACTTCAGGCAGATTCCATATATATTCCACATTTTCAACTTTTTTTTGCAGGTGGTTTGGTCTGATTTATCTAAGTCCTTTATTATCTGAGGTCAATGCCCTATATATTTAATAATCCTTTCTGGCTATCTCTATGTTGAAATTCGTTATTGGAGAAGCTGCATAGTGTTATAGTTAAGACTACGGCCTTTGAATCATGACTGCTTGGGTTCAAAATCTACCCTGCCTTTTATTAACTTTTTGAGCAGTGGCAAGTCCTTCAACTCTCGGTGCCTGTTTCTTCATCTGATCTGTAAAGAAGACACAAAGCTGTATTTCATTTGTTAAATGTCAATATTTAGAAAGCATTGAAAACCATTCCTGGTGTGTATGTATATATAATTGTCATATACAATTTTGTAAAATTGCTACTCGATCTATGCTGAATGCAGCATGTCCTTGCATGCATCTTTCTTTTGTAATATTATTTCTCTCTTGGTCAACCTTCTTTCAGAGTTTCATAAGTAAATCATTTCTTTCATATATAGAAAAAATGATTAAGTTTCTTTTTTTAAAAATCAACAACAAAATAGCTATATTTCTTTTTCTGTTACATCTGTATATATAATCCAGTAGTTCCTCCTGTTCATTATACATAATTATACATTATGTATACATCATTATACATAATATCAATATAATGCTAGACTTAGTGGGGATATTTTAGTTTGATGGTCCCAAAACACTTTTTAAGCTATATCAGAATCATGTAAAAGGTTTTGTGAAAATCAGCCTTGTGAGCAGCTCACCCAGGACATTCAGATGTTTTAAATCTGGAATAGTTTCCAAAAATTAAACTTTAATGAGTCTTGTCTTCATTCTACTATGTCACTCCCACATCCTAGTCACTTGCTCTTTATAATATCTTAAAGTTTAAATACTAGTTATTTTAAAAAGCAAAATGAATATACTTTTTTTCACTTTTAAAGGATACTGTATGGTCATTTTCATGCTATCATAGTTTAGTTTTTGAAACCTCTGTACTTAAAATACTTCCTACTTCAAAAGTAAAGTGTTGAAGAGTTTATTCTGTTCATGGCTTACCTTTAACATTGTAGTGCTAAAAAGGTCTTGAGTGAATTATTTAGTCTTTTTCATGTTTAAAAAGTAACTCTCCCCACCCCCCCTCCCCGCCCCCCCATTTTGAAACTGTTCAAAATTGAACAGTTTTGAATTTTGTAGACTTGCATTATCACCCAATGTGTTTCAAACATAAAAGCATCAAAGTTACAGCACACGATGTTAAGAACATATTTCTGTATATTTACTTATTTTTTGGCTTAAGTTCTTCTTACTTTTTAAAAGGTTGACTGTAGTCCTTTAAATCAGGTTTAGGGAAGTGGTTAAAGGACCAGAAAAATTTATGAATTTGATTCACATTGTATGTCAATCCCATCAAGCCCCAAATTGAAGCCTCATAAGGCAATTTGGAGAAGTATAAGGGTTTTCTGCTGACACTTAAGAATGCACTTAGTGAGATGGGAGACAATCTCCCCTAACTGTCCCAATGGTGCTTGTCCCTCCCACCCCTATTCAATATTTTCATATCAAGTAGTGCTTATCTTTCAGGGCACTCATCGGTATTGCAATGAACTATTTGCATACTTGTGGTTTTCTTTAAAGTGCATTAAACTTGAGGAGAACAGGGATTTAGTCTTATTCGATCACCACTGCTCCTCAGGTTCAGTCGAGTGTCAGGCATATAGTATGTTTCAATAAATAGTAATACAATTTTATTTTTAAAGCAGATGCTTCAATGGCTCAATAAATGCACCTGCTCTTCAATATCAGAAAATACATATTTGGATGAAAAAGAGTTGTTAGCTTGAGTTTTGGAAAATGAGTACACATTATGGATATTTTTACTTACCTGGAGATATTTCTAAGAATAAAAGTCAGTATTCAAACTTACCTTTAAATTATAAAGACTTTTAGCTTTGTGTTTTTTACTTTTTTTTTTAAATTAAAACTAGTGTGCTTCTGAGCTCTCTGACCTTGTTGATGGTGATAATTATAAAACATCACTGGAGTAAAGACAAGGGTCAAAATGAATTTGGCTAAAAAAGCACATCACACTGTGCTTTGAGTAAACATATCAATTAAACTCATAGGTATATTAGCAATTCAGTAACATTTATATGCATTGAACCTAACCCAAACTTGTCCTGTATGCTGATTGCCTTATTTGTGATTTTTGAAATAAAAGATGTGAATTCTGAAGCTTATAATTAGCAATTGAAGTTGAATAATTAAATCTTCTATTATAACAGGATTTTTCTATGGAGAAAGGGTAATGATGTTACTCAGCATGATTAAAGATTAAACTTTAATCTAGCTTAAGAAATTCTGTTATTTCATTTTGAGGCTACTGAATAGAGCATATTTCTTTCATTTAATTATACTAATGTCTGCAACAAGAAATATTTCAGAGAATATATAAACATACATATGCCGAGAATACATCTATACATGTACGTATTTATATGCACAGATACGTATACATACACAGAGAATACACACATAATAAACAGGGTTTTTTTTAATGTTTTATTTATTTCTAGGAGAGAGAGAGAGACAGCGTGAGCAGTGGAGGGTCAGAGAGAGAGGGAGTCACAGACTGAAACAGGCTCCAGGCTCTGAGCTGGCAGTCAGCACAGAGCCCGACGCGGGGCCCGAATCCACGAACCGCAAGATCCTGACCTAAGCGAAAGTCGGACGCTTAACCGACTAAGCCATCCAGGCGCCCCTACACACACAATAAACATTTGAGGAGAATAGAATTTGACAAGGTTGGTGACAGTCCCAAAGTTCTATTTCCAATGGTGTGATCTTACTTCTTGCTGATACGCTACCTCTCCGTGGTGGAAACAAGAGTGTTGGTGTAGATCAGTTAGCACTCCCTTTGTGCCCAGCCTTTTCTAGGTGTTTTATGTCTGTACTTCATCCAATTTTCACAACAATCCTGGGAAGTAGGTGTGTTCATTATCCTTGCAGGTAAATGAAGTCCTCCATTTCCACTTCCCTTGGCTTATTTTCTGACACCCTTACCTTCTCCTTTTCCCCGGCTGTCTCGTGGACAGAGATCTAATCTAATGTTACTTAGTTTACCTTTGGAAACCTTGAATTTATGTTGGTATAGTCTATCAATCATTCTGTCTTACAGTTTTCACTAACATTGTTAAACTTTTTTGTTGAATTTAAACATACACAATATGCACAAATTTTAAGTGTGAAGTTGAATGGATCTTTACCAAATAAATGGATTTTTGGAACCCTCATGCATGTTGCGGTATGGACAATTACCAGTGCAGGGAAGCTACTCTGGGGTCCTCAGTCATAACTCCACCCTAAAATCAGGATTCTGACTTCTGTTGACATGGATTAAATGTTATTGTTTTTTTTTTTTAATGTTTTTTATTTATTTGTAGGAGAGAGAGAGACAGCGTGAGCAGGGGAGGGTCAGAGAGAGAGGGAGTCACAGACTGAAACAGGCTCCAGGCTCTGAGCTGGCAGTCAGCACAGAGCCCGATGTGGGGCTCGAACCCACGAACCGTGAGATCATGACCTAAGCGAAAGTCGGACGCTTAACCGACTAAGCCACCCAGGAGCCCCTAAATATGTTATTGTTTTAACTCTAAGTAAGTGGAATCATAAATTATAAACTCTTACGTTAAACTTCTCTTAGCATTGTCTGTGCAAAGAGATTTATCTCTTTTGTGTAAAGCAGTATTTCACTTTCATTGCTCGATAGCATTTTATTTTATGAATGTACTACAATTTATTGATACCTTCTACTGCTGGTGATGTTTGGGTTATTTCTCGTTTTTCCTCTGCTAGTGAGTATGTAAATTGGTATAACCACTTTGAAAACCATTGAAACTGATATAATCTACTCTACTAAAGTGAAACATACAATACCCTCTAAACCAGCATTTCATTTTGAGGTGAATATCCAACAGGGATGCTTATGCATGAGCACCAAAAGTAGATGCTACAGAATGCTCAACAGAATATTATTTATAATAGCCAACATTGTATTTTTTAGTTCTAGCCTCTTGATATATAGATATAGTTCAGTGACTTTAACAGCCTGAGATCTTTTCGTTGTGTGAATATTAAGATTTGGTTTTTGTTGTTATAAATAGTGTTGCAATGTCTCATGATATACTTGCACAGAATTTCTCTAAGGAACACATATACCCAGAAGTCAAATTGCTTCTTGTTTGTAGAATCAACATATTTAAAATTTTTTAATCTTTATTTTATTCTTTTTGAGAGATTGAGAGAGAGAGAGAGAGAGAGCGAGAGAGAGAGAGGAGGGGGAGGGCCAGAGAGGGAAAGGGAGACACAGAATCTGAAACAGGCTCTAGGCTCTGAGGTGTTGCACAGAGACCCACATGGGGTTTGAACTCAGGAGTCATGACCTGAGCTGAAGTCAGGCACTTAACTGATTGAGCCACCCAGGTGCCCCTAGAATCAACATATTTTAACTTTTACTGGATATTTACATCTCACTCTGTAAAACAGTTTTCCTAATTTGTTCTCCCTATAAACCGTACCAATACTTGTATTCCACATGGTTAACAAAACTGGACATTATCAGGATGATTTTTATGAATATAACATGTTTTATGAGTGTATTTTTTGTGATTGAAGTTGATTGTTTTTGCTTTGACTTGTGTTCTTTTTTTTAAAGTTTATTGTCAAGTTTGTTTCCATATAACACCCAGTGTTCATCCCCACAAGTGCCCTCCTCCATGACCATCACCCCCCTTCCCCTCTCCCTCACCCCCATCAGCCCTCAGTTTGTTCTCAGCATTCAAGAGTCTCTCATGGTTTGCCTCCCTCCTTCTCCCCAACTATTTTTCCCCTTCTTCTCCCCCATGGTCCTCCATTAACTTCTTCCTAATCCTCCTATACATGTGAACATATGGTATCTGTCCTTCTCTACCTGACTTATTTCACTCAGCATAACACCCTCAAGTTCCATCCATGTTGCTACACATGGCCAGATTTCATTCTTTCTCATTGCCATGTAGTATTCCATTGTATAGATAAACCACACCTTCTTGATCCATTCATCCATTGAGGGACACTTAGGCTCTTTCCATGTTTTGGCTATTGTTGAGAGTGCTGCTATTAACATTGGGGTGTATGTGCCCCTATGCATCAACACTCCTATATCCCTTGGGTAAATTCCTAGCAGTGCTATTGCTGGGTCATAGGGGAGTTGAAACACCCAGAATTCGAGAGAACCCCAAAATCAGACCACCAGAGACCAGAGTCAAAGCCAAGCGGCAAGGGTTGTTTATTTGCAGGTTCGAACCCGGTCCTCCGCGCACTCGTTGCCGGTGACGCTAGAGGCCCTGAACAAAGCCTCTGCAGCCTTTTTATAGACAAAAGTAAACAAGTCATGGGGAGGGACAGGAGATTTCCATGGTTACAAGTTTGCCATTGGTTAACATTCAAATATGAACATTTACCGTATTTGATTGGTTCCCGCCATCAGGTTTTTTTTTGCGGGATCCAATTACAACATTTGGGATACCTTTGAATTCAGTCTATCATAGAGCGAGTTTGAAGTCTTGTTTGGCGACTAACAGGTTAACATCTCTCTCTCCAGGCCCTTCCCTCAGCAAGGTGGGGGGTGGCTGCCGCCCTGAGGCTAGTCCCTTGGGCAATCCGGCGGCGGGAAGCAAGCCTTAAGCATTTGTTACAGAAGCAGAGAGAGCTGGTTAGGTGTTAGCTTCCCGCAGCGCAGGCATTTGTTCAGAAGCGGAAAAGCTGGTTAAGTTTATTTAGGCCTCTCATTCCCCCCTTTTCTTTGGTACTTGGGGAGCCAATCTTGGGTCCCATTGACTAAAGGGACGATAAGTCTCCAGTATCTACGGGTTGGTACTGTGACCTTAGTACCATTACCTGGATTGTATTGAGCTTATCTCTGATAAAGTTTAACAGTTTGTTGAAGACAGTGGGGCCTATGGTCAGAAGTAAGAGGAGTAGTACAAGGGGGCCGGCCAGGGCCGAGAGTAAAGCAGTGAGCCATGGGGATCCGTTAAACCAGGATGTGAACTATCCCTCCTGCTGTTCCCGTTTTCTTTTGGCGAGGCCCTCTCTGCCTTTGGCCGTTGATTCTCTAACAACTCCAGAGTGGTTAGCGTGAAAATAACATTCTTCTTTTAGGGCTGCACATAGGCCTCCCTGTTGGAGGAACAACAGGTCTAGTCCCTGGCGATTCTGTAACACGACTTCGGAGAGGGAAGTTAAAGATTTGACAAGAGTTCAGTATGATGCAATTGCCATAGAAATTTAGTTATTTTTGTGACATATAATAACTCTATAACAAAACATTAAAACTTTAGGATTTACATATATATATGGGCAGTTATAGCATTTACCCATGCAATATAACCTAAGGTTTACTGTTGTATATAGTGTTTTTCCAAGTAACCTAGCATTTTAGATAAAAGGGCCTAATTGGCCAAAAGACCCTCTTTTTTTACTATTTAAATCCTGGGAAGTTTGTTAAAACCTTAGGAAGCTATAAAGCGTATCCTAAATAAGATTACAGATCATTACAAATCTTATTCAACCAAAGTGGCAATACATTGTCTTCTCAAGAGCAGATTTACAATCCAAGAAAACTTTGTCTTTTGACCGGAGAGAAAAGCAGAGTTTTAATCTTATACCAGTGTACTTTTCAAATTCCATTCATTTCAACCAGTCTATCCTGAGCACATATAAAATTCCTTTTTAAAGATTTTCCTTCACAGACCTTCTACATCTTTTCTTTGCCTTTAAACTTTGTCCCAAAGCCATTTCTCTCTAAGCAACCAGTCTTATTTAGGACAAAATTACTTTCTTTTACCCTCAATAAAAATGTATTTCCATTTCTTATATCTTTTTTTATGGATCTCTTAGTTTTCTATATACAGGGTTGTTTTCCATCAGTCTTAAGTACACTTAGCAGAATTTTAACTTGGGAAACCTTAGTCTCCAATTGAGGACCTAGTAACCAATTGAGAGGTGTTTACACTAGAATTTTTAAATCATTTTTTTTTAAAAAGGTCTAAATAGTCTTACTTTTTCTGCTATAGGAAGCTGAAAACTCAAACCTATGTTTAGTAACTATGTATTTTATTTTGATAGAAGTCATGCAATTCAGGCCAAACATGTTTTCAAAAGGAGTTAGAATGCAAAAGGGAGGAGAGCTATCCAGTCTCCGCCAGTCTCCAAGGTCAATTTAATTAAGGTCTCTTTTAGAGTTCTACTTATTTTTTATCTGTCCTGAACTCTGGGGTTTGTATGCACAGTGTAATTTCCAATTAATCCCCAGGGCCGTGGCTAAATTCTGGCTTACTTTGGACATAAATACAGGTCCGTTGTCTGACCCTATCATCTGAGGAAAGCCATACCTTATGAAGATGTCTTTCAGGAATTTCTCACGTTTGGTTGGGAGTGCTCGGCGGGCGGTGGTTCCTCAGCTCCTTGGTAGGTGTTTTTCCTTATCAAGGGCCATTATTTTACTGTGGAGATCCCGAGGCTAGCCATCCGCAATGACGAGGAGCTTAACAAGCTGCTAGAGTCTAGGTCAAATCTCGCATCTGGTGTCAGCAGCGTTTCAGGCAAGCCTTCAAGTGCGTGGTGGTCGGCGATGGGTGAGTGCGCCTTGCGGAGGCCACGAGTTGGGCGGGGACGCCCCCAGAGGCCTTGCCCGGGCTGGGGCTGGGCGTATGGCTCGGGGGATGTGGGAGCCACGGGGGTGCAGGCGGCTGGCTTGGGGCCGGTGCCGTGGCCCTCATGCCCTGATGTCCCTACCGCGCGCTCCTCAGAATGTTGAGCCCAGTGTCCATTAGGAACTCAGTGGATCGCCCTTTTACTTTTAGGGTTACTTTGGGTTTGGGGAGGGGTGCCGAACCCCGTTGCCCCTAGTCATTGTCATTTCCCATTACTAGAATGAGAGTTTCAGATTTATTTTTGGGGCATTCTTTGGCCCAATGTTCTTTTTCTTTGCCGTAGGTGCATTGATTTTTGCTTAATTGGGGGCGCCCCTTGAGCCGCTGGGAGTTCTCCTTACCTTCTTTTCCTGGAACCAACTGTCTGAGGCGTCTTTTCCGGTCCTCCGGTTCCGCAGTTCCCGCGAGTAGCATCTTGGCTAGACCCTGGTTTTGTCTCTTTTCAGCCCTTACCTGCTTGTCCTCTGCACTGTCCCTGCTGTTGTGTACCCTCTCTGCCACGACCACTAGATCTTGGAGGCTCTTTTCCCTAGACATTCTAGTTTCTGAAGTTTTCTCCAAATGTTGGGAGCAGACTGACAAAAGCCATGGCCACCGCAGCTAAGTTTTGCTGGGGCCTCTGGATCTATAGGAGTGCACTGGCGGAATGTCTCTATTATTCTTTTAAGGAACGCTGCTGGGCTTTCCTCTGGTCCCTGACTGACAATGTAGGCTTGCGAGCCGCAGCCTTGAGACCTGCCAACAGAGTCTGGCGGTAGACTAAGAGACTCTCCTTACCTTCAGCCAAGTTGTAGTTCTAATCTGGCCATGCTAGGGGAAACCCAGCGTCATTTTGAGCCTGGTCAGGAGTGGGAATGAAGAGCCAAAAATTAAGTCCTCCATTAAGAGAAACCTCGGGCTGCACGTAGCCCCAGTCCTAGATAAACTAAACCTAAAACTTAACCAGCTTTTCCGCTTCTGAACAAATGCCTGCGCTACGGGAAGCTAATACCTAACCAGCTCTTTCTGCTTCTGTAACAATGCTTAAGGCTTGCTTTCCCACCACCGGATTGCCCAAGCGACTAGCTTCATGTTACCCTTGTCACCCCATCACCCCACCTTGGCGGAAGCCAATCCGAAAAGGCCAGCGGCTACCCCATACCTTGCTGAGGGAAGGGCCTGGAGAGAGAGATGTTAACCTGTTAGTCGCCAAACAAGACTTCAAACTCGCTCTATGATAGGCTGAATTCAAAGGTACCCCAAATATTATAATTGGATCCCGCCAAAAACCTGATGGCGGGAACCAATCAGATGCGGTATATGTTCACATTTTAATGTTAACCAATGGCAAACTTGTAACCATGGAAATCTCCTGTCCCTCCCCATGACTTGTTTACTTCTGTCTATAAAAAGGCTGCAAAGGCTTTGTTCAGGGCCTCTTAGCGTCACCGGCAACGAGTGCGCGGAGGTCCATGTTCGAACCTGCAAATAAACAACCCTTGCCGCTTGGCTTTGACTCTGGTCTCTGGTGGTCTGATTTTGGGGGTCTTCCGATCTCTGGGCGTTTCAGGAACTCTAGTGGGCCCAGGAACCAATTTTCTGGGTTCAGACTGGATTATTTTCCATTTCTCAGTACTGAACATGCCGGGAGCCGCACTGGCCTCCCCGGACGGCAGTCACAGCAAGGAAATGTCAGTGTCTGCACAGCTTCAGCCATGAGAAATAAAATCCGGTATCTCCCTCTGCTATTACTGTATTACTGGCTCGTGCTGGAAATAAGCCTACTGGCATTGACCAGGCCCCACAACATTCCACATTAGACCCATATTCTGAACACAGACTGAACACAGATACCTCATAAGGAAAAGTATACTCCTGCCTTTACAAAAGAGACCCTAGATGAAAGCTTTGCAGGCAATTGTTAAAAGGCTCTTCCTATGGGCCTTGCAGACCCAAGACTTAGATAATAAAGGGGGTTAAGAACACAAGAGTTACAATTGAGCCTGGCCCCGAGACAAAGAGCCTAATCCAAAGTTAAGGTACAGATAAGGGCAGAACATAAGTTACTACACTTATCTTTGCTAATTGCTGAAGCATAGCAGCCCCTTCCTCAAGGCCCACATTCCACAAACATTTTCCCTTATACTGGCAGCTGGGATGAGGATAGATAAGAGTAACTAAAACATAACCCAGGCGCAAAGACTGACATATTTATGGCCCCCACGGTGCTTGCACATTCAGCATCAAGGAAAAGGCTCATTCAAGCAATTTAGGAATAAGCCTAATATACATTTTACAAATAATTAGCCCTTGTAAAAATTCTGTCTTCTGATGTTATATTATCGTTGAACCTTAAAATAAAGACACCAAAACCGACAGGACAGAGATGCCTGCCTGGTGATCAGAAAGAATCTCAGGGCTCTCTTATTCTCTTTTGCCGACGCCATCCATCCTTCAGGGACTCCTGGACCTGTCAGAGCCGGCGCGGTCTCCGACATGAACAGAACCTGCAACAATTACTGGCAATCATCCCAGGTGGCTGATGAGTGAACAGAACAGTTTCTAAGGGGTTAATATTGGCGCGGGGATTCTCCGAGAACGGAGCTTTTTGAGATTTTTAATTGTACAGATTATTTGTGGCGAAGGGCCAGTAATGGTGGGGCTGGTTGCCCCGATCATCAGGGGGGCCTGTAGCTCTCAGGGGCAAGACAGTTGAGTCCCGTCCCTCAGGTGTCATTCCACGGCGGCTTTGGGTCCCTTGGGTGGGGCCCATTTCCCCAGGGCCGCTGGGTCCGGTGGGGCAGGGGGCGCCGGTGGTTCGGGTGGCGCCTTTGTTCCTCCTGCTGGGTCCTGTGGAGGAGGTTGCCTAAGGAGGGGGAGAAGTTAATTTTTCCTCCGTTCCGCCCTGTAAGAAAGGGGAGAGCGGCGCAGAGGGTTCAGTTTTCCTTTTCGGCAGCTCCAAAGCCCGGGAGGGCGGGTACTTTTTAGTCACCGCCAGGGTGTCAGGTTTCTGTGGAGGCAAGAAACTTTTAATCCAAGGGGGTGGGTTATCAACCAGATCAGCCCAAACCATGATGTCCGGTGGCCATTTCGCATTGAAAGTGGGCCATTCTGTGCAGCAGTAAGTTTAAAATGGACCCTTCCTAAGAGTCACTGAGAGGTTATGGGCTAACATTAAGTCTAGGGGTTTGGATGAAGTCTGTCTCATAACGTCAGTCTCAGTCACAAGGTAATAAACACCAACAGAGAAAATTGACAATTCGACACAGACATACACAGAGAGAGACTGATAACAGAGTCCGCTGTGCACAGACACAGGCACAGAAAGACCGATAGCAGAGTTCGCTGCGCACAAACACAGAGACACAGAGACTGATAACAGAGTTCGCTGCGCACAAACACAGAAGGCTAGCCAACAGAAGAAGGCGCCGGCCTCGAACCGGTGTGCCCCCCAGAAGAAGGCGCCGGCCTCGAACCGGTGTGCCCCCCAGAAGAAGGCGCCGGCCTCGAACCGGTGCGCCCGCCAGCCTCGAACCGGCTCACCAGATGGGCACCGTAGGACGTCTCCTCGGTCCCGACCGACTGCTCTATAGCGCGTCCGCCAGAGCCAGTACAGTCCCCGATGCAGATTCCGCGCGGCAGAAACCGAAACAAACAGATAAGACAGAAACTGACGCTGAGACAAACAGACAGACAGAGCCGGCTCACTTACCGATCGGTCTTAGGAACAACCTGTTGACTTGGGGTCTGGTGGGTCTGGAGGGGAAATATCCCGCGCGAGCCCCCATATGAAACGCCCAGAATTCGAGAGAACCCCGAAATCAGACCACCAGAGACCAGAGTCAAAGCCAAGCGGCAAGGGTTGTTTATTTGCAGGTTCGAACCCGGTCCTCCGCGCACTCGTTGCCGGTGACGCTAGGAGGCCCTGCACAAAGCCTCTGCAGCCTTTTTATAGACAAAAGTAAACAAGTCATGGGGAGGGACAGGAGATTTCCATGGTTACAAGTTTGCCATTGGTTAACATTCAAATATGAACATTTACCGTATTTGATTGGTTCCCGCCATCAGGTTTTTTTTTTGCGGGATCCAATTATAACATTGGGGATACCTTTGAATTCAGCCTATCATAGAGCGAGTTTGAAGTCTTGTTTGGCGACTAACAGGTTAACATCTCTCTCTCCAGGCCCTTCCCTCAGCAAGGTGGGGGGTAGCTGCTGGCCTTTTCGGAGTGGCTGCCACCCTGAGGCTAGTCCCTTGGGCAATCCGGTGGCGGGAAAGCAAGCCTTAAGCATTGTTACAGAAGCAGAAAGAGCTGGTTAGGTAATAGCTTCCCCGTAGCGCAGGCATTTGTTCAGAAGCGGAAAAGCTGGTTAAGTTTATTTAGGCCTCTCAGAGTTCTATTGATAATTTTTTGAGGAAGCTCCACACTGTTTTCCAGAGGGGCTGCACCAGTTTACATTCCCACCAACAGTGCAGGAGGGTGCTCACTTCTCCACATCCTCACCGGCATCTATAGTCTCTTAATTTGTTCATTTTAGCCACTCTGACAGGCGTAAGGTGGGATCTCAGGGTGGTTTTGATTTGCGTTTCCCTGATGATGAGGAACGCTGAGCATCGTTTCATGTGCCTGTTGGCCATCTGGATGTCCTCTTTGGAGAAGTGTCTGTTCATGTCTTCTGCCCATTTCTTCGCTGGATTATTTGTTTTTTGGGTGTGGAGTTTGGTGAGTTCCTTACAGATTTAGATAATAGCCATTTATCTGATATGTCTTTTGCAACTATCTTTTCCCATTCCATCAGTTGCCTATTAGTGTTATGGGTTATTTCCTCTGCCATGCAGAAGCTTTTAATCCCAATAGTTCATTTTTCCTCCTGATTCCCTTGCCTTTGGGGATGTTTGACTTGTGTTCTTAAGAGCAAAATTAGAGAGCTGCTAATATTAGGGGAGGGCATATGTGATACCTCTAGTAGGAATTACTTAGCATGCATCCCTATTGGGTTGTTATTTGCTTTTGGATACGAGGAAGTTCTTTATATATTCTGTATATAAATCTTGTCTGTTATGTGTATTATAAATTTTTTAAATTTAATTTAGTTTTTTAATTTATATCCAAGTTAGTTAGCATATTGTGCAACAATGATTGCAGGAGTAGATACCTTAATGCCCCTTACCCATTTAGGCCATCCCCCCTCCAACAACCCTTCCAGTAACTCTCTGTTCATTTGCTGGGAGCCACACAGGCCTCGCTGGATGACAGTCACAGTGAGGAAATGGTAGTGTTTGTACAGCTCCTGCCATGAGAAACGAAAACTGGTATCTCCTTCTGCTACTACTGGCTCATGTTGGAAATGAGGCTGCTGGTATTGACCAGACCTCACAATATTCCAGATCAGACACATATTCCCCACACAGATTGCTCATAAGGAAAGGCATGTCCCTGCCTTTTCTAAAGAGGTTTGTATGAAAACATTGTGCCTGATTGTTAAAAGGCTCTTCCTAAGGGCCTTGCAGATCTAAGACAAAGAGCCTAATTTAGAGTTAAGAGCAGATATCCACCCCCACCCAACTGTTTCCGCTTGGAGTACTGGCCGCCCCCCCACCCCAAGGCATTTGTTATCAAGTATTTGGAGTGACTTATTCTGGCCTTGAATATGTTGATTGCTCCCTGTGAAGGAACCGATTGAGGGAATTCTTCTTTTGTGATTATGGGAGCTGAGGTGTCTCCTGAAAGACCTGTTTGACCACTTCTCACAGAGAAGTAACCTCACCCTTTTAGGCTAACAACATTGTATGATATGCTGCATCTAAATCACCTATCTCACTATTGATCAATAAATGTTATGCAGGAGTCTTCTACAAATCTATGTTCTGGGAAATTCTTGCATATCAAAGAAGTTTGTTATCAGAAATCATTGTCTAAGGCAAATGCCACTTCTGTGCTGTCCCCCAAACACTTATAAAATAAAGTTGAGCCCCAGTCAGAGCAGAGATGCCTGCCTGGTGACCAGAAAGACTCTCGGGCCTCTCTCACCCCTCCCTCGCCGACATGTCCATCCTTCAGGGACCCCTGGACCCCAGCCAGAGCCAGTCTCTGACCTTTGTTCTCCATGTGTAAGAGTCTCTTATGTTTTGTCCTCCTACTTGTTTTTATATTATTTATGTTTCCCTTCCTTTATGTTCATCTGTTTTGTATATTAAAGTCCTCATATGAGTGAAGTCATATATTTGTCTTTCTCTG
This sequence comes from Proteles cristata cristata, assembly GCA_017311185.1. Classification (NCBI taxonomy): domain Eukaryota; kingdom Metazoa; phylum Chordata; class Mammalia; order Carnivora; family Hyaenidae; genus Proteles; species Proteles cristata. Next base: position 599,319 of record JAESUZ010004636.1, read on the forward strand.
ACTAATTTCACTTAGCATAATACCCTCAAGTTCCATCCATGTAGTTGCAAATGGCAAGATTTCATTCTTTTTGATTGCCAAGTAATACTCCATTGTATATATGCCATAGCTTCTTTATCCATTCATCCGTTGACGGACATTTGGGCTCTTTCCATGCTTTGGCTATTGTTGATAGTGCTGTTATAAACACTAGAGTGCATGTGTCCCTTTGAAACAGCATACCTGTATCCCTTGGATAAATACCTTGTAGTGAAATTGCTGGATCATAGGGTAGTTTTATTTTTAATTTTTTGAGGAGCCTGCATACTGTTTTCCAGAGTGGCTGCACCAGTTTGCATTCCCACCAGTAGTGCAGAAGAGATTCTCTTTCTCCACATGTTCGCCAACATCTGTTGTTGCCTGAGTTGTTAATGTTAGCCATTCTGACAGGTGTGAAGTAGTATCTCATTGTGGTTTTGATTTCTATTTCCCAGATGATAAGCGATGTTGAGCATTTCTCATATGTTGGTTGACCATCTGATATTTTTAGACTGTATTTCACCTTTACTCTAGTTCATGTAGTATCTCATAATAGAAACATTTTTGTTTTTATGTAGTCATATATTTCAATTATTTTTTATCTTATGGTATTTGCTTCTATACCATTCCTAAATATCCCTTTCTATTCCAATATCTTGAGAGGCTCTTCTGTATTATTTCTCATAGTTTTAAATTCTTGCTTTCCAAATATATCTCTTTCACCAATCTGGGTTCTATTTTTTAAAGATGTGGTTTAGGAAATCTATTTTTCAAATTATTTAGAATGCCATTCATTCCAACACTTAACGAACAGTTCATTTTGTGCCACTGGACTTATACAGCAACCTCGGTCATATGCCAAGATAATACACACGCTATATTTTTCATTCTCTTTCTGGAAAATGGACAACTCTTGTAAGGAGTCTTGCAATGATATGGAGCAAAAGAATGAGTTAATAGCTGGGGTGAGGTATAAATTCAAGTCATATTTTTTCTACCTCCAAAGAAATCTTGACTGTACAGCTTCTCAACTATAACTTCAGGATACCATAGACACAACTCGAAGACATGTCCCCAAAGTCCAAGACACTATTCTTTCCTGTATGACTTTAACTCACTTGTCTTCTATTTTGATTGCTTTTCTATCCCCACCTTCCATTCCATTGTACTTATTATTTTAGTATATTTTATCACATAATAGAAAAAAAAATATAATGCCAGATTTCAGATAAGTTGTTTCAGCAGCTTGTTGATGCACCAAGCATTCATATTCTGTTTTTTTTTTAATAAAAATGATATTTATTTAGCATTTTGAAAATATAAATAAACAATAAATAACAAAGAACAAAACAAAATAAAACAAACAAAAAAACCCTGACATGTTATGATTGATAATTTCCAGGCACACAACATTTATTAATGTGTCGGAGGCCGCGCCGGCTCCGACAGGTCCAGGGGTCCCTGAAGGATGGACGGTGTTGGCGAAAGAGAGTGGGAGAGCCCCGAGATTCTTTCTGATCACCAGGCAGGCATCTCTGTCCTGTCAGTTTTGGTGTCTTTATTTAAAGGTTCAACAACCATATGAGGTCAGAGAAAAGGAATTTCTTACAATGAGAGGTCTTTTGTGATATCAATTGCAGAGTTATCCCAGTCATGGTGAATTTACAACCAAGGAAATAACAGGATGCTCTGAGTGAAAGACAGGATAACATATAGGTTAGGTTGTATATAGATAAGCTAGGAGTCATTCTGTCTGGCTCTCAAGAGGATGAATGTTTCTGAATTGGTTTGTGTGTGGAAGTCCTCATGGAGGCCCTAAATGTGTCCATCTTGGCACCTGGGTTTATGTTTTAGCTACTCTTATCAATCCTCATCCCAGTTGCCAGTGTAAGGGAGGGTGTTTGTGGAATGTAGGCCCTGAGGAAGGGACTGCCATACATCACCAGTTAGTAAGTTATGTTCTGTACTTATCTGTACTTCAACTATAAATTAGGCTCTTCTGATATGGGATCAGGCTCCATAGTAACTCTTGTGTTCTTAACCCCCTTTATTATCTAAGTCTTGGATCTGCAAGGCCCATAGGAAGAGCCTTTTGACAATCGCCCATAGAGCTTTCATCTAAAGTCTCTTTCGTAAAGGCAAGAATATGCTTTTCCTTATGAGGTATCTGTATTCAGAATATGGGTCTGATATGGAATATTGGGAGGCCTGGTCAATACCAACAGGCTTATATCCAACATGAGCTAATGGTAGCAGAAGGAGATACCAGTTTTCATTTCTCATGGGAGGAGCTGCAAACACTGTCACTTCCTTGCCGTGATTGCCATCCAGAGAGGCCGGCGCGGCTCCCAGCATTAATGCATATAAAAAAATTTATTATTTTTATCTGCTTTTCTCCAAGGTTTAGCTGCATAGGTATTTCTGAAAGCTTGAATTCCTAAGAAAATTCCATAGCTGTACCTGCCCCTGTAATGTGACTGAGTGAGGTTAAGATCCCACTCCATAGCAAATAAATTTCTATCACTTGTTTCTGAACAACTAGATATTTAGGAACTTAAATAACTGGTGTGCTTGTGAGGATCCTTCTAACATGGGAAAAGGCAGCCATTAGAGATTCAAACACAATCCAGTATGGGTACAGCTTTTCCAAGTTTTCCACATGACTGGCAGACTAGGCTGTAAGGTTTTCTGGCATCACAGTCTGCAGCCTCTTGAGCTGCAACAAAAGTGGGATTCATAAAACCAAAGATAAAGCATTTCTGACCTTACCTCCTAGAAGTCAGACTTTCTTTAGGTATGGAGGGTAAAGAGGTTTTGCATCAAAGCTTGCCTTCACACTCAGTACTGGAGGAAGGCCTGCTTAGTCTACCCCATGCACACTTGTGATGAGTGTGAAGCATCCAGATTCTGAAATCCACTGTTATCTGAAATCCACTGGCTGGTGTCATTTTAAGGCTGATTTCTATCTTCTGGTGGCAAGAGGGCTCCCTGCTGTGATCATGAGGTATGCTCCCAAAAGAGAAGGAGCAAATCTATTCCATACCTAGAAGCCAGGACAATTTTTAACTGTTTGACCTAGTTGTTTCCAACAGCACGATTTTACTTTTAATTAACAGGGGATGTTTGGTAATGTCTGGTGACATTTTGGTTGTCATATCTTGGGGAGATATTACTGGCCTCTGATAGATAGAAGCCAGAGGTGCTACTAACCATCCTACAATGCAAAGGACTGCCTTCCAAAACAAATACTCACCTCATCAGTAATGTCAACAGTGCTGAGATTGAATAACCCAGATTTTTTTAAATGTTTATTTATTTTTGAGAGACACGAGACAGAGTGCGAACAGGGGAGGGACAGAGAGAGGGAGACACAGAATCTGACACAGGCTCTGAGCTGTCAGCACAGAGCCCGATGCGGGGCTGGAACTCACCAATGCTGAGATCATGACATGAGCCAAAGTCAACTGCTTAACAAACTGAGCCACCCAGGCACCTCTGAATAACCCAGATTTAACTAAATCACGTCAGTCTCTCTGCACAGACCTGTGTTATGTTTTCTGTTTGTTCAGCAAAATAAATTGTTATCTTTACACTGGACTACAGTATTCTGCGTGATCTGGTCTCTACCGACCTTTCCATCTTTGTTTTGTTTCATTCTCTGCTCACCAATCTAGTCATACTGTCTTTTAAAATTTTCTCCTCAGAGTCTCCTCCTCTATGACTCTATTCCCTGACACTGTTTATCTATATTTCAGTTCCTTGTTTATTTCCTCCACAGAAAACCACAATTTGTACTTATATACTTGTGACGTTTATTTTTTCTCCTGCAGATCACATCTTATTACATCCAGAGATCCCATAGTGTAATTGCTTCCTCTGCAGTGGAATATAGCTATTTTACTATAACGAAAATAGTACAGTTCCATAACACACTAGCATCCACATACATACTTACACATGCATTATTTACATAAGCATAAATAGACAAATAATATCATAAACATGTAAATAATATCATTTCTGGATATTTAAACTACTGGCAACTTCTATTTTCTTCTTTTTATGAGTATTTTCTAATTTTTCTACAAAAGATGTTATTTTTGTAATAGGAAAAAATAACTGCTGTAAAAAGACAATAAAAGAAAAAAATTTTCAAAATATGTTAAGATAAAATTTTTAAGATTATAGTGCATAATGATGTTTTAGTTCCATAAAGCTTTAAAATGGCCTCTGATATCTTGCTGGGGTGATTCCCATGTGCCTACCTCGAGCAGTACATCCTGGAAACAGCTGTGGTTGTTCATGCAGTCCTCCGTGGGAATAGCCTTTCCTTTGGCAATGAGAAGTCGGCTTCTTTGTCGGTGGTGGTGTTTTCATGAAATAACACACAAGTGCTTGTCAGGACACGTTTCATAACAATACCACAATTTATTTTTTCAAACCACACAGAAGAACACATGTTTACTATCTACATAGTTAATCTGGTCATTCAAAATGTTTAGCACTTCTGTGTAAGTTTGAAACGGATTTTTAAAAACTCCGTGTTTACCGTTATTAAGTAAAGAGTTGTTAGCAGGATAGTTTCACTGGGAGCAATTTTATATGTTCACAGAAGTGCTGCTCAGTTTTTTTCAGAATACAATTCACAACCCGTCACAAAGAAAATTGTATGATGTACAGAACCAAGAACTATGGGCTAATAAGAAGGAGAAAGATTCAACTGTTTGGAATAATTGAGAGAAATTCCACAGAGTTATACACACTGGATCTGGGTAGGACAAGGCCAGAATGGACAAGTAATGGCCTGGGAAGCAAACACAAGCTATTTGGAGGCTTGTATTGAAATGATTATAATCCAAGCCCAGTATTTTATGTAAAATCTTGGGTCCCAATGTGTTTCAGAATTCAAATATTTTTATATTTGAAAAACACAGTATAGAGTTATAATATGATATAAAACCCAGTGGGGTCTGGTACAACACCCTGTAATCAAACTAATTTCTCCAGTAAAATAAACATACTTGTACTAGGTAGAATAAATATAAACTAGATACAGTCTCACCTCAGTTCAAGTCAAATGAGTTCAGGTTAGGTCAGGATTTGTTACCAAAAAATTACATAAAAACTTATAGCACACTTGTAGTTTTGGAATGGCACATTAGGTGCTTAGATAAAATTTGTTGACCAATTATTATGTGCTAGCAAAGTGCTAGCTAATAACTCAATTATATCTCCTTATTATTCTCTCTCTTTTTTTCTTTTTTCCAAATTGGGCCATAACAGAACAGCAACATCAACACAGCTAGAAAAGTCACACAAGTTAGAAGTCACATGCTAGAAAGTGACAGAGCAAGGATTTGAATGGAGGCAACTTTTTATATACTGCCTCTCCTAATACACTCCAGCTATTATCTACAGCTTGCATGTAGGATCTGAATGAAGGAGGGGTTGGGTGTGAGGCCTAAGAGGTGGGCAGGATGTGGAGAAACTGTAAGGAAGAAGGGAGGGATACAGTGGAAATAAAATACCTACTGGTTATCCTCAAGGAGATTTGTCTAATCTTGTGGATTATCAGTTCTTTTCTAACTAGTCTTATCTATAATGTGCAATGAAAATACTTCTTGGAAGATACATCTGCAGAACAAATAAACAAGCAAGCAGCATTTGGTGGTTAATTCTTATGAGACTTAAATGAATTTTGCTTATGGTTCTTATATCTTAATTCTTCTACACCCAGAGGAAACAGCTTAAATCACCTTCATGGAACTAAAGCTTCCGAGTGTCCAAGAACAGCTTCTAAATATCTGCAAAGCCCTGACAAAATCAGTGTACTTTGCCAAGAATCGTACTCCTCCTGGGTTATTTTTTTTACACTTGAAGACACCTCAGGCAACCAGGTGTGGTGAGGCTCTTTCCTATCCCACATTACTTGTAAAGAGATGCAAAAACAATCAAAGCTTGCCTCTGAAAAGCTGGCCACTAGATTCCTGCATAGTTCAGAGACAAAGGATGTCTGACTTGGGCATGGCTCTGACATAATGTAGAGATGCAGGACTCACAAAGAAAGGAAACCTGATTTCTAGAATCGGTGCAGTCCTACAGTGTGAAAAGACTGAGCTAAGTCATTACTCTGGCCACCACGTCCCTTGCTTTAAATGAGGGTACTAGGGAAGGAATACCTTTGGGGATTTTGTTTTGTAGTTTTTATTATAATCATTTAATCAGAATACCTTCTATATAGAAGACGTTGAAAATTAAGATTTGGTTATTGTCAGAGATACGGTAATATTTATTGTCACTTAAGAAATATTTGTTGAGGTGCTACTTTTAGGCAACACTCGGTGTTACGAAAGATAATGAAAAATATATATACAGGGTTTCTTTGCTCATGGAAATCTCAGCCTAGTAGGAGATACAGACAATTAAATAGATTATGACAATGCAGTGTAATCTGTGCCTTGATGAATTCTGTGGGAGTGAGGAGGAGGTACCTAACTTTTATTGCAATAAAGTGAAAAATTATTTAAAACCTGATGTGTCACCGTTGTCTTCCATTTAAAAGCAGCATGGTTCACATTAGTGAACACCTAAATCTCTTTAAAATACGATTCTCATCTATCCTGTAACAGAGATTGACTAATAAATGTTACAGAAAAAAGAAAACTTTTTTTTTCGGCATGTCTTTTGTGCTAGTAGTTGGAATCTGGAGCGAATAGCAGCACATATGAGTGAGCTGGGTAGAGAGAATTACATATTCTGGATAATAATGTGAAAGGCATTGGAATTTGCAGCAGAAAAAATGTTGCACAACCTAGCAGGAAATGGACAACTGTAACTTTTAGAGAAACATGGTCAAATCAAAGACTAATATTTAAAAAACTCCTCTCTTCAAAACTTATAATAAAACCTGTTATACACACACATGAACGAATGAGGTCATCTTGAGGGGAATCAGAGAAAATGAGCAGGCACAGAAATTTGGGATAAGCATGGAAGAGTTGTTGATAAACAGCAGTGGGAATTGAAAAATGGGCAAAATCAAGAGTTCGGTGAAAGGTGGCAATCTGTAGCCAGAAACGCTCAGGCTGATTTATGTGCCTTTGTGGCAGAAACCTTACTGTCCATTGTGGGCAGGATACAAGGCTTCCAAGGGAGACCGGATTCTGTCCAGCGCTCATCTTGCCCTTCCCTGTCTCAAACTGATTCACAGAGTATAGGAAGATGAGTGCTTACTTAAAAAAAATAATAATAATTCGGGGCGCCTGGGTGGCTTAGTTGGTTAAGCGTCCGACTTTCGCTTAGGTCATGATCTCGCGGTTCGTGGGTTCGAGCCCCGCGTCGGGCTCTGTGCTGACTGCCTGCTCAGAGCCTGGAGCCTGTTTCAGAGTCTGTCACTCCCTATCTCTCTGACCCTCCCCTGCTCACGCTGTCTCTCTCTCTCTCCTAGAAATAAATAAAACATTAAAAAAATTAAAAAAAAGTAATTCAAAGGAAAAACTACATAAAACTACATTTTTCTATAAAGTTGTAAGTATCAGATTCCAAAATTTACCTAGGAGTCCTATAAAGAACTTGCCATCCACAGAGCTGAGAAAGAAGTGAGAGATGCCCTATTATGAAATTCCTGAGCAGCCCATCTCTAAGGCCCCTCAAGAATATTTCTCTCCTGGGGCGCCTGAGTGGCTCAATCGGTTAAGCGTCCGACTTCGGCTCAGGTCATGATCTCATGGTTTGTGGGTTCGGGCCCCACGTCAGGCTCTGTGCTGACAGCTAGCTCAGAGCCTGTTTCAGATTCTGTGTCTCCCTCTCTCTCTGACCCTCCCCTTCTCATGCTGTCTCTCTCTCAGAAATAAATAAAACATTAAAAAAAAAAAAATGTTTCTCTCCTTCTTGACCACTGCGATTAAGATGACTGGCAACTAGGGGCACCTGGGTGGCTCAGTTAGTTAAGTCCAACTTTGGCTCAGGACATGATTTTTCAGTCCATGAGTTCAAGCACTGCATCTGGCTCTGGGCTGACAGCTCAGAGCTTGGAGCCTACTTAGGATTGTGTGTCTCCCTCTCTCTGCCCCTCCATTGCTTGCACCTGTTTCTGTCTCTCTCTCTCAAAAATAAACATTAAAAAAATAAAAAGATGAGAGGCAACCAGAGATTGGGCTCGGAAAGAGGAATATGGCACATATCTCCATATAGCATAACTGACTTAATGTTTATTAGATGTTACTTTGTATTAAATTCCAGTTCTTTTAATTTGTATTGTACGATTCTTTTTTCCTCATAAGGCAAGAGATTGTATATTAAGTCTTTTGTTGAAACAGCCTGTCACAAGCTGAGCAGTGATGATTTGGGTATTGAGGTCACCGTATGCTAAGGTCCTAGATTGAAAGTCCTTAAACTTCCCTTTCCATCATGTTTCCCTGATGGAATGTATAGTCTAGGAGGGCAGGAAACATGTTTATATGCTTCCCAACTACAGTACCCTCACTTCTCAGTGCAATGTCTGTCACCTTATGAAAACATTTTAAATCTCTGGTAAAATTAAGGTGAGCATTTGTGTAATAATGATTATGCATGTTCACACGTGCAATGATAGTTGTGGACTCACTATGAGGATGAATCTCTTCTTGAGATTATTCTTTTCCTTTTTTGAAAAAAATTGTTAATGTTTTATTTATTTCTGAGAGAGACACACACACAGCGTAAGCATGGGAGAGTCAGAGAGAGAAGGAGACGCAGAATCCGAAGCAGGCTCCAGGCTCTGAGCTGGCTGTCAGCACAGAGCCAGATCGGGACTCAAACCCACGAACTGTGAGATCATGACCTGAGCCGAAGTCAGGTGCTTAACCGACTGAGCCACCCAGGCACCCCGAGATTATTCTTCTCCTGTAATAATGAACTTGCATTGATATATGCAACATACATTCTTTATTACACATTTCCTAATAGATTGAGGAAGATTGAATTTGGGGAGTCAGAGACCCTGAAGGTCAGAAACCTGAACAAGACCAACTAGCCCTGCTGGGACAGAAAACAAGTCACCCTAGCAGCCATCTGATGAAGGATTTGAAGCAGCCATATGATGAAAGTGAGTTGCAAATAATAAGATGCAGTGGGTCCAGCTTGCAGAGTGACAGTTCAGCAGTTCTTATCAATTTCTTGGATACTCATTCTCCTGTTTCATACTCCAAATTTCGGTTGCATATGAGAGTACACAGTAAGACTAAAACTGTCAGTACCTTCACTCCTAATGGTGGAGAGAACTTTTACTAATTAATGTACACATTAAGATTAGGAGTGTTAACAGGGAGGGGCTGAGCTTGTTAGGTTTATCTTAAATGACTTAAAAAACCATAGTGATTAATCAGTTTTTGAAAATGTTTTCCTCCCAAGGTCTGAATGTGCATTTACATAATTTACAGACATGAATTATTAAATGATAGCTAGTTTGTGAAATTCCTGCTACACATCAGTGTATGACTATTTGTCCTTCTGCCTCAGAGGATACCTATGTGAGTCTTTCCAGCTTTCTTTCTCCCCCTGTGGAATGGGATTATAAAACACCACACCATCAAATGAGGCCATAGTGGAAAGGCATTTTGACATTTTTCAATGTGTTTTGACAGATGAGGTAGTGTTTTTGAAGTGAACTTGAGATACATGAATTTTTTATGGGTAGCTGAATGCCGCATGGTCTTACTACTGTAGATAACCATATTTGTAGGAAAACCAGGAAGCAGATAGATGAAACGCAAAAAAAAGTGAAGATATTTATAATCAGATCAACACACTAGGTTACTCTCATGTCACTAAAGCAGGGTTGACACATGACAAAAGTATATGGGAAATGAAGAATTGCCTGAATAATCCTGTAAGTAATTGAAAATGGCCCCAAATTATTATCAGCTATATTATACAGCCCACATTGATCAAGTGGACAAAATGTGACCAAATAACTCACCTGCTGTGATACTTGATACTGAATAGCCATAAGATGTGTACATGTAAAACAAAGTGGAAAATAAATGTCGATAGCAACTTAGAAATTATAATTGATGTGAATAGGCCACCTGATATTTCTAAAGGCCATTAGACAATTGTCCCCTTATTTTTGACTCTCATTCTCCTGTACCTGCTGATATTTCTTAGAGGGTGGAACTCTCTTTTTCAATCACTCTGTCTTTTCTGTTTCCAGACTCAGCCCCCATAGTAATCCATCTTCTTCAGTAGATTCCTGACTATTTTCTGTTATCAGTCAAGAGTTGTTTTTTTCTAGTACATAATGAAACAGAGAAGTGTGTTTGAGATTTTGGTCTAATGGAACAGTCTGAGAATTTAGGGAAAAGGGCTGTTTACAAAAATACCAAAAAGGAAAACAAACAAAATGCCATCTTCTATTTTTAACTCTCACGACCTATCTGGTTTCTTTTTTCTTTTTTTTTTTTTTAAGTTTACTTATTTTGGGGGAGAGAGAGAGAGAGAGAGAGAATCCCAAGAAGGCTCTGTGCTGTCAGCCAGAGCCCGATGTGCGGCTCAATCTCATGAACAGTGAGATCATGACCTGAGACAAAATCAAAAGCTGGACACTTAACTGACCTAGCCACCCAGGAACCCCTCAACAGTTTTTTTAAATCATGTTTTCCCAATCAGACAGACACAACGCTATTAATTTATGTGGTCTCATAACACAAATGAGACTAACTCGAATATAGAATGGAAATTATTTGGCTCTGCAGAGCAAGGTTAGAATATGCTTATCACACAGTTGCAAAATTATTAGTTTATGGTTTTTCATAGACTTTTCTCTATCCTATCTTTTTATGATTCACCAGCTAAGCATTTTCCCTTTTCTTCTCCTTTGATCTTGTACAGATTATAAGGCTTACCTAATTGTTTTAAAATGATCTTTGGTTAGATTGGGGATGTGGGCAAGAGATACTGAAAGGGGGGATATTCAGTTATCTGAGAAAAAAATAAATATTGAGGGAAAAAGAAAAGGGAGAAGGAAGAGGGGAAGAAAGGAAAGAACCATTCTATGGGCAAGGGCTTGGATGAGGGTGAAAGGAGAGAGGGGCTGAAGGGCAGAAGCAATACTGAAAGCTAAACGGATGGAAGAGAGAATTTGAATGGAGCATTATTTCTGGTTATGAGTCAGATCGATTTTGATGTCCTTTAGTCATGTTAATAAAAAATGAAATATATTTTAGGTTCTTTTTGTTGTTCTCTGTATTATGGTGAATGTAATAACTAATGGAAAGTAGATTATGAAACACTCCAGCTTGTTTTCAAGTTGTGTTTATATTTTTTTTAGATTATTGAAGCAAAAATTCAATATTAAAAACTATCTGGTATATAGAGTAAAAATATGTTTGCCAACTCCAGTTTGAGAAATACAAGAACTTAATGGGGCATCAGGTGGCTCATTCAGTTGAGCTCTCACTCTTGATTTAGGTTCAGGTCATGATCCTAGGGTATGGGTTTAAGCCCCGTGTAGGGCTCCATGCTCAGCTTGGAATTTGCTTAAGAGTCTCTCCCATCTCTCTCTCTCTCTCTCTCTCTCTTTCCCTCTTCCCCTCTACCCTGCTCACTTGTGCTCTCTCTCTCTCTCTCTCTAAAACAAAAATAAAAACAAAAACAAACAAATGAAAACAAAGACTTTCACAAAGTCAGCAACCAAGATACAAAGCTCAATTAAGGCTTCTTTGTGAAACATAGACATTATCTAGGATACGGGGCTCCTGAGTGGCTCAGTCCCTTAAGGGTCTGACTTTGGCTCAGGTAATGATCTCAAGGTTCATGAGTTAGAGCCCCATGTTGAGCTCTGTGCTGATAGCATGGAGCCTGGAGCCTGCTTAAGTTTCTCTCTCTCTCTCTCTCTCTCTCTCTCTCTCTGCTCCTCCCCTGTTCACTCTCTGTCTCTCTCAAAAATAAACATTAGAAAAATTAAAATAAATTTATCAAAGATAAGAAATCAGTTTTTCCATAAAAATGTTAATATACTTTATTCCTTTTTGTTTCTGTGATGCAACACAGAGTTTATATCCCTATAAACTCTACATAAGAAATAGAAAAGATAAAGAAGGAGCTTTCCCTAACAAAGCAGGGATCTCAGGGATGTAATGACTCTGGACTCAAATCTATGTGAAAGTATGGTTGTAAGGGAAGGCTTTCACAAATAAGATCAGTTTATAATTTCTCTGCTTTCTCATATTACTATATATATTTTCTTTACTGTGTTTCTTATTTCCTATTATTATAAATATAAGAAATTACAAAGATCATGAATGTTTTTTTTATGATTTTTGTCTTTTTTCCTGTAGTCACCTCAATTTTGTTTGCTTTTTTTTATTTGTGTGTGTGTGTGTGTGTGTGTGTGTGTTTGTATTTCAGTTAAAGTAAGGAAACAAATAAAGAAGCAAAGAAACAACATGAACAACATATGAAAAGTCCCTGCCATTAATTGGCAAGCATATTTCTCTCAGTATGAAATTATTTCTCAGTGATGTCCTTGCTCTTGAAATTCCATTACAGAAATATCCATTCATGTTTTTTTCTAATGAGGAAAAACAATAAAGATAGTGCCAGACAGTTAAAGTGTATGTTGACTCCAACTTATCTCAAATAGCCACTTGTGACAGCTCTATTTTTCCCTTTTCACTCAACTTCTCCTTATAAAAGAAATGTTATTTTAAATTATTTTTTCACTTTGTGAAGATGTGTTTGTTGCCAAGACTTCTGGACATACCCATCAAACACCTAATGTCTAGAAGAAAGCCATATTATTCATAGTATTTAATCGAACATCCTTACCAGCTCAAGAGTTCTATGTACCCAGCATCAAGAGGCAAGCCCCTCTCTTCTTGTCATCAAAGTTCACATCCGTTATCACCGAAATGAAACAACTCCATAGAGCTGCACAATGTTAGCTTAAGAGTGAAACCTCAGAAGGGCATCCCCTTCATTCACTGTCTTTGTTCACTCTTTTCAGCATACATTTACTGAACACTCTGTGCTCCACTTGGCAATGAAAGCAATATATAGAATTTTCATCCATTGACATTCTAAAGAAAAGTTTGTGAACGTACAAAGTTTAACACTGATATAAAAGTTAAATAACAGAAATGAGATTGTTGTAAGGCAATTTTCTTGCAACTAAAAATAAATGGGTCTGGCATAGTCTAGAGGATTGTGAACAAGAATGGTCAAGGAAGCTAAGTTGAAGGTAGGACTTAAATTCGAAACTTGTAACAGGTGTAAGAAATCAATCTTGATAAGAGAAAAGAAAACATTTCAAGAGAGGGGTGAGAGCAAAAGCGCCAGGGCTGGGGAAACAGCCTTTCCAGAGATGTAATTGCCTACCTGCACTAATGAAGGAGGGTGGGCTAAAGGACACTTGAAGAAAGCAGCATTAGAGGTAGCAGAAAGGCAATGCACTGGCTTCACCATAGGGGTTTTGATTTACAGAATGATTAAAGAATCTGACTTTAAAAGGGTCTACATATTTTCCCATTCCTTAATTAGCTGAATTAACAAAGAGGATTGATTCTAGATTATTTAAAATAATGAAATATTCTCTTTGGAAGTGCTTTCGTACTGAAATTCAAAGGAAGTTGTGCTTGATGTGACATTGTACAATGTAGATTATAGAAGCGCTATGGAGCTTTCTCTTGGTTGATGTCCACCCAAAAGAGGCTAGAGCTATGTACTGTAAAACCCTAAGAGAGTTGGCCTTTTCCTTAAAATTTCCGGAGTAAGAATTTTTCTGAAGCTCAGATAAATTAAGCATACTGTAAGATGACCTTGTATAAAAATTTAGTAACAAAATTTATTCTTTCAATTGCATTGGATAAAACACATTGGGCAACTGGTTAAAAAAACACCTTTTAAAAATTTTATTTATTTTATTTTATTTTTTTAAATATTTTTATTTATTTCTAGGAGAGAGAGAGAGAGACAGCGTGAGCAGGGGAGGGTCAGAGAGAGGGGAAGACACAGACTCTGAAGTAGGCTCCAGGCTCTGAGCCGGCAGTCAGCACAGAGCCGACGCGCGGGGCTCGAACCCACACGAACCACAAGATCATGACCTAAGCGAAAGTCTGACGCCCAACTGACTAAGCCACCCAGGCGCCCCCCCCACCCTTTTTTTTAAAGTAAAAGTTCACTCTGCGATTTTGGCAGAAAAATTTGTACCTAACTTCATTGCAGTATTATTTATCATTATTAACTTCGGGTAATAATTTTGTGACACGTCTTTATTTGTTTTATAAGTGAGTTCTTTTGACACTATTCTGCTTACAACTGCAACCTTGAAATAAACTGAGAATACTAGCAGTTTGCTAATCACTTCAGAGTCACATAATTATTGGAATCAGCCCATAGAAAGTGCAATAGCCTGGGGCCAGATATAACGTTAAATTTTTAAATGAATAAAGACTAAATTAAGCATATTTCCTTGATGAAACTATTGGATCATTAACCGAATACTAACAGAAGCCTAATCTTCAAGGTATTTTTAAATTACTGTCCATTCAGTGACATTTGGATTATATCTTATATAAATTTTTTCCTGCCAAATTAATATGGTTCAGATAATTCAGATATAAACTTTAAATATATTTCATATCTTGGTTTGTTTTTTTCCCACCAAATACATTAGGGTTAATTGTGTGGTATACTGATAGTGATGTTTCCCTTTCAAAGTATAACCCAGAATAAGATATAAAAAATCCACTCAGTAAAATTTACCACCATCTAAACACATTGAGAATCTAATTTCATAACATGCATTATTAGTTGCTGTGCACAGCAAGTTAACAGACATAATCTGCCTCTTGGGAGTTCACAGTCCACCGCTGACAATGCTGACAGAAGCTGTGGGGGAGAGTCAGGCAAGGAGACCAGCATTAAGCAAACAGAGAACTTGAATAGGTGAAGTTAGAAAATAATCGCTAATCCTGAATAGCTTTTGTTAAACAATTATTTGCATTCTGACACTCCCAATATTCTTGTCTTTCTCCTGTGCCTCAGGCTCCGACATTAGGCACTGAGACATAATAGAGACTGATAAAATTATATTGTTGGCTCGATGAGCCACAGAAAGAGACACTTGGGCAGAGAGGTTGGAAGTTCCATGGAAGAAAAGAAGCTGGCTTGATGTGCCTGAGTGGTGACAATTGAATTAGGAATGTAAATTTGCTGTTCCAAATAGGAGAAAAATTTAAATTCAATATTGTTTCTTGGTTCCCTACTGCATATCATATGTCTGCAATAAACCACTAAAATAAAAGTAAAATAAAAACAAAACTATCCACAATTGAAGGTAAGAAGTAATGAATTACCCCAGCGACCTGAAAGTAACTACTGGCCTCTATGCCTGGGATCAGGAAAACTTCTGGAATAAAAGATCTATTATACGTTCTTTGTTCTCTATGGAAAACAATCCTTAGAATAAAACAGCAGAAACAAATATTTATGTATTTTGTATTTTTTTAATTACACTTACGTATATTTCCAAAACAATGTAATCCCACATGTTGGAATAGAACACATGTTCTTACAAAACTAAATAAATACGTAAATTGAAGGGCACACTGGTGTGCATGCAATGATTAAGGTGAATGAATTGCGATGATCATAGAGAACTACTGAATCTTCTCTACCGCGCCCTAGTTCTTTCATGAATCCCAAATTTGGTTCTAGAGAAAAGATGATGAAGCTAGGTTGGAATTGCTGCTGATATGTGATAGCTGATTCTTATTCACTCAGGTTTAGAGAAAAAAGCAGAAGTCTTTACATGCCTTTTTTTTTCAGAACAAGAAAAATTCTCTTTAAAATGTGTAAAAGATAATACTTAAAATTTGTTCAGTGTCCTTGTTAAATACAATTATTTTGGGAATATGAAATTGAAATAGTTACATATTCTATACTTTAAAATGCTTACCTAAAGGTTCGTACCTTCAGAAACAAAACCAGGTTAATACTTATTTGCATTTGTATATATTAACTAGGCTGCTGTGGATTCCTGAGTTGGTTATAAGCAGTATATATAAAGGAAAAGACACACACAAAATAAGCAGAAAAATAATCAAGTTCATGAGATATATATTCTAAAATTATTACAGAGAAAATCAATCTTGGAAAAAAATATATTGTGGTCAACCAAAAATAAAAATAGGGAAATTATTTATCTGATTATTTATTTAATGTTATTATTATTATTGTTGTAGTTTCAATGTTTGTTCAAATTCCAGTTAGTTAACATATAGTGTAATAGTTCCAGGAGCAGAATTTAGTGATTCATCACTTCCATATAACACTTAGTGCTCTTCACAAGTGTCCCCCCTTAATCCCCATGCCCTTGCCCACCTCCCCTCCAGTAACCCTCAGTTTGTTCTCTGCAGTTGAATGGCTGTCTTATGATTTGCCTCTCTTTCTTTTTTTCTGCCTATGTTCATCTGTTTTGTTTCTTAAATTTTTGTCTTTCTCTGACTCACTTATTTCGCTTAGCATAATATATTCCAGCTCCCTCCACATCATTGCAAATGGCAAGATTTCATTTTTTTATGGCTGAGCCGTACTCCATTGTACATATATACCACCTTTTCTTTATCCATTCATCAGTTGATGGACAGTTGGGCTCGTTCCATAATTTGACCATTGTTGATAAAATGGGGTGCATGTATTCATTCAGGTCAGTATTTTTGTATCCTTTGGATAAATGTCTAGTGGTGCAATTGCTGGATCACAGGGTAATTCTATTTTTAAGTTTTTGAGGAACCTCCATACTGTTTTTCTGAGTGGCTGCACCAGTTTGCATTCCCACCAACAGTATAAGAAGGTTCCTCTTTCTCTGCATCCACACATCTGCTGCTTCCTGTGTTGTTAGTTTTAGCCATTTTGACAGGTGTGAGGTAATATATCATTGTAGTTTTGACGGTATTTCCCTGATGATGAGTGATGTTGAACATGTTTTAATGTGTCTGTTAGCCATCTGCACATCTTCTTTAGAAAAATGTCTAAGAGCACCTGAGTGACTCAGTCAGTTTAGCGTCCAACTTCAGCTCAGGTCATGATCTCATGGTTTGTGGGTTCAAGCCCCACATGAGGCTCTGTGCTCACAGTGTGGAGCCTGGAGCCTGCTTCAAATTCTGTGTCTCCTTCTCTTTCTCTACCCCTCTGTCTTTCAAAAATAAATAAAACGTTAAAAATGTTTTTTAAAAAAGAAAAATGTCTATTTATATCTTATGTCCGTTTGTAAACTGGATTATTTTGTTTTGGGGTATTGGGTTTGAAAAGTTCTTTATAGATTTTGGGTACTAACTCCTTATCCAATATGCCATTTGAAAATATCTTCTTCCCATTCTGAAGATTGACTTTTTGTTTTGTTGATTGTTTCTTTGGCTGTGCAGAAGCTTTGTATCTTGTTGCGGTCCCAATAGTTCATTTTTTGCTATTGCTTCCTTTGCCTCAGGAGATGTGTCTTGTAAGAAGTTGCTAGAGCTGATGTCAAAGACGCTGCTGCCTATGTTCTCCTGTAGGATTTTGATGGCTTCCTGTTTCAAATTTGCATTTTTCATCCATATTTTAAAAATAAGCTCCATGATCAACATAGGGCTTGAACTCAGGACCCTGATATCAAGACCTGAGATCAAAAATCAGATACACCACTGGCTGAGCCACCCAGGCTCCCTGGTCTTTCACTCATTTTGAATTTATTTTTGTGTATGATATAACAAAGTGGTCCAGTTTCATTCTTTCACATGTTGCTGTCCAGTTTTCCCAACATCTTTTGTTGATGAGACTGTCTTTTTTCCATTGGATACTCTTTCTTGCTTTGTTGAAGATGAGTTGACCATATAGCAGTGTGATGTGTCCATTTTGGGGTTTTCTATTTTATTCTATTGATCTAGGTTCACTATCGTGCCAGTACTATGCTGCCTTGATGACTACAGCTTTGCAAAAGAGCTTGAAGTCTGGAATTGTGATGCCTCCAGCTTTTCTTTCTAAGACTGCTTTGGCTATTCAGGGTCTTTTGTGGTTCCATATAAACTTTAGGATTATTTGTTTTAGCTTTGTGAAAAATGCTGGTGGTATTTTGATAAGGATTGCGTTAAGTGTATGGAATGCTTTGGGAGGTATAGACATTTTAACAAAGTTTTTTCTTCCAAGCCATAGAATGTTTTTCCATTTCTTTGCATCATCTTCAATTTCTTTCATAAGTGCTTTATAGTTTTCAGAATTAATGATGTTTTACTTCTTTCATTAGGTTTATTCCTAGTTACCCTATGGTTTTTGGTGCAGTTGTAAATGGGACTGGTTCTTTGATTCATCCTTCTGCTGGTTCATTATTGGTGTATAGAAATACAACAGATTTTTGTACATTGATTTTATATCCTGTGACTTTACTGAATTTTCTATCAGTTCTAGTGATTTTTTTTTTTTTTGGTGGAGTCTTTCAGGCTTTTTATATAGAGTATTACATTGTCTGAAAATAGTGAAAATTTTACTTCTTCCTTGCCAATTTGGATGTCTTTTATATCTTTTTGTTATCTGACTGCTGTGGTTAGGTTTTCCATACTGTGTTCAGATATGTGCTGAAATATGTAGAGGTAAAATGATGTGATCGTTGAGATTTGGTTTCAAATAACCTTAACAACAACATAAGAAGGAGGAGGAGAAAGAGGAAAGTGGGATGGGGAAGAGATAAGAAAAACTAAAGGATGCATGAAACAATTTTTGCAAACCTTGAACATTGTAATCTCAAGGAATTCAGTACATGGAATTTGATTGGACCTTTTTCTCTATTTTAAGTAGGTTTGAATCTTTTCATAATAAGAATGTTAATGTTTTACATGTTAAAAATTAGATATATATGTTTTAAAAATTTCAGAAAAAATAGTAAATTATGAAAAATATTCACCCATGAGCCTACC
Organism: Proteles cristata cristata; assembly: GCA_017311185.1. Taxonomy (NCBI): domain Eukaryota; kingdom Metazoa; phylum Chordata; class Mammalia; order Carnivora; family Hyaenidae; genus Proteles; species Proteles cristata. The sequence goes on from JAESUZ010004636.1 coordinate 618,266, forward strand.
ATCAGAAATAATTTCTGTTAGTAGTTTGAAAGATTTACCTTCTGGACGTTACTGATATAATTTTATATGATTAATTACTATTTCTGTTTCTTCTTGACGAATCATGTAAAGGTGTCTTGATCTTTCCATAACCTTTTGTGTTTTAGTTGTTCTTTTTAACAAAACACATAGGCTTATGAAAGTTCACTTAATATTAATACTAATCACAGTGTCATATCTGAAGAAAATATTTTTATGTCATTATTTATATTTAACATTTCAAACTTGTGTATATGGAATTTTAAATTGGTCTATTCTTATTTTCATTAACTTTGTGAATATTCTCTTTTTACTTCAAAAGAATCAGGGCTGTTGTTGACTCTTTTCATTGACACTGTGGATACATATTTCATATCAGATGAAATTATGGCTTCAACAAGGAGCTTTTTCTAAATCATTCCTGGTATCAAATTTGTGTAAGGTGGTAGGACATATTTACTGCTGAGAATTCTTTGAATACAAGCTGCTCAAATTTTATTAGTTTTAAGAAGTGAAGACATTCAGTTCAGAACTCTTAGGTGTCATATTAATGGAAAACTTTTTTCACTGTAGAGGTGAAAGCATTTACAGTAACCCAGATTTGGGACAAGGCTAATTCATGGGTGGTAAAACAAATGTCTTCTGACACATGCAAAACTATCTTGGTTATAAGTTGCCTGCTTCCCCACCAAACTGACAAGCTGAATGGTTGGAATAGTACTAATCACTCATCATATTTATTACTAGACTGTGAGTTCCTTGAGGATAAACATAGTATAAAAGATATTTCTGATAGGCAGATAGTAGTAGGCACTCAAAAATATGACTAAAATATAGAATAGAGAAATTATTTTCTTAAAATTCCATGATACAGTAATTGAAAAGGCCCAAATCTCTTGATACAGATTTAAGATTTCATAAGAATTGAGTAAAAAGAATACAAAGGAGCAAAAATTATAATTAACTATTTTTCAGATAAGACAGATCCTCTGAAGATACTTATATGATATATTATATCTTTTCTATTTTTATGATTCCAATTCCTGTATTCTTTCAAGACCTGGGTAAGTAAATCTGCTCCATTGTATGTGTGTAATCTCTTAGCCATCACTGTGTTTTATCTAAACATACTAAGGCCTTTTTTCCCTCAAAACTAAAGCATCTTTATTTCATGATTCTAATTTTATTTATTTATACTCATTTTTGTTTCACGTAAATTGCTTGGAGCACTGTACAACTGAGTATATATGTATTTAATAAGTATTGGAGAATGTAAGTATGTGCATATTTAAAAAGGCAATAAAATGTCTATTATCATGGCAGCATTATTAAACTCTTTCAAGAGAATGATATAGAATGGCCAGTGGGATTTTTCATGGGTCCTAGAATTATTACCAAGACCCAAAGCTGGAGACCAGAGGAACTAAATATTTCAATTTGTGTGTTCTGAGATTGGTCTGTGATTAGGGCCAGCCACCTCCTCATAGGACTTACTGAGAAGAACAAGCTCACGGAATAAATTCCGTCACAAATGATAGTCAAAGTATTTATCAATCAGTGTGGCACAGCACTGACCAATTCAGATGAATGCCATTTATAAGCAAGTGTGGCTATCAACGCTAATTTGGCTACCACTACTTTGACCCTCCAACAATACCCGGAGAAGGCTAGTAAAGCAACTGCTATCCCCACAGAATGCAATTCCTTTCCATCAAAATGAAAAGGAGCACAAGGGCATCACTTATAAAGATAAGCTGGATTGCTTTCAAAAGTAGAAGACTAGCATTGGTCTGCCCAGTAACCAAGAAACACTGTGATCTTCACTGGTGCTACTGGAGCCAGGTCAAATGGAAGGCCAACTGCCTACAGAATGGGGGAGGGGGGGCCAGGACTGATCCCCCTTAAGTTCTAGACTGCAAAGAGTAGTAGGGGCTGAATCCTTCACTTTCCCGTAAGTCTGATATTTGACTGCCAAGGGAGCCTGAGATTGGAGGATACCCTCTTGCTGGGACTCACTATGTGTTTACCAAATAGGCTTATACACCAGAGAAAGGTGGTGTGATACAACCAGTGTGAGGGCAACAGAACACATGGGTCTTAAAGGAACTACATGGGAATGAGGACAATTTGGCCATCAGCCATCTATATGAAGAACGAGAAGAGGAATGCTACTTAATCAGAAAAATCTACTCCCTTATACTTCAACTAACTTTTAGGCCTTCAGCCTCAACATCTTCGTTCCATCCCCTATTGTCATTGACTCCTCAGTTGAACTTCTCTTGCCCTTCAGCACATCCCCCATTTCAGCAGCCTAAGATACGCTGTATTTTGGTGCTCATTTCTATATTTCTCCCAGCAAAGGATCCTCTCTCTTGCCCCTCCATCTTAATCTTGTATTACCTACCACTACTGATTCATATGGCACAACTTTGTGTCATTTTTTAAATGGTCACTCCTTTCATTTGGAAGCAGCCCCACCAATTCATGACCTGGCAATCAGAGTCTGATTTCAAGCATTGCCCTTTCTCCTCCAGAGAGCCCTGGCATAGTTAAAACCTGCAAAAACTGTATATGACATGTAAACCTAAAGTGCTGTGGAAAAAGAAAAAATTAAAGTCACTCAATCTTCATTAGAAACTTCACACCTGCAAAAACTATTCAATACCAATCGCTGTAAAGTTTACAGATAGTTAAAAGAAACAATAATTTATTCATCCACTAAATTATTTGACACACTGAACATTGGGAAAATTAGTTTTTGGTGAACCTATTTCAGCAAATTAATTTCCATGGAATTGACTGAGCACTGCTCAACTTCAGAGGAGAAATTGGGGAAGAAGGAGGAAAAAAATGCAATAAGAAAAGCTCATGACTTCCTCACTCCATCCCAAGATGCTATGATATGAACTAGGGTGAAGAAATAGAAAGAATTTTCTATCAGACAAGAGACTGATATCTAAGTGAGGAGGACCCACTCTCAGTGAGTGAAAGGAGTTTGTTTAAATACTGAAGGAGATGGAAAAACTGTGAAATCTGTTTGAGATGCCATCAAAGGAAACACTAGTTAGCAGCTCTATGAGCCCAGGAAGACACAATTGAAAGCAATGATTGGAAAATTCAAATTTTTATTTTTTTATCCACAAAAAAAATTGCCCTATAATCAAGAGAAGTCATTTGGAAATGGAAGCATTTTGGATCTGACTACTTTTAATAGAGAAAAATTCTATAATTTGTGCAAAAACCAATTTTACATTATCTAAGTGTATTTTATTTACCAAACTCCCCTACCTTAGTAAAGAATCCCATTTCGTTGCAATTTGAGAATTGTGGAAATGTACTTATTAATTCAAGGGAGTAATTAAGAATATAGGCCCTTTCTACGTGTCCCCTCTTGGAGCTGATGCGGAAAAATCGCTTTTCCCTGGTTGGGCCATTCCTCTGGTAGCCCTGCCTATTTAGCAAGATGAAAGGTTACTGTCAGAATGTTTCCCCACTGCAGAGATAGGTGAAGCCCAGAGGGAGGGAGGTGCTTATTGGTGCCATCCACTTCCACATCACTAAATGCACATAATTGTGATGAAAGGATCATCTATGTATTCAGGTCTCTCTCTTTGCATTATAAAATCCAAGTGATTGGGCATAATGTCATTTTGTGCTATGTCTAAGGTTTGACATACTCACAAATGCATGTTAAATACTTAGCTTAATGTTATCTGACTGCTGCCCCAGAATTTTAACATTTTAAAAGGTTGTGTTTTGTCCTCATTTCCTTAATATACGTAATACAGTCAAGTGAAATTTATAAAAATTTCTGACCTGTCATTTGGAAATGTACCCAAGGCCTTGGACTTGTTTTTGCTATGGTCTTTGTAGTAATCAAGGGGCATTTTTGTGGGTGTGTGGGAAAATCCTCTGACTTTATATGTCATCTTTTTTTTTATCACTGTCTTGCACCATTAGAGTTCTACATCCCTGACACTGACTGCAAAGGACTGGAGGGAATACAAACCCCCATTCAGCAGTTACCACCTTAATGCCTCTAGTAAATATTCACATATGTATATTTCAAGGGAGTTTTAAGCATTTGTTTATTTAAGGCTTCCAGTGATAAAATTAATGTTTTCCTCCGTGAGGAAACTCAGATATAGAAGCTTAGTACTAGATAATCACTCGAATCCTTAATCTGTAAATGATTACATAGCTTCACAACTACACTATCGATGTCTACACATATTTTTGAGGTCAGTGGAGTGTGTTCCTTTGACTTTTTAACTTCCTCTCAACTCACTAAATCCCCTGCTTCTCCAGCTTAATACCTTTCCAGTTAGAAGCTAACATTATCCTCGCCTCTACTCATGGCCACAAATTTTACAACTGGCAGCCGCAAACTTTGGTTGTCAGCAAGAGTTATTCTCTCCTCACCACCTAAACTCTTGAGGGAAGAGCTCATGACAAACTGATTGCCAGGAAAGGAAGCAGAGAGAGAAGACAGCGGTGGTAATCCTGCACCATACACTGCATTGTCTTCTTTTTTACCCTTTTCCCTCAATCTCTGGTTACCTGAACATCTAGGTAGATTATGTACATCTTACACAGGACTGAATAATATTTTGGCAATAGTAGCCCCCACATAGAAAACTTTGCATGTAAGGCTCATAATCCCCCTGCCAGGAATTGATCTTATTATGTTCAAAGAATCCTGACTCCCTTCCTGACTTTGAGTTCTCTTTCAGAGTCTTTTTTATTAACTTGATGATAAAACATCCTATGCCCAGATCTTAATTCCCTTTTATGCCCTCTGCCCAACTGTGGAGAGAGGGTTATGCATTATCTTCTCTCTTGCATGATTACCTGGAAGTGCTACATTTAAAGTTATGCAATATATTTTTTTTCAAGTTTCTGACGCAACTTGCAGCCTGGATAAGAGATGCAGAAAAAAATGACAGGGGTTTGGTTCTTTCTCCTTTCCACTTCCTGAGAGCAACAGCTACAGTAATGGCATGTGGAAATACACTGGGCAACCCAGAGGAAGGACTCTTCTTGCATATTTCTTCCTCTACGAATCTCAATTACTTTCTCCACATAAAGATTCTCATGCCTGAAGAATGGAGATTCCTTTTATTTTCTTTCTTTCTTTCTTTCTTTCTTTCTTTCTTTTCTTTCTTTCTTTCTTTCTTTCTTTCTTTCTTTCTTTCTTTCTTTCTTTCTTTCTTTCTTTCTTCTTCCTTCCTTCCTTCCTTCCTTCCTTCCTTCCTTCCTTCCTTCTTTCTTTCTTTCTTTCTTTTTTTCTTTCTTTCTTTTTCTTTCTTTCTTTCTTTTCTTTCTTTCTTTCTTTCTTTCTCTCTTTCTTTCTTTCTTTCTTTCTTTCTTTCTTTCTTTCTTTCTTCTTTTCTTTCTTTCTTTCTTTCTTTCTTTCTTTTTCTTTCTTTCTTTCTTTCTCTCTCTCTTTCTTCTTTCTTTCTTTCTTTCTTTCTTTCTCTTTCTTTCTTTTTTCTTTCTTTCTTTCTTTCTTTCTTTCTTTCTTTCTTTCTTTCTTTCTTTCTTTCTTTCTTTCTTTCTTTCTTTCTTTCTTTCTTTCTTTCTTTCTTTCTTTCTTTCTTTCTTTCTTTCTTTCTTTCTTTCTTTCTTTCTTTCTTTCTTTCTTTCTTTCTTTCTTTCTTTCTTTCTTTCTTTCTTTTTCTTTCTTTCTTTCTTTCTTGGCTCTGGTATGCTTTCCTGTGCTTATATTTTAAAATATCATCTCCCCAGTGATGATGGGCATGGAGGAGGGCACTTGTGGGGATGAGCACTGGGTGTTATATGGAAACCAACTTGACAATAAACTATTTAAGAAAATAAATAAATAAAATATCATCCACCCTAAAAATAGATAATATATTGGGATTATTTTGTAAGCACAATTGCCTAATTTTCTTTGTCCTAGATTCCCATGGAAATTTCCAGCAAAATATGTATAAACAGAGAGTATATAATAATTACACAGAAATTTGGTTATCTTAAAACCAAAACATTTAAAAGTCATCGTAAAGTGGAGATAATGGTTGTAGCCAGTTTGATATAAAATGTACTCATATTCTTAATAAATGGAACAAATTTGGGGCTCGGGCGTGGCTCAGCTGGTCAAGCATCTGATTCTTGGTTTTGGCTCGGGTCATGATCTCACAGTTTTGTGAGTTTGAGCTCCACATCTGGCTCTATGCTAATAGCATGGAGCCTGCTTGGGATTCCCTCTTTCTCTGCCCCTCCACTCCTCATGCTGTCTCTGTCTCTCTCTAAAATTAATAAACTTGGGGCACCTGGGTGGCTCAATTGGTTAAGCATTCGACTTTGGCTCAGGTCATGATCTCATGGTTCGTGGATTCCAGCCCCTCATCAGGCTCTGTGCTGACTGCCAGCTTAGAGCCTGGAGCCTGTTTCAGATTCTGTGTCCACCTCTTTCTCTGACCCTCTCCTGCTCATGCTGTCTCTCTCTCAGATAAATAAAACATTAAACAAAAAAAATTAATAAAATTAAAAATTAAAACGTATAAATGGAACAAATTCATAAAAATATTAATATCTTGTTTTTAAAATGTTTTTATTTTCAGCTCAGGTCATGATCTCATGGTACATGGGTTCGAGCCCTGCATCGGGCTCTGTGCTGACAGCTAGCTCAGAGCCTGTTTCAGATTCTGTGTCTCCCTCTCTCTCCGACCCTCCCCTGCTTATGCTGTCTCTGTCTCTGTCTCTGTCTCTCTCTCAGAAATAAATAAAACATTAAAAAAATTTAAAAAAAATTACATTTGGGCAAGCACAAGTGGGTGAGGGACAGAAAGAGGGGGGCATAGGATCGGAACCCAGCTCTGCACTGACAGGCTGACAAGCAGCAAGCTTGATGTGAGGCTCAAACTCAGGAACAGTGAGATCATCACCTGAATTGAAGCTAGATGCTCAACCAACTGAGCCACTCAGGTGCCCCATGAAAAATAATAATAAACATTTTAATATTTAGCACCCAGTGCTGTGTAGCTTACATTGAATTGTTATACTCAAAAAAAGTATAAATGAATTACAGTTTTGAGGAAGGAAATTTTGCAAACTTGATTTATAAAACTCATCATAAACATTAGTCCAATAGATCAAATCCTAAGTACTTATTCTGAAGAGGTAATTAGAAATACATACAAGAATAAACCTTATTTGTGCTTATTATAAATATATAACAACTTTCTTCACCATTAAGATATGAATGATTCAATAGAAGATTATAACCATTTGATGGGATAATTTATATAGCCAATAAAATCCTGTTTTTAAAGAATGCACAGTGATATGAAAATATTCAAAATATGATAAAAAGTAAAAAAAGAAAATGCAAAAATAAACATTCCCATATGCAGTATGATTCCTTTTTAGTAATATTTATACACAGAAGGAGAAAAAAGACAAATACTAAATGTGGCTTTGTATGGGTGATGTTATGGAATTTTGAATAATTTTGTATATGCTGTAGAGAAAATAACAAAGAATTGGATTGTCAAATCAGATGCACATAAAATCAGAGATTTTACCTGATATCAACCTTTACTATTAATTTCAAGGATTCAGGTAATTGTGAGACACAGACACAGCAGGGAGAAGTCCAGGATTGTCCACACAACTCCCTGGTCCTATCTTGTGCTCTGATGTAGATTTACCACATGGGGCTTCTAGGAGACATATGTGGCCATCACTTACACAAAAAAGGAACTGTTTTGATCATAAAAAAAAAAACCCTCCATTTTATTCTCTAATATTTACAAAACTTACATGACATTTTCCGGGGAGCCAACTTCATAAATCTGTACATTCCAGGTTTCTTTTCCATAAACATTTCTAGACAGAAATGGCACATTCTGCGGAAACCATTCCATAGATAGGGTGGGTCCTGCTAGTAAATGTCACCAGTGCTTTGTTTGGAGGTCTTCTGTTAGCTTGTGTGTGAAGAGATGTGGCTTGGGTTCCTTTTCTTTCTTTTATGAGACATTCCCCAATAAAGGGCAGGAATAGATCTCAGTACAGCTGCTACAATAAGAATAAGACTAAGAGGGGCGCCCGGGTGGCTTAGTCGGTTAAGCGTCCAACTTTCCCTCAAGTCATGATCTCACGGTTCGTGGGTTCGAGCCCCACGTCGTGCTCTGTGCTGACTGCCAGCTCGGAGCCTGGAGCCTGTTTCAGAGTCTGTGTCTCCCTCTCTCTCTGACCCTCCCCTGCTCACGCTCTCTCTCTCTCTCTCCTAGAAATAAATAAAAAACATTAAAAAAAAAACATTAAGAAAAAAAAGAATAAGACTAAGAATATTCTGAAAGATAAAGAAAAGAAGGAAGACTGGCTTGGGATCCCTAGTCCCAAAGAACAATATGAAGGGAAGTTCCTTGGGTTTTATTTTTGCCTCCTATATTCCACATGATGTGCTAGAGAAGCCAGAACCTGAAAAGCCAAAAAGGTACAGACAGAAACTAACAAAAAAGTCTCAAACTAAAAAAGCCTCTCTTTAGCTGCAGACCAAAGTCTGTAGCAAATAACTGCTTTATGGCAGCTAAATGCCACTGAAAAGATTGTAGCCTTCCTACCAGATACACTAGTAAAAGCTGAGATGTTAGAATTAGCTCATAAAAATTTTAAAGAATTCATTATAAAAATGCTTCATTAAGCAACTACAAACACATTTGAAACAACTGAAAAAAGAAATGAAATAGAACATGCAAACATCAAAATGTTATAAAGGAAATTCTAAAAAAAATTCTCCGGATACAAGTTTGATGACATAGATGAAACTGACCAATTCCTTCAAAAATATGAATTGTCAAAATTCACCCAATATGACATACATAATCTGAATAGTTCCACAACTATTAAGGACACTGAATTAATTCATCATAAACCTCAATCTATGCTGAGATCTGAAAGTGTCTCAAAACATAAAATCAAAATCATTATAAGGCATATATGGTTGGGTGTTTCATTTCTCTCATGCATGAAACTTTGGTGTTGCATGCTATCCAAAGCCTGAAACAGGTTTTCATATACTTTGTCCAGTTTCCTAATTGTTTATGGTGGGAGAGAAATCTAATACCAAATCTAATATCATGGCCATATACAAATTTTCAAAGGTCACTATTTGTAATTAAAATAACATTACACAGTGATTATTAAAACATTGGCAACATACTTGCTAATTACCTCTTTAGTGTAAAGCTCTAGACCAGATTATTTTTTTCATGAAAAGAGAAATAGACCTACTTTTCAGTATTAGGATCTTGAGAAGTGAGAAGATACTCCATGAAGCCAGGTTGGAAGGCCCTGAATTTGACATATAATTTTACTTTTATTCTTAACATGGATATACAGATTACAGCTACATTGAGATATACCAGTCTAGGCTTATTCAAAAGATAGAACCCCCACAATAGGTAAGGGTTGAACAGGGTAAGTTTAAGGTAAACAATTATTTAAGTATTAAAAAAGGGTAATCTTCAGATAGAAGAAGACTCAATATGGTATCCTGGGGATGAGGGAGTTACCCAAGGAAGGACGAGCTTGTAAGGTTCAGAGCTTGCAAGAAGAAGGTTTGGTTCCACTTACTAGAGAGCGAAGAGTTTTGCTGGTTTAACAGGGCTGGAGTGGGTCTGCAGTGACTGGATAAACAGAAGGTGATCTTGAGCGTAGGCTAGGAGCAGGGTGGTTGGAACATTCCCCGGCCATAGGCAAGGTGTACAAGGTTTACAGAGGGAGTAGACGTGTTGTGGGAACTCAACTGGAGTTAAGGAAGTCAGGCTTACATTGGGAATATGAGTGCCAGGATGGCTGAGATGACTTTAGTATAGTATGTAGAGTGGAGTAGGTTTGGGCAACAGTTTGGATAGAAACTCTTTGAGGTGCTGATTTCTGGTATGAGAGGGATGCTGAAAGGTTATTGCCAAACCAAGCTGCAAGATTACTGAGGGGACCACGCATTCTGGGACCACACTCTGGGTGGAGCTCTCGGAGATGTTCTCATACATATGTGGCTGACCCACCACGCAGCGGACTGAAATATCAGGAGAGCCCCTTCTTCTCTGGGATCCCGCCAGCGTCCCCTACTGAGAAGGTTTAGCACCATGCTAACTGTAAAGAGCGAAGTTAGGACATGTATTGAAGGGTAATTTTAAATCCAAGAGACAATAACATTCGTAACTGGTATACCTGGTTATTTGCTGAATTTTCAGATCCAAAATGCACTTTTTCACATCAAAATAATTGTGAGACTTATGGCCTTGACTGGTAGTGTTTAGGTTACGCTTTTAGGTTGAAAGTATTAGGTTGAAAATGTGACCTACGTTTACTTACCAACCAGAAAGCTATTATTTTATGTTGATCAAGTTTCTGCTATAAATTAGATTATAATATCTGACTTTTTAATTTCTGTTTAAGCAGCAACTATAGGTTTACAGTATAGATACTTTTTTCTTAACTGAATTCATTAAAGAGTACATTTTAAGATTTTCACTTTTTTGGTATCTTTTCCAGGTTATTTATTTATAGGTTTACATTTTCTCACACTATAATAAACAAATCCCCCATTTCCAAAATCTTTAGATAATTCCATAATTTTATCTATGGACACTTAAATTAATATGCCTGGCCCAACCCAAATATATGAGACTGAAGAGAAACAGTGTTTTGTTTCATTTCTTTTTGTTTTTTAAGAAAATGGAGTTTATTAGAAATAGTTTCTATACATGGGACTTGACAAGAAAGAGAAATGTCACTCTTGGAAGGGATAGCACGGAAGGCTTATAAGAGCACTTTTCCAAAGCGTGAGGGGCTGAGAGTGTGGAAGCATTTTTCAGTCCTACAGCCATTATCTTGCAGTTGTTACTTTTCAGTGGACACAAGACAATCATAGGATGCCTTTTTCCATGGTTAACATTCTTTTAGGGATCCTGGGAAATAGAAATATTTGTGCAAGCAGACTTTAAATTGTTACTTCTAACTTTGCCCAGAAAACCATTATTCCCTAATGGCTGTTTCTCTTGTTTGTTCGCTTTCCCAGAAGAAGGTATTTATCTCTAAGCCTCTGGAAACTTTTAGCCCTTGCTACAGATGGTGGCTTTACAGGAGTTACATTCCTTTTGCTTGCCCTGTACTGCCTCATTTCCACCCTGAGTTTCTTACGGGATGATAAAGGGCAGTGTCTCTTTCGTAACTACTTCCTGCTGAGCAAGGGTCAATTCCCTATTTTATTCTGGAGGTGTAACAATCTCTCACTGACTATTCTAATGACTTACAAGGACTTGGATCCCCTCCTCTCCCCCCCAACACAGTGGTAGTTTGGAATCCTTATGCCATCATTAGCTTGACTTGCAATTGTTGGAACCTGGAAGACACATGCTTTACAAGGAGGTTAAAAAAACAGGGTCCCAAAGTAACAGCAATAAAATGGCCAGTAAAGGCCTAAGGGAAAGAAAGGATCAAGTAGCATTTGAGAAGACCCTTTACTTTTTATTTATTTTTAAGTAGGCTTTACACCCAGAGTGGAGCTCAATGTGGGGCTTGAGCTTGTAACCTTGAGATCAAGACTTGAGCTGAGATCAAGAGCTGGATGCTTAACCAACTGAGCTACCCAAGAATCCCTGGTAGATACCCTTTAATGGAGTCTTGATGTTTTGAGTGGTGGGGTTGCTAAGGTTATGTAGCCTGTATCCTGTTGGATGATGATGTCATCCAGGAAAGGGGATGTTTTTAAGGTTGATATTACAAGTTCAGTTTTGAGCCTTCATCTGAAAGACATTAAAGTTGGATTCAGCAAGGGCACAGAATGATGTGGCCAAGTTTTGAAACATGTATATAAAGAATCATAAAAAACTGTTCTGAATAAGAAACTCTTTATGCATCAATCAAATAAAATAGCTTTATTTTTTAACAAGGCATTGCTCAGTTCTTTTAAATTCTTATATCTTTTGTATTAAAGCAAACTTAATTTTATCTTTTATGTAAAATTACATGAGACACTTACATCTTTCATTTCTCATTGCTTAAAGACATATCCTTTGTGTATTATTTCTACCAAGGACTTTATACAACACGCTGCAGCTCACCTTTGATATCTACTATAACCATTAGTCAGATGGGGTAGCTTTAGAAAATATAAAAAAAAAAAAAAAGAAAGAAAGAAAAAAGTCCTCCTACTCTATCCCCAAAGCTGTCATTTCAGAGAATTTCTCTTGCCCTCTGATTTGGTAGTCACATTTCTCACTTTGTAAAATAGAACTCAAATTCCTTTAGACAGATCATTAGTTTAAACACAGAGAGCATCATTAGAATAACTTATCAACCATCCAAGCCAAAGAGAAGTGAAAATTTACAAGAAATGGAATCGAATTAGGAATGAAAGGGAGGTCTGATGAAAATTTATTTGGAGAGTGGAAATCTACTACATTTTAATTTCTCAAATTATAGTTATATTTGAAGGCCTTCCTTAAATCAAGAGAAAAGGAAAGTAAAACAGAATCCCTGCCATTACTGGAAATAACTGAAACACTCATTATAGTCATAGAACAGAAGTTTCTGAATATTAACTGACAATCTAAGGCAAATTCTCCTAAATGAAAACATTCAGAAGAATGGAATTTTTCAATGGACTATTTCTAGTTTAAATCTAGTAATTCTTTAGGAAAGGGAGAGATAATAAACAATTGCTCTTCTGTTATGACAAATAGTTTTTGTTCAGTGTCTGTGTAACAGAGAGAGACAGAGACACAGAGAAGAATATTGGCTGTTCTTTGTGACACTACTGCTGCATGTGCTGCGTAGTGTGTTTGGACTTGGGTTATAAAATCTTGGCAGGACCATCATTACCCACACACCACTTAGCAATTCAGTGTCTGCTGGGTACTGTAATCTCACTGGACCACAATAAAAATTCAGCCACGTATGGGTGATGAAAATGCTTCTTGAGGTTTATGTCTCACTTGCTCACATCACTTAGGATTTGACTATTCAGAGGCACATTATTTATATAGTATGAAATCTATTTGCTTTTACCCAAGGAAACAAAAATACTAAGGGATGCATATGGACAACTCTTTGGGAACACCATACCAAGAAATATATGGTTAAAATGTTTAAATTGAATGTTTGAAATGAAGACATAAGTGGGTCTTATTTGCTCATTTTGTCTCACAGTTGTGAAAGGAAACATGAACTTTGCATCCTATCCGCTTTTCTGGGAAAGAGCTGGCCTTATAATTCCTTAGTACCCAGGTGGAAATCAATACATCTGTGTGGTCTAAGTGAACAAAAATGAATGAATGAGTGAATGAATGAATGAATGAATGAATCTCTAGTATCGCTATTTGAGTTCTTTCTCTATAGTAGTAGGGATGATTTTGTACTGATTAATTTATACTATCATATAGTTCGTATACCCAACTGTTTATATCTAAATGTAAGCCGGGTTGCAGTTCATTCTATTAACTGGATAGTCTGGGGCCATTTGGCCTCACTTAACATGTTAATACTAAAACAAGGTTTTTGGTCATTTGGCCTCAGTAGCATGCTAATAATAAAACAAATTTTTCTTTTTTTCTTCTATTTTTAAATGTTTTTTAAATTTAATTTTGAGAGGGGGAGAAAGACAGAGTGTGAATAGGGGAAGGGCAGAGAGAAGGGGAGATACAGAATCCAAAGCAGGTTCCAGACTCCAAGCACTCAGCACATAACCTGACATGGGCTTGAACTCATGAACCCTGAGATCATGACCCAAACCGAAGTCAGACACTAACCGACTGAGCCACACATGTGTCCGTAAAACAAGTTTTTCAAAGGCACTTTTTAAGTACTTAAGATATTTGGCATCTCATAGTGATTATTTTCATTAATCCTTGCCAAAATACTCATGATGTAAGTACTATTATTATTATATAGGTGGCAACAAATGTAGAAAATTAAAGAAGGTTCCCACAAGAACACAGCTGCTGTTGTGGTGAGTTTCATATATAAATCCAGGTGGTCTGATTCCACTGTCTACACAGCAAGCCCTCCATTGCCCTTTGCTTCAGGGAAAAGGCCATGGAAGCTGTGGTGGAAAGAGTTGCCCTTACAAAGTACCCCCATGTCAGTGTTTGCGGACCTTTACTGCCACTGAGGAGGTCATCTCTTGGTCCTAACTCTGTAGTCACCAGTCTTTTAAAACTGTGGCTTCCAGAAATTGCAGAAGCATATAACATTCTTCTAGACCTTTAGAAACTCAGGATCCTGTGTGAAGCAAGAATTAAAATCTGTCCATTTGTCCACCTAGGTGGTCTTTTGGTAGAATCTTTGTAACTGGCTTGGCAGAAGAAATAGTTTAGGCAGTGTCTTGTCTGCAATTCAGTGAAACGTGAAATGAATGCAGAGAACCCTTCTGTGCCTACACACAGGAAAGAAAGGTAGTATTAAAGTACAGAAGGATAAACTAAGTGGACATAGATCATAGGTAGGTGTGTAGATATATAGATAGATGATAGATAGATAGATAGATAGATAGATAGATAGATAGATGATAGATGATGAGAAAGAGAGAGGAAGAAGGACCTAGGTTTGCTAGAAACCTAAGCAAAAGAAAGTGAATATAAGAAGGAGAGAGAAAAGGTTTATAACAAGCCAAAACAAAAAACAAAAAAGCAAAAAACAAAAGAAAGGGAAAAGAAAAGAAAAGAAAGAAAGGGAAAAAGATGTAAATTCTAAAGTAATTTTCACTCCAGATTGCAGAACATATTTATTTTTGGTCTTTATTTATAAATGTTAATTCAAGGTGCCCAGATTCCTGGAGCTTTAAAGAGCATAATGTCTTTTCCTCAATAAGACAAGGCATATGGGTTCCATTTCCGGTCATGAACCTGAGGAAGTTTTATTGCTTGGCAGTGTTTCTGTGTGAAATACTGTAGTGATTTACAAACACTCTGAAAACCTCAGCAAGAGTCATCAGAACCATGCTAATTACCAGACTGACCCTTCTTACTGTCTTTTCCCTTAAGATCCAATTAATTAGAGTAGAATTCCCTCCTATTCCCGGCCCCAGGAAGGACACCGCTTCCCCCAAACCCTTAGAGTTATGTTTCTGTGAGCAGCACCTTCTCTGCATGGGCAGTAATACATTTAGAGAAGTTCTAGTCTCAGGATTAAAAAGAACTTAAAGGTGCACTGGATCAGCTTCCTTTCCAGGGCTGGACTGTCCTCTGCCCATGCTTGGCTGTCTCCCTCCTTTCTCTATCCAGGGAGGCCTTTCTATCTTTGGAAGAGTTCTAACTTGTTGGAAGTATTTTCTCCCACTGCATAGGAAATCTGTGTACCTGTGACACTCACAGGTCCTGATACTAGTCCCTATTCACCTTGGGTATTCCTGATGTTTCTTCCATCTCCAGGTAATATTGTAAATATTGTAAAAGAAGTAGCAGTATCACTTGAAAAACTGCATTTGAGCACCCTTCGGTGTGCCACGCATTGCACTAAAGACTAAGAGCTCAGCAATAAAGAAGACACATTCCCTTCCCCGCAAGGTGTCCTGGAGTAATGGAGGAGGAAGAAGGGTGAACCACAGTGAAAACACAGCTCAAGATTACAGGAGAGTGGGCCAGTAGAATGTAGTCCCGCAGGGGTCAGAGGGCTTCTGATAAGAAAGGATGCTTGGGTTGAGTTGCAGAAAAAAAGATACTTTGGGGCGCCTGGGTGGCTCGGTCGGTTAAGCATCCGACTTCGGCTCAGGTCACGATCTCGCAGTTCGTGGGTTCGAGCCCCGCGTCGGGTTCTGTGCTGACTGCCAGCTCAGAGCCTGGAGCCTCTTTCAGATTCTGTATCTCCCTCTCTCTGACCCTCCTCTGTTCAAGCTGTCTCTCTCTCTCTCTCTGTCTCAGAAATAAATAAAACATTTAAAAATTAAAAAAAAAGAAAAACAGATATTTTGTTTAGGCGAACAAGATGAGCAGAAAGAGGACCTAATCTGTGCAAGAACATGGAATCATGAGAACACTGGGTTCAAGGTGGCAATTTCAGTTTTCCTCACTGAAAGGAACTGATTGAAGGAGAGGTCAGATTGTAGAGGACAGAGCTTATTTTGACTTGTCAAACATTTGGTCTTTGTCCTGTAAGCATGAGCAGCTTTTACATGGATAAAAGCAGAGTAGGGGCACCTGGGTGCTTAGTCTGTTAAGTCTTGGCCTTCGGCTCAAGTCATGATTTCATGGTAGGTTGGTTCAAGCCCTGTGTCAAGCTCTGTGCTGACAGCTCAGAGCCTAGAGCCTGCTTCAGATTCTGGGTCTTCCTCTCTCTCTGCTCCTCCCCTGCTCGCACTCTTTCTGTAGCTCAAAAATAAATAAATGTTAGAAAAAAGTAAAAAAAAAAAAAAAAAAAGTAGAGTAGTGGCATGATGAAATCTGCCTTCAAATTTCATTTAATTTGATCACATGGCTAAGCCTTATCTTTCTAAAGTTAGACCTTGCCCAGCTCTTTAATCACTTCTCAGGTAGCACAGTTTACTTCTTTATCATCTGACTACTCCTTTTGAAAAATGCATTTGTTTAGTTATGCCAGTAGTCTGGAAAATCAAATCCCTACAAGGGTCAGGGAAAGAGAATAAATGTACACTATTCCTGGGGATAAGACAGTAGAGAGTGATGCATCCCATGGAAAACTGGACGTCTGTGCAAGCATGCAGATTTCAAGTTTTTCATCACTTTTCTGGCTGTACAAATCACATCTCTAAGTCAGATTCGACTGGGCCTCTTATTTGGTAATGACTCTTGATCATTTTCCAAAGTGCAAGTCTCAGAACTTGACATAATATTCATTCCTGTGATGATTTGTCAATACAGACTAAAGCTAGCTGATTACCTTCTTCACACTGGTCTACATTTCTATTAATGTAGCCTACTATTTAATGCACATTATGCTTTGATATTGTGTCATACTTTTTACACATTTATTGCAAAACCATCTCTTTCCATGCTAAGCTGAAAGAATTCATTTTCTCGGTCAAAATTCAGTAGCCCAGAGATGGGAAAAACATCTATTTGTAGTAGGGAGGAAGACTTGCCTCCAGTTTTGATTCTACTGTTCATTAGCTTTTTGACCTTGAGGAAAAAAAGAGATTTATTCTCTGAAATGCCTTCTTTTTAAAAGGGTGGACTCATGTCTTTCCTGAATCATTATATGTGATTTTTTAATGAATCAGATGATAACATGTTATATAAGTAGTTTATAAACCATGAGATGGGTCACAGGTATTGTTACTATCTTGGTTAAATCTCCTCTGTTAGACTCGGTTTGGTTCTTTCTTCCTCCCTCTCTCCCTCCTTCCCTTCCTCCCCTCCTTCCTTCCTTCTTCCATCCCTGCCTTCCTTCTTTTTTTTTGTTCCCTTTTCCCTTCCCTCCCCTCCTCTACCTTCCCCTTCTCTCCACTCCTCTCCTCTTCCTCTGCCCCTCAATCTACCATTAGCATGTGAAAAGAACAAGTAATTTGCTGACCCTGTGAAATGAATTTTTGCCTGTGGTTATCTGAAATCAGTACATCTATTATCACACATAATTTAGGATATTCAGTATCCCCTGGTTATAGAAAGTGACCGATTTTTCTTTCACAGTAAGTGGTCTAATTTATTTTCCATTTTGTTTACAAAGAAATTTTTAATAATTCCTTAGTACAAAAATTCCACAAAAGAAGGGTATAGATTCATTTCTGGATTTAAATTATCTTTTAAATTTTATTTTTTAGTGTAAACTTATATATGCTCAATTTAGGGAATTTCCTTTGCCTTTGCTTTTATTTTTTGTTTTTCACAAGACAAATAGGAAACAAAAAGTCCCTTTGTCATGCAGATATATGGAGATAAATATAACTATGGAATGTTGTAATTCAAATGATTATGCATTTTTATTATGGAATATTCAGTTAGTGCTTTAGGGTTTTAGCATAAATTTACTTCCAGTTTGTTTAAGATGAGTTTTTATTTTTGTCATATCATACAAAGATGTCATTAAAGGAATCCAGAATAAATATGATATTTCTTGACAGCATTATTTTATTTTATTGAGTTTTTGTTCTTTAAAATTTTGTTTGATGCTTGAATGAAATGGGAATCTATCAAATGAGACTGTCATCAGCTTATTTGATACACAAAATGATACAAGTCAGTGAAGGGGAAAATATGTATTTGATTACTGGTGCCTGTGTTTCAGTGTGTTCTCTTGTTTATACACAGAAGTTATCTTTTATATCATTTTTACTTTATAATGTTCCATAAGGAATATTTTAAGGTTGGATTATAAATAATTAGATACATTAAGCATGCAGTGTCTTAATTCAAATAAATTTGAGGTGATAAAAGTTTAAATCATTTAAATGGCTTAAATGAGTGCTATTCTCCACTTTAAACCCTGAGATTGTAAACAATGCAACTTCCTGGTCCTGAAGAGATGACCAACTTGCTTGCTGCCTTCCTGACAGGAGTTGTCTGCCTGCCTTATTAGAAAGAAGAATTGGTTACACACCATTGATCATCTACATGGCCATTAGTTCCCACATTTGTTTACATTTAAAGTAAAAAGTAAGAAAAAAAGTAACTGTGCAATTTTTCCCTTTTTAATATGTCTGTATGATGCCTTTCAAGTATTCATTTAAGAATCCATTCAACAGAGAATTAACAAGAGACTGGTGTATTCCAGGCACTGTGCTGGGCACTGGAGGTCTTTCTGTGAACACAACTGTTCCTTTTGCCAGGAGCTTACTTTCTAGCTATGAGGGAGACTTATCAAACAATGAATCCTCAGATAATCATCTCATGAGGATTGTGATATCACCGTAAAAGAGAGGCACAGAATGTTACAAAAATACATTAGGCAGATGACCTTGTCTGCACATTAGAAAGTCTTAGATGTTTGAGCTGGAAGTCTTGAAGGTGGGAGGTGAAGAGGGAATAGGTCTTGCAAATGTCTTGATGTGGGAATGAGCATAACAAATGGGAACCACCAAAAGAAGCCGGTGTGGCTGGGGTCAGAGTCCACATGGGATGATTGTCATGAAATGTATTTGTGTTGCCCATCCAGATTTTGTTTGGGCCCACTTTGGGCCACGCTGTGCAGGGTCCTGGAAAGAGACTGATTATTTACATTATCCAGTGGGGGAAATACATCAGAATGTGAAGCTTCTTAAGGCAGTAATAACTTTTGGTTTTGGCAGTTTGGTGGAACACATATCCCAAATTACCTTCTTGTTGGAAATAATTAAAATGCTGAGCTGAGCTGGCACCAAAAAATGAGGAAAATTCAAAATCGGAAAAAAAATGATGTGAGAGTCAGGATCCTGGGAGATAAAGTAGCCTTCTTTTTTGATAGCTGCTTGCGTTAGACCAGACAGAAGGTAAAGGCTATGCTGGCATGATGGGGAATCTGAAAACAGATTTGCACAGGTGCTAGTGGCTATACCATTAGTATGAGATGAACTAAACTCTTCCAACTGGAGAGATGAGCATGTTGTAGCTCTGAGCTGTGTTGAAAAGCTGTATATTGAGAATTCATAACACAGGGTGTCTTTCAAGAGTTATAGTCCAAATTCATACAATCAGAGTGAACTGAACAATATGAAGCTAATAATTTAACTGCAAGCTCTGGATCAGGAATGCCGCCATAGACGGGCTGACAAAAACAGTCTCTCTGAGGAACCCAACTTCACCTCAGGTCTTCACAAATTTTCATAAATGAAGTTGAAAGAAAAGTATCTCCCCTAGAGTCAAAAATCTCACAAAATCAGTCCCAAGAGTGAGAATCAACAGAAATAGCACAGAGCTGAAAAGACTCACAAAGACTAGATCTTAGAATTATCAGACACAAAGTATAAAACAATTGTGTTTAAGGTTTAATGTGTTTGGAGAAAGAAAATGTGACCAGAGGGATAGTGACTGCTAAAACAACAACAACAACAATCATTTTTGAGAAAAGAACATCATAGCACTTCTAGAAAGAAACATTATGTATAGTAGTTGAAACAAAACAAAACCCGCAGGCTGAAGGAGGAAGGGGAGGCACACATGAGTTTACTACAGAGTTATATGCAGGAATATCTGTATCTCTCCATCTTAACATGTCTTTCTCTCTTATTCTTGTTCTATTTCTGGAAGGTTCCATTCCTTTTTGGACACATATTTTCGGGCTCAGGAAGGTGCCTTTACATTCAAGCATGAGGCTGAGGTGCCAAATCAGGTTGGTTCGGCATCTCTACCCTATGGTGAAGTTCATGGATGGGTGGCACCAGCTTTTTCTGATTACCATCTAGAATCTGAGCTGTGGATGTCCCTGAGCGAGCAGTGAGTAACAGGACTAAAACATTCCTGTGGAGAGCTGCCCTCCTTCTGCTTAAGTGAGAGAAGAATTTTCACCCTAGATAACCTGACAAGACGTTTCCCTCTCAGAATTTTGAATAGACGGATCTATGACCCATGGGACAGAGAACAGACTGACTGCTGACTTGCTCCAATGCTCCCATGAAGTGGCCCGAATGCATTTTATGCTCCATCCTATGCTGAGCTATCTTAAGAGCCCGAATAAAGAGGGCCTCTGTGGGAGGTTTTAGGATCCTGGAAAATAGCATTTTGGATTATTACCTACTTTTATAATGTATAAGAGTTAATATTTCCCAAAGGATCTAATTTTTCTCACTTCATATTTTCTGCTAATTTGGTATCTGTTCTTGTATTGCTATATTTTCTTTGGCCAAAAAGATTCTGAGGACAATTTGAAACCGGTGCTAACATATAGAGTCCAAATTAAAACTACTGAGTATTTAAAAAAACCAACTTTAACCAGCAGATGCCCATTTAATCTCTTGCAGGTAGTATGGGGAATTTTCTTCAATTAATTTCTAATTAGGCCAATTTACTGATAATGCTATTACAAAGCTCTCATCACAGAGGATAGGATAATTTGAAAATTTATTCATTCATGTTCTGTGTATATTTCAATGTACCAGGGTAATTATGTTTGTTTTTCAATGCAGGTATTTTTCACTAAGTCAATTTTCTGTTGCACCTGTTGGTATATCACCTTGTGTGATATGATTTTAGTCTTGAGGATCTATGTGTGCATTAATATGGATATGTATGCTTAATATCACATAACATGTATGATGCATAGGAAATATCATTGAGCATTATTATAGGCCAGGTCTGAATCAGGTACTACAAATGACTCTAAGAAGCACTTCAGCCTAAAAGTACTCAAGTAGCTGATCATCTAATAGTGAAAATATTTAAAAATACATGGTATCAGTTGTGTATTACAAAAATAAAAAAATTTTAATTTTTCTCCAGGTACTGTCCTCAACTTTACTATGTCTAATTCCCCTTTCTATTCTTTTAACTTTCACTGTGAGTCCATAGAACATCTTTTGGATATTTTTGGATATAAAAAGGGCTTATAGGTCGAAGGTGAGTCAAAATTCTATGCTCCAGACTAGGATGGCTGCACACGTTTGCCCTCCCTCACATAAGGTGTGTCCCACCTGACCTTCATTCCCCTGTGACACAGCCCCTACAAGAACCATTTGTAGAAAATGAGGAGTTTGCAAGAAGGGCCGCAGGCACCTTGTTCAGAGTAGAGGTCTGTCCAAGCAGCGTTCTTGACCGTTTGACCTCCCTGCTCTCCCATACCCTTTACCATCTGCCTATGCCAAAAGATTAATGGAGACATGGAAAAGAAAAGACTTGGAGTACGAAGCAATCCTTAAGTATTGTGAAGTCTGCTTTTTAGGAGAAAAAATAAGCCTGTTCAACCAACTTGCTACTTACAGAGAACAAGGAGAGCCAAAGAGAAGTCACAAGTAGTGAGAGTTGAATTTAAAAAATAAAATGGAAAACATTTCTCACGATTGAAGCTTTCCATTCAGCCTGCCTAAAAATTAAGTGAGCTACACTTGCTTAGAGACATTGGACTAGCAGTTGAGTTATCCTATGATAGGAATATTGCAGAAGGCATTCTGATACTAGGTAGAAAATGGGATTTGATAAACTTTTCATTTCTCTCTGAATTTGGGGCACCTAGGTGGCTCGTTCAGTTAAGAGTCCAACTTCAGCTCAGGTCATGATTTCGCAGCCCATGGGTTTGAGCCCTGCATTGGGTTCTGTGCTGACAGCTCAGAGCCTGGAGCCTGCTTTGGATTCTGTGTCTCCCTCTCTCTCTCTCTGCCCCTTCCCTGCTCATGCTCTGTTTCTCTCCATCTCTCAAAAATGAATAAACATTAAAAAATTTTAATTCCTCTCTGAATTTAGGTTCTACAATATCAACATTTTGTTTTAAAATAGGATTTATATTTCTCTTTACCAAAAACAAAACAGAAAGAAAAAATAAAAGTCTGCTAAATGATTTTAGAACTCAGTATTGTTATACTTGTATATCTTCTACTTTTTCTCTGTGTATTTCAAGAATGCAGAAACTCCATGCACACAATCAAACTGTCTTTTTTATACAAAAATGGGATTTGACTGATATAAAACCTGACTTTTTTACTTAAAATATATTGCACATCATACCTAACCAATAAATAAGCTATGCTTTAAACATTTTAAATACTACATTTAAGTTATTTTACAGAGTGAAATAATTGCATTTTGTTTAGCCAGGTGCTGTTTTTTGAACTTTGTTTTTAATCTGTATTTTCTTGCCATTTACAAATAAAAATAGGATAAACTATTTTTTATGGAAAGTCATTATGCACATCCTTTATAAATTGCAAGGGGTTCAATTCATTTTCCCAAAATCATAAAATATGTTTTTCTAATCAGCACTTATATAAAATAAAGGTTTTTAAAATGTTTTTATTTATTTTTAGAGACAGAGAGTGAGCAGGGGAGGGGCAGAAAGAGAGAGGGAGACACAGAATCCAAAGCAGGCTTCAGGCTCTGAGCTGTCAGCACAGAGCCCAATGCAGGGCTTGAACTCACGAGCCCTGAGATCATGACCTGAGATGAAGTCAAATGCTTAACTGACTGAACCACCCAGGTGCCCCTGTTTTTTTGTTTGTTTGCTTTTTGTTTCTTTTTTTTTAATGCCTAAGGTACACAGATGAAGTCAGTCAGTATTAATCTGCAAAACATTTCAGGCTGGCTGATGCTGTGAAAGGAAGCTCTGTTTTCTTTACTTTCACATTAATTAGCAATGCGTTACAGGTTGTTTAGGATCCTACTCTACTTTTTATTTAATATCTTTTCTCCTTTTAGTTAAATGTGCTGAAAGGAGAAGAGAGTGTGGCGTCTAGCAATATAGTATTGTTCTCAAGTGGCATTGTGTCTCGAATTCTAATGGAAAGCTTTTTTGAATAGATATATTACATTGTTTGTCCCCTTCACTGAATTCCTGACCATTCTGGAGAGCTCTTAACAGGAAAGTTTATACGTCGAACAAAGAAAAATCAATAATAAACTGGGGACTTGGAATTGATTTTACCTTGCTACATTTCTAGGGAAAAGCAAAATCGTTGGCAATATTCCTGGAAGAGGGATTTTGCATTGCAATATATAACCTATTAGGGATTGTATCATATCTGCAACATTCTTGATTCCTATAAAAGTCAAACTCAGTCTAGTGGCTGGAAACAATTTACAAAGTCTTTAAGCATTCGATGTTTGCTTTGTAAGGATGAACCGGAGAGATGTTAAGATTGCTTTCTTAGGCTGCTAATTTTTTTCCCCCTAAAATTCTCTCTAGAATGCAGTATTCTGTTTTTAGGATCTTTCTTAGTTTTCTATTTTTTTTATTGTATCTTGTATCTATATCTTTACTAAACTCCACCATCTTTTTTTTCTTAACAACAACAACAACAACAACAACAACAACAAGCTTCTATCTTTCTATGACCAGTGAATACAATTTTACTTCACAAGTTGATATATTTCCTGTGGCCATTTTTAACAATGAGCTGAAATAATAACTTTCCATAATTAGGATATAAATAATTTATTTCTTTAAGAATTCTGACAAAAATAGACCTACAGGTACCCAGTGGACTAAGCAAAAAGTTACTAATAAAGACCCATGAGTGCTCAGTTTTGACCTTAGGCAAGTTTTTATAGTCTTCAAATGCCAAAGGTGTTAATTAATTTTACTCTTTCCAAGGTAGAAAATAGTGCTTACTGCTTGAAGGTTCATTGCCTAGTGCAATCAATGCTGCATACAAATTAATACGGAGAAGAAATGAATGCATGTAAGGGAAAGGAAAACTTGATTAGTTACACAGCTGGGTCTACAGAGCATGGAGATGAAACAGGGATTTAGGAATTACCCCTGTCATGGGATTGGCCCTTTCCCCTTATGTTTAAACCTTCATCACAGTCAAAGCCTTCTCTGAAGTTCCTTTACTTCAACAAATTGCCGCTTTCACTATGCGTGCAAAAGCCACTCATTATTTTCTGTGCCTCCTGCAGATCCCCAAATCCCAGTCTGGTTCTCTCCCATAAAATTAGTAGCCAGATTACTCTGTGTGAGTCAAACCATGGCCCCAATGTAGTCATGTTACCATCATATTAAACAGCCTCCATATTAAAGTACGAAAAAGCCTTCATCTAAATCTTGTGTTTCACTTATGTTAGCTGTAACATCAAAGAACGGCTTCAGCTGCAAATAAGAAAATACACGTCTGACAGTGGCTTAAATAAATAAAACCTTGGACTGAGAGTAACTTGTTTTGTGAGTGTTCGCAGTATGAGTAAACATTTCTAATAAATTTTAACTTGATAAACGAGTGATCTCTTGCAATACAGGTGTTCAGTGACATCAAACGTCATATACAACTGTGCCAATGGTTCTTCTCTCTCTCTCTTTCTCTCCCTGCAGGATTGTGAGTGTTTGTCTCCCATGCTTGGATGCTCAGCCTCAGGCCTTGGTGTTTGGCAGAAATCAGTGATTTTTTTCAGAATGTTAGAAGGTGCTCACACCGGCACTAGTGTATTTTCTGTCACTTCAAAGCACCTATGGACAGTCGTAAGCTTAGGATTGCTTTGCTTCATTATAGGTCAGGCTGCCTGCAGATAGAGACCCTTTCCTCTGCTGCCTGATTGCCAGTTACATTAAATACAGTATATGAGAAGAGTTTATTAAGACTGTACTGTAGCCAACATCCATGTGAGCATCTACAGGGACCCCCATGTAGGAAGAGGTTGAAAGGAAAGTCAGAAAGAAGGAGACAAAAAAAAAAAAAAAGAAAGAAAGAAAGAAAGAAAGAAAGAAAGAAGGAGATGATTACAGTGGAAGTTAGGAAGGAAATCATCGAGAAGTATGAACGAGGTATGTGAGTGGCTGAAATTGCAAGATTTTATAAGAAATCTACATCTGTATCTTTTCTGCAAAAGAGAAGGAGAAAAAGGCGGAAGAACTCCTCACTTCATATGAGGTTAGGGAGATGTGTAAAATGTGGGAAACAGTGCAAAATTCTGTAGAAAAGCACCACCCATATATGGCTGTAACAGTGTGAACGTTGAATCTATTTAATGACAATGCAATGTCCCATTTCCTCGAAATCCTCAAAAGGAGGCAAAAGCAAGGTTCATTGGATAGGTTCCTTGTTAAAGATGCAGGAAAAAAAGATTCCACTGAGCCAATAGGCAGCAGTGATTCCATTGGTGATAGTGAAAGTTCTACACAATAGCCCTCCTCTCTCTTGTTTCCCTCACACCAGCCACGAAGGTTTTCAAAGGTAAGTGCAGGTTAATTTGTTTTTCTTTATATTTTATACTTTATTAGTTTGTATTATAGTATTGTCATCATTTTTATTTGAATATATTTGGGTTGTGGAACAAATCATCTGAGTTTCCATTATTTCTTATGGGGAAATTTGCTTTGATAATCAAGTGCTTTGGATTACAAGCATGTTTTCAGAACAAATTATGCTCCCAAATCAAGGTTTTGCTGTATGAGTTTATTTATTTCTACCCCTCTCACCATGCTTGCTCTCCTTCATCAAGATTGTTCCTTTTGAGGGGGGCCTGGGTGGCTCAGTCGGTTAATCGTCGAACTTCGGCTTAGGTCATGATCTTGCGGCTGGTGGGTTGGAGCCCTGCTTGGGGCTCTGTGCTGACAGCTATCTCAGAGCCTAGAGACCGTTCCATATTCTGTATCTCCCTCTCTCTCTCTGACCCTCCCTTGCTCATGCTGTCTCTCTCTAAGAAAAATAAAATCTCTTAAAAAAAAAAAAAGAGATTGTTCCTTTTGGTCACAAATAGTTGCTACAATTCCAGGCATCACATCTCCATTTAAATCACTAGCCCTTTTATAATTACCCTCTATATTTATAATAACCACTTCACTGCTTTACTTTCAGTTGTGAAAAGATGTTAACTGAAGTTATTGTCATTATGCCAGAACTTACCTTTTCTTTTTTTTTTTTTTTTAAGTTAAGTAGGCTTCATGCCCAATGTGGGCTTGAACTCACAACCCTGAGATCCAGAGTTGCATGTTCTACTGACTGAGCCAGCCAGGTGCCCCATAATTCACCTTTTTTAACCAGATTAAAATCGTGGCCTCACATGCAGGCATAAATAATGTCTTAAAATGTCATGATTAGAACATTCCATTGTATATACTTCTCCTATGTAGATATTATAAATTTAATGATGGAAAGATAGTGTTATTAGTTGATAATTTTCTTTATATAGAAAGACCCAAAGCTTTTTCAAAGCTCAAAAATAATAAAGCAGAAAGGAATCTAAGATAATTTTGCTCTCTGGCATGGACATCCTCTTAGGCATCTTAACTCATTTAAGTGTATGTAAATACAAAATTTTTAGACAGTACTGTCATTATGATTCTAATTTCCAGGAGGATGGGTTCTCTCTCTTACTTGCCATTTTATTTTTGGCACCTTAAACCTACTAGCGTACTGTATGCTCAGTAAATAATATATCATTTTCCATTAATGCTTTAAATCATCTCTTTCCCCAAAATTCATTTCTTTGGTTTATTTACAAGTCTATGTATTACAAATGGCATACAGGACCATTTACTTTTGCTTCTGCAGTCCTGATATTCTTTTATAGACTTACTTCTCAGAGGGTATCTAACTGCTGTGAACAAAAATCATAAAAGTTCAAGGATTTCCTGACTTTGAAACATTTTGTCTACACATTTGCAGTATAAAGGCAAATCTCTGGCCATAGCTCATGGAGACTGAACTCATCATCATATATTGAAAATTATTTGAGTTGAAACATGGAAGGCAAGTATTCATCCTAGTTTTATTGCAAATAAAAGCAGTATGAATATACCACATGTGAAGAAAGAAAATGATTTTTCATCTACTGCATGGCATGCTAATTTTCAGATTGAAAAGAACATGCATTTAAATATCCTCTTTGAAATCTTCCTAAAGACTTCAGGAAATTGTGGACTTAAAGTAGGTATAATTTTAAAAATATACTGACTGAGCATGTTCAGACTTTATTTTTCATACCATTTTCTAGCATTTCCTCCTTATATTCAGCTTGTCCCAGTTTGACTTAATAAAATTCCAGTGGAAACTGTTTTCTTTCAAATCCGTGCATTGGAGCTATCAAGAGATCTGCTGTGGTCCCCCCCTGAAAGAACACAATACTGAATAGACTGAGAAAGAGCTGCGAATAATTGACTATTCACACTTAAAAATTTGTATAAAGAGATATCAAGTTTTGCCTTTCTTAACTGCTATAAAAATGATGCCCTGCAAACCATCCATGTGTGGCCTCATTTACTGGTGATAGTACCTTCAATTGGAACCATCAAAAACAAGGGGAAAAATACAACAAAAAAGACTTTAAGTTTAAATGCTGGTGAAATAAATATTCAGGTTTGAGATTTCTTCTGCATCGGAGTAACATGACAGTCTCAGAGTGTGTTTCCCATGCAGGTGTTTGTTTTGGATTTGAAATTATATGTAGTATATGGTTTAGAATTTAAAATTTTGGATATGGAGATTTTCAGAAGAGATATCACTATCATAACACAGTCACTATGATTGGGAACTAACCAAATGTTCTTTTTTTCTTTGGGTTTCCCACAGCGAAATATACGTGTGTGTGTGTGTGTGTGTGTGTGTGTGTGTGTGTGTGTGTGTGTGTGTGTGTGTCGAGTAGAAATTGCTTAATAAATGTTTAAAAAACAACTGCTAAAATTTTGTGAGGGTTTACTGTGATCCTGGAACTACGTTTGCAAAGGCTTTACAGATATTGATTCTTGCAAAACTCCGAGTCCAAGAATTTCTTTGTATCCATGGTGAGAATAAGAAAACTGAAGTACAAGCTGGATAATGTGACTAATCTAATGTCACACAGCCAGCAATCGGAAGAACAGAAATTTGAACCCAGCTCTGGGCTCTTAATTTCTGCTTTACAGGAATGAATACGTGCCAAGTACCTCTTCTAGATGCTTACAGGAATTTGAAGTTATAGATCAAAAGAACTTTCCCAGTTAACTATGTTACTGCTTCTCAAGAGATCAAGCAAAAAGGTGTAAACAAAAAGCAGTGCCCTCTTCATAGTATAGATGAAATCTTCATATCTTCATGTATTCTTTTCCCTTTAATAGAGATTGCAATAGCACTCATGCCCAGGGATACTGGAGGACACAGGCACATAAAATGGCACAAGTAACTCAGTGGCAGCACCAAGGAACTTGGGATGGTGGCCCTGGGCAAAACCAGATTGGGGTTGTGAGGGAGAATGGATGATGATGTAGCAATCACATTAAGTGCAATTTTTGCAGGTGTCCAAGCTTTCTAAGGCTAATAAATGCATAGATTATTTAGGGCTCTGCCCTTATTATTCTTCATGGTACAGGGCTGGATATTTTTCAGTTTCATTTCATATCATTTTCAAGAAAGAGTTCTCTTATCTGCAAACTGAGGGAACTTGCTGTGGCTAATGGTAGTCCACCTTTATTGCAATCTGCTTATTTTAACATTTACTGATATCTTACAGGTATGCAGGATGAAACTATTTTTTCTCAGAATCTTGCCACATATTACAATACTAACACAGAATCCATGTTAAGCTAGATATCATCTTTAAAAAGGCTGATTACCAGAACAACTGGGAGGTGACTGAAGTTATTTCAGTTGATTTAAAGGCAGAACATATAGAATATCTTTAAATGTTCGGGGTTTCCTTCCTCACCTATATGAATCAAAGAAAACACAGTCATAACCCTTTCCTTTTTAAATATTTATACTTCACTTCTAAAGTATCCCAAAGGGTAGAGCAAGTTACATGCAAAGTTCAGCATCAGCAGTCTGAAAATACCCCAAAGCGCCTCATTGTCTGCAAAGCATGGAGACTTACCCTGTCCTGAGGGAATCAACAGAAACTGAAATAGCTAAACTTTCAGTGCCAGCTATAGACTCAATTTTGCTAGGAAATTGGATAATTAAAAAACATGGCTTAAGCTAGAGTCTTTCCTTTTTACCTTCAAAGAGCCTACAATCTAAACATGATCAAGTGTACTGAGGTGTAAACAGGCATACATAACCCCACTTGTTTTGTTTTGTTTTGTTACATGACACTGAGTTCTTCAGTTCTTCTGTCAAAAAGGATTACCTCTGGCTTTTCTTCCTGCTGCCTCTTCATGCTTGCTGCTTGTCAAGGACCAGTGCTTGGTCCTCTTCCTGTCTTTTCACCTTCCTGTGGTAACACTGAGCATTCCCATGCTGAGTCTGTGTGCATGAGTAGTAAATGTTAATCTTGAACCCACATCTCTCTGTGAACTTCGTTCCCGAATGTCTTTGAGCCTCAAAGATGTCACCTCATGGATATCTTATTGCCTTTCCAATACCAGGTTACACAGAATGACTTTGATTCCCTTCAACATTCCCATGTATGACAATATTTACAACCTACTCAAACCCCTCAGGCCCCTGTATCATCTTGTCTTTGATTTCTTCCTTGCCTGGTTCCTCAGATAAAATCTGAAATAGCCTTTGTACCTGCTTTCTTCTCTGCCTCCTACCATACCATTTTAAAACAATGAAGTTGTCTTTCACTCAAAGTATCATTATAGTCTCCCATCTGATCCCTCTGTCAATCCTTCTAAAATATTTTAATAGCTCCATATTGTTTATTGTATTTTTAAGGAATCAAATTCAGTTGCTAGTCCTATCATCTGAAGAACAGTGTCTTAAACAAGGTAAAGAGGTATTTCTCTCTCACTTGAATCTGGAGGCAGGCAGTCCTGGAAAAGCACAGTGGCTCTAGAATGTCATCAACACCTCAGCTTCCTTCCATCTTCCTTCTTAGAGTACGATTTTTGTCCTTGTGGTAGCAAGATGGTGGTTATAGCTCCAGCCATTATATTTGGTTCCCAGGAATAAAGAAAAGGGAAGAGGATGGTAAATGGCAATATGGGGTAGCAAAGTCAGCTCACAGAGTGCTTTCTTGGAGATCTCACTCAAAAACTTTCCTTTATATAACATTGATCACCCTGGTCTTCAAGACAAATGGCAAAGGAGTTATTATGTGGGTATTGCCATGCTCAAAACACAGCTTTCTGTCAGTATGGTGAAAAGGGGAATAGATATTGAATAGGCGACTGGCCTAAATTAACTTTAGCAAGGATAATTCAAGGTAGTCCCAACAAAATGTAAGTTCCATGAGAATGGGACTTTTCTGTTTTATTCTCCTTTATATCCACATCACATTGCATACTGAATGCCATATAAATAACTATTGAATGAAGCAATTAATCTATAAATGAATCTGGAAGTAGTTTTCTCACTCAATCACTTGAAAGACTTATTTTTTTATGTTTAAGGTATCTAGGAAACAAAAACTTTTTTAAAAGACACAGTTTTTGTCCTCAAGGATATCATAGAGTACCATCAGTACTAAACAAAATAAACAGACAATTACAATGCAACAGATATAATGCAGAACACAGGAAAACATTTTTAAACATGAAATGTAATTGGGGACATAAAAGCGAGGTAATTAATTTTTAGTTGGAGGGACAAGAATGTCATGTACTTGTAAACGACAATGTACATGAATTCCATGAGGAGAGGAATTACAAGTATTTTGCTTGGGGTTGTACCTCTACATCCAGTGCTATATCTGATAAATAGCTAATGTTCAGTAAATATTTATTTTAAAAAAGAATAAGAGGAAGGCAAAGAAAAAGAGAGGAATTGGGGGATGCCAGTTTTTGGAAGCGGTATGTACTATGATATGGACAGATGAGTTTAGGATGTTCAGGTAAATATGAGAGCTTGGTATGGTTGACACTTAAGGCCCACGTTGGAAATATGCAAGATTTGAGGGTAGGAAATAAGCTGTGGAGAATCATGAGAACATTTCTGTAACAAGTAAAGGTGTATAATTTTTAAAGTAAAGTGAACATTTGGATAGCTGAGTCGGTTGTGTCTGACACTTGGTCTCGGCTCAGGTCATGATTTCACAGCTGGTGGGTTTGAGCCCCACATTCAGCTCCATGCTGACTATGCAGAGCCTACTGGGGATCCTCCTCCAGGGGAGGAACTCTGTGTTCCTCCCCTGCTTACTTATGTTCTCTCTCTCTCTTTCTTAAAATAAATAAATAAACTTAAAAAGATAAAATGAAGTGAAAACTGACTTTGAAGGATCTTAAGCAAAATATTAGTTAATACGATTTTCGTATTTGAAAGATAATTCATATGATGGAATGGAAAATGCATTGAAAGGTGTTAGATATGAAGATGGGAGCAATATAGGGGCACAAAAAACCAGAATAGACTTAAGGCATTGATGCCTACAGCAATGGAGTAGGAGGGAAAAGATGAAAGTATTCATTCCCTCTTCTTCTTCGCCTACCTCCATTTAAAAAAATTTTTTATAGTTTATTTACTTTTGAGATAGAGAGAGACAGAGCGTGAATGGGGGAGGGGCAGAGAGAGAGGGAGACACAAAATCTGAAACAGGCTCCAGTCTCAGAGCTGTCAGCACAGAGTCCAATGCAGGGCTCGAACCCACAAACTGTGAGATCATGACCTGAGCCAAAGTCGGATGCTTAACTGACTGAGTCACCCAGGCGCCCCAGCTTCTTCTTCACCTACCTTCTACCACAGGTGGTCTTGCCTCTGTGCTATCTCCTTCAGTATTTCCTTTTTCCTTCCCTTCTTTCCACACCTTTCCATGCATTTTTAAAGATCCATGCAAATATAGTCTCTCAAACTTTTCTATTGCCTACACTAAATTAGAGCTGACTTCTCTTGTAAACCTCTCAAACATTTTACTTTTTTCTTTCATGATATCACTTGCACTATTATAAATATGTGATATGTCTTGTCAATCCACTAGATTTTAAGGCATTTGAGCAGAGGAATTGTGTCTTCCTCATCTCTTTCTTTTCCCAGATCTGTGAACAATTTCAAGCACATCATGGGTAGTCAATAAGTGTTTGAAAATTAGTAAAGACAGCATGATTACATAATGCAGTATATAAGGGAGCTCTGTTCTAGGATTTAGCTAGTGCTGACTCATTCGTTATCTTGGTGACCTTGCAAAACAGTTCACCTTTCTGGTCAGCAGCCTGAGTGTGTAAGGAGACCATGATGTTCTTCTTCCCTTCATATATTTACTTAACAAATGTTTATTGAACATCTGCTTATAGGTCACTTTGTTTACTTTTGGGGGAAAAAGTTAGAATAAAACATAGCTTCCATCTTAAGAGAATTTCAATCTAGAATGAGAAGAAAGACAGAAACTCATCAGTGCAAGTAACAGTTCTAGAGTCTAGGGTACAATTAAGGGGAAGGTGTGTTTGTGTGTATGTGTTTATATTAGAGTTCAAAAAATGACAGAAGGAGCAGAAACATTTAAATAAGTCCTTGAGTGTGGAAAAATGAGTAGGATTATGCTGTACAACAAAAGAAAAAGCATTTTCATTAGAGGTAGCAGTGTGACAAAGCAACAAAAACATGAATGAGCATAGCAGCCTGCAAAAATTATTGTGCTTTGCCCTGGGTCTCCATGTGGGATAGACAGAGGGGAGAGAATGGGAGAACTTGACATAAGCAGTGATAAGATGCTAGATTGTGAAAGATTCATGGACAATGACAAGGAATTTTGATTTCATGCTGTGGTCCTAGGAGGTTTTTATGTGTTCTGGCTAAATTTGAGTGCAAAGTGTTGGGTTAATTCTGCCTGTTGGTTGAAGGCAACACTTTTATGTTTCCCCTTCATCCTCAGTTATCTCAGCTAAAGAGATAAATGTTAAGGCAGTATTAGTAACCAGGAGATTGTCACATTTTAATTTCCCCAATTAAGATTTTATAGCTGTGTAGGTACATGTGTGTGTCTGTTCTGATCCAGAATCTCTTCAAGGCTCATATACAACAGCTGAGAGTTCATGCCCTCTTTCTCTAGTTGCATATAATCTAGAATTCTCCTAGCCTTTGGATAGGCTAATAGGATAGGATAGTCTAGAACAGCAACTAGCCTTCTTTGCTGTTGCTGTGGCTGTTGTTTTCACAATATTGAAACTCTGAAGAGCACAGCCCAGCTGTCTTCCAGAAAAGCCACATATTCAAGTTCAATATTTTACAAGAATGCTACATAGATAATATAATACATGACATTTTTCTGTTTGTCTCATTCTGTTTCTTACTCTTCTCCAACATAGTTTTAAAAATCTGTCTATACTGCTACATATACCTCAGTTTCCCTGCTTCTAAGCACAGAAGCTGCTGACTAAGCTTGTCAGTGGGCCATATCTTTCAGCATACCTCCTCTCTGTGTCCCCAGTGATGAAGGGTCAATCTGTGTCACTCCCCAGTTCATGGTGATCACAGCACATGGTTTTTAGGCAGAGGAGTAACATGATCAGACAAGAGTTTTTGGAAGGTCACACTTGTGTCAGTATAAAAAATCAGTTAGAGAGGGAGAGAGTAGAGGCAGGAAACCAGTTAAGAGACAACATAATTAAGGAGAGAGATAAGATAACACCAGTAGCTGTCATGGTGAGAAGGGTGGGGGTGGGGGGGGGGAAGGGATCTTAAGGAGACAGAATCAACTGAACTGTACTTATATAACTTCCTTAGTCATTTACATAAGTCCTATTTTAACTCTAGGGGGAACGAATGACCATGAGAACACAGTAGCACAGCGCTAGCAGGGGCTGTGAAATTACAGTTCTTCCCAGCCTAACAGAGAAGTTTGAACCTTTGGTGAAGTATACAGTCTGATTTATTTGCAAAGTCCAGATAATTATGTCTTTACCTCACATATCCCATGTATAAAGAAGCCAATTCACAAATCTTGCCCAGAAGAGGAAAAGAGAAAACCACAGGAGTGTGGTAGTTGAGAACATATTGTCTAGGAGCTAAAATGGCAGAGCAGGAAGCGCCAGGAATCCGACTCTCCACCTAGACAGCAATTACAGTAGTGGCATCTGTCTGATGTGACTACTTTGGAACTCTTGAGTCTACTGACAGCTTGCATGATCTAAGAGAAGTCTTGGCTGGTAAACTGCATTTAATTTTAGTCCATTCCATTCTTAGGAATAGCAGCTACCTATCCCATTTACTACAGCCCACGGCAGGCAGCCATGCATGTGCTCCTAAAGGAGCTTGTGTGTAGTTTGTGAGTGTCAGGGTGGGCAACAGGATCCCATCCTTCAAAAACTGGGGCTCTGCTTTCACATTGTTTATGGATGCTTCTGGTTGTGGAGGTACCAGCACACACATGGGCAGATATTGTTGCAAACTTCACCACCGTGGTTGCAAACCTCTCCCCGCCTTGATGGGAGTGACCTGCAGGGGATTTGAGGATTGGGTGCCAGTTTTCCCTACCTCTTCCCTTTTCTCTTCTGCTCTTGGGGAGCCACACAATTAAAAATAAGCCTGGGTGGCTCAGTTGGTTAAGTATCTGACTTTGGCTCAGGTCATGATCTCATGTTTGTGAGTTCAATCCCTGCGTTGAGCTATGTGCTGACAGTTCAGAGCCTGGAGCCTGCTTCAGATTCTGTGTCTCTCTCTCTTTCTGCTCCTCCCCTGATTTGCTCTGTCTCTCCCTCTCTCTCAAAATTAATAAACATTAAAAGAAAAGATGAGCAAGTCCAAAGCAATCATATGTAAAGGGGAATTTAGAAAGTCATTGCACATGTCCAGGGAAAGTTTCAGGCTCAGAAAAGAGCTGTAAGTGTACCTAATGCCACTGAATTATACACTTAAACATGTTGAAAGTGGTAAACATTATGCCATTTTATATATTATCACAACTAGAAAAATGAAACATGTTCTCTAGAGCCTCAGAGCCTGGTGCAACCCTGACTCTGCTACTCACCAAGGGATCATAAGCACATTACTTGATTCCTGCCCTCTGTTCTCATATTTATCAAATGGAGGTAACAATATTCCCTGCTTTATAAGTTATTTTGTGGATTAATTAAGATAAAATATGTAAAGTGCCTAAAACAAAGCCTCATCCATAATAAGTCCTCAAAAACCACTAGAAATCATTATCATTCAAAGGTTTATGTCAATAAAATTGAAGAAAAATAGAAAATTGCTAACAATTTGAATATTTTAAAAGAATTTTAAAATTCTACATTCCTATGGTGATTGTTTAAAGACAGCTACTTCATACATAAATCAATTTTAATTTAGACAAATTTTTTTCCCTTGAAATAAGGTCTAACTATTAGCTTTGTGTCGAACTGGATGCCATGTTAGTTTCATCACTCCTGGCATCAGGACAGTGTTCTAGATAAAAGGATAGTGTTCTACATAAAAGGATAGTGTTCTAGATAAAAGCTGCTCCTGAAGACATTGTATAGAAGTGCCTTCACTGGCTTAGAATATATAGTTGATATGAGCAAAAATTAAAGTGTTGATGATTTCATAAAACAAAAATGTACAATAGAATGGTAGATAATAGAAAACACCAGGCTGCACAATGCTAAAGGGGAGTATTGTCCTGTAAAGTTTTCTTTGTTTGAATTTCAGTTTTATATGTGTGTATGTGCTTGTATCATGATATGACTGGAAATGTATTTCTTACTGTGTGTCAGTTAAAAAGAAAGTTCTAAAAATAATGGAGTTTTAGAAGTCAAGAGGCATTGTTTCTGTTTATAATGCTGCATTAGAGAGCCAAGTGGGATTAAGTCACACATGCAAGCTATGAGATAGTCTGCACATTTCAGGCAAAGTTGTATTTTTAAATTCAATGAGTTAGGTCATTGACTCAATAATTAAAATGTATCTCTGTGTGTTACAAATGGATGTTTTTATCCCTCAAAATGTAATATATTAGCATTTACTTATTCCTTGGTCTTAATTATCGCATGTGGTTCTGGGAAGTCATATTCTAGGGAGCAGACCGAGACATTACTTGCTCCACAATGGCCTTGTTGGTCTTCTGCGTGCGCCATGCAGAAGGAATGTCTGAATGGGCATTGGAAGGTCCTGGCTGACTTTTGAAACTCTCTCTCTCAGGTCCTAGGATTGTATAGGTTTATAGACTTCTAGCCTTCAGCAGGGAGCACATGAAGGCTCCTTCCCTCACTGACCTTTTACTCCCTGCTACTTCACATTATTGACACCGACTTTCAGTTTGGCTTCACATCTTGATGGCACACTATTTTCAGCTGCCTGGCCGAAAATGCCAATCCCCTTGTGCATCCATTTTCCACTTCTTAGTTATTTAGGACATGACTAAATTGTATGAAACTCAAGGGAGAGAATTTAAGGAAAGCATTCAGTATGAGGCTGACACTGTGGTGAAACTAGGTGACTGAGAATCAGGGGACACCGGCCACAGATCTGGACTGGATCCTCACTTCCTGTACACAACATGCTGTACAGGGCACTGGAGGGCGTCTCACCAAGGGACGGTAAGTCACGGAAAGGAGATGCAGGTCTCCGTGTAGATAACCTAAGTCGTCCCTGTGACCTAGTTTCCTCTCTACCATGGAGGTCTGGCCACCGGCATCTGGCATATAAGCAAAGCACTTTGCTGTTCTGGGAGAAAAATGCAGAGACAGACCTGGGTGGGAAGTATTTTATTATTTATATAAGCATTTTCATGGCAAATCTAATATTCTCGCAGCTCCTATCACACGAGAAAACGTGAAATTCAAGACAGCAAACATACTGAATGTCCTATGATGTGCCAGACCCCGTACGAGCACAGCACATACAAAGGTGAAGGGATACTGGATCTGCCTTCCTGGATGAGCTTATATTTCATTTGGAGATTTGGGACCCCAAATAGATAGTTTCAGCATCATATGGCAAGAACTAAAATATAGATATACCTAAAGTGTTTTTGAAGGGTATATAAGTAGAATTTGAACAGTCTCCAGTAGAGCAAGGCTCACCATTATCCGAATCCTTTTATTTATTTATTTATTATTTTTTTTTAAATATTTTATTTATTTCTAGCAGAGAGAGAGACAGCGTGAGCAGGGGAGGGTCAGAGAGAGAGGGAGTCACAGACTGAAACAGGCTCCAGGCTCTGAGCTGGCAGTCAGCACAGAGCCCAACGCAGGGCTCGAACCCACGAACTGCAAGATCATGACCTAAGCGAAAGTCGGACGCTTAACCGACTAAGCCACCCAGGCGACTAAGCCACCCAGGCGCCCCATATCCGAATCCTTTTAAAATGGATATTCCTATCCCTCTTTCTTTTAGGATGCAAGAAAAAAAAAAGTGTTACTAAATAAAATATCCAAGGAACATAAGTAATTAGAGTTACCTATGAGTTTGGCCAATTTATGTAAGGTAGCGTGAACATACACAGTTCTAGTGGATCTTAATCATTATTTGTAAAATACAATGTTTTGTTTACTGATTGATACACATACACAGCCGGCACTATTGTTCTTCTGAAACACAGAACTTTCTGAGTGAAATAAATGACTTGTATATAGTTTTCTACAGCTAAAAATGCTTCACAAATATAAATAAATTTTGCTAAAATTCTGCACCTACCTCAGACTCAGAACAGAGTGTCCAAAGATTATGTAACGAAAGGCTTCGAAGCACAAGTACTTCTAACTGGTGGAAATGTAAGCTCTAGGAGAGTGAGGATTGGCGTCTGTCTTTTTCCCTGCTGGACCTCAGCACCCAGAACTGTGCTACTCACATGTTGCTGCACGGTGCATTGCCTAATGAATAAACAGCCTATAATTACAAGTCATACACGAGATTCACTTTAAATTAATACACACAGTTTTACTTCATCACCAGACATGTAAAGATTTATGACCTAGAATGAGGATATTCAGTCGTATAAATTTCAGGTCTCAATTTAGGTGTTCATCAATTGTGGTAGCTAGCATTTCAATTAAATGCAGTTTATGTCGTATCATTATAGGTCTCCTTATTCACATTCTTATTCCATTACTCTTCCTTCTACCCCGTGACACTGAGACTGACTAATGTGTATCATATTTAATATCTTTCAAGTAAAAAAGCCAACTGGGGATAGGGAGGGAGAACTCAGAAAACTATATTTATATTCAAATATGCTCTTCTGGGAAAATTTGAGAGCAACATTTAGCCAAACGTATTTTCAGGAAACTATAGCAAAAGGACAACTACAGAACTTTGAATAATTTAAGCTGAAATCTAAGGAAAAGTAAAGGTGGGTTGAGTGATAAATGAAATATACATGCCATCTGACAAAGAGGAATGATAAAACTATCAAAAAACGGGAAACAAAGACAGGTTAAGTGAAAGGGCATAGTTACTTTCCAGTATCCTTGCAGCTTCTATCACATGAGGAAAGGATCTGAATTATTGAGAATCAAACAATATCAACTAAAATTGATAAATCCAGTAGTAGAAGCTTAAAGAGTACAGAGAGGCAAAGAATGATATGACTATCGAATATAATTGGGTGATGGAGGGAGAGGAGATAACAGTTTTATTTTTGCTTACAGTAGGGAATAAATAAGAATTACCTAATTTAAAGAGTACTAAAGGTATTCTATAAAGATATAATGGCCACCAGTAGAAAAAGGTTATTCATACACACATGTGCATGAAACAACATAAATGGATGGCACAGTGAAACTCTTAAAATTACAGGAAGAGTGCAAATGACATAATATGATAAAGTCAAAGAAATGTGGTTTCAATAAATGTAACTGGGCTCTATTCACCATTTTATAAAGTTTTATATTATGTTGTATCACAAAACAAAAAAAACTCTGTTACATACTAGTCTGACACTAAACAAAGTAATTTCAAAATGTTAAAAGAAATGTTTGGTCAATTGGATACCGAACCAATACAATGCATCTTTCTCTATCAGACAAAGTAGAATTTGGGCTAAAAATTCCTAAATTAAACAAAGGAACACAGACTATTGTGCCAAAAGATAAAATAATAATAAAGATGTAACATTTGTAAATATCTTTGTACCAAGTAGTATATCAAAAATTTTATAAAGCAGAAATTAAAGGAGCTATAAAAAGAAATATACAGAAGTAATTGTATGAGGAGATTTGTATCTTTCATGTTCCAAGACATATCTAGTGAACAAGAAATGTAAGGAATACAGAACCACATCAATGTAGTAAACCTAGGGATATATATTTAACATTCTACCTTAATACAGAAAATAAACTTCTTTTCACCTGCCCATGGAAAATACACAAAAACTGATTAAATACAAGGGCACCAAGCAAACTTTAATGAATCCCAAGTAAGTAAAATAAATAATAAGCATAATATTCTTGGATGACAATTCAATAAAAATAGAAATCAAATTTTTAAAAGTCAGATTAAAAAAATCTTCCTGGCTAGAGATCTTAAACCTTTATCTTATGAAGCTCTTCCCAAACTAGACAGAGACTCCTCCAAAAAGGAGAATTACAGGCCAATATTTTTGATGAACATGGATGCAGAAATTCTCAACAAGATACTAGCAAATCAAATTCAACACCATATAAAAAGAATTATTCACCAGGATCAAGTGGGATTCATCCTGGGCTGCAGGGCAGGTTCAATATTTGCAAATCAATCAATGTGATACACCACATTAATAAAAGAAAGGATAAGAACCATATGATCCTGTCAATAGATGCAGAAAAAACCTTTGACAAAATACAGCATCCTTTCTTAATAATTTTTAAAAAAAATTTTATGTCTTGATTTTATTCTGAGAGACAGAGACGGAGAGGGGGAGGGGCAGAGAGAGAGAGGGAGACACAGAATCCGAAGCAGGGTGCAGGCTCTGAGCTGTCAGCACAGAGCCCAACGGGGGGCTTTAACCCACAGACTGTGAGATCATGACATGAGTCACAGTCGGACACTTAACCACCTGAGCCATCCAGGTGTCCCAACATTCTTTCTTAATAGAAATACTCAAGAAAGTCAGGATAGAAGGAACATACTTAAACCTCATAAAAGCCACGTATGAAAAGCCCACAGCTAACATCATCCTCAACGGGGAAAAACTGAGAGCTTTCCCCTGAGATCAGGAACACAACAGGATGTCCAAGCTCACCACTGTTGTTTAACAGTGTTTGAAGTCCTAGCCTCGGCAATCAGACAACAAAAGGAAATAAAAGGCATTAAAGTTGGCAAAGAAGCCAAACTTTCACTTTGTGCAGATGACATGATACTCTACATGGAAAACCCGGAAGACTCCACTCGAAGACTGCTAGAACTGATACATGAATTCAGCAAAGTCGCAGGGTACAAAATAAATGTACAGATATCAGTTGCATTTTTATACACCAATAATGAAGCAACAGAAAGAGAAATAAAGAAACTGACCCCATTTACAATTGTACCAAGAACAATAAAATACCTAGGACTAGGTACTGACTAATGTCAGAAGTGCAATTTCCACCTAGTAGCAAAACTTCCTGTTTTTTTAAAAAATTTTCTACTTGTACTATAAATGTATTTTTATATTATGTATATGTATTACATATTTACATTTTAATTTTAAAGAAATATTTGTAGTATTTGTTTCAAAGTGTTTTAGATAGATATTGAAGCTTCATGTATATCTATATATGTATATACACTCATATACATGTATATTTTAAATATTAAAAGTTAAATTTAAAAATAGAATTACCATATGACCTAGCAAATCCACCTATGAATATGTACTCAAAATAATTACAAGCAGGAACTTGAAGAGATACTTGTACATCTATGTTCATAGCAGCGTTATTTACAAAAACAAAAATGGTAGACATGATCCAAGAGTCCACCAACAGATGGATGGATAAAGATAGTGTGGTATATACGTATGATCAATTATTATTTAGCCTTAAAAAAGAAGGAAATTCTGACACAGGCGACAACATGGGTGAACCTGAGGACATTATGCTAAGTGAAATGTCATAAAGTAGAATGGTGGTTACCGGAGAGTGAGGGAGGAAGGAAGGGAGAATTGTTATTATTTAATGGTATAGAGTTTCCAACTCACAAGATGAAAAGAATAATCTCACTATCGGAGATGGATAGTGGTGGTCACACAACAATCTGAATGTACTTAATGCCACTAAACTGTATACCTAAAAATGGCTAAGAAGATCAATTTTTGATTATGTGTATTTTAACATGGTTAAAAATAATAAAAATAGTTCTGGGACAATTTGATAAATATCTGAAAAAAGATAAATTTGGATCTATATTTCTTACCATGCACCTGAATAAAATCCAAATGGATCAAAATTTAAATGTAGAAATAACACTATAAGAGTGCTTGAATTAAATATGAGAACTGTCTTCCTTGCTTTGGAGTGAGGTGATTCTAGATAAGACCAAAATGAAGATGTTATAAAACAGAAGAAAGAGCTTTAAAAACAAACACGCCAATCTTCAAAATTTTTACATGGTTTTAAGAATAGTTAAAAAGTAGACTGCCTGTGTGGCTCAGTTGGTTGGGCATATGACTTTAGCCCAGGTCATGATCTCACAGTTCATGGGTCTGAGCCCTGCATCAGGCTCTGTGCTGACAGCTCAGACCCTGGAACCTGCTTCAGATTCTGTATCTCCCATTCTCTCTGCCCCTTTCTCTCTCTCTCTCAAAATAAATTTAAAAAATTAAAGAATAGTTAAAAACAAATTACAATCTAGGTGGGAAATGTTACAAATCACTGTATAGGCTGATCTCCTTAAATGTAGTAAAAGCTTTTCCTACCCTTTCCTCTTACCCTTTTCCTACCCGTGGCCTCCATCTACCCCAGGCTGCAATGTCCCACATCTCTTCGCTGAACACAGAATAGGTAAAAAAAAAAGCCATCAGTCTTCCCCAATTTTTCTTTCTGTGTTATCTAGTTGTCTTGGGTAGTTATTGAATTGCACCCTGTACTCCAACTGCCAAGTTTTTCAGAGTTGATTTGGGGTAAGACAGCCCAAGCCAGTTCACCTATCTGACAGGAATTTGTAGTTAACATTTTATGTAAATGGTGGCTATTCTATTTCAGTCCATGTTGAGGTTCCTGCTACCCTAGAGTTGTGTAGAAGTCAGCAAGGTATGAAGGAATATCTCAAGTGAGGTTCAGTTGCCCAGAATGTCAGTGCAATGATTTTTATGGGCAGCACTAGATGTACCCCAATCTTTGGTGACTTTGGGCACTCAAACCAATGTGTAGGTTCCCTGATGTACTGTACTGCCTGTCCTCCAAGTCAAATCACCTTACAGGTGCTGATTTCAGTAAAGGCCTAACAGACCTACTATTCAGGCTGGATGAATTTCACCTTTGGTCTTCCTTGCTGGGCTCCTAGCACTGAAGTTAAAGTGAATGAAAACTTGAAAATGAAAGTTTGTGCAAAATAGAAGTTTGAAGCAACTTTTGCATTGCTAACAGAAAATTTCTCTAAGGCAAGGAATTATAAAACATCTTATAATATGAGGATGGGGAAATATGGGACTCAAAAAATGATATTTTAATATACTATCCTGCTACAGATGTTTGTCTGAATCCTGGAGAAATGACTCAAAATCATGCTGAAGTGATTTTTTGAGCATCTATTTCCTTCCACACTTTGAGGCTTGCACTTCCAAATGTTATCTTAATTTATAATTTCCTATTGACTCTTTTCCTCTCATCCTTGTAATTTTTTAATCCTCTTCCTGACAACACTTGAGTTTCAAGAAAGAAATTCAAGATAATGCCTTAGATGGAGCTGTGTGAAAGTCATTCATGGGGTCATATTGGCCAAATTTAAAGTCAGCATTTTATCGCAGTTTCAGACATAGATAATTAAATGTAAAAATTAATTATGCCATATATTTTGATGTTGCAAAAGTTAGAGGTAGCCTGTTGTACCAATTTTAGTTGAATTTAGCTATTTGTTAAGATATGTTGCCACATTCAAGGAGAGGTCACTGTAGAAGGCTGTAATTGTAAATTAAAATGATACAGCATTTTCTAGTTCTTTTAGACAAGATTTTTCTTCATTTATCCTTATTATCCCAAACATTGTGTTAGTGAGGGTTTTCTTATTATAGTTTGACAGCACTTAGAGAAAAAGAGTTTGTGAGAGAGTTCCTGAAAATTTTCTGATTTGTAGAAGATTATTCCATTTGGTTATGTTTATAGAATACATCTCTGAAATCTAAAAACGATTTACTATTACACAGAAATCTGCATTTTTATAATTTCTTACTTGACCCAGACTCTATTTTGGAGAATTTGGGAAGCTG
Organism: Proteles cristata cristata; assembly: GCA_017311185.1. Lineage (NCBI taxonomy): Eukaryota > Metazoa > Chordata > Mammalia > Carnivora > Hyaenidae > Proteles > Proteles cristata. The sequence continues at coordinate 661,918 of JAESUZ010004636.1, forward strand.
TGAACTCAGGCAATAAGTTACTCAAAAAAAGTAACTTAGAGGCCTGGAGAAGCAAAATTAAGTTAATGAGAATGCAAATCTAATCTACAAAAACTGAAGCAAAAATTTCTATATCTGGACTCAAATTATCCAATTTAGCTGTCAATAGTAGTCAATTAATGTGAAGGCCAAACCATACTTTTTTGTATTCATATGCTAACCAGTCTTCAGTGAACTAATAAATAAAGAAATGTCATATCATATTTACATGTAATATCATATTGTAGCTATTCATAAAACTGATCCTTTTAGAACTCAAGTCAAATCATGTCATTAGCCTGCTCAAATTAGTTGAATGGCTTTGCATCACAGAGCAGAAGTCCAAGTTTTACAGTACTCTTCATCGTGATCGTCACCTTCCTCACCGTATATCCTCTCTTGCTCTGGAATACAGCTTGTCCTCAAACATGCCAAGTTTGTTTACTTTTTAAATTTTTTTAAATGTTTTATTTATTTCTAGGAGGGAGAGAGACAGCATGAGCAGGGGAGGGTCAGAGAGAGAGGGAGTCACAGACTGAAACAGGCCCCAGGCTCCAAGCTGGCAGTCAGCACAGAGCCCGACGCGGGGCTCGAACCCACGAACCGCGAGATCATGACCTAAGTGAAAGTCGGACGCTTAACCGACTAAGCCACCCAGGCGCCCCGTTGTTTACTTTTTTAAAAGAATACACCATATTTTATAATTATTTACTAATTTTCATCAATCTGTGGGTTGATTGGACAATCCTTCTGCAGGCATCCCCTGGACTCACTGCTGTGGCTGCATTTGGCTGGGAACAGGTGGAAGATGTTCCCAGTTGAGAGCAGCTGGAATGGCTGGGGCTCTCTTTCCACAGTCTTTCTTCTTGGACTCTTTTCATGCTATAGCGGTCCCAGAGGAGCGTCCCAAGATGGGGGAAGGCAGGAGCCATAAGGCCCTCTGAGGCCCAGACGCCAGAAGTTGCCCATCATGAGTTCATCTGCGTTCTATTGATGACAGCAAGTCCAAAGACCAGCTCGAATGCAGAGTGGAAAGAATTAGCAGTGAAGAACTTGTGGTTAGATTTAATCTACCACATCATGGCATCACCTCTGAAAACCAGCTCACCTCATTCCAGTGTCCTACTTTTTATTTTTTTATTTTTTATTAAAAAATTTTTTAAATGTTTATTTTTGAGAGAGAGACACACACACAGAGGGTGAGCAGGAGAGGAGCCGAGAGAGGAAGACACGGAATCCAAAGCAAGCTCCAGGCTCTGAGCTGTCAGTACAGAGCCTGACACAGTGCTTGAACTCACAAACTGGCAGATCATGACCTGAGCTGAAGTTGGATGCTTAACCCACTGAGCCACCCAGGCACCCCAGTGTCCTACTTTTTAAACCAAATCACCCATCTTTCTGAACTGGGATTCACCTCTTCAAGACTTCCAGTCCCTGAGCTCTCCATCTTCCCAGCCTCTCCCTAACTTTTCTTCTCTCTCAATGCAAGTGGTTGATGTCCTGAGCATCCTTTCATATGCCTTGTTCATTCATACCCAAGGAGTTGAAGGGGGCTGGGGTGGCACTGGTAGTGCTGAAATCACACATTATCCAAATGGACTGGCAGCTTGGCTACACCTGGTGTCAGACCTCAGCTCTCAACTCCACTTATTTGTGCTTTTACCTGTTCCTGGCCAGTTTTTCTCCCATCCCCCACTAAAAACAGTCCAAGCTCTACAGTCCAGCTCTACAAGCTCCTTACCTTGCTCTTAGCAGGCAGTGCTACTACTCAGTTAAATAGACAAAAATCATTAGACATGATTGCTCTCAACTTTTTGTTTCCAACCTAACAGAAATATCTACCTCACCTTTTCCTTTTTGGTCTTAAAGGATGAGGTTTCCCCTCATGCAATTCAAATCTCAAGCCTCGTCTTGGCCCTTGATCCTAAAGCTGCATTCTGATTCTGGAAATCTTAATTGGAAACATATAGAGTGATTGGCTGGTGGCAGGGGACATAAACCAAAATACACACAGAGAAAAAGGCCAGTAAGCAGAAGATATGAGGTAGTATAATTAACAAGCAGCAACTGAGAGGAAGCAGAGACAGTGAGTAAGTTGAAGCAATGAAGCAAATAAAAGGGGAACCAAGAGAAGGTGTTTGTCAGAGGCAACAGCAACAGAAGCAGAGGCAAGATTTATCAAAGTCAACATAATAGTCAAACACAAAAAGAGAGAGCTACGGACCCAATACTGAGCTATAAACTCAGTACCCAGGTTCACTTCCCAAACTCCATTCCTGTTTTTATAAGCCCAACTCGGCAGTGTTTCTAGGACCTAGTGAGGCCCAGATGCTCAGACGAGGTTCTTGTTTTTATTATTGCTGTATATATCCTTTAATAAAAATATTTTCAATCACCCTTTATTGGTAGGAATTTGAGCATAAATTATTCCTTAGGCAGCACACTCATAATGTGATGTTAATGATAGAGGATGTTTAATTATCTTTCTGCTGTGCCTCATCAATTTTGACCGGAAGCTCCCATCTTTCTCTGGATACATCTTGGAATTGGATCTTCTCCTTGAGCAATATTTTCAATTGCCTGTCTCTCTTAGAAAACAACTATTTTTATGACAAAATTGGAAGGAATAAATACATGCATAGTGACTGCAAAAGCAAATCCTCAGTACCCCCTCTTGGGAGCATACATTCATTCTCAAATCTTCAAATGGCAGAAAATGAGAACTTAGTGCATTCATGTCCCATTGTAAACTTTGGGTATCAAAATAAATACTAGAATGGGGCTGCTTTTCATAACATGCTTTTCAGAAAATGCTAATCATTAGGATAAATTTAGAAAAGTTGCATTGTAACCATCTTAAAGATTGTTACTGAAAGGGAAAATTTGAGAAGAAAGATTAGCTGACAAAAAAAGGAGCTATATTACTTTAGTTCAAACTCTAGTTACAAGTGTATTTTAACAAATTCCAAGTTTATATTATCAGTAATCTCCAAGCATGATTATTTTATTTATGTTTTATCACTAATCCAATCAAGATATTGTTTGTTTATACTTTGCAATAAAAATTTGAGTAAACTTTAGATTATATCATTTCCCATTATTCAAAAGTAAATCATTTGACAGTACTTAAAAATTAAGAATAGAAAGTTTTCCCAAGAGGGATTTTATTCTAGTAATAGAGGGACTACAGTGTCTTTTTAGCAGACTCTAAGTCTTTTTTGATGATATCTGGTCATGGATTGACAGTTAATGTTTCTTGATTCTCATTCTTGTGATGCTTCATATATCAAAAATTCCATCACCATAATTGCCTTTGTCTCTTTTACCCATACACGCAATCAACAAATAAAATGTCTATAGTATTTCAGGCTATACAATATGAACGTTCTTTGTTAGGAATCCATAACACTGATTATAGTCAATATGATTTATATGCACACATATAAGATGAAGTTTTTTAGTACACTAGATATTGTAGCCCAATCATAAATATTTGACATTAAAAAATAATTTGGTTAAAATTGTCAATGCCTTTGTCCAATCATCTCTGAAAATATTTAAAATGTTAAAATGTGTGGAAATTACCAGTGAGTGTGACTTCAACCTAAACATTATAAAATAATGTCTTGTTCAGATTAGTAATTGAATACATTCCAATTATACACAAGGGATGTTATATAAAATTGGGGAAAGATAAAAATTAGAAATAATCTGTTCTCTAAAAGACATAATAGTATTAATTTATGCATATTTTATTCACTTATTAATATATACGTTCAATCATTCAGGAAGCATTTGAAATGCCTGACATATTTCCAAGGCTACATGTAATACTATCCTATCTTCTTAGATTTTATTCTAATAGAAAAAACAGAAGTGTAAAAAATGTTGCTGTAAAGTAAGTTAGGAAAGCATAATAGAAAATACCATATTTGCTAGAAAAAACAAGTACTTTAGGAGTTTATAAAAGACAGTATGTATGGTTAGGCTACTAAGCAAAATCTTGAGAATAGATAGTATTTTTGCTTGGCCATGCAAAGTTGGAAATGGGCATCCCAGCTATATGTACCTTTCATTTTGCAAAGAGATTGATTTGAACAAATTTACAGTGAGTAAGTGAATTATCAGTGGATTGCCTGAGATGATGAGATATATAAAAAGGATATTTAAAAATAAGTTTTGAAGACTGGTAAGGCCAGAATTTTGAGAAGTTTGAATGCTGAACTAGATAGAGCATTTTATTTTATTCTCAAGGCAAACAACAACCGTTCATTGACTTAATCAAAGTGGATTTCATTAAGACAATTTTGACAGCATGTTTGAGGCTATGATTAAAAGTAATCAGGATATAGAAGAATCTGAAATAACAGAATAAGAAACTCTGAAAGTTTACTCCCCCTTGAAAGCAATAAGATCACTGTCAAAAACTGTTGCAATCAACTTTTTTGAATTCAATTCCAAAATTAAGAATTATGGAAATTAACCCAAGGCTTACAATAAGCTGAGGAACATCTTTTTTCAAGAAAAATTGGTTGTATCTTGCTAAGAATAGCAAATTTTACAGTATTTTATCTTGCCCTATACCCATTCCCCCTTTCCCAACTCCATGATAGCCTTGAGGGCCAGTAATCTTGAAAATATCGTACTTGTGAAAATCAGCAGCCTAACAACCACTGTAAAGAGCAGAATGAGTTTGGCAATTCCTTAAAGTCTCATGCTCAGAAAATTGTCACTTTGATCTGTTTGGAAACTCCATAAAAGGCTCCACTCTCAAGGTTGTTCTTTATTTCGGCTGATTCAGAGTCAGCTTTCTACACACTGCAAAACCCTATGGCATTTATTAAAAAAATGATCAGTGATAATCATTTAATTTTACAGCTGCCTTCAATGAAGATTCCAGTTAGACAAGAAACTGACAAAAAAAAATCTTTAAAAATAAAAACTTGGTTTAGGTATTTCCATGAAGGGATCTGAAAAGCTCTGAAATGTTCTTTGGAAGCCAGAATGTTCTACATGTGATCAGAGCCATGAACATGCCAAGGAAAGACCTGAGAAGGGCCTAACCTCTCATGTCTGTCTGACCTTGAGGCTTGGTGCAAGTGAAAAGCAAAGGCAAAAACAGAGGCGTAAACTCCTTGCTGAAGTGTTGAAAGGCTGCCTCCATACACAAGGGCTAGGAGACATATTGATTCAAGGTATTTAGGGAAACCTATCTATCCGACCATTAGTTGACTACTAAAGTAATCACGCAAAACTTCAATCCCCACATATCTAAGAGAATACAGGCTTTACAAAATTAATTGAGAACTTTGTTACACTAATAAACAGCAACAATAACAATCAAACAGCAACAACAACAAATCCTGGTTGGGAGAAGAAGGATTCTGAATTCCAGAGTCGTCACATTATTATTTGAATGTCTAGTTTCCAACACAAAATTATGAAGCATGCAAAGAAACAAAAATTTAGTATGGCTTATATAGAGAAAAAAAAGTCAATAGAATTTGTCCCTGAAGTAGGCCAGATATTGGGACTTACTCAAAATGGACTTTAAATAAGCCATTATAAATATGTTGAAAACTGTGAAGGAAACCATTTCTAAATAATTAAATAAAGGTATGAGAACAATGTACCACCACATACCAGTGAGAAAAACATTACTTTAAAAAGAGCCAAATGGAAATTCAGAAGTTGGAAAGTACAATAACTGAAATGTGAAAATCACCAGAGGGTCTAACCAATGGATTTGAACTAAAAAAAAAAAAAGCATATAGTGCACTAGAAGAGAAGTCAATTGAGACTATCTACTCTGAGAAACAGAAAGAAAAAGAGTGAAAAAAAAGAGACTCAGATTATATACATGACCTGATTGGATTTATCACAGGAATGTAAGGTTGGTTTAATATATGAAAATAATATATGCAATATAGCATGTTAACAGAATAAATTATAAAAAGCAGGCAATCAATGAGTAGATTTAGAAAAAAAGTCATTTCATGAAATCCATTACCCTTTTGTGATAAAAACAGTCACCATACTGGAAGTAGAAGAAAATGTCCCCCTCCTATTGTATATATCTATGGAAAAGTCACAGCTAACATCATACTTAATGGTAAAGACTGAATGTTTTCCCCCTTAGATAAGGAAAAATACAAATATGTATACTCTCACTACTTCAGTTCAACATTGCACAGGGAGTTCTTGCTAAGCAGTTAGTCAAGGGGAAAAAAAGGTATCGGGATTGGAAGGGAAGAAATATTTTTTTTTAATCTACTCATGACATGTGGAGAATCCTTAGAAGAATCCATAAAAGAATTATTAGAACTGGTTAATTCAGAAAGTCTGCAATTCCGAGATCAATATAAAAAAGTCAATTTTATTTTTACATACTAAAAATGAGCAATTAGAAAATGAAACTAAAAGAGGTACCTGGGCGGCTCAGTTGTTTGAATGTCCAACTCTTGATTTCAGCTCAGGTCATGATCTCAGTGTTGTGGGATCAAACCCTGTGTTGGACTCCATGTTGAGCATGGAGACTGCTTATGAGTCTCTCTCTCCCTGTGCTCCTCTCCCCTACTTGTGCTCTTGCTTGAGGAAAAAGAAAAAAAAGAGAACCAAGAAAACATTTACAAGAACCAAGAAAACCATTTACAAACCATCAAAAGAATAATACACTTTGGAATAAATTTGACAAAAAGAAGTACAAGACTTGCACGTGTAAAAGCACAGAATAACACTGAAAGAAGTTAAAGAGTATCTAAATAAATTGAAGAACATCCCAAGACTCTGAATTGGAAAACTTAATGTTGTTCAGGTTGGAAAAACTCTCCAAATTGATCTACGCTTTCAGTACCAATCCTATCAGAATTCCAGGTGTTTTTTGTTTTGTTTTGTTTTTTAAGAAATTGATAGGCTTTCCTAAAATTTATATGGAATGCAAGGAACTCAGAGTAGCCAATACAATCTTGATAAAGAGGAGAAAAGTTAGAGGTTTCACATTTCTTGATTTCAAAGCTTACTACAAATCTACAGTAATCAAGAGTAGGTACTGGCATAAAGCTCTGTGGAATAGTATTGAGAAACTGAAAATAAAACCTTACAGTTACAGTCAATTGATTTTCAACAAAGATATCAAGACAACACAATTGGAGAAAGAAGAGTCCTTTAAAAAATCATGATGGAATGTCAAATGGATATCCTCATTAAAAGGAAAAAAGTTTGACCCCTACCACATACTACATACAAAAACGATCTCAAAATGATAAACACCCAAATGTAAATACTAATACCAAAACTCTTCAAAGAAACATTGGAGTAAATCTTTGCAACCTTAGATTAGGTAATTTCCTATTTTTAGGTAATGGATTTTAAGATATGACACCAAAAGTTCAAACAACAAAAGGAAAAAATGGATAATTTGCATTTCCTAAGATTGAAAACAAGTCAACAATATACACTCTTAATATTTTTTTGAAATATTAGCCAGTGTCATCAGATTTTTCTTCAAAAAGGAAGAAATAAAACCATACAAAGATTGAATGGGAAAAAAGTCTTTATTTTTATACTTAATCATAAAGTAGCCAAAGGCTAAAAAGCCATTAACTGTTTCTATTTTCAGATGACATGTTCCTCTATGTAGGCATAGATTTTATAGATTGCATGAATTCTATAAAAGACACCTAGAACTAATAAGTGCATTCACTAAAATCATGACATTATAGTTTAAGTTCCGGATATTAAGCTTTTTTATTGTAATGTAAGTGCTTGGCATTAAGCTTTTGATTACAAAGCCACCCATTTCAAAGATGTCCTTCTCAAATAAACATATTGCTAGCTGTAAGACACAGCTACTAGCAAAATAATTAAGTAAAAATCCGGGCAAAGTCCTGGGTAACTTAGATAACTGCCTACTTGAGTGAGCCTACTTTTCCCTTTCTGTCCTCTAACTTCCACTCTTATGTTTTAAATTTGCCAATAAAGAGTAAACTAATTAAACCTGAGGCAAAATCCATATAAGGAAAGTATGAATATGATAATTTGGTCTTTATCAAATTACTTTTGCTCTGTGAAAGACCCTTATTAAGAGGATGAAAAGACAAGCTACAGCCTAGAAGAAAATATTTACAAAACATATATCCAACAAAGGTCTGTTTTCTAGAATATATACAGAACCACCAAAACTCAACAATAAAAACAAACTTTTAAAAAACAACCTAATTAGGGGCGCCCGGGTGGCTTAGTCGGTTAAGCGTCCGACTTTCGCTTAGGTCATGATCTCACGGTTCGTGGGTTCGGGCCCGCGTCGGGCTCTGTGCTGACTGCCAGCTCAGAGCCAGGAGCCTGTTTCAGTCTGTGACTCCCTCTCTCTCTCTGACCCTCCCCTGCTCACGCTGTCTCTCTCTCTCTCTCTCTCTAGAAATAAATAAAAACATTAAAAAAAAAAAAAAAGAGTTCACTACCAGAATAGAGAATGAAGACCAAATATATATAAAAAAAACAACAACAACAACAAAAAACAACCTAATTAGACAATAGACAAAAACCCGAAAAGACATTTCACTGAAGAAGATGTACAGATGGAAAATAAGCAGATGTAAATAAGCATATGTCCTATCCTTAACCATTATGGAAATACAAATTAAAATAATAGTGGGCTCTTAGTACACACCTATCAGAACGACTATAGTAAAAAGTAGTGACAACAGTAACTGCTGGTGAGGATGTGGTGAAACTGGTAGAATGTAAAAATTGTACAGTTGAGGGGCGCCTGGGTGGCTTGGTCGGTTGGGCGTCCGACTTTCGCTCAGGTCATGATCTCGCGGTTCGTGGGTTCGAGCCCCGCGTCGGGCTCTGTGCTGACTGCCAGCTCGGAGCCTGGAGCCTGTTTCAGTCTATGACTCCCTCTCTCTCTGACCCTCCCCTGCTCACGCTGTCTCTCTCTCTCTCTCTCCTAGAAATAAAAACATTAAAAAAAATGGTACAGTTGATCTGGAAAAAAATTTGACAGTTTCTTAATAAACTAAATATACAATGGAGAAATAAAAATTTTACTATTTATTATTTAACACAAAAACCTGTAAATGAATGTTGAAGGTAGTTTTATCAATACTAGTCAGTCCCAAAATGGAAATAATCCACATGTCCTTAGTTGGTGAATAATCAGACAAACTGAAACATCCAAATCACGGCATCCTAATCAGCAATAAAGAAGAGCAAAGTATTGATGCACGCAACAATTTGGATTAATCTCTAAATAATTATGCTGAGTTTTTAAAAAGTCAACATCTAAATATTACATAATATTATGATTTCATTCGTACATTCTTGAAATGAAAACTTACAGAATGGAGAATTAATTATTAGCTTTTAAGATGTAAATAAGTATGATGGAGAGAAGAGAAGACCGAGAGAAACCTGTGTGGGTACAAAAAAAGGCAAAATGAGTAATCCATAAAGTGATGGCATATTGATCGTATCAAAGTCAATATTCTGGTTGTGATATTGTGTTTTACAAGTTATTACCACTGTGGAAACTGGGTTAAATGCACATAGGATTTTGGGGGTGGCTATTTTTTCTTACAACAGTATGAGAATCTACAATTCTCTCAAAATAAAAAAAATTAATTACAAAAATAAGTTTAAGTGTTAAAAAAATAAGAAAGGAAATAAAAGAAGAAACACTTTGCAACACAGAATAGATGAAATTTGACTGCAGAAAAGAAATGGAGAGAGGATACCTCTATCATTTATTATTTTTGGTGAGAGAGTCTGTGCTCTAATATTCAAAATACAATAATTATTTCTACTTTTTTCAAGTACTGAATCCTACTCTAAGACTATGGTGTTTTATGGCTGTATTTAAATCAAATGGCAAAAAATCATACATACCTTAAAAAGTCAACATTGATTTAACCTAATTTCAACACTTACTAAGGTCTGATAACATTTGATGAATGAATGCCTTGTTTTGTATTAAAATTACTTTGAAATTTTTAGGTTAAATCACCATTCTTTGACTCATAGTGTCCATTTAAACCATCTCAAATAAGTGGACTATAACTGCTTTAATAAAATCAACACAATTTTGGGTGGTTTAATTGGCTTGGATAGCACATGAGAAATGTATTTCAGTAAACGTAATTGTCAACTCTTTATCCAAACTGGGAAATCACTTCTAAATGAAACAATCATTACACATGCTGACCATGGTAAATGATTGCTTATTACTATAGAAAAAGCAATTGCAACAATTATCCAAGGCTACCAGTCACAGTAATTAATTGTCAGAACCGAGGCTCTCTTGCTGGGGAAAAGGTCAGAATGTGAAAAGCAAAAGCATAGAGGAGCGCAAGCGACATCACAGAGTTATATGAGAACTGATGTCAAGTTGGAACAAGGTTTGCGAATAAACATTTAAATGATGCCCTATTAGAATATAAGTCTGAAGATTGCTTCCAAACCAAGAGATATATTCTCAAGTAGAAAAAGGCTCACAAAAACTTCAAGTGAGTTACAAAACCCAGCATATTTAACCAGGCCCTTCATGAAAGCAGCATGCCACCAAGAAAAGTTTGGCAGAAGGTGAAACTAACAATCCGAGGGGCAACATTCAGCAAGAATACCACTTACCCCACCTCTTGGCCTTGAGAGCCCTGGTATGTGGTAGAATAAAACAGCCCATCTTTGAGAAACCTGCAAGGAAAGTAGAGTCGCTAAGAGAAAATAACTGAAAACAAGGACGTTTCCATTTTGCTGAATATATAACTTGAATTGCATGGAGCAGATGTATGGAATTAGAAGGCATATGAAGCAGCATTAAAAAAAATTGGGTGAGAATTATGACGAGGAAGCAATGAATTTTTGGTGATGTTGAGGTCAACAGTGCTATCAGGCATGGTGGCATACGAACGATAGGTGGACTTTGTCCACGTATAAGTGACTGTTGTCCATTAGCTACCCCAAGATTGTGGCAACTTATGAAAAGGTGACTTCTTGAAGGTTGTCCATATAATGATGGTTATAGTAGGTAGAAGTCTATCAAAGACATGGCATTTTATAGGAAAGAAATAGAAATATATAAGCTCAATTATTCAGCTTCATGCAAGACATTGCTCTAGGTACTAAGGATTTCATTGTGTGCAAAACAGACAAAATCCCTACCTTCAAACAGCTTGCATTCCAGTAGGAAGGACAGAAAGGGCACAGATTGGTATCAGGGACTATTCGGTGTCTCTAGTAAAGTGTGTGTGTATGTTTATACCATGTGTTTACATGTACATGCATAACAGTGAGGGGGTACAGAAAGGGAGGCTATCAATACTGCCTCAAACAAAGTGGTAGAAATATATAGCAGCTATAGGAATCCAGGAGCATTCCATCTAGGCCTGGTAGCTGCTCTTTTTAATTTAATGTAATACAACTTAATTTAACTTAATTTAATTCAACTTGTTAATTAAGTGTATAGTTCTCTCTCTCTCCCTACTCCTATGTATTTATAACTTCCTATAATCTAGTCTCATTTCTGAGCTCCTGGTTTTATTTTATTTTTTTAAATTTTTATTTTTTTACTGTTTATTTATTTTTGAGACCGAGAGAAACAGAGCTTGAGCAGGGGAGGGGCAGAGAGAGGGAGACACAGAATCCGAAGCAGGGTCCAGGCTCTGAGCTGTCAGCACAGAGTCCGATCGATGCGACACTCGAACTCATAGACTATGAGATCATGACCTGAGCCAAAGTCGGCTGCTTAGCTGACTGAGCCACCCAGGTACCCCTCTGAACCCCTGATTTTAAACCTGCCCTCATTCCTGTGACATTTAATTCCTGGTTCAACTCAACCTGTACTTGCGACCTAAACTTTCATATTTCTCGTGTTTCCACAAACTTTTTCCTTCTACTTGAGCCTGTCTGGATTTCCACATGCTTGTTTATACCCTTGCCTGAAATTTATTCCTAATCTGCTCAGTTCTAAATTCCAGGGGTTTGTTGCCTAGATCCCAATTTTGTCCTAATTTTCCTAATTAGGAACTGACTCACATCTGTTGAGGACTATACTAAAAAGAATACAGAGGACAGATATTTATAATAATAATCTGCTAAGTGATATAACATAAACACTTTCAAAACTATAACCTTCTCCCTACCTACCAAGATTCCTCTCTTTAGAATGATACTAAGTTGATATAAGTTTGCGTAGAATTTGTCTCATGACTTCTATTTGATTCGGTTAATAAATTTAATGCTTCAGAATAGCACTGTTATTTCCAAAATTCTTTCTCAGACTCTCCCAGGGAAACAATGCTAATGATAAAAAAGTTTAAAGCAATTTTCTTCCTCAAAGCATAAAGTGTAACTTACTCATGGTGGTAAAGAAAATCTTGGCAAATCACAGAGTGAACCAAGGCCCCTTGACAAGAGAACATCAGAGAACTATGCTGTTGCCCCTTTGATTACTCTCACTGCCATGGTGATAGAAAAGAGAAGAAATTTTGGAGAAGTGGAGAATTCTAATATTCCTGTTTATAAACTTAAGTGAATGATTTGGATGCTCATGTGTCCAATAAAATCTCTTAAGATTCTTCCATCCAGTAAGAGTTTGAATTCCATCAAGTGATATCAGTACTCAAAAATGTCCACGGCTATTAAAATGGGGGGCAGGCATGGTGTGGATACATTCTGCATCCACCTGCAGACCTCTGCTTTCAAAATGAAGGGTCATCAGATTCCTCCGTGTTATTCGTTCTTGGTAGGCTTGGTATCAACTTTGTCACATATGTAAAAGAGGCAGAATGACAGAAGTCATCAAATATATCAGCAGGGATGAGGAAATCTAACAATGGAATGCATATGTAGGGATGTGGACTAGGCTTCAAATTGGGAGAAAACAGGTAGAGTCTGGTGAAGAAAAGCCTAAATACTGCATCTCAGTTTATGACTATTGTTGTCACATTAGATAGGGAGCATCCATTCCCTGCCCTGATGCTAAGCACCATTCTTTTCTCAGGCTTGATAGAGTATGCCAGGTGTGTTCTGATTTGCAAAGTAAGGAACGGTTTCATGCATACACATTATACAGACTCTGGGGACTCATCAATGTCCTAATAACGTTACACAATTCATGTAATCAATTTTCTTCCCTGAATTCTTTTTTTTAATGTTTATTTTTGAGAGAGAGAGAGAGAGAGAGAGAGAGCGAGCATGAGTGGGGGAGGGGCATAGAGAGACACACACACAGAATTCAAAGCAGGCTTCAGGCTCTGAGCTGTCAGTACAGAGCCTGACATGGGGCTCCAACTCATGAACCGTGAGATCATGACCTGAGTTAAAGTTAGATGCTTAACTGACTGAGCCACCCAAGTGCCCCTGAATTCTATTATCCCACTGAATTAAGTCAAAAAATGCTAATGTGGAAAAATCTGTCAACAAATATGTCTGAAAATATTGGTTAAATAAGGAGTTAGAAAAATATCTATGTACGTGTTATGTGGACCTAGATATTTTCAACAGTGAAATCCTCATGAGCAATCCATTCTAATGCATCCCAGTAACAAAATTATACGGCCTTGTAAAAATACACACATTTTCATTTTCTTAAAGCAATAGATGATTCATGCAGCTTTCATGGCTGATAGGGATTACTGTGACTGTCAGAAAGGAGAAAGATGCATATTAATCATGAAGAGTTAGAGCATTATACCATGAACTCAACATACATTCTCTGTCAAAATTCAGTTTAGTTTTCTATATATAGAGAGGAAATATTTTATTGGAATCTGGGAAGAACTGGTTTTATCTGGGATTCTGTTCATCATGATTTCATTGGAAGTATAATTTATTTTGTTTGTTTTAGCACATACTTATTGAGCACTTACTATAGGTCAAACCATTCTATGTGTTTGAACAAATTGTCACTCACTTAATTCTTATTACCATTTTATAAGGCAGGTAAAACTACTCCCAATTTATACTTGGGGAAACTGAAGCCCAGAGAGCTTGAGTAGCCTCTCACATTCAAATAGCCTGTGAGCTGCAAATGGAATCTGCAAGAATCCATGTCTTGTGATATTCAAAGATTTGAAGTCTTAGATATTAATCTAGGGGTATTAAGCTAATTGAAATAAGTCAGACAGAAAAAGATAAATACCGTATGATTTAACTCATATGTGGAATCTAAAAAGCAAAACCAGTGGGTAAACAAAAAAAGAGCAGAATCAAACCTATAAATACAGAGAATAAACTGGTGGTTGTCAGAGTGGAGGGAGGTGGTGGGCTAGGGAAAAATGAATGAAAGGAAGTAAGGGAGACACGCTTCCAATTATGGAATGAATAAGTCACAGGAATAAAGGCACAGCATAAGGAATACAGTAAATGACACTGTATCAGTGATGTAATGGGACAGAAAGTAGCTATATTTAGTGGTGAGCATAACATAATGTTTAAACTTGTTGAATCAGAAATCACTATGTTGTACACCTGAAACTAATGTAATATTGTGTTTCAACTATAGTCAAAGAAAAAGATAAAACAATAAACATTTGGAATGGATAAAAAAGTAACCAAATTAAAAAAAAGTGAATCAAAAGAAAAAAAAAAGGATTCTAAGTGTCCTTATTAGCCATCACTAGAGCATGAAAAATTGGAGGAAAATGACTTCAGGTTCCAATTTCATGTTATCCAGTTTAAAAAAGTAACTTTTAAATCTTTGGCTACCTGAACAGCTAGCAGTAATTGCTAGCTCACATGGGTCCTGTATTACTTGGATTACAATTGGAATACGGTGCTGAAAGAGTGAATACTAACGTGGATTCTGACTAACATGGTTGTGTAAGTTCCCATTATATACACTCATATTGTGTTACGTTCTGAGGCATATAGTGTTGTGGTGCTGCATAGAGAATGGTAGCATACCCTGAAGGTATATGAATGTAGAAAATGGGGGTAAAAGACTGGTAGAGATAAGTAATGTTGGCATGATAGTTATTTTTAAATATTGGAATGCCTACAGCATTAGGAATAAACATGTTCATACTTACTCTGGAATCAAAGGGCAAAAATAACAGGAAGAAAGTGAAGACTTAACAAACATTTAAATTCTTCAGAGCATATTTACAGTATCACTGGAACTCTTTAAGGTGGGAGATCACCTGATTTGATTGGCATGGGTGATGGTGATGCAGAGGATATAGCTGCATAGGTGAGAAGTCAGGCTTGGTCACATTAGCTACATTCTTCCAACCTTAATATTGTATGGCTTTTTAAGAAAGAAACTGCATAAGACTTAAAATTTTAAATTCTCAGTATAGAAATATCTGAGAATCCTTTTGCCAGATCTGTCTTTCTCAGTGATCACGATACGATGTTCTTGTCTTGTACCTTAAACTACAGCCTTTGAGGCTTCCTAAAATCAGTTTTCACCTCCCACAATCTGAGGACTACATTAAAGGTCAAGGTCAGTAGAACCTTCTAGTACAGTTTTTCAACTTCGGAAAATTGACATTTTTGTCTGGATAATTCTCTTTTGGGGGGTCGTCATGGGATATTTAACAGTATCCCTGGTCTCTACTGATAAAATGTCAGTATCTTCCCCCATGCTAGCCCTCAAGTAATAAAAACCAAAACTGCCTCTAGATATTGCCAAATGTTGACTGGGGAACATAATTATCCCAGGTTGAGAACCACTGCCACAGATTATTAAATAATTAGGTATACAATAAAATGTAAAATCTGTGACAAATGTTAAATATAATCAAGAAAGAGGAAATAAGTAAGAAGCCAAAATGTATGCATGATTCTGACTTTAGTAATTCAAGTCTTTTAGTAATTCAAGTCTGTGTTTTGCTAAAAGAAACACTATTAAATGTAATTTCCCTGTATATTTCATGGGATTATTTTTTAAAAATTGTTTATTTTATTTATTTTTAAGAGAGTGTACACACACACACACACACACACACACACATGCGCGCGCGTGCGCGCGTGCACGAGTGAGTGGGGAAGCGGCAGAAAGGGAGGGAGAGAGAGAATCTCAAGCAGGCTCCACCCTGTCAGCATGGAGCCCAATCTGGGGTTTGAATTCACAGACTGTGAGATCATGACCTAAACTGAGATAAAGAGTCAGACACTTAATGGACTGACCCATGTAGGATCCCCAAGAAAAAAAATTTTAATTCTAAGAATCACTAAGATTTTTTTTACTTCAGTGTTAAGATAGATACGTCATCAATATTGATTAATTATTCAATTCATTCAAACTCCCTAAATCATGTCTGGTGCATAGTAATCAATACATAAGAGTTTGAAAATATTCAAACTTCCAATGAACATGTTATAGTACACTTTTTTTAATGATGAATGTGATAGTGAAGAATTTTATTTCTTGCTGTTTACTATAATATATGATTTGTATTTCAGAGGCACATGTAATAGTGGATAAGCATCTAATATATATTTGTGCATAAATCAACTGAAAAAAAGGTGTAAATAAATGAATGAACATCTATTATTTTGTCAGTATACCAGTGGGTAAATACCATGTCTTTACTATATGCAAATAATAATAGTAGGTTTTCTATTTGCAAAATATTGATAAAATGCTTACCTGAGGTCACCTAACAGGGAGATAATGTGTCTTATGAGTCTGAGACTTCAGGTCATGAGATTGGACAACAAGATACTAGTAACATGGATTAAATGCTATTTATAGGAATAAAACTTAAAAAGAAATATGTTGAGAAAGAAGTAGCAAATTTTCTAACAAGAATAAAAAGGACATGGAGAGTTCAGTACTTGAGTGCTTGCCAATTTGGAAAGGAAACTTCTCAACACAGCTGATTAAAACTCGAGTTTTACAGAATGGGTCAGATAAGGGGTATAAGTCTTCATGTTGTTACATTCTTTAAACTTCATATGGTGGTGCTCAGTAATGGCTCATGGAGAAAAGGTAAAAGTTTTAGTCATGCCATGGATACCTTAGAGATTCAAGATACCTATAATTAAAGCTAGATAGAAGGACATGTATCTAAAAGAATTAGCACATGCAGTTGAAAATTATTAAATAGATAAGTCTACACCTAACTTTTTAAAAGAGTTAAAGCTAAATTTAGTATACTGACTAAAATATCAACAGTTTAAACTGAATACAAAAAGAGTATGACTATTCAGTAATTAAAATGGACCTTGGGACCTCAATCCTCAAGAGACGGAAGGCCAACTAAGAAATATGCCCAGCCTCAAAGATGTAGCCATGGAGTCAAAGAATAAGAGTGTCCAGCCACCTGAACAAGCTAGCCCTAGGGAGTAGGCTAGGAGCCTAATGATGGACTACTTCCCCCCAACCCTCTGCCGAAGGTAGGGGCTCCTTACGATGCCTGCTCGGTAGGATTTCAGGATTGCTATCTGTCTGTAGCACTAGAATGGGTCTGTTTTGTCACCATTGTGTTTTCCTTAATTCATTACTTTTATAGCATTTATTAAAGACAGATAACTTTTCTTTTTCTCTGTTTTCAAATGAAGAAAAACACCTTGGATTTAATACATATGATTTCAAAGCACTGGACTTTGAAGCTGACTAAAAATTAGATGGAGCTTTTGAGTTTTCTTCCTCCTAGGGGAAGTAAGTATATACTGGAAAGGAGAGTGACCTTAATATTTATAATTCAAAGGATATGTTCTATTAGTCATTAGGACTATTCACAGATGCAGGGTATGCTCATTTCAGACATGTGGTAAGATTGGACTTGTCTGTCACTTGAAGTCAGATATTCCTTTTGACTTGCTTTGGCCAATAAAACAAGAATGGAGGTGCTATATGTCACCTCCAGGCAAGGTATTAAGTCCCAGAACATGCATGCCATATTCTCTTGTACCTAATTCTGTGATCATGGAAACTCTGTCACCATTTGACAACCTACAGAGGACATTTAGCTTGGTCAAGGAGTAAATTTAACTCTTTCAAAGTACTGTAAGTTTTCTAGTTGTTAGTTTTCACAGCATAACCCAATATATTCTGATTGATACCTCTATGAATTCTTTTTAAGATCTGTGAAGTCATTGAATATTTCCACAAATTCAGTAAAAAATTGTAAGGTAGTAAATATTAATTCTTATATAAATAAAAACTACATTTTCCTTCACATTTTTCAATGACTTCCATTCCATTCCATTCTAATTTCTTTTCAGGATTAATCCTAATGGTCATCTAATTACAAACATTTTTGTCAACATTTTTAAAGAATGCAGAAACTTGTAGCAATATAGAATCTGGCTTTCTCCCAAGTCCCACAAAATATAATTCCATAATGCATTAATAATCATTACTGTAAATAATTTTAGGATATTAGGGCAATTTTTTATTAGTTCTTTTCACCTCATTAGGCATATTGAATCTTTATTCTACTGTGTAATTGGATCAATCCAATCCCTATTCCCCACTTCCAAACAGATAACCACTCAGTAGAAGCCTGTCAGTTACCTCATTTCTTCTTTTCTGCCAGAAATACAGAAATGATGTAGCTAGAAACATATGGACAAAATACATTGCCCACAAGTCTTAGCTCCCTGGGTATTATAGCACAAAGTTAATTAAGGCTTTAAAAACATGAATTTCCTGATGGTGGTATTATTCCATTGTCTTAAGTAAAATGGCAGGAAATGTTACTTTATTAAATATGGTTCACAATACAATTGACATTTAATTCCTTTTTAAAAAATGTCGAGAATTCAAGAATATGCCCTACAGTCATTATATCTGCAAAAACTATTTCAGCAAAAGTGTGTGGACAGGGTAGTGATTCAATCAGAAAGCTGATTAGAAACAGAAACAATCAGTTTGTCAAAGGAAATTAATTCAGGTATGCTTCTCTCTCCTATTATTTCAGAGCTTTTAATAGTGCAATAAAATATGTAAAATTTTCTATTTCAAAATCAGTATTCATTTTCTTTAATATGTCTGACCACAAAGAATTCTCTCCTCTCAGTAGGTCTAAGAAATGTTATTTTCTGTAAGTCACTTGATTAAAAAAAACATGAGGTAACTGAATCTTGGAAGTAAGTATAGAAATAAAATACCCTGTGATACCATTCCAAAAATGCGACATATAAATTCATCATTAAATTAAAGGGCATAATGCCCTTAAATTTATGAAAAAGGTTAATACTTAAGCAAATGCTTTCTTTATTGCTATGGAGTCTTATTTCAGAAACTGTCTTGTGAACAAATCTTAACAGAGTGATACCAATGGAACAATGAGTGGAAAGTGAGTCAAGGTAGTAACATGTAGAGAGGTTGTAGGAGTCAATACTTTGTTGATTTTCACACCACCCATGTTTTAAATTTAGACAGTCACATTTTATATGTATAATTTTAAATTACACTTGAATTTAACTTCATAAACACATGCATGATTTACATATTTTATACCAAGCAATTTCTTTGAAAAATATATGATGCCCCATTTTTTTCTTCACACTACACTTTCCTTCACTATTCTGATGGCTGGATTCTGAGCCTCCAGTTTGTCTAAGTTCAACCAATCTTGGACCTACCATGAATGTCAAGGGATTTGGCTCTGCTTATAATGCCTTTCTTTTTAAGTCTGGTGAATGCCTAGTTATTCTTCATGACTCTATTTACATCCCAACTCAATAAAACCTTTTATAACTGCCTCAGGAAGTTACTTGATATTTCTTCTGTGATCCCATGATATTTTGTCTGCAGTACTTTTATAACTTCACATGTTATTACATTCCATCTATTTAGACATCTCTTATACTGTGAGAACTTTGAGGGTAATTACTGTGTTTTCTCTATGATCCAAATACCTAAAATAGTGTCATTCACATGATAAGATTCATATTTGTTAGATGAATGGATGGTTCTTTTTTTCCTTAGAGTTTATTTCTTTATTTTGAGAGAGAGAAAGAGCACACACGAGAAGGAGAGGGCAGAGAGAGAGGGAGAGAGAGTCTCAAGCAGGCCCTGCACTGTCAGTGCGGAACCCGATACATGGGGCTCGAATTTGCACATCATGAGTTCATGACCCGAGCCAAAACTAAGAGTTGGACACTTAACCAACTAAGCCACCCAGGTTCCCCAGACACATGGATCCTTCTATTAATAGTCATTTTTGGTGTGGCATCAACTGGTTACCATTCCCCAACATCATTCTTGCCCTCTGCCTTGAGTAATAGACACTAATCCCTGAGTTATAGCTGAGCACATGGTTTCTTATTTAGAAAAATTGTCCTCTTATCTGTGGGTTATTCATATGATAAGCTTTTACCAGTGGTATTTGAGCACAAATTATGCGTACAACTTATGTGTTCTTTCCACAAAAAGAAATTACATATCTTCTACTTATTTTCTTTACCTATCTATGGAATGGGCATCAGCTGTGTTGCCAGTTGGGCCACCTTGGCATGCAGACATGGACCACCCCTGAGGGAGGGGGAACACCACATTAGGAATAAACTGGATACCTAGAAGTCTTCATGAAACGAAGCCACCTTCCCAATTATGCTGTCTACTTCCTCTTGAACTGTGATGAGAGAAATAAACATCTATACCGCTTGACACATAACTGTTGGAATTTCTTTGTTATAGAAGCTTAAACTTCATCCCATCTACTAACCTATATTCCATGTTCTATACCTGCCCTGTATGCAGGCAGTTAGTCCCATGGAAGGTACCTTCGGCAACTTTCAGACCTGACGCATATCAGCAGGCCCTCTCTAGCTGCAGTGACCCCCACTGGCACACAGTGAGCTATGGCACTAGTAACCCAAGCCAGCACCTGATGATGGTACAACCCCAAACAGCAGTAGCGGCTGTAGACATTTCACCATCCAGGACCACAATAGCAGTTCCCAATAGATGCTTCTGTCGGCAGCTCTCCCAGAGATTTTCGTCTGTTCCTTTGTCATCAGATGGCTGCTTCCCTCTCAGCATCTAAATGACTGTATCTAGTGGTGTGTTAAAAATACTTAACCAACTCTCTTTCTCTAAAAAAGAAAAAGCTCCAGTTTTCTTGCTGATTTCCACATGTAAATATGTAAATATTCACAGCATGGCCAATTTCATGCCAACAACGTGACATTACTGATGTGAAGCATGTGGAGCTGAGAAGAGCTGCTTTCCCTTGGCTTTGCGATCTAGTTGGAGCTGTCTCCCACACACCACTGACCTGACCATATCATTTATCTACTGTGGCAATACCATCCAAACTTATCAACTTGAAACAAAAACTCATTCTTTGCTTACAATTCTGGACAGTAATTTTGTCTGGGATCACGATGTTTCCTCTGCTGTATTCTCCTGGGGCCACTCGTGGGGTTGGAGTCTATTGGTATCTCAATAGGTAGTCGATAGACTAAGATAGCCTCACTCACATTTTGGCAGTTGGTGTTCATTTTAAGCGAGGATATCTTGAATCTCCTCCCATGGTTTCACATACTATAATGAGATAGTGTAGGTCTTTACCTGGTGATTCTGGGACAGATTTCCAAAAGGGTGGTAGAAGCATTAAGATTTTGCTCTGGGGGCACCTGGGTAGCTCAGTCACTAAAATATTAGAAAAAACTTTGTTCTTAAGTTCCATATTGTTCCTCTACTTGCATTCTATTAGTCAGCAAAAGTCAGTCATAGGCTATCTCAAATTCAATACAAGAAACCATTTTGATTAGACAAGAAAACAAGGTAACCTTTTTCCTTTGCCTTTATAAGCCAAATTTGTATCTGAAACTATAGCCACACAATCAGAATGATTATTATAAATTAAATAAACAAACAAATCAGAAAATAACAAGTGTTGATGAGAATGTAAAGAAATTGGACCTCTTGTGCACTGTTGGTGGGAAGATAAAATGGCACAGCCACTATGGAAAGCAAAATGATGATTCTTCAACAAATTAAATGGAATTAAAATATAATCCAACAAATCCACTCCTGAGTATATACCCTCCAAAATGGAAAGTAGAAACTTGAAGAGAGATTTGTTCATCTATGTTCATAGCAGCATTATTCCCAATAGCTTATAAGGTGGAAGCGACCCAATTATTGACGGGAAGGAAATTTTGACACATATCACAACATGGACGAAACTTAAGGACATTATGCTAAGTAAAATAAGCCTGTCAGAAAAGGATAAATATTAGGGTGCATGGTTGGTTCTGTCAGTTAAGTGTCGGACTTCACTTCAGATCATGATCTTGCAGTTCATGAGTTTGAGCTGTCAGCACTGACAGAGCCCACTTCAGAATCTCTGTGCCCCTCTCTTTCTGCCCCTCCCTTACTTGCATGCATGTTCCCTCTACCTCTCTCTCTCTCTCAAAATTAAATAAACACTAACGAAAAAAGAACTTTGATGACCTATGGCCACCATGAGTGGTGAGAAAGCTAGGGTACATGGAGAAGTGATGAGTTAGTGCAATTAACATCCCCAGCTTAAGTCTCAGAAAACAGTCAGTATCTACTAACCAACATGTAAGTGAAGACATTTCTAGATGATTCTAGCTCCAGACATAGGGTTTACACTCAGCCCATTGAGTCCTTCCAGCTAAGAAAACAAAGGCAAACCATTGTTTCACAAAGCCTGGCCCAAAATCCTGAGCCAAAGATTCAGTGAGCTTGAAACAATTTTTTAAGCCTTTCAGTTTTTTTTTTAAATAACAGCTTATATTTTTCACAAGCCATAAGATTCATTCACACATCATATAAATATATAATTCACACACCATAAGATATAATTCACACACCATAAGATTCATTCATTAAAATGCATAATTCAGGGATTTTTAATATACTCACAGAGTTCGACCATCTCCTGTCTCTAATTTCAGAACATTCCATCACCCCAAAAGAAACTCTCTACCAATTAGCAGTCACTCCTCATTTCCTACTCCAGTTCTACTCTATGCATTTGCTTATTTTGAGAATGGTATGTGAATGGAATCATACTGTACACAGCCTGTTGTGTGTGGCTTTTTTCACCTAAAATAAGGTTTTCAAGGTTCATCCATGTTGTAGAATGTATCAGTATTGAATTCCTTTATGTTGCTTAATAATATTCCATTGCATGAATATGCCACATCTTATTTATTCAATTATCAGTTCATGGTCACTATGGTTGTTTTCCCTTTGTGGTTATTATGAGTAATGATGCTATAAACACTCATGTACAAGGTTTTGTACTCATGAGGGAAACTGTGTGGTCATATGGTAACACTACATTTATCATTTTGAGGAACTGCCAAAATGTTTTCCAAAGTGCCTTCCCAATTTTACAATTCTAGCAGTCAATGTTTATGAGTTTCAATTTGTCAACATCCTTGTTAACACATGTTGTTATCTGTCTCGTTTTAGCTATCTGAGTGGGTGTAAAATAACATGCCATTGTGGTTTTGATTTGCATTTCCCTAATGACTAGTGAAATGAGCATCTTTTCATGTACTCGTTGCCAATTTGGAGATCTTTCTTAGAGAAATAGCTATTAAACTTTACCCACTTTTAAAGTTGGGCTACTTATTCTTTTTTTATTGAGTTGTAAAAGTTCTTAGGATATTCTGAATACAAATCATGATATATAATTTGCAAATAGTGTCTCCCATTGTGAATTGTCTTTTTACTTTCTTTTAAAAAAAATTTTTTTAAGTTTTTATTTATTTCTAGGAGAGAGAGAGAGAGAGAGACAGCGTGAGCAGGGGAGGGTCAGAGAGAGAGGGAATCACAGACTCTGAAACAGGCTCCAGGCTCTGCGCTGGCAGTCAGCACAGAGCCCGACGAGGGGCTCGAACCCACGAACCGCGAGATCATGACCCAAGTGAAAGTCGGATGCTTAACCGACTAAGCCACCCAGGAGCCCCGTCTTTTTACTTTCTTAATGGTGGCGTTTGAAGTATGAGGTTCAAGGCTGGCCCTCTTAATATTTCATCTTAAGATATGTTGGTATGCACAATGATAGTAGGCTATATGGTCAGATAAATGATTAGGTTAACCAAAGTTTTGATTCTGAACAACTTCTTCAGAAGGTGACAATTTCCTTTACTTTTTGTCCCAAATGGTAAAATTATATTCTTATTAACACTGCATCTAATCTGTTAGCTTTGATAAATTACAAAGGAATATAAATTACCAAAACATTTGTCTTTCTATCTTCTGAAAAAATGTAACAATAAGGATTGGGGGTAAATATATTTCCCCTAGTGAAAGATAAATTTATATGTGATTTCATAATAATTCAATGTGTAATATCACTTTATAAAAGAAGACTTTAGAAACTATTTAGGTTAAAAGGTCCCAGACTGAGCAGAAGAAGGGAGATGCTCTAGTTACTCTCCTCAGTCTTCTTTTTACCACAGGCTGTGTGTGCTAAGCAGGTCTGCCCATTTATTATTTTTTTTTATTTTTATTTTTTTACAAATAGTTTATTGTCAAATTAGTTTCCACATAACACCCAGTGCTCATCCCCACAAGTGCCCTCCTCCATGCCCACCCCTCCTCCCCCACATCCATCAGTCCTCAGTTTTTGTCAGCATTCAAGAGTCTCTCATGGTTTGCCTCTCTCCCTTTCCCCCACCATTTCCGCCCTTCTTCTCCCCCTTGGTCCTCTGTTAAGTTCCTCCTAATCCTCCTATACGTGCACACATATGATATTTGTCCTTCTCTGCCTGACTTATTTCGCTCAGCATAACACCCTCAAGGTCCATCCATGTTGCTACACATGGCCAGATTTCATTCTTTCTCATTGCCATGTAGTATTCCATGGTATAGATAAACCACATCTTCTTGATCCATTCATCTGTTGATGGACACTTAGGCTCTTTCCATGTTTTAGCTATTGTGGAGAGTGCTGCTATGAACATTGGGGTACATGTGCTCCTATGCATTAACATTTCTGTATCCCTTGGGTAAATTCCTAGCAGTGCTATTGCTGGGTCATAGGGGAGTTCTATTGTTAGTTTCCTGAGGAACCTCCACACTGTTTTCCAGAGGGGCTGTACCAGTTTACATTCCCACCAACAGTGTAGGAGGGTGCCCGTTTCTCCACATCCTCGCCAGCATCTAGAGTTCTCTGATTTGCTCATTTTAGCCACTCTGACTGGCGTGAGGTGGTATCTCAGTGTGGTTTTGATTTGTATTTCCCTGATGAGGAGCGATGCTGAGCATCGTTTCATGTGTCTGTTGGCCATCTGGATGTCCTCTTTGGAGAAGTGTCTGTTCATATCTTCTGCCCATTTCTTCACTGGGCTGTTTGCTTTTCGGGCGTGTAGTTTGGTGAGTTCCTTGTAGATTCTGGATATCAACCCTTTATCTGATATGTCATTTGCAACTATCTTTTCCCATTCGGTTGGTTGCCTATTAATTTTCTGGGTTGTTTCCTTGGCTGTGCAGAAGCTTTTAATCTTGAGGAGGTCCCAACAGTTTATTTTTGCTCTTGATTCCCTTGCTTTTGGGGATGTGTCAAGTAAGAAGTTGCTGCGGTGGAGGTCAAGGAGGTTGTTTCCTGCTTTCTCCTCTAGGGTGTTGATAGTTTCCTGTCTCACGTTCAGGTCCTTTATCCATGTTGAGTTTATTTTTGTGCATGGTGTGAGAAAATGATCTAGTTTCATTCTTCTGCATGTTGCTGTCCAGTTCTCCCAACACCATCTGTTAAAAAGGCTGTCTTTTTTCCACGGATATTCTTTCCTGCTTTGTCAAAGATTAGTTGGCTGTATACTTTTGGGTCCACTTCTGAGTTCTCAATTCTGTTCCATTGGTCTATGTGTCTGTTTTTGTGCCAATACCATACTGTCTTGATGATGACAGCTTTGTAGTAGAGGCTAAAGTCTGGGATGGTGATCCCTCCCGTTTTGGTTTTATTTTTCAGGATTACTTTGGCTATTCGGGGTCTTTTGTGGTTCCATACAAATTTTTGGATAGTTTGTTCTAGTTTTGAGAAGTATGCTGGTGCAATTTTGATTGGAATTGCATTGAATGTGTAGAGTGCCTTAGGTAGTAATGACATCTTAACTATATTTATTCTTCCTATCCATGAGCATGGAATGTTTTTCCATTTCTTTGTGTCTTCTTCAATTTCCTTCATAAGTTTTCTATAGTTTTCATCATACAGATCTCTTGTATCCTTGGTTAGGTTTATTCCGAGGTATTTTATGGTTTTTTGTGCAATTGTGAATGGGATCAGTTTCTTGATTTCTCTTTCTGTTGCTTCATTGTTGGTGTATAAAAATGCAACCGATTTCTGTACGTTGATTTTGTACCCTGCAACTTGGCTGAATTCTTGGATCAGTTCTAGTAGGCTTCTGGTGGAGTCTGTCGGGTTTTCTATGTAGAGTATCATGTCATCTGCGAAGAGTGAAAGTTTGACTTCCTCTTAGCCAATTCTGATGCCTTTGATTTCCTTTTGGTGTCTGATGGCTGATGCTAGGACTTCCAGCACTATGTTAAACAGCAGTGGTGAGAGTGAGGTCTGCCCATTTAAAGGAATGTCCCACATCATGCAGATGATATTCGAAGAAAGAAATTAGACAATCCATAAAAGACAAATTTGTAATATATGTTGCTTCAAAGAAAACGATAGATAAATTAATATGATTTTTATTACTAACAAGTACCATAAATTTAAGAATTCACAAAATTTGGAATGTTGCATCTTTACCATGGATTCAAATTTCTACTGGTGAGAAACCAGCTACTGTCTCATACCTAATTAGCTAATTTATTTAAAGGTCCACATAGTTTGGCTTTATTTTGGCATTAACATGTAACAAGTCTCACTTATACTGGAATTCAGTCTTTCTCAAACAAAATGAGATAAACTTAATATGTTATCATCCTGATGAAATTTCAGATCTATCCATTAACATTTCATAATCTAATAATAATACTAATTCAACTAAAGAAGCAAAATTTAAAGTGTTCCACCTCCTGCAGGAATCTAGGACATTAAAACAATCTAATGAGGTTAATTGCTTAGATAATGAAAGAAGCACTTTTAATTCTATCTAGATAAAATATATAGCAACTGTTGACAAAGTGAATTAATAACTTCCCTAATGTCTAATCAAAGTCAAGCATAGGCTCAGGTATTTCCTTGTGGCTCTCTGATGGATTAGGATCCAGTGTTTAGTAACACTTCATGGGCAACCATTCTTTAATAGTTCCTGTAATATAAAATGCAATAGCAGTTGTTGTGATCAGTAATAGAAAATTCTGTTTCTCAAGAATTCTATGGGGGCATGTAATTTTCTTTATACAGATAATAAACTTGACATTAAGTTGAGTTTTATTTTACTTTATTTAAATATACAAGATCAGCTCCATCAAATGCACCTTCAATATCAAATTTTAAGATGGCATTTTTACTAATTAATTAAAACAGCAGTATCATTAAATCAAACAGAGAACTTTAAAACTGTGTCATATAAGAACATTTTCCTTTAGTACCAAGAATAGATTACTTACTAGTCTCACAACAGGTAAAATAAAAAATAAAGCCAGGACCACACAGGTTTTGTGAGTGCCAGCTAGTTGCTGTCAGGGAGCTAAAATAGTGTTTTACTGACTAAAAGTTTCATTTTTTTGCTCTAGTGTGTGACATTGTCTTCATGAATTTCGAACTATGCACTGCTGAGAATTTGAATGAAGATGATATATGCCACAATCAATTTAATACAAGTATGTCTTCAGAATTTTTTAGCAAAAAACTATGATCTCTGAACTAAATATGTAGCACAATTTGAAGTGAAATACAAAGAATACACTCTTCACTAGATGACAATGTCTACACGCCAGACAGTTCACTAAAGATGATTCCCTCTCTGACCCCACTGAGATGATCAAGGAAAATTCTCTTTATTTTTACTTAGAAGCATTTTCATTTTTCAAATTTGGAAACTCCCTTAGTCTTCACCCCTCTTTTTTGCATTCCTCCTCTCTCCTGGGAAACAGTCAAGCCTCCTTGTTTCTCTCATAATTATTTCCATGAGGCTCACTGTCCTCAGGTTGCTTAGGTTTTCTTATTCTCACCCCTTCCTCAGATGATGCCCAAACTCTTCTAATTGCATGGTGCAAAAATACACAGATGAAGAGGTCAGTACCAATAAAATATGTACATAATTAAAAAGTTGTAAAAATAATAGCCCACCACACATAGGATTAAGTAGCAAATGGTAGTAGATTCAGAAAATATTTTGAAATGATGTGGCTGATGTTTTCAACTAATTGAAAATTAACCTTTGAGAAATTGAATTTGTAACATAGCTGAATGATTAGACAGATTTTTATGGTTAAATGGGCTTATATAAGATTTAGCTAGAAAGGGAGACCCAGGTGTCAGATGAAATAAAATAAATCAATAAAGCAGAGGTAGGGATTCTTAGTGTATATGTGGGATGGGTTGTTAGCCAGCGTATGTGGGATAGAGCACAGAAATCTCACCCATAGCTGCAAGTGGAATCATCTGGAGAGCTTTACAAATGCAGTCTTTAGATCCCTCTCACAGAAATTCTAATTCTGTGGGGCCAGAGTGAATTTCAAGCACTCAGTCTATAACATGCATTTCCTTGAGTTTAACATGAGTCCTTGAGTTCCATGCAAAACTGTCAGATAAATAAATACATACTTTGTAAAACATAGGCAAAACTTTTCAAGACATTTCAGTAAACTGGCTAGTGAATGGAAATTCTTGCTATACATATCCAGAATTCATAGCACGCATTGCATTAAGAGTAAGATAAGCAGAGGGGTGCCTGGGTGTCTCGGGCGGTTAAGCGTCCGACTTCGGCTCAGGTCATGATCTCACGGTTCCGGCGTTTGAGCCCCGCATCGGGCTCTGTGCTGACAGCCAGCTCAGAGCTTGGAGCCTGTTTCAGTCTGTGTCTCCCTCTCTCTCTGACCCTCCCCTGCTCATGCTGTCTCTATCTCTCTCTCAAAAATAAATAAAATATTTTTTTAAAAAAGAGTAAGATAAGCACAAATATACATTAAATATAAGTAGTAAGTACCAAGAGTGACCTTATACCCATGAGACACATAGGTACTAAATATATGAGACCAGACACACAAGAGGCATTAGATAGTTATGAGGTCTCAATTAGACCACACACTGCTAACACTCATTCTGCCTCATGTCTTTGCCTAAAACATATGAAGCAAACCCACGGCAGTTTGCAGGCTAGTTGGAAAGACAGCTATGGCCAGGAGTACTTGGCCTTGTGTCTAGAAAGAGCAAGACCAAAGCCCCTTCCATCTTTGGACTCAAGTGTTTAAAATATGTTTCTGGTCTTCATAACCATACCAGCAGCAGAGAAGGCTACTGTGGCAAAAAGAGATTTAGCACATACAAACACTGAATACTCCAGCATTCAGGATTCCTTCCTGCTTGGATGCTATCCTAAATGTGTTAATTCACCCATATCTTCCCCCTTGCTTCTCACTATATGCTTTAAAATTGGTTTAATATCAATGCCATTTGAGTATTTTCATTTTGCCTGTCTATGACCTCTGAAACATCATGCTTGGTAGCCTAGTTGGAGGCCACCATTACAACAACAATATTTCCTTTTCAACACTACCAGTATGTTTGAAATATTCTTCAAGTGGTTTTCATTCATAGTGGGTTTAAGAATGCTGGGTTACAGAGTTTGAGGATCTGAAGGAAAATTACAGATGATGCAGGATGACTTTATACGTGAGGTTGAGTGATTTATATTCTATTATATAGGCCATCTGGAGTTCATAAAATACAAAAATAACAGTATAAAATTGTACATCTTAAAGACTGACTTGATAGTGGTATGCACCAGAACTGGGTAATGAAAGAAGACTACAAATGTAGTCATGAATTAGAATAGTTGAGGGGCACCTGGGTGGCTCTGTCAGTTAAGCTTCTGACTTTGGCTCAGGTCATGATCTCACGGTCTGTGGGTTTGAGCCCCACATAGGGCTCTGTGCTGACAGCTAGCTCAGAGCCTGGGGCCTACTTCAGATTCTGTGTCTCCCTCTCTCTCTGAACCTCCCCTGCTCACTTGCTCACTCTCTCACTCTCTCTCGGAAATAAATTTAACTTTAAAAAACATTAAAAAAAGAATAGTTGAACGTTATGGTGAAATGAAGCTGGAATAGGATGAGGGGATGTGAATAGAAAGGAAGAGGTGTCCATGCTGAGAGCCATTTACTTCCCAACTCATACCAACAGGCCAGTATTAACCAGATACTAAGACCAAATAAAAACTATAGACCAGTATCCATTACTGACATGAATTCAAAGGTATTTAACAAAACACTAGCAAAAACAGCCCATAAATATATAAAAAAGCCTGTATCATGCACAAGTGTAGTTTATGCCAAGAGTGTTCTTAACCTAACATTAGAGATTATCCCAGTGTTCTACTCCATTCTCAGTTTTCAGCAGTTCTGCACACGTGACAGTGTTATCACTGTGCCAATTTGCCCAAGACTGTCTCAGTTTTAGTGGTCTTAATTCCCAGAAACCTTTCCCCAGGAGGCAGAAAGTCCTGGTACAAAGTTGAGGGAACTGTACAAAACTCATAGCACAGCACTGAAATATTGGCTGAAATGAATCCTGTTTACACATCAAATGGATACCAGGTAATCCATTTTCTGTAGCTGCTGTGCTTATATTTTGCCTTTTCCATTGATCCATTATTGCATCTCTCTGACTGATGTGATCTAGGTGTGCAATCTAATAAACATGCATGTTAACAGTTTGCCTGTGACTTCACCTGTGGATTACTGTAGAGACATTGTGCTACTTTAGTTTTTTGACATTGTGGATATCGCAACCACGTCTTCTAAAGAGTGAAGATTATGAAACAATTATGATACCAAAACTAACATGAGGCAGACATACCAAATATAAATAAATAATCCTTATTTGAATAACAGATGGAAGGAACATAAAACTGGGTTAGAGAGGTAAATAAGCAAAACCAGAGCTACTGCAAAAGAGAATTTGGGCTTGAACATGATGGAGAAGAGGAGAGAGCACACATAAAGAATGAATCTTGCTCCAGCGTGAGGTCATTAAGTACTTCCCAACAAGGCAAATGATCATTTGAAGATAGCAGTCACTGAATTTGCTTGGGCATAGCACACGAACAAACATTCTTTTACTGTTCCTTTGTTCTATGAAACTCAATAAAGACACGTTTTCTGATTCAGAAGGTGCAGCTAAAATGTTCGGTGGAAGGAACAAAAAAAAAAAAAAGAAATTTTGATAACAGCTGTGCTGATTCCTTACAATGCAGAGTTGATTCTGTCAAATCTTAACAATGATCGTGTTTCTAGAGCATATCAAGTGATTTGTTGAATCATGGCAACAACAAAAATGTCCCTCTCCAGCTCTTGGGAATTTTGGTTTGAAAACAGAGTTTCCAACCACCTTCTTGATTTCCATGAAGATTTGAATGAAATGTAAGAAAACATAAAACTAAAGATTGTTGATATTTTGCCCAAATGCAATATAGACTTTGCTTGTGTATCTGTGTATTTGGCAGACAGTGAAAATTATGTGTTGACAAATTTAATCCACTCTGTAAACTTCTTATGAAGGCAAATAAAAGAATTTTATGTACTAAATATTCTACACACCTTGTACACATCACTGCTAAAAAGGGAAAATATAGGTTTGCTTTGTATATTGAGGTTTTGCTTGAATGTTTTTATTTAGTTTTTTATTTTCTCAAAATTTACAGAAGCACTTAATGTGATTTATTTTACTTTATTGAAATAAAAGGAGATAGTCTCTTTAGACACGTGTCTATAAAATGGAAACATGTTAAAATATTGGTCTTCATTAAACCACATTTTCAAAGTATGGGACAAGGATAGTGCCTTCTAATTTGGAAAGGTACTGGAAAGAAAAAAAATGATAAGAAGATTACGGTAAAACAGTATTTATCCAAAACTGCCTGATGACTTAAACAGGCCAAAGTGTGCTCAGAAAGGAATTAACTTACTGCACCTGAGTTCACTGATGTTATGTATAGGTTGCTACAACTCACAAAGAAAAAAACAAAACAGCTTTTTCACAAGTAAGCCCACTTCAGAACTCAAAAATATGTCACCAGATAAGGACAACTAATTTAAGCACAACTTTCTCATCATTTTTTTAAACCAAAACTGTGACTTTTTTGGAATTCAACTTCCACGTGTTCAAATGACTTCTGTGTTTTAAAACCATTCTTCCAGAAAAAGAGAAGTTTAATTTAGCACATCACAAAGTGATGATAGCCACTGTGCTTCAGAGTATTTAAAAAATGCAAGCCAGTTTAGACACAGACAGATTATATAATGAACTATGGATCCAAAGGACCTTATGTTTGCCTACCCAAACAAGCTTGCAGGTGATAAGTAGGTGGGCCATTTTTGGAGAACATGAAACTGATTCTTAAATGTCTAATAAATTTGTTGCTAGTAAATAAAATATTAAGTGTCCCATTCTACAGTATTTTTCAAGAGACTAGTTTGTTTGATACTATCACGCTGGACTCATACCAGAACACTGAATACTGCAGACCTGATAAAAGCAGAACTGTGAATCAGAATAAAGTTTATCACTGATTATATTCAACGTTACCATTACAATAAAAAAAAGTATTTTTAAAGGCTTTGGGTGGGTCAAGGAAGTATTACTGGAAAAAGAAAAAAAAGATTAAAAATATCCCACTGTACATGGCATAAATGAAACATGCCATTGTTATTTTTTATTAAATATATGTAACATTTGTTTAAATAATTTATAATCTTCTTTAAAAACTCTTGCATTTATATATAATTAGAATTTTTATTTTATTGAAATGGAAGGAGATAGGATCCTTAGACATGTGTCTATAAAATGTCTATTACATTCTGTAATAGTATAGTCTACAAAATTTGAATGTTCATTAATAAATAAATAAAACCAATTGCTGTATCACAAGACATAAACGTTAAGAAATATCCTTATATTTTTCCCACATGTATTGTTTAGTCTTATTATTAATTGTTAATGCTTCTGTTAACTAGTCTTATCATTGTATTAATTAATCGATTATATTTATGTAACAAAAATGAACAAAAATACATAAAATATATCACTTCAAATAAACATCTATTTGTCATATTTCATGTCAAAATATATAATGACTTATTATGGGTTACAACATTATAGTAATTTTTGTGGTTGTTCTAGTATGGGTGTGTCCAATAATGGCTCTCTAAAAGGCAGTTATTCTACACCTATATCAAAAGGGAAGTTACTGCCCATGGTATTCTTTCCCACAGCCATAAGCTGATGTTGCTTTGTTTTTTATTTCTTGCTAAAGTTTTCATGGGGACAAGTAGGTTCTCTGTGGTCCAGGTTCAGCCTCAGTCTTAACTGGGCGATGGTGTTGGGTTATTTTATTTTACTTTTTTCCTAAGCACTACCACCACTCCATGATGGCAAACTGTGCCCTTACTCTGTGCATCTCGGACAGGAGAGTTTTTCTTCTTCTCATCCAGCAGTAGCGGACCTCGGCTTGTATTAGAACACGATCCCAGGCCCACAGATGTTTCTCAGGAGATGATTAGATTGCAATGTGTAATAAATGTTATCATGATAAGCCACTGAGATTTGGGTATTGTTTATGACAGCTGATAGCCTATCTTGTCTAATTCACCTTTATTCATTATCTGTCTTTTGCCAATTCCTCAGTCAACACTTTATTTTTGTTTTGTTTCATCAACATTAACTCTTTGGGGGTAGATTTTGTTGGGTGCATTTTCAGTTCTGTTATATTTGCATCAAGCTAAATCTCCCTGTTTGACCTGTACACAAATCCTACTAGATCCTCTACTGTTAAGTTTTCATCTCTGTGTATTTAAAAGATTCATGGTTTATACCCCTAATAAATTCTTATTCAAGAGGTTTTAGGTAAGGCCAAATACTCTAAATTTTAAAAACTTCCCCAA
Source organism: Proteles cristata cristata (assembly GCA_017311185.1). Classification (NCBI taxonomy): domain Eukaryota; kingdom Metazoa; phylum Chordata; class Mammalia; order Carnivora; family Hyaenidae; genus Proteles; species Proteles cristata. The sequence goes on from JAESUZ010004636.1 coordinate 695,879, forward strand.
GATCTGAGGCAGTGTTTAGTGCTTTCCAGCATATTTCCTTGTGCTTGAAGACTTGGCTTTGAATGAATTCCCTAAGAATGGAACCAACCCAGATGTGGAAAGTCTCCCAGACACTAGAATTAGGAGCTTTTCCTAATTTGATGGACCACATGAGACACATCTCAGCAAGATTGTATGCCAGAACCCCAATTCCACCAACGAAGAATGTTCATTAATTTTACCTCATGTTGTACAATGTAAGAGAGTCAGTTAAATTGACAAAAGTGAAGATCTGTCCAAAGCCAATTTAAAAGATTATGGCATATTATTAACTTGGTTTTGAGATTCTTTCGAGATATTTCCTCTCTCTTTTTTTTTTTTATATTTTTATTTATTTCTAGGAGAGAGAGAGAGACAGCGTGAGCAGGGGAGGGTCAGAGAGAGAGGGAGTCACAGACTGAAATAGGCTCCAGGCTCTGAGCTGGCTGGCAGTCAACGCAGAGCCCGACGCTGGGCTCGAACCCACGAACCGTGAAATCATGACCTGAGCGAAAGTCGGACGCTTAACCGACTAAGCCACCCAGGCGCCCCGAGATATTTCCTCTCTTGATTAGTTTGTCATTTGATCCCCTAGCACAATTAGATTACTAATGATTTCCCCTGCTTCTTCTAAGTCATTTGGAAGATCTACTGTTTTGCCAAGTGTCACCTTTTCTTTATATTCTTCTAAATTCTTTCTATATTTTCACTAAGTAAGAGCATTGTTTTAACATTTTTAAGTTCAGTTTGTCTCTTTTTTAAGTACATTATTTTTGGTCCCCAACTATGTTGTTTCTTCTTGAGATATTTTCTTAAAATTTCATTTGCTGTCAGCAAGCATCCTATACAGAGTTTTTTTTAAATGATTAGTCATTTCTTCAGTGACATATCTCACTTTATAGGAAGGATAGCAAAAGATGCTTTCATTTGATTTTATTTTTTAGTTGTAATAATATGTTCCATTATTTGTCATTTAAACTGAGATATATTTGTAATATACTTACAATATACTTGTAATATGTATATATATAATATATATTTGTAATATCTAAACTGAGACATATTTGAAACTATATATATAGTTTCATCTTGAGGCACCTGTGTAGCTCAGTTGGTTAAATGTCCAACTTCTGTTCAGGTCATGATCTCATGGTTTGTGGGTTCGAGCCCTGCATCGGGCTCTGTGCTGACAGCTCAGAGTCTGGAGCCTGCTTCAGTTTCTGTGTCTCCCTCTTTCTCTGCCTATCCCCCACTCATGCTCTGTTCCTCTCTGTTTCAATAATAAATAAGCATAAGAAATATATAGTTTCATCTCTATTGATTACCCTGATAAACACATGTTCATCCATACACTAATTCTTGCCCACTCCTAATACTTAGTACCCTCATCGGTCATCTTCTTCCTCTTCCCAGCCCTGACATTCCTACAAGTTGCGAGTATTCTTTTGGACATGCAGGTGCATGCCCAGCCAGATACCCAAACTCTTTCTGTTCACCTTCCTCCAAATAACTGACAGCTCATACCAGCCTCAGGAAGTCTGATGTGGGAGGAAGGATCATGCAAAATTTACACATAGATCAGGAAGCTTGCTTGGATAGGAATTCTGAAGAACATGCTGGAGTGTGAACTTCAGATGAACATGTCCTTCCCCTGTGGGTCGGATACATTGAGGTGGATTCAACCCTTTAATATAAATGGCCTACAGTAGCACCTAATACATGTTTATATCTGTTTAATATATTGACATATGTGAAGCATCACAAGAAGGCCTTTTCTAGTAGAAGAACAGAACTCTTGCTACAGGATTGCAGTTCATTACTATTGATCAAATGCTTGTGAGTGTCATCTCTATAGATTTTTAACCAGAGTCTTGAAAAACCTGATAGCTTTTCCTGTGTCTTGTTTGGCAGTCTAAAAAACCTGATGCTCAAATTAACATTTTCCAGACTTAATGCAACAAAAATTAAAGCCCTAGAATAGAAAATAATTCCCTTAAATGCTCCCAGCTGATAAGGGATGACTATCGAGCACTCTTTGAATGTCCTGGAAGTGTATGCAAAAGCTGTGTACATTGTGATAAAGAGTTCTACCAAGATTCTTTGGATCAGGCTCTTATTTGGAGCCTTACACGCACACAAAAACAGATGTACACACATATTTTTTTGTTTCATAGCATATCAGCCATTTCTCTGAAATTCTAACCTAATATTTTTGTAGTTGTTTAGTGGCATAAATCTATTCTTTAGCTATTTACTATTAACACGAACACATGGGGTTAAATGGACTTACTTTTAGGACACCTAGATGGCTCAGTCGGTTAAGTTTCCAACTTCAGCTCAGGTCATGATTCATGGTCCATGGGTTTGTGCTACATAGCAGAGCCTGGAGCCTGCTTCGGATTCTTTGTCTTTCTCTCCCTCTCTGACCCTCCTCTGATCGATCTCACTCTCTCTTTCTCTCAAAAATAAATAAACATTTAAAAAAATTTTAATGGACTTACATTCAAATTTAGCTCAATTTAGCAGTTTTGAGATTTAGGACTGAGAGTCAATTCTTTAAGAAAAATTTTTTTAATGTTTATATATTTTTGAGAGAGAGACAGAGTGCAAGTGGAGGAGAGGCAGAGAGAGAGACACACAGAATCTAAAGCAGACTCCAGGCTCTGAGCTGTCTGCACAGATCCCGACATAGGGCTTGAACTCATGGACTGCGAGATCATGAACTGAGCTGAAGTCGGATGCTTGGCTGAGTCACACAGATGCCCTGAAAGTCAATTCTTTTATCTGAAAATAGGAACTAAAATATCTAGTTCTTATGAGAGTTAATAGAATTAAATGAGAAAATACATGCATATTTTCTACTATTTAATAAGCATTCAATTAATAGTATTATTGTCACCAGTACTGTGGTTATTAGCACTGCTATTACTTTCAGATTTAAAACATTACTGTTAGACCGTTAGCTGATACCTACTATCGCCATTGCTTACATAGTCTTTCTGTGTAAAAACAATTTAAGTCAAGTCATAATTTAAAAATTACCAAAGACAGACTACCTTATGCTAGTTCCTGAATGTTCAGAGGCATGTTCTCAGGACATTGCCCCTTTCAGAAATGACATCACATCAAAACTGAATGTTGACATTCCACTCGAAGCCTGTTTATCTGGTCAGACCAGAGTTCTTTTCCCTCCTTAGTCTCACACGTTTCTGATTAATCTCTACACATATCTCTTTCAGTTAAGTAGGGTCAGAGCCAAGGCAAAGGTGAAGCCTCCTGAGGATGAGTGCCAGTGCTTGTGAGGCACAGTATAAGTTTCACTATGAGGAGCTGAAGAGAAGATATTAAATACTGTCTTATGGCAAAGCTGAGATTAAATTCCATATAGATTCTATTCACAAGTTCTCAACTCAATAGAAGTAGGCAGTGAGAAAGAATCCTGGTGTTAAGAGTCTAGGCCTTAAAACCAGGAATAGCAGGACATAGAACACAAAAATATCTCCTGAAAAATCAGGTGAACAGTTCTCCTCGCTGCTTTTACTTTCAACTCTAGTGTTTTGGGGTTGTGCCTTAGTGAAGTGCAAGATGTTCCTCTTTACTAACACCTCTGTGAAATGCTCTTGCCTGGATTAGGAAGAGTGAAATGACTAGGAGATGAGGGATTCATAGAATTTATTGTGAGGGTGAGAAAAAGGGAGAATTCCAGCATAAGCTGAAGCGTAGGCCTTGACTTGAGAGACTAGATGGAGGGCGACATCCTTTTATCGAGAGTAAAAACTGGGAGGATAGAAGATTTGATAGAGGTATGTGGAAATCGAGAGCTCTCTTTTGAGTGAGAATATGACACTTACTGGTCCTACAGGTATATTGTAAGCATATAAGTATATTTACATTTAAAACTTTTTTAGTGTTTATTTATTTTCTAGACAGGGACAGAGACAGAGCACGAGTGAGGAAGGAGCAGAGAGGGAGACACAGAATCTGAAGCAGGCTCCAGGCTCTGACTGTCAGCAGAGAACCTAACGTGGGGCTTGAACCCAAGAACCATGAGATCATGACCTGAGCCAAAGTCAGAAGCTTAACTGACTGAGCCACCCAGGTATCCCAACATACGTATATATATATTTGACTACTTTGTCATGGGTCAGTATATTTATTGACTTCTCGAATTTGCTTGTGATGCAGTAGATCACATGGTAGTATAATCTGTATGGGATATTGACCACATTTTTGAAGAATCCAAGGTAGTTTGGTCTTATTGAACTATAATAAAACAATTGGTCAAATGAGTTGACATAGCTAATGCTTGTTGATTACTGGTTTTTGTTTCAAACATGCTTCCAGAAAACTGGCTTCTACATTGTTTATCCTCTGCAAGAATTAATGAAAGTATATGTAATAAAATCATGATCAAGTACAACATGTTTGTGGAAACAAGCACATGCTTTGGAAGTTGAGGTTAATAGCAAATACTTTGCCAAAATGCTCTTTATTGAAAGGAATTAAATAAAGGATTAAACAATAAAGGATTGGGGAAAAGTGAAGGTCATAAACCTATATTTAAAGTACAAGGGGGGCGCCTGGGTGGCTTAGTCGGTTAAGCGTCCGACTTTCGCTTGGGTCATGATCTCGCGGTTCGTGGGTTCGAGCCCCGCGTCGGGCTCTGTGCTGACTGCCAGCTCAGAGCCTGGAGCCTGTTTCAGTCTGTGTCTCCCTCTCTGACCCTCCCCTGCTCACGCTGTCTCTCTCTCTCTCCTAGAAATAAATAAAACATTAAAAAAAAAAAAAGAAAAAGAAAAAAGTAAAGTACAAGGTATAGTAGAGATTTGGGAGCCACCATGGCCACTATGAAATGCCTACAAATATTAAAAGACCAGTTCATGGTCTAAGAAAAAAAAAGCAGATGCAATTCAAACACTAATCTAAGTCAAAGGCAAAAGAATAAAAGCTCAGATCCTAAAATAAAGCTTTTTGAAAGCTAAGATCAGAATTGGTACAATTTAAGAATTAAAACAAAAAATGAACTCCTGCTCAGCAGAAGTAATTTCATGGCTTTTCTCTAAGAAAGTTAATCCGACCAAATACAAGGCATGTGTAGCTTCACTGTTTCATGTGTGGAGCAATCGTTACAGAGTTTTGTGTTTCTTTGATAAATGGATGAGATGGTGGTTATGAGATTTAAGGCTACTGTGATTTTCCTATGGCAATACAGAATAAAGTTAGGAGACAGTGCCATGAACGCTAAACCAATCTGGAATTGAAGTATACTTCTTCCATGGTTCCAAATTGCCTTGGGCAAATTACTTCCTTTTGCAATACAGTTTACAGTGCTTACTTTCAAACTATTTGAATTTCAAATGAGTTTCTATATGTAAAGTGCTTAGCAGAGTGCCTTGTGCCTAGTAAGCAGCGAAAAAGTAAAATGATTTCCTAATCATTATTATTACTATTTTTCTTCTGATTGTGGCAAGTGTAACAATGGCAGCCCTATAGATGTGCTTTGCCTCGCTCTTCTGGGAAATTAGAGAAAGTTCTTAGGAGTTCTATTGGTCTGATATCTAAGACATCACGGGAAGAATATTATTAAAGGAAAGAGCACTGACACATATGCAGGCCACAAATTTCCAAGATTAATATTCTGAAGGAAATAAAACTATAAACAAGTTTCTAGGAATATTGTACCAGTAGCAGCAGGGAAATCACTCTGGAATAAGAGACATTTCAGTCTGGAACAACTTAAATAGCAAGGACTCACAGTGAGTATGCAGCTAAGGAAGTATGACCAAATTTAGGTAGCTGAGCTTTAAACAAACACTAAGAAGTATAATTCCAGGACATCTAAGGTAAGAAAAGGGATTGCATTTTGGAGGATCAAATCAGAACCAGTGACAGATGAGGTGTCAAATGACTAGTTAGGGGACTCCAGGGAGCAGTGATAATAACAATATAGGCAAAATTGAGTATGAGAAGCACCTCCCTACAGCTAGAGTAGTGGAGAGGAAGCAAGAGCTCTAACAACGAGAGGACAAAATCAGCTTAGCACGAGGGAGAAACCTCAGGACCTGGAACTTCAGAGACCTGGAGCTAATGATATCCAGATATCATTACGCACTTTCTGTAAAGAAAATATAATAAAGTAGTAAAAGTAATTGAAAAATATGAATTCAAAACATAGTCCTAATTTCAAAACATTGTCTTATGTTGAAATAGGCAAAACCAAAGACTGAACAAATAACCAAAAACAAAACCAAAAACAAAACTCATGAAAACAGAACATGTCAAATATTGGAAGAAGTCTGATTTCATAATTTAGTCTGGAATAAAATACTAACTCTATCTCATCTTTTACTATTTAATGTGATATTTTAAAGTGAGTAGTCAGGGGTGCCTGGGTAACTCAGTTGGTTAAGTACTCTACTCTTAATTTCAGCTCAGGTCATGATCTCATGGTAACGAGATTAAGCTGCACATCAGGCTCTGTGCTGACGGTAGGGAGTCTGCCTGGGAATCTTTCTGTCTCTCTCTGCCCCTTTCTTGCTCTCACTGTCTCTCTGTCTCTGTCTCTCAAAATATATAAATAAACTTTAAAACATAAAGTGATCAGTCAATTTTTATTAACCTGTCACATTTTAAACTGAGTTGTACAAATGTTAATGAGAAATACAACTCCCTAGAAAACCTGGGTTGCTGTGATGCATGGCCATTATTAAATGATCACTAAGGAAGAGTGGAGTGTGCAGTAGTATCATACTGAATATAGTAGACTATGTAATTTAAGAATGCATATGGATCCCTAGCACAATGTAAGCAATAATTTTAAAAGTTACAATAACTATTAGGAAAAATATAATATTAAAAATTATTAAATTACCCTAAAAAAGTCAGGAATGGAAGGATATATGAAAAGAAAATATGAGAAAAAATAGAAAACAAACAGCAACATGTTGGACTTAAAGATGAAAAATTACATTATTTATAAATGAACTAGACTCCAATTAGAAGGCAAAGGTTGTCATAACGGCATTTTAGCCTGTGTATATTTGTAGGAAATGTACTTTAAATACAAAGACAAAGACAAATTGAAACTAAAAGAATGGATATACATTCACCAGTGCTTGCAAATAAGAAAAATAAGAAAGCTGTTGTGGCAATATAAATATCAGAAAAAGTAGACTTGAAGACAAAATACATTACTGAAGAGAAACAAAGGATAATTCATTATGATAAAAAAGTGTCATTCAACAGAAAGCTATTTTAAAAATGTACCAAATAAAAGAGTTTATCAAAGCTGACAGAACTAAAAAGAAGAATAGCTAAGTTTATCGTCATAGACATTTTAGCAATCCTCTCTTAGTAATTTATACAACATGTAAGAACAAATCAATAAGGGCATAGAAGAGCTAAATGACCCTGACAACCAAATTGATCACATCGATATTTACAAAATATCAAGCTCAACAACTACAAAATACAAATTCTTTTCAAGTACAAAATGGAAAGCTCACCAAAATGGGCATATCTGGGGTCTCTATAAATTCCAATGAATTTCATAAGACTGAAGTTTTATAAAGTGTGCTGAGTATAGTAGAATTAAATTAAAGATCAATATCAAAATGATGCCTAGAAAATACCGAAGTAATTGGAAATTAAACACACACTTCTAAACACCATATAGATCCAATGTTCCTTTGTAACATATTCACAAGCTCCAGCAATTGGATGGATACCTTGGGGATGGAGGGAGGGAGGGTATTATTCTGCTTTCCACAAGAAAAGAGAACAATAAGAAAAATAGAAGTTATAATGATGTATAAGTAAAAATTAATGAGATGAAGATTTAAACCCAAGTACATTAAAAATTACACTAAATGTAAATGGACTTAATACTTAAATGCAAAGATTTTCAGGTAGAATATTTAGAAATTACATGCTGCTTAAAAGATATATATATATATGTACACATATGTATATATATATTTATATAATTTTGAAAGTAAAAAATATCAGAAAGAATTCACTTTAAGTAAGATGCATGAGTATAGATAATAAGAGAAATTTTATAATATCCAGGGAGTCAATCCATCAAGTTACAATAATTCTTTTTTTTAAATGTTTTTTATTTATTTCTAGGAGAGAGAGAGAGAGAGACAGCGTGAGGAGGGGAGGGCCTGAGAGAGAGGGAGACACAGACTCTGAAACAGGCTCTGAAACTCAGCTCCAGGCTCTGAGCTGGCAGTCAGCATAGAGCCCGACGCGGGGCTCGAACCCACAAACTGCGAGATCATGACCTAAGCGAAAGTCAGACGCTTAACCGACTAAGCCACCCAGGCGCCCCAAGTTATAATAATTCTAAAAATTTAAATTGTCATTTCTTTTTCTCGTCATAATGGAACAGCTCACATTAGGATAGCCCTTCCATTGGAAGAAACTATGGAAACCAGAAAACATTATTTAAACAAAACAAAACAAAACGAAACCAACAAACAAAAAACAGAAATGACTGGAGAGTGGTCAAAGCAAACTTTCAGGGTATGTTAAATTTAATGTAGATGCACACTGATGTAACCCCCAATTTACCCACGTTTTGTTTTTGTTGTTGTTTGTTGCTTTTAAATGGGGTTGTTAGTCAATTCACAACATGAAGAGTGAAGTTTTGGTGAAAAAGGAAAGTTTTACTGGAATAAATAGAGAAAGGTTGAAGTTCAAATCTGCCAAAGAAGCTAAGACCTTAAGGGTAAAATCTTGAAAAGAAAGAGCTTAGTAAAGGAAGCTTAAAAGCAATTTGCAACTCTCTTCTTAAGACACTGATTTATTTCTAAGTTAAAATATACATAGGAAGACTTCAGTGACTCCAGATAGAAACAATGATTGGAAGATTGAACAGACAAAGAGAAAGCTCAGCAGCTGCAAAATACTTGAGAGGCAGACTTTGTTGTACAAACCCTGCTATCATGGGCAGGCAGGGAGCTGAAGAAAAATCACTTCTTTTGGAAAAAAGATGATGCCATCTAGGGCTTTTATATTTCTTCTTATTTAAAGCTTAGCATTAAATTAAAAAATAGAAGTCTGTCTAAAATACAATATCAAGAAAATCAAAACCAAAAAGAAAAACATTGACAAAGGAGAGACTCTTTGGTGATTCAGTTACTACAATTACCAAAATAAAAAAAGAAATATAAATAATTCTTGCTTTTTAAAAATAAAACTCCTTTTATGATAAAAATGAAAAATGTAAAAAAAAAACCAAACTGAAAGGGATTCTGGGATAAATAAATGCAGACCATGATTTATAATCTCCCCACCCCAAAAAGAAGAGTGACTGCTGTAAGTGAAATATGAATTGGTGTCAAGTAGGGGCAAAGAGAAGAGAGCCTGTAGCTATCTGTCTTAGCAAAAGTGGTCTGTGGGATTGAAGGGAAGATATACAGTCCCTGACTAGATCTGGCAACTAGAAAGTATGAGCTGTGATCCTGGAGCTACACAAGCCCAGTAAAATGATAAAGAGACTGAATAGGTGTGTGACTGATGGATGAAAGAAGGAAGAGTGATATTGGAAGAAAAAACATGCAAGTAGAGTTTTTATCACAAGTCCATTGAGTGGAAATGAGATAAGAGAGCAAATTTTGGCATTTCGTGGAGCAAGTGTAGGAGTCATCATCTCTCAGTCAAGTGGGAAGTTTAATAATGGGAGAGAAGGAGAGAGAGATAATACACACAAAGAGAGAATATTAAAAATATTAAGTGCTTGAAAATATTTTAACTTCTATTTTCAAGGCTTTTTCAAAAATGCTTTATGTATTTTTTTCATGCTTCATATTGGGTGCAATAGGTAAGTAAAACAGAGAAGCTATTCATGTAATGAGATTCTCAAGTGATGAAAGATATTTTCATTATCAAAAACACTATGTAAAAATATTTACATCCAGTGTTTTTCTCAAATTTTCCTTAATTAATACATAAAACATTTAAAAATGGTCCCTCATTTAAAATTTTTTTTATGTGATTAAAAATTCTATTTCCTTGGGGCGCCTGGGTGGCTTAGTCTGTTGAGCGTCCGACTTTCGCTTAGGTCATGATCTCGCGGTTCGTGGGTTCGAGCCCCGCGTCAGGCTCTGTGCTGACTGCCAGCTCAGAGCCTGGAGCCCGTTTCAGTCTGTGACTCCCTCTCTCTCTGACCCTCCCCTGCTCACGCTGTCTCTCTCTCTCTCCTAGAAATAAATAAAAAATATAAAAAAAAAATTCTATTTCCTCATATTTAGGAAGAAGTATAGCACCTTCTCTACTCTAATTATTATGTTCATCCTGTATCATCTTATTGAGTTGTGTGGGTGGCTACTGACACAAGGGAGAGAATCACTTTTTGATGTAGTAATTATTAGGTGGTAAGATTTTTAGTTACATTTTATTTCATTTTTTCCTTAAATTTTATGAAATTCCTGCAATTACCCTGTATTATTAATATGATGAGAAAAATAAATGTATAATAACACAGAGTGTATCTTTGCTTTTTTCTTTCTTTTCAATTTGTATGTAGCTCGGCTTTGATTTATTTGAAAAGTTAAGAACTCTTGTTTCAAGATATGTTAATGATGGTAGATTTTTAAGTATACCGCACTAAGGATTGTCATGTTATTTAATGTTTTATGATAATTATTCAGAATAAAGATTAAATAAGGAAAATTTGGTGGAATTTCAAAGATATATAATTTTTTTTAGATTAAAAAGAAAGGTCACCCATAAATGTGATATGCCCAAGACAATTCTTTTTGGGAGGGTCATAGTCACTGAGCAGGAGGCTGAGGAGATAAGGGACATCTGCCAGAAAGTCAAATTATCTGAATCAACTCCATTCCTCACATCCTAAAAATGATGCTCAGCAATTTCTTACTGAATTGAATCACATTTCAAAAAGTGTTAATATGCTCACTAAAAAGTCAATAGAACATTCCCTGAAATATAGCAAATGTACTGCCAGTTTTCAAGAAAGAGGAAAGTGCACAATATTTAAGCATAGAGCTCGATAATACTTATAATGATGCATATGTATTGTTAATTTTGTGATAAAATTCAGTGAAACTTTGTGGATACTTTGAATATTTTCATTTGTCTTGATACATAATTACTTTTAGGGGGTCCCTGAATCCATTGAGAGATCTTGACTGTAGAGAGCTGAGGGGCTGGAGTGGGAAAGGAAATTTCTGACAGGGGTGGAGGGAAGGATTAAGGAGGTAAGATTTGAAGGGCAACCTACTAAAGGATTGAAGGAGACTAAAGTGAAGATTGAACATGGTGAAAGGAAGGAGGAAGAGCAGTCGTAAATGACTTAGTTTGGGGAGATCTTAAATTTCCCAGAGAAGCCAATGAAGTTCCAAATTATCATTAGGAAAATCATACCCAGAAGAAAGAAAACAGACGGAATTAGTGTTGTAGTGGTAGAGCTTTAGCATAGGAGTTTGAAATGGTAAATTTCAGTTCACTGAGAAGATCCTATGTTTTTAAATAATGGCACCTCACAAACAAAGAAGCCTGGGATACTAATCCAGTGTCTGTATCATACAGACAGTCCTTATAAAAGAGTCAGGAAATTTGTCACTCATCAAGAAATAAATCCCTACTCAAAAAGAGCCAAGAGGACTTCTATCAAAGAAGATTCTTGCTCAATTACCTTTAAACCGAAGAAGTATGGGACTCTAACCCAGCCTCAGAAATCTTAAGAATCAGAATCTGTCCTTCTGTCCTTCTCATGCTACTATAAACTATCACCCAAGTGTAGACTGTATCGGAAGCTGAAGTCACCAATGGATCCCTTATCAATCAGTCAGGAGTGAAAACAGGCCTTCAAAGCTGAATACTTGGAGTCCTGGGTGAAAAGTCCAGGAGTCCAATGATGAATCTTATCCTGTCCAAGTTCTAGGCATAATACTGTTAAAAAACAATTCTGGAATTTATTAAATGGTAAAGGAGACCTTATTCAAGGCTATTGCAATAGTGGTATTGCAATAGGGAAGAGAACTCTGGCTTACATCCAAATACAAGGACAAATGGGGATTTAGAGCCAAGCAACAAGATGAGGGGTCAGTGAATGGATGATTACTAAGGGTAGGATTCTTCCTAAGCTGACCTAAAATGATTCTTGGTAAAAGCAGGCCAAAGACTTAGACATCAAAGGTGAGCGGCGAAGAACTTGATTCGCTGTGAAGGGTGGGGTGTTTCTTGCTACACTGACTTAGCTGACTTCTTTGCTAAAACTGGGCTAGGTGGGCTGAAGATTGGACAGGATCAAGGTCATGGCCTAGTTGATACAAGATCTTAAATATGACCAAAGCTTGTTCAAAGAGAGAGTCTTTGTCAAACTCAATAAATGGTGGATGGATGGATGGATGGATGTGTGGATTAATGGATGAATAAAAGAGGGTTCTAGAAAACATTGGTAAATAACTCTTTCAGCCTTCTGGGGAAAAAAAGAAAACAGAAAATCTTATTATTCAAAGCTGATTTGTTGTCATAAAATGTTCATATTTGACTTACCAAAAATAATTATTAAGACAGACAAATATGAAATGTCACCCACACATTTTCTGTCAAGAAAAAATACCTGTCAGAATCCTGTGAAACACTACAATTAGAAAGGATACACCTCTGAGCATAGTGAAATTAAAAATTGCAATCCTGGGAACCTAAAGTGTACTTCTTGAATCTCATTATCACAGCAAAAACTTAAAAATAATTAATAGCAACGAGTCAGTAGTTATTATATGTCATTCTGGATTTTGTAGTTTAACTGCATTCTAATCTGAGGTGTTACCTCAGGCCCAGTAATAGAGCTTTTATTCACTTCCCTGGTTTGGACATGTTGCTCTTCACAGCCTCTTGTTGTCCCCAACTTAAAAACAAATGAAACAAAATGAAAGAAAGAAACAGAAAGAAGGAAGGAAAGAAGGAAGGAAAGAAAGAAGGAAGAGAAAGAAAAACTTCTTTCAAAATGAAAAGGCGTTTCAGACTTCTTTAAAAGGTGAAGTGAAGAAAGGAAATTGGGAGAGGGAAGGGGAGGTGGAAGAAGAAAGGTAAGTAAGAAGGAAGGCCGGGAGAAAGAAAAAAAGACATCCAGACTTCTTTCAAAAGTCAGTAAACGTCATTTTTCATCTACAGCCTGTGGCTCTTCTCTGGCAGTCATAATATGGTAATATAATTATTTTAATGACCTTCTGGAAGCAGCTGATTAGAGTTGCCATTCTAATTATTTGTTTCCATAGTCACTCCTTTTAGCTCATTCATGAAAATTGATGACTTTTAACAGCCACTTATTATCAGTTTAAACCTACCAATTTTTACCCAGTCAATCTGTTCTTTTTTGGCTTCCAGTTTCTTCAGCTCAACTCTGCTCCACACAGAGCTTCTGAAAGGGTAGTGGTGATGGCGTAATTCACCAGCAGAAATCCTCCTGTACTTTACTTTCATGTTCCATTTTCTCAGATGTCTGAAGGTGAATTTGAAGAGGAAACATCCTCATCTGGGTGCCATGTGTTCAAAAAGCTTTCAGATATGACAAGTGTTCCTGCTTTCAGTGTCCTCAGCACTGCATTTATATGTAAGGGAAAGAAAATCTTCCATCTAATGTCTTAAAAAGCACCTAAGAGAAGCCCTTCATGCAGAAAAGATAGCTTTTTACAGTTTAGTTCTCAACAGAGAAAATAATAACAATAATGATAATAAAAACACTAACTAATAAAAACTAGGAGCATATACTGTTAATCTTCAGAGCTAAAAAATATGATTCTAGCTACAAAAATATCAGAATGTAAAGAAAAAGAAAATAAGGAAAACAAGAAAACATTTGACTGATAGAGAGGCAGCACATTTGCCACACAGAGATCCGTGCAAGAACAGAGGCTTGATGGAGAAATCGAGAATCCTAGGAGGATCTTGAAAATTATGGATCACTACCTAAACTAGATTCCAGAAAGTCAGTGACTAATTTGGTTGTGGAATTTTTAACCAATCCTTAACATTTCCATTCATTTTATGGATCTTCCTGCAGAAGTTGAAGATATACAGACAGAAATCTGGTACTAAGTGTTGAGTAACAAGGTTCGGAGATATTGTAAACATGCCCTTGGAGGTGTCTTGCCTTCATTCCAAGATTTATTAATGACTATTTTTGCAAATATGACAGAGTTATTTTGAAAAATCAGTAAATTGCAGCACTCTTCATAAATACTAAATAAATACATCTACCCACTCAATAATTCAACAAATAGGCTGAGTTCCTCTTTGTTTCTAGAAATGGTGACAGCTGAGGCCAAGCCATGACACCTGCACAGCTGTTATTTTCGGAGAATAACAAATCCATGAGCAAGTAAATTCAATATGAACTATACTGTAATAATAGAAAAATGATGTGCTGTCGTTGCACAGAAAATAGACCTCAAATATCTTTTTTATTATGATGTTTATTTTCAACTGAATGTGCATTTTGGTAGCTTCATAGTTTCGTTGCAATTTTATTTAGTTGATTCAAGAACTTTTTACTGAACACCTAGAAATTTAGCAGACAACCTGATAAGGCAGACACATTCTCTGCCCTAATGAAGCTTCCATCCCCGTGGAGATAAATGGGCAATGAACATGAAAACGGAAAAGATAGTTCATGTTGTATTAAGTGCTATTTTAAATATTTCTAAACGACTGAGCAGCGGAACAAAGGCTCTAAGGAATGGAGGGTACCATAGGATAGATAGGAAAAGCTTGGGACAGGGAGTGGGTATTGAGCTAAGAGCTAGAAGATGAGAAGGAGACTCTACTACATCTTGGCACAGAAAATAAGCAGGCAGAGGAAACAGGAAGAACAAAAGCCATAAAGCTGGAGTGAATAGGACTTGAGTACTAAATGAGGTTTACCGTCTGCTCTGAGTGGGACTATTGTTAGAAAAATGCTCATAACAACATGTTAAGACTAGACACAGAACTTCCAGGGGTATATTCACCCCAGGCTGGAATTGCTCAAAAAGTAGTTGAAAAGAGTTTGGTAGGAAGATTGGAGAAGCAGCTCTTTAACGGAAACTCCTAGCTATTTCACAATTTCCTTCATCCTCTATTCATTTATATCTTTTATATCAAATAAACTATGTTTTGAAGGGATCTCTGAAGTTCTATTAATACTCTAAGGTGACTTATTTGAGGAACAGCAAGGACAGTGGGCTTAAATGCCCTTATCAGGCTTCAAGCATAAGACATACATCCAGATGAGGAAAAAATATGTAACGTCAAGAGAAAAGCAAGAACTGTAATAGAATATGGCAATGAGCTGAGACTAAGTTCTCTGATTCTAGGTTCTGCATATTGGTCAACATTTGTATGAGGGGACAAGGGTCATAAATCACATAAACCTGGAGCACCGGGATCCCAAAACTCTGGCCTCGGGTGCATTTTATGACCTAGCTGGCAAAGATTGCCTGAGGGCTGCGGTTTATGCAGCCAGTTTCCTTCACGGAAGGGACTGCCCATAGTTTCATTAAAATTTTAGTAGAATGATAATGGGAGGGAGAAGGCAGGCTCTGGAAAATCACAAAATCCCAAGAGCTGAGTGAAAGAGTGTCCCATGTTGAGGCAGAATTTCAACTTCTTGTAACTAATTTTCAGATTGGAATTTATTCAGTAATAGGTAGTGGATACATATGTAAATTAGTGGGGTAAGGGAGAGCAGAACCGGCTTTTTGCCAGTGGTTTCTACCTTTTTTTGTGTCTTAATATTTCTCATATAGTGATAAAGGAATCAAAGTATGGTTTTGTTTAGAACAAAAGTTGGCAAATTTTCCTGTAAAAATCCAGATAACAAATATGGTTGACCCTTGAACAACGTGTGGGTTAAGGGTGCTAATTCCTTGCACAGTCAAAAATCTGTGTATAGGGGCGCCTTGGTGGCTTAGTCGGTTAAGCGTCCGACTTTCGCTTAGGTCATGATCTCACGGTTCGTGGGTTCGAGTCCCGCATCGGGCTCTGTGCTGACAGCCGGCTCAGAGCCTGGAGCCTGTTTCAGTCTGTGACTCCCTCTCTCTCTGACCCTCCTGCTCATGCTGTCTCTCTGTCTCTATCCTAGAAATAAAAATTAAAAAAAAAAATCTGTGTATAACTTGATTCTCCAAAACGTAACTACTAATATCCTACTGTTGATCAGAAGCCTTACATATAACATAAAACCAGTTAACACATAGTTTGCATATATTATCTACTGTATTATCACAATAAGGTAAACTTAAGAAAATGTTAAGAAAATCATAAGAAAATGAAAATACATGTATAGTGCTGAGCTGATTTTAGGAAAAATGATATGCATATAGTGGATCCATGCAGTTCAAACTGGTGTTCAATTGTATTTTTAGCTTTGCTGGTCATACACTTCTTTTGCAATAATTCTACTCACCAATGCAGTTGCAATATAAAAGTGGCCACAGACAATTCATAAACAAAAGAATGTAGTTCTATTCCAATAAAAATTATTTACAAAAATGTCATATGCCAGATTTAGCCTTCTGGCTATAGTTTAAAAAGATGATTAATTTTGGGGGGTGGGGCACTAGTCCAGAGAGATAGTGTTACCAGTGAAAGGAAACACAGTTGCTTTGGGTATTCAATAGCGTATTGGTTTCCCAGGGCTGTGGAAACAAAGTAGCCCAAACTCCTTGGTTTAAAATAAGAGATGCAGGGGCTCCTGGGTGGCTCCGTGCATTAAGTGTCCAACTTCGGCTCAAGTCATGATCTCACAGTTGGTGAGTTTGAGCCTTGTCTCTGACTCTGTGCCAATAGCTTAGAGTCTGGAGCCTGCTTTGGATTCTGTCTCTCTCTCTCTCTCTCTCTGCCCCTCCCCTGCTCATACTCTGTCTCTCTCTAATATAAACATTAAAAAAAAAAAAAAAAAGAACAACAGATGCATTCACTTGTATTCTGGAGGCTGGAAATCTAAAATCGGGGTCTTAAAAGAGTCATGCTCTCTCTGAAAAGCTAGACTTCATTTCCGATGATTTTCCTTCAGAGTACACCTCTCTTCCATCACTGTTCTTGGTTTCCTTTTTTCATTGTAGATAGACTTTTTGTTATGTCTCATAGTGTCCATCTTACTTTGCCCAATGGAAGCATTCAAATATTCTTTCTTTATTTTTTAAAAAATTTTTAAATGCTTATTTATTTTTGAGAGGGAGAGACAGACAGAATGCAAGCAGGGGAGGGGCAGAGAGGGAGACACAGAATCAGAAGCAGGCTCCAGGCTCTGAGCTGTCATCACAGAGCCTGATGCGGGGCTCAAACTCTTAAACTGTGAGATCATGACCTGAACCGAAGTCAGAGGCTTTAACAGACTGAGCCACCCAGGTGCCCTCAAATATTATTTCTTTAGAATTAGCTTCACAAATCATTACATCTCAGCTTTCTCACTACAAATGAGCAAGTTTAACCAGATGGTCTCTGAATGAAGCAACATGCTGGAAGAGAATGAATATTATTTGGGGGAAGCAGACTAAGGTTCTAGTCTTGACTTTGCCCTTACTCTCTAGCTTGAGAAAATCTAGTGACCTGAGTTTCTTCTCTGCTAACTGAGAAGAGAAGAACTAACAGATATCTAATGTCCCTAAATAAATGTAGATTTATTTCATATTATGGAAATTTTTCATCTTATCTGTTAATCTTAAATGCTGTCTTGAAATTCATCTGTCATGTCCTCTCTTCTACATTAGCTGGGCTGCTTGAGTTTCTCTGATCATTTTGTATCAGAATTGTCAGTTTATGGTCTACTTCATTACTGAGTTACATGAATTGGGGAAGTTCCAACACTAGCTGATGTTTAACCATAAATTTGAATATACATAAATAAAGACCAATAGAAGAGCCAATTTTAGTGTATTAAACAGTAAGGAAAATAAAACTAACAGGTATGACTATAATTTGATAAACAGTAGAGAAGGCAGTTAGTTCTCTTCAAGAAAAAAACATTTTACACTAACATTGGCCTTTATACTGTCTTTCAACATCACCTGGGACCCACACTTTATACTTTACCTCTATTGGGTGAATTATTCCTCTGAACTGTTTACCTCATCAAAGGTCTCACATGGGGAAAAAAAGCAAATCTCAGATCTGCTGAGACATATGTGTCTAGGTAGTAGAAAGTGAGAAAAGGCTGTGTTGATTCCTCATTGCCTTGAATTAGAATGACTTGCTGTGTAAGTTTTCCTTTTAGATTCTTTTCAGTGTTTCAGTATGAAGTGGGAAGATCAGAGCATAACCCCACATTTAGCTTAGGGAAGTCTGATATGTGCCTTGTCTTCAATGTAGAGGCATTTTAATAATTATCACGGGGAGTTCCTCAACATATGTTCTTCTCAGAAAGCACACAGACTGGGTCAATGGAGGCATTTGGTACTTTGTATATAATGAAGCCTCAGAGGCTCAGTTTATGTCAGTACACCAGATGTAATGTCCCATCCCATTTCTAACTTGAAGAGTTTCTCTACTATCTTTACTCCAAAAGTTCCAACATATGCCACTGACTAGTCTTCAGAATTATTTGATCCTTAGATATCCTTAGATGATAATATTTGTTGAATTGTTTTGTTTATACTACTTTGAAGTCTTTCTAATGACAGCAGTAACTCAACTTTGGTTTCATCTTATTTTTAAGCCATTTAAATAGTTAATTCAATTTTTGCCCTTTTCATTCAATGACCATGAGTCTGTCACTCTGTCTGGAAATTATCTTTTTGTAACTGCCTCTGAACTTCCTGAACTCTGGCTAGCCAGTTCTGATATGTTCTCCAAAGGTCTGATTACTGAAGATAATTTTCTTTTGTTTGTGATAATACTTTCATAATTGCAGTTATAAATGAAAGGACAAAATGAATCCCTTCAAAACTGGAAACTCACAGATTTTATTATCTTCTGCTTAATCAAATTCAATTTTGATTCCAATGTTCTTCACACTCTGGGTCACATAAATGAAGCTGCATGGTTCTGTGCCTTATTTTCACTCTCTGTTTTGATCTCTCTACTTAAGACAGACGCTAATTTTCAGGGTAATTCCTCCTTCTTGGGAAGCAAGATGCAAAATTGGTGATGGACATGGTCATACATGCAAAGGTAGACCAAATGACCATTGGAATGTAAAATCTAAATCGTTCAATAGCCTGAAAACAAAAGTGATTTTCTGTACAGGCTGAGAAATGATTTTTGATCAAGTCATACTCCTGTAAGTCTTGTTCTCCAACATAAATTACTTCAGAGAGAAGTGCTTGGGATTAGAACATTAATTATTAAGAGGGTTTTCAAAGAATAGTTATGGAGATAGAAGTCAGAAATTCTTATGGCTTTGGTTGTTTCATTAAATGTCTTTGTGATGAATTTTCTCATGCTATGAAAAAAATCACTAACTCTAAACAGAACAATTTGATAAATCAATGATTGAAAAAAGCTTTGAAAATGTTAAACTAGATATCTTTATGGAATAAAAATCATACCAGCTCCCAACATTTAAAGCAGCTTCCATTATAATTCAAAAGCTGCAGATTCCATATATCTGGTGGTACTGTCAGCCCTGAAGTTGGGGTTGATAAAACTCTCAGCTAAGTTGCCCATGAATAATTTGTTTTCTCCTAGCAGACAAAACAAACAAACAAAAACATACGTCAGTGTCTTTGCATTCTGGATTACAGTAAGTTGTCTAGTGGTTCATACATTTGAAGCAAGAAAGAATAATGAGCTGTAAGGGGAAAAGAACATCCAAAGAGAACATTCTTCCAAAAGAACATCCATCTAATCACTATTAACTAGTTCTGTCAATAAAGAATGTCTCCATATATCTCTTATTAGAGCCTCCAAAAGATTCTCTTAACTTATGAATATAAACTGTTACAAATATAAAACCAAAAACAAAAGAAATATCCAAAATGGCCAATAAGCTTTTATTGAGGGTTTATTATTTTAGTTTTGGAAAGTACATGCAAGAATATTCATATATGGAAATTGGGGTGTAGTAAGTAACTAGAAAATTAAATTATAAATGGTTTTCCAAAAACATTTCTTCCTTTGAACCACTTTAATATTTTATAATAGCATCTCCCTTTAGATTCCAATCAAATATTTTGGCCTCTTGATACCAGAGAGCCATTACTTCATTAATTTAGAAATACCTCATGGTTGAGCTGTGGGAAGGTTATGATTAGGACTTGTGACAAAGGACAATATCACCCACCTCCTCCAATATGGTGATTGTAGATTTTCAATTAGAAAGGGGACTTGGTCCAATATACTGTGGACAATATTATATTCTGGGACAAAAAGTTAAAATAATTATGTTCAACAATACAGAATCCCATACTGTGAAAGCGAAATATTCAGGGATGTAGGCATTTCCTACTTAGAGCATATATAAGAAATAAAATATTAAAGCATCAGGATTCTATACTAATAACACTTGCTGTGTAGACTGTGATTCAGATTTGAGTGTCCAGTTCATGTATCTCTGATTACTAGACTTAGAATTAAGAAGTTGATTTGGATGTTAAAAAAATTAAAAATTTAGAAAATTTAAAAGCACTTCTTCCTCCCTGTTTAACACCTTCTATAACATCATTACTTTTTGTGTAAAATTATAAGTCTATGTGATGTGATTTTATGTGGGTCCATGAGTGAACATTCTTGGGATGTTTTTGGTGCAAAAAAGGTGGCTTTATTAAAGCAAAGGGATAGGGCCCTGCCCTGGGATTGTGAGGAGTGATTGGTTATATACTTCTAAGTTGGGGGGAGTCAGGAAGAGAAAAAGAAGTTTCAAAAGGATTTTCATATGTTATAGAAGACTTATAGGACCCTAGAGGTCTAGCTATTGTGAAGCTATGGTTGCTTTTTGCCTTTAAAAAAGCATTAACACTAAGACAGTTGGGCCCCTAATAGCAAATAGCCAAAGCAACTAGAGAGAGAGAGGGGAAAAAAAGGCAAAGCTGGAGGCATCGCAATTCCAGACTTGAAACTGTATTAATTAAAAAGCTGTAATGATCAAGACAGTATGGTACTGGCACAAAAACAGACACATATATTAATGGAACAGAATAGAAAACCCAGACATGGACCTACAACACATGGTCAATTAATCTTCCACAAAGCAGAAAAAAAGATCCAATGGAAAAAAAGTCTTTTCAACAAGTGGTGCTGGGAAAACTGGACAAAAACATGCAAAAGAATGAAACTGGACCACTTTCTTATACCATTTACAGAAATAAATTCAAACTGTATGAAAGACCTAAGTGTGAAACAGGAAACCATTAAAATTCTAAAGAAGAACACAGGCAGCAACCTATTTAACCTCAGCCGAAGCAACTTCTTAGTAGACATGTTGCTGAAGGCAAGGGAAACAAAGCAAAAATGAACTATTGGGACTTCATGAAGATAAACAGCTTCTGCACAGCCATGGGAACAATCAATAAAATTAAAAGACAATCTATGGAATGGGAGAAGATATTTGCAAATGACATATCTAAGAGAAGCTTAATATCTAATGTTTTTTTAAAATTTCTGAGAGAGAGAGAGAGAGACATCGTGAGCAGAGGAGGGTCAGAGAGAGAGGGAGATACAGAATCTGAAACAGTCTCCAGGCTCTGAGCTAGCTGACAGCACAGAGCCCAATGTGGGGCTCGAACCCATGAACCGTGAGATCATGACCTGAGCTGAAGTCAGACGCTTAACCGACTGAGCCACACAGGTGCCCCAGACGCTTAGTATTTAAAACCTATAAAGAATTCAGCAAACTCAACACCAAAAAAAGACAAATAATCCAGTTAAGAAATGGACAAAATACATGAAGAGACATTTTTCCGAAGAAGATATCCAGATGGCTAATAAGACACATGAAAAGATGGTTAACATCACTTATCATCAGGAAAATACAAATCAAACTACAATAAGATATCATCTCACACCTGTCAAAATGCCTATATTTAAGAACACCAAAAGCAACAGATGTTGGCAAGGATGTAGACAAAGGAGAATCCTCTTATGCTGTTGGTGGGAATGCCACCTGGTGTAGGCACCCTGGTAAACAGTACGGAGTTTCCTCAAAAAGTGAAAAATAGAACTACCCTATGACTCAGCAATTACACTACTAGGTATTTACCCAAAGGATACAAAAAATACTTATTTGAAGGGGCACACATACCCAGATGTTTATAGCAGCACTATCAACAATAGCCAAATTATGGAAAGAACCCAAATGTCCATTGACTGATGAATGGATAAAGAAGATGTGGTTATATATATGCAATGGAATATCGCTGAGCCATTAAAGGAATGAAATCTTGCCATTTGAAAGGACACAGAGGGAGGTAGAGTGTATTATGCTAAGTGAAACAAGTGAGTCTGAGAAAGACCATATAATTTCATTCACATGTGGAATTTAAGATACAAAACAGATGAATAAGGGGAAGGGCAAAAAAAAAAAAAAAAAAAGAGAGAGGGAAGCAAACCATAAGAGACTCCTAACTAACTCAGGGTTGATGGAAGAGAGGTGAGCAGGTACTAAGGAGGACACTTGTGATGTGCAGTGAGTGTTGTGATGATTCACTCAATTTTATTCCTGAAACCAATATTACAGTATATGTTAACTAACTAGAATTTAAATAAAAAGTCAAAACAAGTTAAATAAATAATAAATAAGCAAAAGCTGAAAAAATAAAAATAAATAAATAAAATATAAAAGGAAAGACAGCGGTGAGTCCCTGGATGAATGCCATGGTCTCCTGTCTCAAATATTTTGTCAAGGTAGTAAGCAGTAAGGAAGCAAGTAGTAAGGAAACTTAATTTTATCTATATTTCCTTTTGCCTTTGTTCTCCACATCATATGCACCTTGAACTTTTCTTTTAAAACAACATTAAGCAAAAGTATTTTTATTTTATTTTATTTATTTTTTTTTTTTTACAAATAGTTTATTGTCAAATTAGTTTAAACATAACACTCAGTGCTCATCCACACAAGTGCCCTCCTCCATGCCCACCCCTCTCCCCCCCACATCCATCAGTCCTCAGTTTTTGTCAGCATTCAAGAGTCTCTCATGCTTTGCCTCTCTCCCTTTCCCTCACCATTTCTGCCCTTATTCTCCCCCTTGGTCCTATGTTAAGTTCCTCCTAATCCTCCTATACATGCACACATATGATATTTGTCCTTCTCTGCCTGACTTATTTCGCTCAGCATAACGCCCTCAAGGTCCATCCATGTTGCTACACATGGCCAGATTTCATTGTTTCTCATTGCCATGTAGTATTCCATGGTATAGATAAACCACATCTTCTTGATCCATGCATCTGTTGATGGACACTTAGGCTCTTTCCATGTTTTAGCTATTGTGGAGAGTGCTGCTATGAACATTGGGGTACATGTGCTCCTATCCCTCAGCATTTCTGTATCCCTTGGGTAAATTCCTAGCAGTGCTATTGCTGGGTCATAGGGGAGTTCTATTGTTAGTTTCCTTAGGAACCTCCACACTGTTTTCCAGAGGGGCTGTACCAGTTTACATTCCCACCAACAGTGTAGGAGGGTGCCCGATTCTCCACATCCTCGCCAGCATCTAGAGTTCTCTGATTGGCTCATTTTAGCCACTCTGACTGGCGTGAGGTGGAATCTCAGTGTGGCTTTGATTTGTATTTCCCTGATGAGGAGGGATGCTGAGCATCATTTCATGTGTCTGTTGGCCATCTGGATGTCCTCTTTGGAGAAGTGTCTGTTCATATCTTCTGCCCATTTCTTCACTGGGTTGTTTGTTTTTCGGGCGTGGAGTTTGGTGAGTTCCTTATAGATTCTGGATATTAACCCTTTATCTGATATGTCATTTGCAACTATCTTTTCCCATTCTGTTGGTTACCTATTAATTTTCTGGGTTGTTTTCCTTGGCTGTGCAGAAGGTTTTAATCTTGAGGAGGTCCCAACAGTTTATTTTGGCTCTTGATTCCCTTGCTTTTGGGGATGTGTCAAGTAAGAAGTTGCTGCGGTGGAGGTCAAGGAGGTTGTTTCCTGCTTTCTCCTCTAGGGTGTTGATAGTTTCCTGTCTCACATTCAGGTCCTTTATCAATTTTGAGTTTATTTTTGTGCATGGTGTGAGAAAATGATCTAGTTTCATTCTTCTGCATGTTGCTGTCCAATTCTCCCAACACCATCTGTTAAAAAGGCTGTCTTTTTTCCATTGGATATTCTTTCCTGCTTTGTCAAAGATCACTTGGCTGATACTTTTGAGTCCACTTCTGAGTTCTCAATTCTGTTCCATTGGTTTATGTGTCTGTTTTTGTGCCAATGCCATACTGTCTTGATGATGACAGCTTTGTAGTAGAGACTAAAGTCTGGGATGGTGATACCTCCCGTTTTGGTTTTATTTTTCAGTATTACTTTGGCTATTCGGGGTCTTTTGTGGTTCCATACAAAGTTTTGCATAGTTTGTTTTAGTTTTGAGAAGTATGCTGGTGCAATTTTGATTGGAATTGCATTGAATGTGTAGAGTGCTTTAGGTAGTAATGACATCTTAACTATATTTATTCTTCCTATCCATAAGCATGGAATGTTTTTCCATTTCTTTGTGTCTTCTTCAATTTCCTTCATAAGTTTTCTATAGTTTTCATCATACAGATCTCTTGTATCCTTGGTTAGGTTTATTCCGAGGTGTTTTATGTTTTTTTGTGCAATTGTGAATGGGATCAGTTCCTTGATTTCTATTTCTGTTGCTTCATTGTTGGTGTATAGAAATGCAACTGATTTCTGTACGTTGATTTTGTACCCTGCAACTTGGCTGAATTCTTGAATCAGTTGTAGTAGGCTTCTGGTGGAGTCTGTCGGGTTTTCGATGTAGAGTATCATGTCATCTGCAAAGAGTGAAAGTTTGACTTCCTCTTTGCCAATTCTGATGCCTTTGATTTCCTTTTGGTGTCTGATGGCTGATGCTAGGACTTCCAGCACTATGTTAAACAGCAGTGGTGAGAGTGGGCATCCCTGTCGTGTTCCTGATCTCAGGGGGAAAGCTGTCAGTTTTTCCCTGTTGAGGATGATGTTCGCTGAAGGCTTCTCATAGATGGCTTTGATGATGTTTAAGTAGGTTCCTTCTATCCCAACTTTCACTAGAGTCTTTATTAAGAAGGGATGCTGTATTTTGTCAAATGTTTTTTCAGCATCTATTGACAGGATCATATGGTTTTTATCTTTTCTTTTATTGATATGATGTATCACATTGATTGATTTGCGAATGTTGTACCAGCCCTGTAACCCAGGAATGAATCCCACTTGATCTTGGTGGATGATTCTTTTTATATACTGCTGGATTCGATTTGCAAGGATCTTGCTGAGAATTTTTGCATCCGTATTCATCAAGGATATTGGCCTGTAGTTCTCTTTTTTGCTGCATCTCTGTCTGGTTTGGGATTCAGAGTGATGCTGGCTTCATAAAATGAGTCCGGGAGTTTTCCTTCGATTTCTATTTTTTGGAATAGCTTGAGAAGAATTGGGATTAATTCTGCTTTAAATGTCTGGTAGAATTCCCCAGGGAAGCCATCAGGTCCAGGGCTCTTATTTGTTGGGAGATTTTTGATCACTGATTCGATTTCTTCACTGGTTATGGGTCTGTTCAGGTTTTCTATTTCTTCCCGTGTGAGTTTTGGTAGTGAGTGTGTGTTTAGGAGTTTGTCCATTTCTTCTAAGTTGTCCAATTTGATAGCATATAATTTTTCATAGTATTCCCTGATAATTGCTTGTATTTCTGAGGGGTTGGTTGTTATCAGTCCATATTCATTCATAACTTGTCTATTTGGGTCCTCTCTCTTTTCTTTTTGAGAAGTCTGGCTAGAGGTTTGTCAATTTTGTTTACTTTTTCAAAAAACCAACTCTTGGTTTCATGGATCTGTTCCATTGTTTCTTTGGTCTCTATGTTGTTTATTTCTGCTCTAACTTTTACTATTTCTCTTCTTCTACTGAGTTTAGGGTATTCTTTTTGCTCTGCCTCTAGTTCCTTTAGGTGAGCTGTTACATTTTGGACTTGCGCTTTTTCTAATCTCTTGAAATAGGACTGGAGTGCAATGTACTTTCCTCTGAGGACTGCCTTTGCCACATCCCATAGATTTTGGATTGTTGTGTTTTCATTTTCCTTTGTTTCCATATATTTTTTAATTTCATCTCTAATTGCCCGATTGGCCCATTCAATCTTTAGAAGGGTGTTCTCTAACCTCCATGTTTTTGGAGGTTTTCCAGATTTCTTCCTGTTATTGATTTCAAGTTTAAAAGCATTGTGATCTGACAGTGTGCATGGTATGATCTCAATTCTTTTATATTTATTGAGGGCTGCTTTATGTCCCAGTATGTGATCTATCTTGGAGAATGTGCCATGCGCACTTGAGAAGAAAGTAAATTCCTTGGCCTCAGGATGTAAAGTTCTAAATATATCCATCAGGTCCATCTGGTCCAATGTGTCTTTCAAGTCCATTATTTCTTTAGTGACTTTCTGTCTGGTTGACCTATCCATTGCTGTAAGTGGAGTATTAAAGTCCCCTGCTATTAGCACATTCTTATCTATAAGCTTGTTTCTGTTTGTGATTAATTGTTTTAGATACTTAGGTGCTCCCATATTCGGTGTGTAGACATTTATGATTGTTAGTTCTTCCTGAAGGATGGACCCTGTAATTATGATGTAGTGCCCTTCTTCATCTCTTGTGATTGTCTTTAATTTAAAGTCCAGTTTGTCTGATATAAGTATTGCTACTCCGACTTTCTTTGGATTTCCTGTAGCATGATATATATTTCTCCATCCCCTTACTTGTAATCTGAAGGTATCTTCCCATCTAAAATGAGTTTCTTGTAGACAGTATATAGATGGATTTTGTTTTTTAATCCATTCTGCTACCCTATGTCTTTTGATTGGAGCATTCAGCCCATTTACATTCAGTGTTATTATTGAAATATGTGGCTTTAGAGTCTTTGTATCTTTTGTAGGGTTCATGTTTGTGGTGGTGTCTCTGGTATCTTTGTTTCTTGCAACTTTTCCTTCAGAGCATCCCCCTCAGGATTTCTTGTAGGGCTGGCTTAGTGGTGACAAATTCTTTCAATTTCTGTTTATTTGGAAAGGTTTTTATCTCTCTTTCTATTTTGAATGACAGGCTTGCTGGATAGAGGATTCTTGGCTGCATATTTTTACTGTTCATCACATTGAAGATCTCCTGCCATTCCTTTCTGGCCTGCCACGTTTCAGTAGATAGATCTGTCACCACTCTGATAGGTTTCCCTTTGTATGTGAGGGCCCTTTTCTCCCTAGCTGCTTTCAAAATTCTCTCTTTGTCCTTGTATTTTGCCATTTTTACTATGATATGTCGTGCAGAAGATCGATTTAAGTGACGTCTGAGGGGAGTCCTCTGAGTCTGTTGTATTTCCACATTTACTTCCTTCCCCAGGTCAGGGAAGTTCTCTGCTATTATTTGTTCCAGGACTCCTTCAGCACCTTTCCCTCTGTCTTCCTCTTCTGGGATTCCTATGATACGGATATTGTTGTGTTTGACTGTGTCGCTGAGCTCTCGAATTCTTCTTTCCTGTTCCTGGATCAGTTTGTCTCTTTTTTTGTCAGCTTCTTGTTTTTCTATAATGGTGTCTTCTAAATCACTTCTTCTCCTTTCTGCCTCTTCAATCCGTGCATTGGAGGCCTCTAATTTATTATGGATCTCATGTATTGCATTTTTTTAATTCTTCATGCCTATTTTTATTTTCCATTCTGTCTGTAGCCATAGTTTCTTTGATGTCCCCTATGTTTTGTTAAGTCCAGCTATTAATTTTACCATTATTATTCTAAAATCTTGTTCTGTATGCTGCTGATATATGTTTTGAGCAGTTCATTAGCTGTCATTTCTTCTTGGAGTTTCTTTGGAGGAGAGCTCTTTCGTTTCGTCATTTTAGTTAGCTTTCTGGCTCTTGTTGGTTTTAAAGACCAGTTATGCTCTCTGTTTCTATGAGCGCTGCTATATCCAAGAAGCCTCTTTGATTGTCCAGGGCCTATCCTTTCAGAGAGTGTTTTTTGAATGGTATCCCTTGGTCTCTCTTGTTGGGACCTTGGTTATTTCATTTTCCTACTCGTAGTGATATTTGCTACTCTCCACCTTGTGCACTCTAGCTTGTTTCTTGAGGTAGCCCTGGAAAAGAGAACAGACAGACAAACACACAGGGAACAGGAGCACAGAAACACACAGGCTAATTCAACTAACATGCAAAGCGAGAGGGAAAACGTAAAAGTTAAGAGAAAAGACGGACGAGGGAGGGCGAATGTTATGGAGTATAAAATACATAAAAGGGTCAAAAAGGGGAAAAGAAAAGGAAAAAAGAAGAAAACCGATGGACAAAGAATGGTTGAAAGCATATACCTGAATTTCCCAGCTACAGTTAAATAACCGTGTGTATGCAGTGCTGGTTGAAGAGCATACAGAAAGAGAGAGAATGCGGGGCGGGATGAGGCAAAATTGGAAGTAGAATGAACAGGCAGAAGGGATAAGAAGCTTTATTCAAAGAGGTAAAGGGTAGAATATGGTTGGATAGGTGAGGGAAAGGTGCTGGAATTATCCAAAGAAGCTATATAGTCCAATTACTCCTGAGAGAAATAGCGGAAAATGTCAGTAGGTGTAGAATTTACATTTACAGAATGGACTCGTTGTGATTGTTTAAACAAGCTGGCGACCAGAGTTAATCAGGTCAGTGTTCTGGGGAAAAAAGAGAGAAAAGAGAAAGAAGAAGAAAAAAAGAAAGGAAAAAAGGGAAGAAAAAACAAAAAGGGAAAAAAAACAAAAAAAGGAAAAAAAAAGGGAGGCGGGCACCTCTCAGGCAGGGATGGGCGTGGCATGATCCAATGCCTCAGGCGGGAGCTCTGCCTTGGTGGTTGTTTGGAGGAGAGTGACGGTGCTCCAGTCCCTTCTTGAACCAAGCGCTGCACCTCGCTTTTTTGGACGTGTAAAGTCCCCGCACCGGGGGGCAGCAGAAGTTGGTTGCACTCTTCAACCCAGGCCAATTCCCATCTCCAAATTCCAGTCCGCGCGCCCCCCTGAAATTGCCTTAAACACAGCTTCCCAGGCAGCCCCCTTGGGCAATTCCAGGCCCCCTGCAGAGCTCTGGGGGTGGAGTCAGAATCCCTGCTTCCTTCTCTGGGTTGGGCTGGCGAGCATGGGCGGGAGCTTGCCTGCCAGGTGCTCTGAACCCGAGCCCACTGGAGTGAGGAAAACCGGGTCCCTCTATGGCTCGTCACCCGAAACACGAGCTCACAGGCTAATTTCCCAGTTTTTAGTTCTTTGCCTTCCCTCTCCAGTTCCAGTCAGCCAGGAGTGCGGACGCCCGGTGTCCACGTGGCTCTTTCAGGGGCCCCAGCCACCCAGGAGCTACAGTGGCGGCAGGCGCGCCACCACTCTGAAGTCCAGCCTCCAGGAGCAGCACAAAGAAGCAGTTTGTGTGCTCAGCCCCCCCAGGACCAGTTGGCGCGAGGGGACCTGGTGTGCAGGTATTTGGCAAGTACGGTCTTTCTATGCACCGAGCGGAAGTTCCCCTCCCCTCCACCTAGCGGAAGTTTTTCTGTTTCAGACTTTCCTTTTCCCCTTCTCACTCCCCGTAGAGGGTAGAGGGGGGTCGCCTCCCACCCTGGAGGCTCCGATCCCGGCCCCATTTTATCTTCTCCAGTTCTCACTCACATTAGAAGGCTCTCTCAGTGGATTCTGCATCCTTTTTCTCCCAATCTCTCAGGTTTTGTAAGGTTTCCAATGGCTTCAGATCTTTTCTGTGTGATGTATGGGCGCGAGTGCAAGTATGGAGCTCCTTACTTCTCCACCATCTTGCCCTCAGCCCTCTCAGCAAGAGTATTTTTAAAGAAGTTTCCAAATACATGTAGCCGAATACTTGCTAAAATCTCTTATTTCTTCAGAATTAACTTTTGCTAGTTGTTGCTGGACCCTGATTCAGTTCTGTTTCTGCATATGCTATTATGTTTCAGTTTTTGTCTCCTGTCCTTTAAAGGCTACTGAAGTAGAAAAGTGTACTGAAGTAGAAAAGTCTTTTAAGTGGTAAGATTTCTTTTTTCCTTCAGGGAAAAATATTTTAATTACACAAAAAGAAAAATTTTTGGACTAACTACCGCACACAATCAAATTCATAGCATTAGGTAGCTTAAATGAGATTTGAGTATAAATGATTTAAAACCTCAATCATGGCCCAGTCATTACTATAGTTCTTTGGGTTATAGTTTATTACCTTTAAGGCAATAGGTAGTGATACTAATCAAAGTGACTGGTGATTTTGTGAGTGAAAAGTAAAAATAGAATTAAAAACTTGGAAAATTGACATTGACAGAGATCAAATGGCCCTAAACTATACACACACACACCCCCCCACACACACACACATATTTACACATACATAGTATATAATATATGTAACATATCATTATAAGCCACTGCTACTGTCTTTTGTGTTGATATCTCAATTCTGTCAAATTAATAAGTATTTAAATGATGTCCATAGCCCACAGTGGATTTTAGTTGTCTTAACAGAAGCCAATAATCATTAGAGAATATTGAGAAATATTTCACTAGAATATGTAAACAAAATAATTACTCTTGTAATATATAGGTCATTTATTATTTTCATTATTAAGGTGAACCAAAGTTTTTAGTGGACTTGTGATGGTTTCTCAAAGATCTCTTCTGATTGTAAACAAAGGATTCCTTAATACTGAGGTCCAAAATGAACATAGATTTTTTCTAATGAGTAAAAATTTACCAAACTTTTAATATAAACATCAATATGATCTAAGCTCTGGACATCAGGGACTATATCTATTTTGCTCTCCACTGTATCCGCACTGCCTAGAACAGTGACCAACTCATAACAAGTGCTCAGTTAATATTTGTTGATTATTTAATAAGTGAAAATCAAATGTTTCCATGACTGAATAAGTCTAGGAGTGAGATTATTTAACTCTTACACATCTGTAATTTAATAAATTACAACCAGTGTGGGTTTAGGTCTCATATATATTTCATGTTCATGAACAAATATTTATGAGTATTAGAACAGGGGACACGAGGAGATACAGCGTAAAATAATTTTTGCTCATGTTGCTGAAATTTTAGTGTAGAAGACAGATTATGAAGACAAGGATAAAAAACAGGGCAGATCAAGAAAGTGATAGGAGATGTTTTATATAGAATGTTTAAGAAAGCATTCCAGGAGGGGCTGAACCTAAAAACAAACAAAACAAAACAAAAAACAAAAAACCTTGTATTAAGTGAAGAAGTATGTTAATACATGGGTAAAGATCACAAATATGCAGAAAAAATGGTATGCAAAGCACTTGAAGTAAGAATACATAAATTTGATAAGTCCAAAGAAGAACAAATAGGCTAGTGTGGTTGGAGTGAACTGAACCAAAGTACACAGATAGGAGATGTCCTTAGAAAGCAAGCCAGAGTGACATCATACAACACTGCTTGGGTTTTGAACATAAGAATGATGCAATATCATTTGTTTTTATGTGTGAGAACTTGATAACTACATAGAGATAACAACAGTCCATATGGAATGGACATGATGAAGAAAGGTATGTGAAGTCCAACTATAAGCACCAAAGTGAGCCCTGCATCTGGATTTAAGGCTAAGACATAGTGATGCTCCATGAACTCAGCCTTAGGATGGAGGGAGGTTTGGAATTTAGTAGGTGTTTCAATCCACTTCAGACATTTATAGGTCTACTGGTGGTGAAAAAGGCAAAGCTATCTGTAGCTCTGTGTTTTTAATCCTCTGGATGTAAATTCTTTTTTGTGTATTACAATAACTTCTCCTCTGTACCTGATAGTTACTCAAATGATTCTTAGTCTGAATCTTCTGGGACTCTGGTAGTTGGAAATAAAAGGGAAAATTGTTCTTCTCATACCAAAATACTGTCTTTGGGATGTAGGTACATGCATGGTCCACCTGATAACTTTGTTACTGCTCCAAACTTTCAATTAGGTTTTGCACCAGTCTATGATTGGAATCACCACTGTAACATGAGCTGCCTAGGTAAAGATTAATGAGCTGCCCAGAGAGTTGATCCTCAGGGATCTCTTTAATCTTATTTTCCTGACTCAATCTATACAAACCTTTCCCACAATGCAATTAACATCATTAAATAACACATACAAGGAAAAATAAAGGGGCGCACACTGGACATGCAGATTTTCAACAAAAAGCAGCATGGGTATCAAGTGTTTTGGCTCCTTTCCCAGCTCAGTAATGATTAGTGAAGTCGTGTGTCGAAAATATTTGCAGGAAGCAAAATTTCTGAAGCTGTTGCTAAATCAAAAATGAATGCAAACAATGTGTGGTTTGCAAAGCTTTAATTAGTTCAACCAGAAGGAGGACTATTTGCATTGATAGGGTAGGACTTCTGGATGAATACTTATAAATTTTGATAGACCCATGCTGTATATCATTAAATGAATTTGGTCACTCTGTAAAATTTAGAAAAATGGAGGCCTAAAAGTTAGAATTTCAGCAATCATTTAATTCTGCAATCATTGAGTACTTTCTTTGTACAAAACTCTCTTCTGCTTAATACATAGACTATATGCTGATTTTGTATAACATGGTATTTCTTATTAGTTTATCACCATAATCTCAGAGGTGACATAGTCCTGAGTTGATGTTGCTAACGTTCAAGTGATTCTTTTATGATATACATAATTTGACACAATCTCTAAAAAATTCCTCATTCTTATCAGCTCTTGCCATTAGAAGAAGGACTCAAGAGTACTTTTGGAAGATCATCTCTAAAGCAAGACACAAAGGAGAATACATACGAGTGACATAGAAGAAGGTTTTGATTAATGAAAACAAATATTAAAAATATAGAATGTTCTGAAAATGTAATTTCAAAATTAATTTGAAGTTTAATACAATTATAAACAAAATTATAATGGGATTTTAAAATTAAACTTGAGCTCCTCAGTGACTCCTTTGGTTAAGCAACCGATTCTTGATTTTGGTTCAGGTCATGATCTCACGGTTTCTGAGTTTGAGCCCCACATTGGGCTCTGCACTGATGGTGTAGAACCTACTTGGGATTCTCTTTCTCTCTCTCTCTCTGCCTCTCTGATGCATTCTCTCTCTCAAAATAAGTAAAATAAAAGAATAAATGAACAAGAAGAGTCTCCCAAAATGTTGAGAAAAAAATGATCAATGGGGTCACACCTTTCCAAGGATTACATATATTAAACACATTATGAGTATTAGATGCAATCAGCAAGTCTTGAAACAAAATAGATAGCAAGAAAAGTAATCTTGAAATTGCAATAAGTTTAAATAAAAAAATGTATCACAAATCAGTGAGAACAGTTAAAGAGTATTAAATTACTACAATAATATAATCAAGTCTTTAATCTCGTAGCTTAACAAAATAAATTTCAGATGCATTGAGTTAAATATACAAAAATAGACTCCTTAAAAAATTTTAAAATATATCTGAATATATGTCTGCTGCCAGATTGGAAAATACATTATAGCTGCAATTGCCATGGAGTAAATTATATACTAATCAATTTGTAAACTCAATGCAGTTCAATTCATTGTTCAGAAGTTTTTTGATAACTTGATTAAATAATCCAAAAGATATATGAAAAAATAAAGGTATTTGAAGATCTTCAATTTTAAAAACGAAGAACTAAGGGCTGGGGAAAGATGCTTGACCTTCTAGACTTTAGAAAGCAAGACTAGGAGCCCCTGGGTGGCTCAGTCAGTTAAATGTCCGACTTTGGCTCAGGTCATGATCTCATGGTTCATGGGTTCAAGCCCCATGTCGGGCTCTGTGCTGACAGCCTTCTCAGAACCTGGAGCCTGTTTTGGATTCTGTGTTGCCCTCTTTCTCTGACCCTCTCCTCTCTTTCTCTCTCAGAAATAATTTTTTTAAAAAAGTAAGCAAGACTAATTAAAAGTGTCCTATTAACACATGTGTTGACAAATAGACCAGCTTAATAAAATAGAAAAGCCAGAAAGGATATAATAGTGTCACAAATAAGCATGGAATAAAATTGAATATATAGCTGATGGTATCAAGAAAATTACCTAATGAAAAGAAAAGGTAAAATTGAGCTTCTATAGTGTTCAATATGTATAGAAATAGACTTTAAATTTGTATTAAATATAAAAGTAATAGTATTAGGAAAACCAAATATGGAAATAATATCTTTGTGACTTTTGGATTGGAGAACATTTTTTAAAGGCCCCAAAGCATGAAATATAATGGGGAAACATGCATGGATTTTACTGAAGCAAAATTAAAGTTGTTTGTTCCATGAACACTGTTAAACACAGCATGAACAAAGATGTGACACATGAGATAAATATTCGTAATGTTAAGGAAACAAGAAAGAATCAGCATCTAGAATATATAGGAGCTTTTGTAAACCAACAAGAAAATTAGGAAGTTCAAAGGGCAAACTGAACTAAAGCTACAAATAGAGAATTCAATAATAGACCCCCTTCAACTAATAGGAAAGAAAAATATTTAACTGCATTCACTAGTAGGTAGAGATATAAAAATCAAATAATAATGAAATACTGCTTGATAACCAGTACTATGGCAAAAACCAGGATATTGCATGATATGAAATGTCAGTGAGGATGTAGGGGGAAACAGAGAGGACTTACACTATATTGGTAAAATTATAACTGAGCAGCAATTTTCAAAAGCATTCTGGAAGTACAAAGTGAAACTATGTATTTATAGACTCCATGTCCTTGGGTGATATCCTCAATAATTATATAATCCAATCCTGGTTAATATAGCCTAGAGAAATCCTGCATAGATTTGTGAGATGTAAAATTATGCTTATTGCAATGTTTTGTTTATTATAGTAGCAAGATGTTGGAAAAAATCTATCGATCAACCCCTAGGAATATAGAAAACAAAAGGGTAGCTGCCCGAATGGGGTTCCCTCCAGAAGCTGACCTTCAAATAAAAGCTGAGGAAACCAAAGAGCCTTTTGAAGCGGAGAAGTAAAATAGGAAAAGGAAAGCAGCCAATACGCTACTACAAGTCAGCTACCACAGTGGGCATTTAAATTTAATCTCACAGATAGGCTCTGGAGAATTGTGGAAAACACCTATCTGAGAATAATCTCAGCCAAGGATGAGGGAGCAAAGGTATTTATCCACCCACACCCAAATAACAATTGTTAAGCAGTGCCCAATGGATGTTAATTTCCAGGCGCTCTGGCCTGTAATGCACTTCAGCAAAGTGAATTGCTGTAGCCCGAGGGCAAAACACCACAAACGCTGCAAGTATTTGCCATCTGAAATTTGTCTGGTAAACACAAAAATGCTAAGAAAGTCTGAGGGGATAGGCAGAACACCAACAAGCATCTGCTACAGTGATTGTGGTAAGAGAATACTATACTGCAGTTATCAATATTTGCACATAAACTCATGGAGAGATTTCAAAATCAAGGTTGAATGAAAATTAAGAAAAATGATGAAGTTTTATAAAAACACATATAAAAATACTGTATGTTTTCTAATTACACATACACCAAGTACATACTAAGGAAGAAAAAAGGGATAACATGTAGATTAATAATGATAACCATAAATAGCAGGGCATAATTAATATATTTCTGGGATTCTGAAAAAACAAGGTTTGTTTTATGTCAAAGAAAATCAAACTATAAATAACCAAGCAGGAAAACACCAGATGTATAACAGGGATTTTATAAATATTTTTATGTTTATTTATTTATTTTCAGAGAGACAGAGATAGTGCACGTGAGGGGGGCAGAGAGAAAGAGAGAGACAGACAGACAGACAGAGAATCCCAAGCAAGTGCTGCACTGTCAGCTTGGAGCCAGGTGTGGGGCTCAAACTCACAAAACCATGAGATCGTGATCTGAGCAGAAAACAAGAGTTGAACACTTAACTGGCTGAGCCTCCCAGGCACCCCTAAGGATTTAATATAAGCTATTGAAAGCATAATGAGGTGCACCTGGGTGGCTCAGTCAGTTAAGTCCGACTTCAGCTCAGGTCATGATCTCATAGTTCTTGGGTTCAAGCCCCACATCGAGCTCTGTGCTCACAGCTAGCTAGCTCAGAGCCTGAAGCCAGATTCAGATTCTGTATCTCCCTCTCTCTCTGACTCTCCCTTGCTCATGCTGTCACTCTTTCAGAAATAAATAAAACATTTTAAGAAAAGCAAAATGAATCATAAAAAAAAGAAAACTCCAAGAGAAAAATGAGTCAAAGACATGAATAAATAATTTGTAACACATAAAACCATGAATAGACTTACAAAAGATAGTAAGCATAAAAACAGTACAGCTTATTAGTAGTTAAAGAAAAACAAACTCTTCATAAGCAATAAGATTCTTTTCTTTTGGCTTCTCAAATTAGCAAATACTCAAGTCAATACTTCTTTCCCAGGATATGACCACAGAAATCCTTCCAGACATGTATAATTTGAAACAACCTTTCTAGAAAACAGACCATAATTATCAAGAACCTTAAAAATGCACTGACCATTTAACTCAGTAATTTTATTTCTAGGAATTTAATACAAAGATAAAATCAAGATAAAAAACACAATTTTGTAAAATATGTTCATCACAATTAATTTGAGTAGAAATACAGGAAGATAAGAAATTAATTGAACATCAAACCATAAAGAGATGGTGAAATAAATTGTGTTGTATGTAACTGTTGCCAGTTCTGCAGAATCTATGATATAGGAGCCGAGTTGATCAAAAACACTCTTCTGTCTTACCTTGGTCTGCTCTCTTCTATGCAACCAATTTTGGCAATTGTTTGTTAAACAGCTCTTATTAATTTTCTACTAAAACCGGTTCAGCCTTAGTTGTGGTGATAAATAAATGTTCCCTCTCTTCAAGAAATGTACATTGCTCTGTCTGTGAGAGAAGGAAGGTGCATATCAATGTAACAAATATGTCAACATGATTATTCATATAATGATTGGTTGGTGAAGGGGAATGTGATTTTTGTGGGGACCAAGTTAGGCAATTTATCAGAATGTAATGGGAAGTACTTTAGAAGTATTTTAATGTTATATAGATAAAAATTATATTAGAGAGAATGATAGTAAGTTGGAAATAGGTATAATATTCAAGGAAAGTGGAGGAATAGAATGTGTACATATTTTCTATCTAGGGAATTTCTTAAGGAGGTCTCCATGGATCTTTGAGTCTGAAGTATTGCTATAGTCAGCTCTGAAGTCCCATCTTCAATAGACATCGAATCCTAGGACAGTAATCCATTCTGCTAATAAGAATTTGGTTTAAGAATGAAAAGTGAAGATTAAGTCAATGATAAGCAACAAACAAACAAACAAACAAAAAAACCTTTAGTGGATAGTTTACTTTAGTAGAAGAGTAGGAGAGTGATTTTGTTTAGCCTCTGGATATAGTTTTTATCTGAATGTGGTATGTGGAACTGCTTCAGCCATGAATCCAAGGGTGAAACCAACACCGTTATTGACACGGTAGAGAAATGGAAAAAATCTGAGAATTCAATTTATTGCTAAGCAAAAAAATCAATCAACCTTGATGTCAACCAACTCCCAGTAATGTCATCTAGCAAATGTCTTTCCTATTTTAGTCACAGGTTGCAGCTAAAAGCATCCTTATTGATATCACTGCCAAGGCCAGCTGGTTTTTGCATCTGTCCACAGAGCTACTTTGCACAGATTTTCTCTAACTACAAATCGGATATCCATCAGCCATAT
Organism: Proteles cristata cristata; assembly: GCA_017311185.1. Classification (NCBI taxonomy): domain Eukaryota; kingdom Metazoa; phylum Chordata; class Mammalia; order Carnivora; family Hyaenidae; genus Proteles; species Proteles cristata. Next base: position 733,678 of record JAESUZ010004636.1, read on the forward strand.
CTGGTGTCAGACTTAGCCAATGTTCACTGGTTTAATTCTGCAGGTTGGTAAGTGGCAAGTGTGGCCTATGTTTTTGAGAAACCACTTGAGATGTTCCTGAATATCTGCTAGCAGACTCAGTTTTGTTCATTGCATTCTTTCACTGGTGGATTTTAAATTGATACATCAACTAAGAAGTTCTTCCAAGATAAATTAGAGAAAGGATATATATGGACATAACAATAACACATTTATAGTGGTGTTTTAAAGAGCATTTTAGAGCAATGGGAAATATGACCTCTTTTTTTAATATAGCATATGAGTTTGCTATATGTACACTTTTAGACCCAATTACATCATTATGCTTTTTAAATCCAATGCAAGTTCAGTACTTCCCTTTCCTGTTTAGATCCACACTTCATAACTAACAGCCATAGCAATGCCAGCCACTTGGGACAGCTGAGCAGAATCATACCCAAAAGAGAAAAAAAGAAAACAAAATATTCCCAGCAAGAAATAAAATGTATGACAAGAAAAAGAATCTGTGTTTTACACAAAAATGAAATTCTTTTTGAAAGTGATCATATATATTCTTTAACCTTAGGTAAAGGTATAAATCCAGAGGTAATAAAAAAGGAATAGGATAAAAGATTTTCAGTAAGTAACACATGAGTGATAGCCATACCTTATATGCCCTTTTAAGTATGATATATTGCAAGTCATCTTAGTTTGCACTTCACTGGTCAAACCACAAGCAAACTCATTTCCATTGGTCAGGTGCAGTGCACCAGTGTGTATATATACTGCTCTGCTCCAGCCCAGGCAGCCATGAAGGTGTCTGGTTGGCAGAACTATGATCAAGTTATTTTTGGCATGTGCATCAGTTTGAACTGAAAGCTCTGATTTGGATACTTAAGTTTGGATTGCTCATATCTTGTGTTTGTGATTCACAATTATCCACTGGAAACAGAGAAATATGACATTCCACAGACTCCTTATAATAAGTCAAATTCCATGAATTAAGTAGAAACTTTTTTTTTCCCAAACGGACTTCTCCATACTTAAAGCTAGAAGGCCAGCCAGCACTTAGAGAGATTGGTTAGCTTTTCTTTCCTCTTACATTTATAAAAGTCATACCCAGTGTACAGCCTCCTCATAATATACATTACCTTTAGAAAGAGATTCAGCAGCTAATAAAGCCCAAAACCAGCAGGAGAAGGGAAACAATAAAGATTAGAGCAGAAATCAATGATATCAAGAAAAAAAAAACAGTAGAACGGATTGATGAAACTGGAGCTGGTTCTTTTAAAGAATTAACAAAATTGATAAACCCCTAGCCAGATTGATCAAAAAGCAAAAGGAAATGACCCAAATAAATAAAAGATGATGATCACAACCAATACCACAGAAATACAAACAGTAATATGAGACTATTATGAGCAATTATTTGCCAACAAATTGGGCATCTGGAAGAAATAGACACATTCCTAGAAACATATAAACTACGAAAACTGAAACAGGCTGAAATAGAAAATTTGAACAAACACATAACCAGTAAATAACTTGAATCAGTAATCAAAATATCCCAGCAAACGAGTCCAGGGCTGGATGGCTTTCCATGGGAATTCTGCCAAACATTTCAAGAAGAGTCAACACCTGTTCTTCTCAAACTGTTCCAAAAAATAGAAATGGAAGGAAAGCTTCTGAACTAATTCTACAAGGCCAGCCTTACCTTGATTCTAAAACTAGACAAAGATCCCACTAAAAAAGAGAACTACAGACCAATTTCACTGATGATCATGGATGTGTACACATTTGTAACAAGATACAAGCAAACCAAATCCAACAATACATTAAAAGAATTATTCACCATGATCAAGTGAGATTTATTCCTGGGGTACAGGGCTGGTTCAATATTCACAAATCAATCAATGTGATATATAACATTAATAAAAGAAAGGATAAGAACCACATCATTCTCTCAATAGTTGTAGAAAAAGCATTTGACATGGGGCGCCTGGGTGGCTTAGTCGGTTAAGCGTCCGACTTTCGCTTAGGTCATGATCTCACGGTTCGTGGGTTCGAGCCTCCCGTCGGGCTTTGTGCTGACTGCCAGCTCAGAGCCTGGAGCCTGTTTCAGTCTGTGACTCCCTCTCTCTCTGACCCTCCCCGGCTCACGCTGTCTCTCTCTCACTCTAGAAATAAATAAAAACCTTAAAAAAAAAAAGAAAAAAGAAAAAGCATTTGACAAAATGCAGCATCCTTCCATGATAAAAACCCTCAAGAAAGTAGAGATAAAAGGAACATACCTCAAGAACATAAAAGCTGTATTCAAAAGACCCCCAGGTAATATCATCCTCAATGGGGAAGAACTGGGAGCTTTCCCCCTAAGGTCGGGAACACGACAGGGATGTCCACTCTCACCACCTAACGTCCACTCAATATGGTATTGAAAGTTCTAGCCTCAGCAAAATGACACCATGCAAAAAGAAAGAAAGTCATCCAAATTGGCAAGGAGGAAGTCAAACTTTCACTCTCTGCAGACATGATACTCTAAGTAGTAAACCTGAAAGATGTCACCAAAATCTGCTAGAACTAATGTGTGTATTCAGCAAAGTTGCAGTATATAAAATCAATCTACAAAAATCAGTTGCATTTCTATATACCAATAGTGAAGCAGCATAAAGAGAAATTAAGGAATCAATTCCACTTACAACTGCACCAAAAAAACATAAAATACCTAAGAATAAACCTAACCAAAAAAGTAAAAGATCTATACATGGAAAACTATAGAAAACTTATGAAAGAAATTGAAGAAGACACAAAGAAATGGAAAACATTCCATGCTCATGGATTGGAAGAAAAAATAGTATTGAAATGACAATCCTACCCAAAGCAATCTACACATTCAAGGCAATCCCGATCAATATAATACCAGCATTCAACACAGACTTAGAACAAACAATTCTAAAACTTGTAGGGAACCTGAAAAGATCCTGAATAGCCAAAGCAATGTTGAAAAAGAAAACCAAAGCTGGAGGAATCACAATTCTGGACTTCAAGCTGTATTACAAAGCTATAATCATTAAGACCGTATGGTACTGGCATAAAAGCAGACACATAGATCAATGAAACAGAGTAAAGAACCTAGGAATGGATCTGGAAATGTATGGCCAACTAATTTTTGACAAAGCAGGAAAGAATATCCAAAATAAAAAAGACAGTCTCTTCAGCAAATGGTGCTGGGAAAACTGGACAGTAGCATGCAGAAGCATGAACCTGTACCACATTCTTACACCATACACAAAAATAAACTCAAAATGGATGAAAGACCTAAATGGAAGACAGGAAGCCATCAAAATCCCAGAGGAGAAAACAGGCAACTACCTCTTTGATCTCAGCCAGAGCAACTTCTTGCTTGACATGTCTCCAGAGATAAGGGAAACAAAAGCAAAAATAAACTATTGGGACTTCATCAAGATAAAAAGCTTCTGCACGGTGAAAGAAACAATCAACAAAACTAAAAGGCACAGATGGAATTGGAGAAGATATTTGAAATGACATATCAGATAAAGAATTAGTATACAACACTTATAAAGAGCTAATCAAACCGAACACCCCAAAACCAAATAATCCAGCAAATAAATGGGCAAAAGACATGAATAGACCCTTTTCCAAAGATGACACTCAGATGGCTAACAGAAAAGATGGTCAACATCACTCATCATCAGGGAAATACAAATCAAAACCACAATGAGATACCACTTCACACCTGTCAAAGAGGCTAAAATAACAACTTGGTCAACAACAGATGTTGGCAAGAAGGCAGAATAGGGGAACATTTTTGAACTGCTTGCTGGTGGGAATACAAACTGGTGCAGTCACTCTGGGAAACAGTATGGAAGTTCCTCAAAAAATTAAAAATAGAACTACTCTACAGCCCACCAATAGCACTGCTATGTATTTACCAAAGGATACAAAAATGCTGATTCAAAGGGAATATATGCACCCCAATGTCAACAATAGCCAAAGTATGGAAAGAGTCCAAATGTCCATTGACTGACCAAAATAAAACGAGGAGTTCCATTTATAATAGTATCCATAAGAATAAAATACCTAACTTAATTTAACCAAAGAAGTGAACAAATTATACACTGAAAATTATAAAAAGTTGCTGAAAGTCATAGTTAAAGAAGAACTAATTAAATGGAAAGACGCCCTATGTTCATGGATTGGAAGACATATATTGTTACGATACTCCCCAAAGTGATCTACAGAGTTAAAGCAATCTTTTTCAAAATTCTAATGACCTTTTTTGTTGAAATAGAAAAGTCAATTCTAAAACTCAAATTGAATTGCAAGGGGCCCCAAATAGCTAAAACTACATTTAAAAAGAAAAATTCAGTTGGAGGACTCACACTTCTTGGTTTCAAAACGTAAGTACAAAGCTATAGCAATTAAAAATAGTGTCATTCCAGCATTAGGATAGACATATAGATGACTGGAATGGAATTGAAAGCCCAGAAATAAACCCAAAGTCTATGGCCAATTGATTTCTGGCAAGGGTGCCAAGACTATTTCGTGGAGAAAGAATATCTTAAATGAATGTTTACTGGGACCACTAGATAACTACATGAAGAGAATCTGGTTAAACCTGTACCTCACTCCACACAAAATAATCAATTCAAAATGGATCAACAACCTAAATATAAGAGCTAAACCATAAAACTCCTAAAATAAAACACGGGGTAAGTCTTCATGACCTATGATTTGACACTGGATTCTTAGATTTGACACCAAAAGCACAAAGAATGAAAGATAAATTGAATTTCATAAACATTTTTAAAATTTTCACACTAAAGAAGAGAATCAAGAAAGTGAAAATACAACCTACAGAATGGGAGGAAATATTTGCTAATTGTATATTTGATAGAAGTTTAGTATCTAGAATATATAAAGAACTCTTACAACTCAACAACAAAAAGACAATTCAGTTAAAAAACTGAGCACAGGACTTAAATTGACATTCCTCCAAGGAAGATATACAAATGACCAGCAAACATAAAGATGCTAAACAGAATTAGTCATCAAGGAAATGTAAGTCAAAACCACAAGATACCACCCCATACACATTAGGATGACTATAATAAAATAAATTAACAAATAGATATTCAGAAGGTAGAAAATGGAATATTATTAAGCTTTAAGAAAGAAGAAATCTTGCCCTTTGCAAAAGCATAAATAGGCCTGGAAGACAATATACTAAGTATAAAAAAGCCAGGCATAGAAGGAAAACAAACAAACCCTGCAATATCACTTATGTGTGGAATCAAATAAAATTGAATACATAGAAGCAGCGAGTAGATAGGTGGTTGCCAGGGTTAGGAAGGAGAGGTTGGGGAAAAGGCGAGATGTTGCTCAAAGTGTATAAAATCGCAATTATGTAGGATAAATAAATCTAGAAATCTAATGTACATCATGAGGGCTACAGTTAATGATTCTGTATTGAATATCGGAAACTTGTTAAGAAAGTAGATTTTAGTTACACTCATTACACAAAAAGTGGTAACTATGTGAGGAGAAGATATGTTAATTAAGTTGACTACAGTAATCATTTGATTATGTATAATATATGTATATGAAATCATCATCTTAAGTACCTTAAGTATCCACCATTTTTTATTTAAAACATAAATAAATGCTTGTGATTAATAAAATAAAAAGAATAATAAGAAAGAAAAGCTAGGAACATGGAACACATAGGCCAAATTGAACTTCCACATCCTGTGCGACACTTCAACTTAGATGTTGACATATGCCATGCCGTGAAGCTGCCCTGACATAAATGGGTAAGAAAGGGGGCTTTGTCACAAGGGCTCCTTTCCCAGCACCATTCAGATGGTTCTGTATGTTTAAATTAACAGCTAACTGGGAGCAATTCAGTTTTTCCGAAAGGTGGGGGAGGAAGTTGTGAGAACTTCACATAGGGGCTCACGTGTATTCCGAGTCCAGCACAGAGCAAGGGCTGCAAAAAGTGAAACTTAAAAAGACCATATGGGAAAAGGAGGTTGCATGTCCATTAGATATCAGACTAGCTGCCAGCTTCCTCTTCCATGGCCCTGGGTGGGGTGTGACCCTGAATTAGGCAGAAGGGATTAGCGCCCAAGGAATTCTGCTCCAGGAACATCAGAGAGGCTTCTCCCAGTCCAAACAGTTCCCAACTCAGTTCACACTCAGGTCATGGATTCTTCTGAACGAAATAAATTTTCTAGGAGATTTCTTTGAACGAAACCTCTTAAAAATGCAATGGTCTTTAATGCAAGGGCATTTTGCTACACATCCTCGTGCTTGTGCATGTTGACTCTGAAGTCACACTGCCTGGCTCACAGCTGTGTGGGTTAGAGACTTTGGGCAAGTTGCTTAAACTGTCTCTATCTCCGTCCTTCATCTGTAAAATGCAGAAAACACAATGGGGATCATTCCGGACTGGATGAGGATTAGAAGTGGAATACCCTTAAAGCACCTTCTCAATAGTCTTTGTATTGTCTCTCACACTATTTCGTGTCACTGAATTTATTCTTCAAGGAAGGGAAAGGAAAAAGGAGAGTAAGCTTGTTTCATGATGTTGCCTAAGGCCAGTCTGAAAAGAGTCCTTTTTTTCCATGAAAGATAATAATAAAGACAACAATTATGACAGTTATCTTAAAATTCTTATTGCTGTAGTATGTATTTAAGCAAAATGGAAAACGTTCTGTCACATAATTTATCATAAGCCTGGTGACAAGTGTCTCAGAGCATCTTTATCAAATAAACACGAATACATAATAAATCCTTTAAGGCATCAGTTAAAGATCTTTATATTACAACTCCTGCATTTCTAAATTTCTTTATATTTGTGGTCTTTCAGCATATTTGCACCATCGGTTGACCATTTCATTAAAATGATCTCACAGGTGTTTTAGGCTTTGCGTGGACCAGAGAACTCACAGGGAAGGAAGGGGTCTTCGCTTCTGGAGCTGCCGTCCACTGTGCTGCCTTTGCCATGTGGCTCTAGAACAGATGTCTGGGAGAGTGTTTCAATATCTCAATCTAGTGGTTCTTCTTCCAACTGAAACTATTCCCAGACTTATGGCCTTCGCTGGCCGGATGTCATCTCTTCTTGATAGATCAGCTGCAGTTGCAAAGATGTCAGGAGCTATTGCGTCCCGGAGTGGCATGACATTTTGTGGTTCACTATAACTAAATAGAATTCTTGGCTGCTGAGACCACAAACTCAGTTATTGACTTGACCAATCCTGGCTTGACACAGAAAATAGCAATGTACACTAAATTTACGCTAAAAAGTCCAATGGCTGAGGATTTAGTAGATCTGAGTTGATTCCCAAGCACTTGAGTGACTTTGTGAAACAATTCAGAGAGAGTTATTATGAATATAATAAAAATAAACTTTAGTCATAATATTCCTTGTAATTATAGAGATATACAAGAAAATATGTATCTAAGATATGTATAATATGTATGAATGTATATTATTAAAATGACACTGAATTAATTAATCATAACAGAAATTGTCTTTTCAGGTCAATTCTTTCTTCTTCCTTTACAATTCTACACCTATTCCATTAATTAATACAGTTTTTGATATTTCTAGACAAATTTATTACAATTTTACATTTGTACCTTGGTCAAAATTAAGTTTTATTACTTAGTTATATTCATTCATTCATTCATTCATTCATTCATTCATTCTCTAAACAAATATTCAAAAAACAACAACTTGATATGGCTTCTATATACCAGTCCTAAATTTAGCATTAGAATTCTAGAAATCAAGATCTAGATGCTCCCATCCTTAAAGAATGATGGACTAATAAGAGAAGTAAAAGGGTCCATTTCTTAAATAAATCCCTTTTAAAAGACAATGTATTACAACTGAGAATGTTCAGATAAATTTGTCTCTGAAACTAAAACTGATTCCATAAATAGTCCCAGGGAGCAATTCTAGTTAGGAATATTCAAACATTATACCTTCCCAGGATAACAGTTTTGAGCTTAGTAAATAAAGTCTGGACTTTTTCTCAAAACAAGTACTACTTCTTTACAGCTGTACTTTACTTTTATACATGTATTATTTCTCTCAAGAAGCCTGCATAACTTTAAAGCCTAGGTGATCTTTGCACAGCTTCCAAGATAAAGAACAGTGAGCCATATTTTCTCCATTTATGTGGTAGCATATTTAAGGGATTTACCCCAAAGGATAAACAAGTCACAGATGAAACCAAAAATACAACCTAAATATCGACCTGCAAAATATTCCAGTTCTTATACCAGAGTTCCAGGCACTTGCACATGAAATTACACCTGAAATCTTCAGGGATTCGGAGACTATGAGTTAGCAGTTATTCCAGTTATAAAGATATCTGACTAGCTGGATAAACCCGATCCTCATGGATTTGTTATATGATGTCATAGATAATCTTGTATGAGCTATATTGTTTTAAAAAATGGAAACTAAGACTAATATTTATTGAAAATTAACATTTCTTAAGATATGTAGTTAAGGACAAGCAAGAGTGGGTTAGAGTAACTGTGAATCTGTGAGAAATAATTCAAATTATACATTCCAAATAAGATATGTAACCACTTAGGATATCCACTCAACAGGAGCTTCTCATGTTTGTATGTACCTGTGAGTGCTGAGGCACAGGAAATGAGAAGGTGGGTTTCATTAAAATACAGATTCTTAGTCTATAGTTGATCTAGTGTCTGCACTCTCAATTCACTCTTCTGTACTCTGTATTTCCCAGCCTGGTCTGTTAGGCTTTGCCAGTAGAACACGACATGTAGACTACAAGGATGAAAGAAAAAGAACTCCTTTTCTGCTTCCTTTGGGCTTCTTGCCTCCTTTGTGCTCCCATGAAGGTCAATTTAACAATACCATTTCACACTGACAGCAGTACTTCCTTCCTGTAGCAGCTGCTGAACCCAGTTTAGATTTTCTAACATTTGTTAAGTCAGCCTCACTTCACCACAGGAAGCCAGCACAGCAATAGTCAGTGTTCTCACTCAGAGATGTGATTTGCAGGTTCAAGGAGCCCCTTGTCCCAGCTAAGATGTCAATACCAGCTGCCCAGTTGCCTCTCCTCAGGACTATGGGTCCAATGTGCCCCCTCCTTCTTGTTCAGGGTCACCAGCATCAGCTAACAGCGGCCCATTTTAATTGGTCTGGATTTCAGCTCCATGGAACCTCTCCACGATCCCAATATTTAATAATTCCAACCAGCCCTGGGAGCCAGAGATGCCTCCATAATACCTTTCTCTTTTCTTTTTGTTTTTTAAAGTTATTGATACAAAACTTCAATTCTAGTTATTTATTAATATTACATTCTATCTGTTTAACTAAAAGGTGTGTCTTCTGTCTGCTTACTGTACCTTGACTGATATAGTAGGTCTGGGATTAGCCTTGATATTCTGCCATGATTAACAAGCTCTCAGGTGATGCTAATATTTCTGGTACAGATGTCATACTTTGGCAAAGCAATATGGCTGGGAGATTTATGAGAATTCTTAGTATGGTATTTATATGTAAGGCAAATGGTAAAAGTAAACGCTGAACATTTATAAGTGCGAAGATTGGCGATATTTGTAAATATTAATGAATGCCTTAAAAGTGCAGTATCTGCTCCCAGTGAAAACATCATGGGGGATTAGAAAAATATGGGCACATTGAGAAACATCTTCAGATCTTGAAAGAAAAGGCATCCAGATAAACTCAGAATAGAAGTCACTCTCTGACATGACACTTACTTCATACAGGTTGGAATGTATTTATAAGTGAAGCAGTGTTTTAGAAAGAGACTTAATTTGAAACATGGAAAAAAGAAACCACTGACTACCTAAGTCTTGAGCTGCTCAACCTAACATAATGATTTGAAGCATCATCAGCATTTAAGTTTATACACCAATAATGTGTTTGGAATAACCTTTCACAACCAAATACTTGAATATTTAATTATTAAATAGGATTCCAAAATATACACATTATATTGATAAATAACTGCTCAGTTGATAGGGATAGGATTTCAGACATGTCTGAAATCTGGTTCTAAGAGGGATCATCAGAGTTCAGAAATGCATACTATTAGCTTCTGATTCAACACAGCAAACTGAACAAATCCAGGGATGTGCTAGGAATGCCTTGTATTAGTTATAAAAGCCTTAAGTTAGTAGGAAGCATGAGTATGAGTGATTCTGTGGCAAAATGCATTCCTTTGGTAGGTTTACTGTTGCAACCTGGTGCACCAGTCCATTAGGGTTGCAGAGAGTCAGGATTGCTAAGTCATCTCAGAACACCCAAGAATGGCCACAGAGGTATAAAGAGACCCACTACTATGATAAAAGGAATAGGCTTATTTTCCCAAAAGAACTCAATAGGATTATTACCATGATGAGGTGGATAGAGCATGAGGATCTACTTTCTATATAAATAATGCTTCCTTTAAAAAGTTACATAGTTATATCCTTAGTATACATTAAAAGAACTAATATGGGGTGCTTGGATGGCTTAGTCAGTTGAGCATCTGATTTTGGCTCAGGTCATGATCTCAGGGTTTATTAGGTCAAGGCCCACATAGCTTGCTGCTCTCAGCATGGAGCCCGCTTCGCTTCAGATCTTGTGTCCCCTTTTCTCTTTGCCCCTCCCCCAATGGTTCTCTCTCTTTCTCTCAAAAGACAAATTAAAAAAACTTTAAAATAACACAATGTCTGAGGGTTCTTTTCTCTATGGTTATTGAAAGATGCCATAAGTTACAGCTTATCTTTTGATTATAGACATTTTAGTATGTATGAAGTGGTATCTCATTATGGTTTTGATTTACATTTCCCTAATGATTTTGTGCATCTTTTCACGTACTTATTAGTCAGTCATATATACTTTGTGGTGAAATGCTGATTAAAATATTTTGCTTATTTAAAAAAAATAACACAAAGTAAAGTAAAAGAAAAAAAGAACTAATATAACTTGTGACTTTTCTCATCTTTCCTTCAGTCGGCCACATTTGCAGCAACTATCAGTATTCAAGAATTAGGCATTTTTAGAAATTAGACATTCCCTCAGTAGAAACCTGCAAAAGAATCACGATGAAGAAAGGCAATTTAAATACTTTCCTGGAGAGCGAGGTGAGTCACTTGGAATTTGTATACCTTAGAAGGGATCAGAAGTCACTGAACATACTTTGCCTGTCTGTGAGGACATTGTTCATCCTGTCTACGAGGCCACTGAGCCTGGTACCTGGGAAAAAGCAAAATTCCAATAATAAATTTGAAAAGTAATTAAATATGTATTTAATGAATTGTGAGTCATCCTAGTTCAAGAAATTAGTGTTTTGTAAGGTTACTAGATATGACAATAAAAAATAATATCTCTTGTGAAAGAATACAGAAAGACTGGAAATGAAAAAACATAATCTTGGAAAAATAATTTCTGCAAGTTAGAAGAGGAAAGCATTGTACATTGGACATTTTGAAGGAATTGTACTTGTAATGCAGATAGCTGTCCAGTTTCCCAGAACATTTTGAAATATGGATATCCCTACTTCATAAAATGGTCCATTTCATTGTTGGTTATTTTAAATTCTTTGAAAGATTTTCCTTATAGAAGTCAAAATATGCCTCCTGGCACTCTGTTGTAGTTCTGCTTGCTGAAACAACTCATAAGCCAGCAAGTCTTTCACATGGCAGCACACCAGTACTTGAAGATCTCTATGAAGTTCTCTGAAAACTTTTTTCCTCTCACTCATTCACTGCTGGAACCCTCTATAAAAGAACATGGTTTCTCTATCTTTCTCCACCTTAGGAAACAAATTTTACTTGGCCACTATGTTTTCTAAAGTCTAATGCCTTCCCCAGACTGTTTCAAATATTGAACCTCTTAGACATATTGACTGATCTGATTGATATCTTTCCCCTGTGACGTATTTCTATAATGTTACCACACCCTTGAATTTATCTTAATTTTGACTGTCATCCAAGACGTGTATTCTGGAAGGAAGGGTAGAGGAACATTTTGTTGTCATTACACAAGCCTGGCAACTGTAAGGTGAACTGCATTTACTTTGTGGAAATTATGTTCTTATGCAGCTCCAATTTGTAATGTATATGTAGTGTTTTCACGCACTTGAGATCTTCAGCATAATTATTGAAAATAGGGAAATGGAAGACTTGATTTGAACTCAGATTCCTCTGAAATTTCAAAAGTGAGAATTTTAATAAGAAGTTTTGGGAGAAGAATTGCTAAGAAGCTTTCTATTCTTTAATCAAACTCTTAGCAGTAGAAGATGACAGGGATCTTCTGAATCATAAGTCCCCATGAACCACAACCATAAAGAGGGGGCATAAAAATGCCTCAGATGCATTGACCACAAAGCTAAAACCTTTCTCTAAAGATTTTTTTTAAGGTCATAAGAGCCCAAAGGAAAAAGCCTTTCTTAAATTATTTAAAAAACAGTAAAAGTTGCCTTTAAGACTTTGCTCATTCTAATTTGCTGTGTACTTCAAACACTCCATGATCGTCTAACATTAGGCTTTTATTTAGCAACATTTACGTCCTTCTTTTTTGAACTACATAAGATAGGAGACCAATCAAAAGTTCTTACACCTGCCAATCAGTGAGTTTCCCCAAGGTCTTTTCCATGAATTACATCAGGGGTTGTATTTTGCCTTAGGTGTAACAGTTTGATTTTGAATATATTTGAACTCAGAAGTCATGACTCTCTCCTTTGTGTAGTAAAGAAACATAAATGAATCTGTGAAACCAGTGAATATGTATTGCTTCCTCTATATCTGTTCCTTTGTGTCCAGGCATTTTTCTCATTATAGAGGTTTGGAATGCCTTAATGCATTATAATCTCATTTGTACTACTGTCACATCTTCAAGTGCTTAGCAAAAAGAGTTAAGATTCAGGCACAAAATGAGTTATACCAGAAAACAATAATATTAGTGGTTAAAATCTAGAAACCAGAAATGGGTCATTTTTCAAACTCATATGAAGCATTAATATTGCAGACAGCATTCCAAAGGTTGTCAACATAAACTGATGGTGAACCTGAAGAGGACTAAGGTCACTCACCAGACTAAACAAAGATAATTCTTCCCATTCTAAGATATTTTTGCACTGAACATAAAACCCAAAACTCAGTCATGGAAGCTTAACTATCCTCTGGGATTCTAGAAAACAGATTTTTCCCCTAGGTTAACCCCTAAAATAAAGGCATCAAACTGGTAGTCCACTGCTCAAACTTGGCTCACCTGGGTGTGTCTTTTTCACACATTCATTTGCAGTGAGATTTTAAAAATCTTACTTGGGAACATTACAACTCTAGGGTGTTTCACATATAAATATCAGAATTCTCTTCAAAAATAGAAAGATATGGCAACATAGAATACTCCTTCCACATGCAACTATCTTCTAGACCAGAGTAAGTATTAGATACTTTAGAGCAGATGAACAATTTAGTTGGCTATCCAATATTCTTTATTTGTTTATCTTACTTCCCTTTCTGTACAGGGTAGGGTAAAGGGGAAGGTAACAGAGTCAGTTCCAGACTACAATGACTATGACTAGATGACTAGAAGGAGGAAGATTTTGGTTTAGCCTTTGAGGAGACTAATTGTGGGACAGACAACTTTTATGCGCACTTGAATTAGAGGTAAAGATAACCTCCATGTCTGATTAAAGTAATACATTTCCAGTATGATTCACTTCTTTGCAAATGTTGATAATTTAACTCCAGTTCCACCTGGGAGAACAGGGTGGCATAGGAGAATATTAGAAACTTTGTCAAGCAGGAAAAGCACTCCAAATGTGGTTGGAGTCGATGGCCATAGGACAGGAACGTACAACTAATGTGAAGTGGCAGCTGAGGCTGTAATGGAGAAGGCACAGAATAGGAGTAATATAAGATAATGTAACAGGTGTATTTTAGCCAACTCAAAGACGAAGATGAGAATGAAGGAGTTGTGTGAGTTGAGTTGTTTAAGAGTTTGGCTGCAAAAAAGAAAGCATTTACTGGTGGCAATTTTGAAGACACCTGATTTGGGCTCCAGATGCCCATTTGTATGCTGAGGTATTCAGCCAGCTGAACAGCTGCACTAACAGACTGAAACTAGACCAATCTCTTGGGTAGGTGGGAGGAAAGGCAGACAGGATAGGAAATAAGCCATCTATTTCTCAATATTCACAGTTGCATTTTCAATCCAATCAATAAAAAAGTCAACATTTTTGAAACCTGTTAGAAGTTTTCTGAAATGGTAAAAGTCAATCTTAGATTCCTTTTTTCATAAGTGCAAAAAAACAAATATTTTTTTTTGTTTGAGAAATAATTTTCTTTCTGAGATTTACAAACATGAAAATTACACTATGAACATTTACATTTATGTGGTTGAATTATGGTATGTGGTCAAATTATGGTAAAGGAAACCAAAATGAAATCTAAAAATAGTAGTTACTAGAACTGGTAACACAAGTAATTAAATACTTATATATGATGAATAAGGAACATTTAACAGATTATGTTATTAATCCTTGGAATAAATCTGATGGTAAATATATGTTATCCATATTTTATAGATAAAGGAGGAAAAGTTTAGAGGGAGCATTCATACACTTAGTGAGTGGTGAAGTCAGGATTGCAATAAAAGTTGATCTGATTTTTTCTACAATAACAAACACATACAGGGAGAGTAAAGAGGGAAATCATTGATTAATCTCAAAGGTTACTTTCAATTTTCATAGCTGTGTTAATACTGTCAGTGTATTGGCATATGCTTGAATGTTGTATGGAGAAGGGGGTATATATTATTCCATGAGTAATTCTATGATTTAGTCATTTGCTAAGCCATATGTTAAATACCAAGTACAAATGTTCATTTCACAAAACATTCTAAACATCCTAATAAGTAGCCAATAGTAGTATTGTTACAATAATTTTGAAATTAGAATCTATAAGTTATGAGACTTTTTTATTTTTTCCAATTATGTTCTTAACTTTTTTTTGAGAGAGAGAGACAGAGAGCATATACAAACAGGGGAGGTGCAGAGAAAGAGATAGAATTCTAAGCAGGCTCTGTGTCTAGTGTGGAGCCTGACACAGGGCTCTATCTCACCACTGTGAGATCACAGTCTGAGCTGAAATCATGAATCTGATGCTCAACCAATGGAGCCATCCAGGTGCTCTTTTTTCCATTCTTGCCCAACTAAGTTGTGTAGGACTTCCAGCACAATTATGGATAGAAGATTGAAGCAGACACCTCTGTTTCATTTCTGATTTCAGAACTATATTTTTAATATTTCCTCATTAAGCATGATGTTTGCTATAGATTTTTATATAGCTTTAATGAGGTTACTTGTATTCACTTATATTAATATTTTGCCACAGATTTTTCATTAGAGAATGTATTACTTTTCTCAAATACTTCTACCGAATCCAATAAAATAATTATATAAAGTACAGTTTTACTCCATTAATATTATACACATTTCATCCCTAAGATGAAGTACATTGATAATGATCAATTATATATTTTATATATGGCTGCATTTAGTTGATTAAAATTTTATTTAGAATATTTACATCTACATCTGTAAGTAAGATTATCTTATAATTTTCCTTTAAAACTCTTCTTGCTGAGTTTTCCTATCAAGGCTATACAAGTCTAAAAAAAAGTTATACAAGTTTTCAGAAATTGGGGTTCTATAGAGAAACAAAACAATAGGAGATTTTATCTATCTATGTATCTATCTATATCTATCTATCTATCTATCATTTATCTATCTATCTATCTATCTATCTATCTATCTATCTATCTATCTATCATCATCTATCTATCTATCTATCATCTATCTATCTATCATCTATCTATCTATGATTTACTACTGGGAATTAACCCACATAATTATAGAGGGTAGGAAGTTCCACTATTGACCCCCTGAAGCTGGAAACCTAAGAAAGCCGGTGAGGTAGTCCAAAAGGCTCAGAGAATGAGAACCTATGAGGTAGATAGGCTTGAGAACCAGGAGCACTGAAGGCAGGAGAAGGTCAAGGTCTCAGCACAGTCAGGCAGAAAGTGATTTCGAACTTCCATGTTTTCATTATATCGAGGCCCTCAATGGACTGTCAACAAAGTTTGCAGTTTCTGCCTTTGGATTCTGGCAGAATATCAGAACTGCTGAGTAAGGAATCTCAAGAGTTTAGCAAGGTAGCTTTCATAATTTGTGAAGTAGCAAAATTACCTCTTCAAATGAAATCCACAAAAATTTCAATCCGTAAAACTGATATATGAATAGCCTTTGTTAAGGGTGGCAGCAGGGACAGCAAAGGGGGCACTGTAGTGTTCTTCCTGTTGTTCGTGCTTATTCCAGATGTGCCCTACAGGAGTTTGGGTTTTATGAAAACTACTGGTTAGATAATCATTCTGAACTGGGGAAGCTTGGGGAACAAACAAATACCTGAAAACTGGTAACCTCTCAAACGCAATTTAGTCAGCCAAATATGATTTTTCTGAAACTCCTCAATTAAATGACCTTTTAACTTTACAGTCAATGGAATGTTAAAAGGAGAAAGGGGGGATGAATTGACTTGGTTACAATCAATGAATACATTATTCATGTTGAAGGTAGGATTCACACTGTCCACATGTGTTCATTTCTTCAGGGTGAAGGTGAGGCAGCTCTTGTTCACTTTGTTTTATGAGAACTCTTGTAAACAAACCATGCCATTTACATTCTCATATCAAATGTTCACAGTATTCTCTTCCTGTGTCACGTGAAAGTGAAATCATAGTGAATTCTTGGATTGGATCAATCAAGCTTAAATGGCCAACAATGAATATGGCCAGGGAGATACCATGGATACTGATAATGAAAAATCTATTGTGTTTTGTTGAAATATTCAGTGGGAAAAGTAGGCACAGTCTTCTCACAAGCATTTTGATGACAATGGTGGTTTACTTTAGGGAAGGTAAAATTTATTTTATTATTGGGTGAACTTTCTCCTGCTTTTAGTCTCTAAAAGTTCCTGTGTGGAAAATATGCATTAAAAAATCATAACAGAAAACAAAATTACCAAAACAGCAGATTGGCTATCCACTGAGATTTCATTGTAGTTTCAGGTACTCAAAAATAAATTCTTAATTAATTTGCTTTTATTTATAAAACTATTAATATCTACCTACCTCCTCCTCCATTATCTAGGAGTGACATAGGATGCCTAATTTTCTCTCCCTCAATGATATAAACAAAAGTACATTCATAATTTTGAGAAATATGCCTACTAAGTAATTATAACTTCAGTTTAAAATTATTCCAAAAATTTGAATCACTGAATAAAAGTTTCCTTAGTATCATGTGAATCACCACTGTCCAAATAAATGTCTCAGATATGTATTCAGGAATCTCTATTTTAGGAGAGAGCTTGCATAATGCAAAACATTTATCATCTTACTTGACTCTTGTATACCAACAAAGGGGCATATTTTCTAAATATTTAAATGATCATTAAAGAGAGATTCTTATAACATTTCTGCAAGATATGCAACAACATCTTTGTCTTAGCAGTAAAGAAACAGAAGTGAAATACAAATCTAGATTAAAGACTCTGTAAGAGGCTGAAGGCTGGAATTTTCCAGGCCTCCACACGGAACTGCATCCTCATCTTCATTCAATGAAAAAAAATATATAGAATTTGAACACATTTGGTATTAATGTTGAATCAGGAATTCTTCTCTTTCTGAGGCTGATGAATCACTGGATGGAGTTTACTTTCTCTGGAAAATGCCACACTTATGCTAATTTAAAGTTAACTCACATCAGAATCTGACCTGAAAGGCATATAAGGAAGATATTAAATAGTAACTTGTTGAAATCCAGGGAAACCCTAGGTCAGGGTGGACAGTTAAGAGTGCTAAAGATTATTCCAATTTCAAAAAAAAGGGGCATTTTTATTTTTAAAGAAGTATTTTTAAGAAAAATTGAATAAAAATATTATCAATCATATTTTGAAATATGCAATTTAAAATTAACATTTTTGGAAAAAATGCTTTTGAAATTAGCATTTAAAAAATTACTGTGTGAGTTTCATTGTGAACAGGACTGACTTGGCCAATCAAAATACAATAATCTATTTTTCTCAGCAAATTGACACTTTACACTAAAACACAAAATGGAAAGTCTGAGTTGATTTTTTTTTAGTACGTGTTATGACTCCTGCTTTTAGATCCCATTCCCATGCTCAATTTGTTCTGTTAACTTTTCCCAATTCTCATCATTTTTATTTCATTCACTTGAACAGCTCTCAGATTCACACCTGTGTAGAGCATATGAGGAGATCACAAAACATATGAGCAGCAAATCTAAGTCTGTATCAGTAAAATTAGTTTTGAGATAAACAACAAGGACATTTCCAACTGAAGACAAGACACGAAGACAGGAGAGAGGATGCCTAAGAAAAGGGAGGTCTTTAGCTCCACCATAGGTATAATTAGAATTGTATTTTCCAGGGGCGCCTGGGTGGCTTGGTCGGTTAAGCTTCCGACTTTCGCTTAGGTCACGATCTCGCGTTTCGTGGGTTCGAGCCCCGCGTCGGGCTCTGGGCTGACTGCCAGCTCAGAGCCTGGAGCCTGTTTCAGTCTGTGACTCCCTCTCTCTCTGACCCTCCCCTGCTCACACTGTCTCTCTCTCTCTCTCCTAGGGAAAAAAAAAAAAAAGAATTGTATTTTCCACATAATATCACAAAAAATCTTCTAATCACTTTTCCTTGGTAGAAAAACATTTCACCCACTATGGGCATGCATAAGCTTATTTTTCTAAATATACTATTGCTATTATAACAATAGATAACATTTATTGAATTCTTGCTGTGTGCCACATACCAGATATAAACAATTGTGTAAATCAAAAAGGCAGTAAAATTAGAAATGAAAGGCAATAGAAGCAGAAAGCCTATTTTTAAAGAATGAGATTTGACCGAGTCCAGGCAGGAAACCTATCTGTAGTTACCAAAACCTACCCAAGAGAAGACAGGTGGACTATCAATGGATGCTGACTTTGATGAGTTTTATTTTAGACTCTGAAACATGGTACAAAGTATCAATACTAGTCAGAAGTTAGCAGTGTGAGAAGAAAATAAAAACTGGAATATGAGAACTCTATTATGTATTTCATTAAATCTCACTAAAAACAAACAATCACAAACAAAAACAGAGGAAGTAATATTCCCTGTTTCGCAGATGAGAGCCTTAAGTGAACTTCATAATGGCCAGAGCTAGAATTCAAACTTAGCTGAGCTTCATTACAAAACCCATGTTTGACTCTTAGAATTTTCTGCCTCTGGACACTAACCAGAGCAGAGAGACTGAATAAAGGCATTCCTAAATAATGTCTTCAGCTGAGGCCTACTGCAAATGGGCTCTGCTAAATATCCAAACTGACACTGTAGTCACACGTTACAATGGAATGCAAGAAGGTCATTTTTCTAGTTGCTATAGACCATGGCTTTGGGTCTTTGGGTGGGATTCACTCAAAAGATTATACAACTGCAGGGAGACTATTCTAAAATCAGGTGTTCTGAGTTGATACGAATTTGAACAGAAGCCAATTCATGCTAATTGTCATCAAAGTATATCTTCCTTAAATAGATAGTACATTAACTGGGAATCTAGGTAGATGTAAGTTTACCATGAAGTGATACTGTTCCAGTTACTCGGACCACAAATCTTGGAACTATCTTTGATGATTTTTTTCTCCCACACCCTTTATTCCATCTCTTAGAAAATTGTTTTGGCCATATCTTCAAAACATACCCTGAATGTAACCATTTCTCACCACGTTCACAGCTACTTCCCTATTTCAAGCCGCCATCATCTCTTACCTGAATTAGGCAATAGCCTTCCAGCTGACCCCTCTGGTTCCATTCTTGACCTTTACTTGCTGTTCTTCACACAATATCCAACTAATCCTTTTAAATCTCAGGTACTCCTTAGTTCAAAACCATTGATATTCCGTCTCCCTCAGGGTGTAAGTCAAACTCCCGATAATGGTTTATATGACCTAACAGGATCTCTACCCTTACCTTACCTCCTTTACTCTCCAGCCTCGTCTCTAATTACTTTCCTCTTTGTTCCCTCTGTTCCAGCCACACTGTTGTTCTTACCCTTCCTCAATACATGAACTATACTCCTACATTAGGGACAAGGTAGAAGCTATTTCCTCTATCTGAAATTCTCTTTCCCCCTGATACCATTTGGTTACCTTCTTCATCCCCTTCCTACCTTTGTTCAAATGTCACCTTTTCAATGAGGCCAATCAATGCTACCCTATCTATAATGTAACAACCTTCACAACCTTTCTTATCATGCTCTATATAGGTATATTTGGTTTATTATCTCAGGTCTCTGTAAGAATGTTTGATTAGGAAAGACATCAGATAATAATCCATATGATTCAGGGATTTTATTATTTTTTATTGTTTTAAAGTTTACTTATTTTATTTATTTAATTTATTTTTTTAAGAGAGAAAGAGCATGAGCAGCGGAGGGGCAAAGAGAAAAGGAGACAGAGGATTTGAAACAGGCTGTATACTGCAGTGCAGAACCCCACATGGGGCTAGAACTCACAAACTGTGAAATCATGACCTCAGCTGAAACCAAGAGTGAGACCCTTAACCAGCTGGGCCATCCCGGAGCCCCTGCATCAGGGATTTTAAAGAGGAACTTAAACCAGGTCAACCTAAATGTACACCCTGTTCTGCTACCCTTTTTGGCTCTAACAGGTAAGCATCTTCTTTAAAAAATGGCCCCAAAATGGAATTGTTCCTTGTACTGCTATTGGGAAACAAATGATCTCATTCCTTATGAAATACACATAACTGCCATTCAGTAAATTCATTTTTATTCCAGAACATTATTTTTGGGAAACAAAATGATATTTCTATAACTCAGTATGTTGACTCATGAGTATGATAACATAGCTTTCAAAATAGCTTCTCAGAATCAGAAAAAAAAATTTATTGTTTAGGAATTCTGTAGGTGCTGAGTATGTATCTATGCTCTATGGATTTATTCAAAATCTTCTTGGTTGAGAGTATATATATATATACACTCGGGTGGTACAGTGGGTTAAGCATCCAACTCTTGATTTCAGCTCAGGTCATGGTCTCCTAGTTCATGAGTTCAAGTCCTGCCGTGGGCTCCTGCACTGCTTGGGGTTCCCTCTCAACCTTACTTTCTGCCCCTCCCTGCCTCTCTCTCTTTCTCTCTCTCTCTCAAAATAAATAAAGACTCAAAAAAATTATATACATATATATTTACCATATATACTTACTGTATGTATACATATGTGTACACACACACACACACACACACACACACACACCCCTCTCTTTACACAGCACACACCTCTAAAGTAAAGAGGCAGAGTCTTTTATCCAGTGATGTAAATTAAATAAACTTGATCTGGTTGTTTCCAAGAGTTTTGGAGGCAATGCTTGAGGAAAAGATGAAACATTAACAAAAATGAAGAAGATCAGGTAGCTTTTATTTGACTGGACTGTATTTTCATTTTGTATAACAATAGATGAACTTTTATCCATGGGTGCTTTCTAAACAGACCTCATCCCTGTAAAATAGTTTCACTGATTTTAGGTTTTGATTATGTGAAAAACACTGTAAGTATCTGGTTTCCATCCTCACTGAATTAAATTTAGGTTGCCCTAGATTTGAAGCTAATAGGGAAAAACTTGCTCACTAAATGTGTTAATCCAGCTGCTGCAGCTCCAACTATGCTTTTTGCAGGAAAGTGTAGCACAGCAGACTACACACAATTGCACAAGCACTTTGTTACTCCTGTCCTGGAGAATGACCAACTATACACACTCATCAGTGCAACTGGTAGATTTCAATCAAGTCAAAAGAGTTTGGCATTGATTGGTCTCGGATCCCCATCCTCCATCTTAGTCCTTGTACCCGATCAGGTCTCCACCACTCAGGGAGGGAGCTGAGGGGCTCGGGATTGCATGCTTCCAGGCACCCCATCCCATCTAGGACGTCAGCTAGACTTCTCCAGCACATCTCTTCTCTGGGACACACCTTTTGCTTTTAATCTAGTTCTTACGCTTAGTTTCACCCTGCAAGACTTGACTCCAACCTGTCCTGAAATCCTTAGAATGCCCTCCCTTAAAACAAAGACTTTAGTTACACCTTGTATCACACCTTGTCACTGAAAAATACCCAAGAATTAATTTCTTTGCCTCCCTCTCTCCCTCTTCCCTCCCTTCCTCCCTCCCTTCCTTCTTTCCTTCTTTTCTTTTCTCAAGTCAGACTTTATCAGAACCCCAGACCCTTGGCTTTACTTGAAGCAAAAGGAAGGGACCTATTTCTCAGACCACTCCTGTTAAGACTCAGAGCAAAAGAAAAAGTATTTTCTATTAGAAATGTCTCACCTTATTTGTGATATAGACAAATAAGAGATTTGTCTATATGAGACATTGTCTAAATGAGATCATTCTATTTGATCTCAGAATTTTAGAATCAGTTTCTTCAGTAATAATTTGACAGAAATATTAATTCTTATTAATCAGTGACCTATAATTTACTGTTGTTATTTGTTTTGTTATAGGCTCCCTGAGTGGTGTTTAACAAAGCTTTTCAAGTAATATCAATAAGATTTTATTTGGTGTTATACTAGGGTAAGTTCAGCGGACAAATGTTTGAGAAATGCTAGATTAAACCGCATTAACAGTTTTACCTTGGATTTTGTGTTGTTTTGTATATTTGTTTGCTTTGCAAATGTTTGATAAATCTATATAACGTGATAAACTATACAGTAATTTCCAAAGTTATTTAAACTAGAAAGTGTTTTTCAACCAAATGAGAAAAAATACCTTGGAGAATACTATCTTGGAGGATGTAATAATGGAAACAGCCTATTTTTTAAACAAAGAAAATGTACATTTAGTTTTTCTGGAGTTCCCTTATTTTTTTATTTTTTATTTTTTTAATGTTTTATTTATTTCTAGGAGAGAGAGAGACAGTGTGAATGGGGGAGGGTCAGAGAGAGAGGGAGTCACAGACTGAAACAGGCTCCAGGCTCTGAGCTGGCAGTCAGCACAGAGCCCGACGCGGGGCTCGAACCCACGAATCGCGAGATCATGACCTGAGTGAAAGTCGGACGCCTAACCGACTAAGCCACCCAGGCGCCCCATGGAGTTCCCTTATTAAGTGATCTGATTTTACAAAATCAGAACTCTGTGAAAAATTAGTTTATGACAGCAAGGGTATGATAATTACATCCAGATGTCAATAACATTTTGTTTGTCATAAAATAATAGTTTCAGATAGCCACCAGACACGAAGCTACATTTTGACAATATTTCCAATGTTAAATCTGTTAAATTGCCTTAATCAAGTGAACATGGAAACATTTACCTAGACATTTGGTTTTTCTCCTTCTATTTTTAAAAAGTAACTTCTTTAAAAAAACACTTATATTATTATCACTACTGTTTTATGGTAGTTGTGGTGGTAAAAAGACTTTGAACTTAGGGTCTAAGACAGTTTCAAGTATTAACTATGACTTTTCTCAGCTATGGTAAAGGTCAAGTAGAGTTTCCATTTTATCCTTCAAAATAATACTGATATAATTCAGTGTCACCAGTGGTCATTACTGAGAATTCACAACAGATCAGGTCCCATGCCAGGTGCAAGTGATATAAAGGAATAAACCCCAAACTATATAGCAAACCAGTAGGGGAAAAGATAGATGGATAGATAAATAGATAGATAGATAGATAGATAGATAGATAGATAGATAGATAGATAGATATAGCGAATATATAGAGTGAATAAAAATAGATCTATGCACTAAAATATATATATATACACATAGTGTGTCTGTATACATTACATATATAATAATATATATTATATGGTGAATAAAAACAGATGTATGTGCCAAAATACAAATGTAGTAGAAAAGTGAATGCCTCTAGGGTAGAGAGTAAGGAAAGTTTTACAAGGCCTTGAATTGCCTTTGATAAATTGATATTTTTAAATTAGAGTCAGAGCATTGAGATGAGAAGTAGCTATGGCAGAAGGAGAAGCCTTTGAGGAGATGGTAACATGAAAAAGCATGGCAAGTATTAGGAGCCATGGATGCTTTTTTGCTGCTAGAAAATAAAGGAAATGTGAAGACAAATGAGTCTGGAAAGATAGGCAGGGGACAGACAGATCATGAAAATTATCGTATGTCAAGTTAAGAAACATAGACTTATTTTTCACAGGGAGAAGGGAAGTTTACAGACATCACGGCAGTGTGGTGACCTGCACATGTGCATTCTCTGAACAGAATGTGGTGCCCAGGGCTGGGGAGAGGTGATTATCTGTTCTACTTCCTCATGAGTTTGTTTGGAGGCTCAATTTTCTTATAAAGCATTTTATCATACAGATCTAAGATATTTGTAGGTTTCTCCCCTGCTTTAACCTTATTTTAAGACCTTGAAAAAAACCGCTGCATTTAACATTATTCTTTAGTTTCTGCCAGGAAAGGTGGGTCCTTTTTGGATTTTCTATACGGCACTAGAATTCGAGACAAAGGCCACAAAGCCGTACACAAAAGTTTATGAGTACATGTTATTTGGAAACTTTCCAAAAGCCTAGGGTTAGCAAGAGCAAAAAGGACACAGATACATCATTCATAATGTCCCCATCATCCCTCAGAGGTGTGCTCTGGGGCCAGGGTGCTGCAGGTCCTATAGTGTGGGTGTCTATTTCAGTGGAGAGATGCCCCCCTCTTTTCCCCTTTTTAAAGGTCGAGTGAGGAAAGCAGACTTGCCAATGAGATTAAAAGCTGTTGGAGCAAGGGTGCCTGGATTCATGTGCACTAGAGACTCAAAAGGGTATGGAAATTTGCAGACTCCTGCTATGGAGGCAAAGTCACTGGTCTTACAGAATGATGAGCCTGGCGGAAGGAGCTTCCTTTCTCTGAGGAAAATTAGATCTTATAGTCTCAGCTACCTTGTCTAGAAAACTCTAGCTAAATCCTCAGGGTCATTTAAAAATAATCTTCTCATTTCTCTATAGCTGCCTTATTGATGATTTAGAGGCTATGTTTTATAATGAAGAAAATTATTGACTTAAGAGTTTGAGCATTTCAGAGATACTCAGTGTAGTGCCCTGACATCCTCAGAGCCTTAATCACATGCAGTGATACCTACAACATTTTTTACCCTTTTGAGATCCTGGAAGGCTGGGAAACACTAAATTAAGTCTTGAGTTATAGATGAATTTTTAAAATTTTTGAATTTTATGGAACTATGTGGTATTCTCATTTAATACAGCACTACATTGTATGGGTTATATAATTAGACCACAACAAACAGCCCAGTGTAAAATGAAGTACTAATAATAGTATAAAAGCAATTGTTTCATGAATGATATTAATGTAGACTGAAGACCTTGGGAAAGGTTTCATGGGGGAAAAATTGAGGCATCTCGAAAGAAGTGGAAGATATGTCAGTTATACACAAAGACAAAGATGGATACATACTGAATGTATGGGCAGAAGAGGAAACCCTAACAGCAACAGCATAGATACAGGGCTGAGAATTAGCCTGATATCAAAATAAATGTTCTCTAGGGTTGACATGAGTCAGTGACTAGACTCATGGCACGAAGTTGAGCTGGTTATGAGAACTGAGGTCAAGAAGTACTAACTGGTCAAGTACCCCATTAAGTGGGAAAAATCCTTCAAGAGGTAAAGTGGACTAGCTTCATTTTTTAAAAAAGTCCTAAATTCAAGCACAAAATAGTGCTATCACTCATTTACTTGTAAGACACCTTTGTTTATTAGTACATTCAAGAGTAAAGTCCTTGAGAAAGCTTTTGATAACTTAAATGTTTTAAATTCTCAAAGAACTCCCAAATCATATTTACAAAGATCATATTTACAAAGAATTTATATAGTTTTGTTGCTTCTATTACCAAGGTAACTGAGAATCTAGATTTTTTCCGTACATGGGAAGTGTATTACAAACAATATATTTTGCATATTCTCCTAAGTAGAATTTCAGAGAATTATATCAAAGTTTAATTGTTGACTATATGAAAACATCTATCTAATGAGAACAAATGAAGAAGGAAGAGAAGGGAGACAAGTGGCCAAATAGTCACTTGCTATTCCTCAAATCTCCATGACAAAGGGACAAATCAGATAAGCATAGTCAGTTAACACGTTTATAAGTTTAATTCTTTCCAAATTGTTCCTCACCAAGGCCTCAGAGTTCCACTCGTGGCCTGGATGCTAATCCAGGTTTCTCAGGTAGATGGCTGCATCTGGCAGACTACGGGGTTACAGAGGGAAAACTTGTTACTTATTTAACAAGTTATTATTCAACAATTTTAGTAGCTGCAAATGGATAATTCCCAAATCTCAAAGGATCAGAAAAGTGCTAATGAGAATAGAAACCTATCTACTTTCCTATGCCATCTCCTTTTTTAGCAGCTACTCACACTGACTTTTATTTTTATCACCATTTATATTCGTAAGTTAAATATGGCATGCAAAGAAATACAAAATGGATTAGATGGTGCACGCTGAGAACTAGAGAAGTCTATGATATTTTTTTGAGAAATCTATGATATTGATGAGTATTAGTTTATCTCATCCTACTTACCAGTTACTTAATTATTTCATGGTAAAGGTCTGCAGTGAGATGTTACAGTGAGGTAGGAAGTAACAATCAAAGTGAGTTTGTGTAGTAAAGGCAATGGGAAGAACATTGTCATAATCAAACAACATAAGTTTTATTCCTGAGAACATCATTTCTTATTAAGATTCTGCATTGTGTTTTAAAATAAACTATAAATATGCTGAATATTGTGTTTGTCTTGTCGCATATCCCCTTTAGTCTTCCCCCTGCCTAATGTATATTCCAGGCACATGGACGACCTCAACATGTTCCGGGTACGTGGACCACCTCTTGGCACGTTCGTTCAATTTGACTCTGACCAGAGAAAAATCATAAGTGTGATTTTGGAAGGCCAGGAAAGAGCAACTTCAAAAAAAGACCAAGCTTCTCTTTTTAGGTCTTGTGTTGGAAGTGGCTGTATTCCTCTACCAAAGTCTAGAAACTTCAGTTTTGATCACATATTTGAAAGCACATGAATAACTTCCTTGCTTTGTGGAGAATAAGGAAGTGTTAATCTGGAACATAAAGCCTCATGATGACTATTCAGATTATCGTAGGCAGTTGTATGGAATGTTGTACAAGTGTAGGTCAAGGCATTGGTAGACAAACTAGATGTGGTAGTCACTACAGTGACAACATTTAGTAAAACAGACTGTGACAATGGATGGCTGCTTCTGATGACCCTAGAAAGCATACAGAGGGGAAAATGACAAACTGGTAACCTTAACGTCCAATTCAAAATATGGGTAGGAAAACAAAAATCTCTGTGTTATCTTTGAAGTACTTCCTTACATCTTGTAGCCTAAGGATAGATATGGTTGAGGACCAAGCTCAGGTTGTAAGGATATAATTTTAGCACCAATCTTGTGAACACTGCCAACTCTCTTATGGTAAAATAATTAGAGGAAAGAAATGAGAACCTAACATGTGTAAGAAGGACATGTTTCAGAATGTTGAACTCCACGAGGAAACAGCCTTTTCCCCGCTTTCCTCACGTGAGAGAAAGTCTTCCACCAGAAAAAAAAAGGCTTTTGATAATTTTACAATTGTCTCACAAAGTTATGCTGTTCTTCCTCAGGACCTCATAGCTTCAGGACTATGGAGAGAGTTAGAGAGAGTTCAACACATCCCAGATAGAAAAGTACAAAGCTTGGTCTGAAGGAGACAGTTTATAAGCTGAAAGAGTTACAGAAGAACTGACTTGTCTTCACTTCTCAGAACAGTCCTGCTAGTGCCACCATTCATCAATTTACAAAATTCCTTTTCTATTTCCATGGAAACATTTTATACCAATATGACATCTCAGAGAACTCATTTTATGGCAAAGAAAGTATATAAAAGGTTTACACCTATGATAAAGGCATGATAAAGATAAAGACTTACATGTGTGTCGTCCTCAGAAAGGAGTCACCAGACAGAGTGATGGAATGACCTAGTGAATATTCACTTGAATACCCAGCTGGGAGACCACAGCTGTACGGTTGGGATGCTATTCTTAAAATGTGATACATGCCTTGAGTTAACAGTCAAAATATGGTGCTGCCCCTGCTTCCTCCCTCACTCCCCACAGACAGCAGTGGATTCCACTTAAGGGATTTCTTTTTAATTTACCATTCCATCTGATCTGGGGCTCAGTTGGTTTGGAGGGCTTATTGTATAAGGAAGGAATTATTTCCACCAGGGACCAAAGCTATTATTTTATCAATTTGGGAGTTGACATGGGGCTCCTGGGTGGCTTAGTCGGTTAAGCGTCCGACTTTCGCTTAGGTCATGATCTCGTGGTTCATGGTTCGAGCCCCGTGTCGGGCTCTGTGATGACTGCCAGCTCAGAGCCTGGAGCCTGTTTCAGTCTGTGACTCCCTTTCTCTCTGACCCTCCCCTGCTCGCGCTGTCTCTCTCTCTCTCTCCTAGAAATAAATAAAACGTTAAAAAAAAATTTAAAAAAAAAATTTGGGAGTTGACACTGCCTATTGACAATTTGTGGCTCTTTGTGCCAGTAAACTAATAAATAAACAGAGAAGGAGGTCAATGGCCATGGAAATTTATATAAATCATTAAAATGATATTGGGGTTGAATTTATATAATGCTACAAGGAGACTATGCCTGGAACCAGAGTATTCACTGGGATTTCTTGTAGGCTGTCTCATACTACAGCCTTTGTTAATAGAGAACTGCAGTGACCCAATAAAATAGGAAGCAGCGAAGACTCATATACACTTATCTACCAAAGCTCACAACTCCTATCCAACAACCCCACCCACAGCTACAGATTCTCTCTCTGAGTACTTGTAACTGCTCCCTTTTCTTAACCTCAGAGGTAGAAAATCCAGAGTGCCAAATCCAGGGTGCCCTAGCATCTTCTGTTGATTTTCCTGAACCCTACCAGCTTCTTTTAAAAATTGTCCCTTCATTCAACTTTCCTTAACTATCCTCACTTGAATGTACCATGTTTCTTATTGGAATAGTTAATCATTTTATTTTTACTTGTAAAATACATTCGTATAAAGAAGGAATTGCCGTTAGCTAATATTTCTAATGTTAAAATTTTTGCGCAGTTCTTTTATACCAATGTAATTAATTAGAGCAATTTTAGTTAGGTCACAGTAGGCTAATTATCAGGATGGTAGGTAAAACTAACCTCCTTTGGCAGAGATAGCTTAGAGCTTTAAGTGAACAGTTTCCTTCAGCAAACATTCACACAAATGTGGTTTTCTATAACAAGTATATTCCAGTTTAAGGTTAAAAGTCAGTAAGCCTTAAAACAAGTAAAAAAAAATTTTATAGTCAAAATAGGTCTTTATTTTGTTTTTCAAACAAGTTTAGAAAGCTAACTTTATAATAATAAAGTAAACAATAAGTACAGATTTAATTTAAATTTTATCCTCATAGGTATGTAAATGTTTGCTAACCTTTTCTATTCCTTCTAGCAAGATGAAATGGCAAGGTAGATGCTTATAGACTCATAAGCCTACATATTCTCAATATTTCTTCCATTTTTCATTAACAGCTGAGGCCTATAAATTCTGTTTCGTTTCATTTTATTACCAAGAAATGTTAATGTTAATGAACACGGGGCTCATAACTTTCTGTTTCAACCATCACTATGTAAATATTGGCAAATTACTTAGGCTTGGCTTTAGTGTATTATTTATAAAATAATAATAAAATCTATCTCACAAGAATTAGAAAAGAAACATTTATTTTATATACATAAAAGTACTTTGACCCGAACAATTTAGAGATTCAATGCGATTCCCAACAAAATTCCTGTGGCATCTTTCACAGAAAAAACAATCTTAAAATCCTAATGTCCTAAAAAGAAAACAAAAGACCCTGAATAGCAAAAACAATCTTGAGAAAAAAACAGAGTAGAGGCATTACATTCTGATTTCAAACCATATTACAAAGCGATAGTAATCAAAACGGCATGGCATTGGCATAAAAATGACTCAATGATCGATGGAACAAAATAGAGAGCCCAGAAATAAACCTATGCATACACATTCAACTACTTTTCAACAAAAGAGCCAAGAATACACAAGGGGAAAAACAGTCTCTTCAACAAATGGTGTTGGGAAAACTGGACAGCCACAGACAAAAGAATGAAAATGGACCACTTTCTTTCACTATACACAAAAATAAACTTGAACTGGATTAAAGGTTTGAATGTAAGAGTTGAATCATAAAAAAACAAACAAACAACAAAAAGCAATTCTTTCTCTTAGAATAAAACATAGATGGCAAGCTCCTTGACATTGGTCTTGGTGATAATTTTTTTGGATTTGATCCCAGAAGCAAAAGCAACAAAAGGAAAAATAAACAAGTAGGGCTAGATCAAACTAAAAAAAAAAAACACAAAAAACAAAAAACAAAAAAACAACTGCACAACAAAGGAAACCTTCAACAAAATGGAAAAGCATCTTACTGAATAGGTGAAAATATTTTGAAAACATATATCAGATAAGGGGTTGATACTCCCAAAGTATAAATAACTTGTACAACCTAATAACAAAACAACCAAAAATCTAGTTAAAAACGAGCAGAGCATCTGAATACACATTTTCTAAAGACATACAGATGGGCAACAGGCATATAAAAAGATGCTCAGCATCACTAATCATAAGGTAATTGCAAATCAAAAACACAATGAGAAATCACCTCACACCTGTTAGAATGGTTATTATCAAAAAGACAAGAAAAAAACACGTGTCAGCGGGACTGTGGAAAAGGGAACACTGTGTGCTAGCGGAGAGAATATAAATTGGTACAGCTGCTATGGAAAACAATATGGAGCCTCCTGAAAAAACAAGTCAAAAATATAACTACCATAAAATCCAGCAAATCCGTTTCTGGAAATTTAGCTGAAAAAAATGAATTCAAAAATATATGAACCCCATCATCATTGCAATAGCCAAGACATGGAAACAACCTAAATGTCCACAATGCACGAATGGATAAATAAAGTGCAGTGCAGTAAAACCCTGGTTTGTGAACACAATTTGTTTGGGAAACATGCTCATAATCCAAGACTATTGCAATACGGGAGATGAAATTCAACTCCACTAAAACAAAAGGTGGGGGGGGGGACTCATTATGCGCTGCAGTTAGCTAGTGGAGAATTACAAATGCCACTGAGGAGCTAAGGGAGGTTGACCAATGAAACAAGTGGACAACACTGAGTTATTCCTGAGGCTACAAATGGTTTGGTCTGTGATTAGGTCCTGGAGGTGTCCACTGAAGATGGGCTCTTCACCTTCTCCTAGAAACTGATAGAGTTCCTATCTTTCTTGACTATTACATTTCAAAAGGATGGCCCCCAAGTCTTTGAGAAAAACACTCCTGGGCAGCAAAACTGGCTAGAGGCTGGGAGATTTATCTATATTGCAAAAGATCAGAGAATAATTTGCAATTCCAAGTTTTCTAAATTAAATGCCTTAAGAAAAGGGAGGTCAGGGGCCTAGAGTCTAGAAGAAGCCTGCCTTAAATGTAATCAAGCTGAGGGCAACATGAATGCCTTCTAGGTGAATGATTCTAAAGTTGCACACTCAGAAATTTTTTTTTTGAAGTTAGACCTTTATTAATTGAAAGTAATGTTGTTTTTTAGATAAACATTTGTGAAAGCCTCCAGAGATAAAATTAGGCCTGAGCTGGGCTTTATGAATGAGATTTTTACCAGGTAGGCAAAGACATTTATGAGCAGAGGAAACAATGCATGAAAGTCAGAGGCATCTGGATGCTGGTATGGAAGAAGAGAAGTTGGTTTCTTGCTGATTTCCTCATCTAAATGTGCATGAAGCTTCATCTTTTATCTTTTTCTTTGACTCGTTTCTTTTTTTTCCTTTCTTCTTTTCTTTCCTTTTTTTTTTTTTTTTGTCTAGAGGGAAAACAATCTTGCTAGAGGATAGAGCTAATATATTTGCCTAACTTGTGATAATTAGTATCTGCATGTTTTTACTTATAGACTCTTACAATTGAGATATTTTACTTTTCTGTATTACCGCTTTTAGGCTATTACCACAAAGTAAAAGAAAAAAAAAGAAAGAAAGAAAACCAAGTTCCAACCTAGTTGCAGTGATGTTCAGACCTCCTTAATTTCCAGAGGTGGATTTCAGTGGCTAGGCCTTGACTCCTGAGCCACACACCCACTCTGGAAGCCTCCTCTTCCATATCTTCTGCTCTCCTCACCAGGTTTGACAGGGAACACCCTCCCATGGGCCCTTCTCCATTGTTCCCTAGCAGCACCGGGATGAATGAACACCACCGAGATAAAGTGAATATTATCTTTGCCATCACCCACACTCTATCCCCAGTTCTTACTCATCTTCCTTGTTTCCTCTTTGTATTTATGGAAGTTGCAACCTCCTGTCTTCCTTCATTTAGTTGTTCTAGATCATTTTATTTTCTTCCTTGAATCTCTGTCTCTTTCTTTTTTTCCCCTCAAGACACAGCCAAATTCCTTTGGTACATTCTGGATTTCCCTCTTTTTTAGACTTTCCCTGGGCAGTGAAATGCATTAGAGTTCAACCCTTCAAAACAGTAGGAAAGCTCTCAAGATACTTTCAAAATCCTTTTTTTTTTAATCATTTCTTCGTTTCAGGAAGGAAATTTCTCTTCCCAAAACTCTCTGTCTCCCTGGTAAATATAAATTAATTATGCTCAGATTTTATAGAACCTTCATCAACTGGCCTCATCTTCAAGATACTCAGATCTTCCATGCCTCACTAATTAAAATTTTGCCTATGGCTACTTTTCCTCTATCCTATTCTCCTGCTTGGGCTTTCTAGAGGATCCACTCTTCATTTCCCATCATAACTGTTTCTCTCCTATTTGTGGAACCAATCTTACCCTCTCTCATACATTCAGATGCCAAATTCATGTGAAATGGGTATAAGTGGAAATTGTCTTAGGCAAACAAGCAAATGAGTTAATGTATGGAAAGTGCAAATGTATTTGTCGGTTTCATCCAATGCATTTTGAAAAAAGGGAAGGGATTTGTGTAATGGTTTTGCCTTACTGAAGTAAAATTAAAATCACCTAAGGGCAAAAGCAGATTATTCTTTTGATATGTTACACATTCAAAGACACCAAGAACAGAGTGGGTGTTACACAGTAAATGCTATTGTTAACAGGCATTATGAAGTGTTTTGAATTTTAACTTTTAAAATATGGACAGAATATTTCCCTTTTATTTTAAAGCATCAAGACTTTTATAAAATTGTACTGCCCACATGTTGATGAACAACATGACTGTTTTGCCTGTCCAAATTGCAGGTTAGCACAGATATGTGTCAATCACAAGTACAAACCATTACCACTTATGACATGAATTATGCTTATTTGCTCATTAGGATAGCCCAGTAGTAGGATACAAAATTGTATCTATTGTTGCATACTAATCATGAATAAACTGGTGAAAAGCAATACCTAAAATTGAATTCTAGGTTTCCCCTCTATTTACAGACACATTGAACTGCCTTTTTCCAAAGTAGAATTTTCCTATATATTATTTCATTTATTTTCAGAATATTTCTGAGGCATTAAAATATACTAAGTGTTCATCTTACTGAGCTCCTTAGAGCCAGGAAAGAAGGGAAGGTAAAAGAGCTTCATAAGCCTCTCCCTTTTGTAGCCCACTCCTCCATTGTTAACTGGTCCCAAAAAGTTTTTTTAATTTCATTTTTGAGAGTGAGAGACAGAGAGTACAAGTGGGGGAGGAACAGAAAGAGAGGGGAACAGAAGATCCAAAGCAAGCTCTCTGCTGACAGAAGCAAGCACAATGCAGGGCTCGAACTCAAAAACTGCGAGATCATGACCAGCCAAAGTTGGATGCCCAACTGACTGAGCCGCCTAGACACCCTTAGCTGGTCCCATATTTTATCCCAAATTACAAAAATCAAAAACAAATGTTTAAATATTTCTCTTCAGGTATATATATTTTCTACTACACTAAGCTACTAGGTGGCAAAATATTTTCTTCATTACTAAGTCTCCTTGTTGAACTAAAATACATATTGAGTAAAATATTGTAGAACTCAACCCAAAATCAAAGTATGATTCCATAGCAGTGCCTCAAATCCATCTTATATGATCAGGGCCATTCTAAATCAATATAGAAGAGCTGATAATCATATGATAAATATTGCCTAAACAAAAACTACTATAATTTACGTTATGAAAAAAGATCACAGAGAAAGGAAGACAAGTCTTTGGGAATAATCATTAAGAATGTAGTTTCTGGGGGCGCCTGGGTGGCTTAGTCGGTTAAGCATCCGACTTTTGTTTAGGTCATGATCTAGTGGTTCATGGGTTCGAGCCCCGCATGGGCCTCTGTGCTGACTGCCAGCTCAGAGCCTGACGCCTGTTTCAGAGTCTGTGACTCCCTCTCTCTCTGACCTTCCCCTGCTCACTCTGTCTCTCTTTCTCTCCTAGAAATAAATAAAATATTAAAATAAATAAATAAATAAATAAATAAATAAATAAATAAAACATTTAAAAAAAAAAAGAATGTAGTTTCTGGAGCAGGCAGATGTTCTGTATTTTATTAACCCATCATAAATTAACTGTGTGACACTGGGTAAAATATTTATTTTCTCACTTGAAAATGTGAACAGTAGTTCATCTTGGATAAGGTTTTATGGATTAATTGAGATGATATGTTAAAAACACTTAATATATAATTGTGATGAATAGTAATGAAGACTAAGCATTGTCAGGTAAGTGTGATATAGAATTTCTAACTGGGTAAAATATTATGGGAGAAACTGAACCGACATGATAAAATTTGTGGAATAGCTGTAGAGAGAATAGAAATGCAATCCTAAAGATAATGTGGGCTAGGTGATGGAGAATATTGATAGTTAAGCTAAAAATTTTGACTTAAATAACACTGAAAGTAATATACCAATTAATAATAGAAAATAAGATATAAGATTTGGAGATGATTAATTAGACAATGTACTACATGAGACACTCAATAAAGAGAGTGATTAAAGACAGTACGATGTGGTAGGAAGTCCCTGCAGTAAGCCTAGGGTGAATGATCAAAGTCTCATGAAGTTTGGAGGCTACAAAAATGGAGAAACAAGTTTGTACTAAAAAATAAACCCCAAGATGGTTCAATAAACTTTGACTTTAGTAAACTTTGACAAAACTGATCTCTGCTCAGAACCATGGATCTATCTTTCTAAATGCAGTTATCAGAGGCTGTGCCGACATACACTAACCACTACCATAGCTCCACATTGTCTTTAGAGATCAAGAGACTGCTTAAGGAAAGTGCTATTTCCTCTATGTAATGTCCCTGTTTATGGAGCCATGATGTCCATGCCTGACAGTGGAAATCTGACCAACCATTCATCTATTCTCTTAATAGGACTGAACTTGCTGGAGAAAGAACAGAGCATGATATCTTTTGCAGAGTTTGTAGCACATCTATAAAATATCACCAAGGGCATGACAACATTTGTGGTGGAATGAAGGACAACAAGAAGAGAGATCCAGAAATGGAAAACATGAAGACAACTTCATAGAAATGCAAGCTATGATAAACCAACATTGTTCTCCTTTCTTAAAATCATTATACCTATTGACCTAACGCTATTGGCCTAATGCAACTATTTTAATAAGAATTTTATCAGCGTCTATGAAATTTCTGATAGATATAGATACAGATACATGTATCAGGACAGATATAGGGATATGGCTATAGGTATAGAACAGATGTAGACATGAATATAGTTATATAGGTACATATGAACATAAATTGATATGAACCTGACAGATGCGGTCTTGATGATAGAAGAGGAAGGTATAGCTATTTAAGCAAACATACCAGACAACTATTAATTAACAGAATCTTGAAAACTCTGAGATATTTAAGTGTGGTAGTACAGATTTCTGTCTTAGGACACATGCTATTTAATATTTCTATACGTAATTAGTGAAACACAAAGAAGGCTTTCAACGTTTGTGGAGGTACAGTCATGGGAAAGAGAAAGACTATATTTGGTTCAAGCTTAAAATTAATTCAATAAGCTAGAGAACAAGCTTAAATATCTATTTTTATCTATCTATATCTCTCTATGCTAGTAGTAAAACAATGAATTTTCTGATTAGTGTCTAAAAAATTATCCTATTAATCCAACATGGGAACATTATTTTCATGTGAAAGATACCTAAGAGATGTCTTAGTCATGACTCTTAATTTAAAGTAACAGAAAGCCCCTGAAATTACTTATGCAAAATAATAAAAGGTACTTGATGAAACCTTAGGTATTTCACGGAAACTTGTAACTAGAGCCATGACTGAACTAATAAGTGGCTAGTCATCAGAAACCTCGATACTCATCTTTCTCCACTTTTATCTTTTCATCTCTTTATTGTCTGATTCATTCTTTTTTTCTTGTTCACACTGACTTTTCCTGTACATATCAGAAATACTGGCTTCCTGAGTTTACATTTAATTCCTTTTCTTACTCTAAGCCAACCTCCTGCAACCTCCTGCAAATCCCTTAGTCTCAATTCCAAATTCCATGTAGAAAAATGATAAGAATGGTCAACACTGGTTCAATCAGGGCAGCTAAGGAATGATAGGTGACAGAGTCATGACTGTCGAAGTGTACAGTTCTTTCAGAAAAAAAAGCTTCATGAAAACGGAACAAATATTTTCTGTTTTCTAATTTTAGGAAGTCTGTTGATTCTAAATTAGGAAGTCTGTTGATTACATGGTCAAAATGAGCGAAATGTTATTCAAATAAAAGGACAAGAGCAGAGATTCTTTGTTTTACCCACTTTTAAAACCATACCTGGAATCCTGACTTATTTTAAAAGGGGCCGATAGTACATCGACTCCAGGTTAAGAATTATTCTTTAATAATTTCCTTTAATTCCCATAGAGATATACATTTTTACATTGTTTTATTTATGCACCACAGTAAAATGTATAAACAGTAATTCAAGTATCCCTATTAATTTGGTGAATGAATTGATTAAAGATGTAATTCCTTAAAGTTAAATTATAAATGAATGTGTATATCAATAAAAATCAATAAGACATTCTAAGTAAAAAGTAAACAAAATTTTCATTTGCTCTATATTTTACATTCAAATATTTTTTTGTCCTTCAAGACTCCCACAGATTAAACATTTCATCTCTCTTTACTTTTCTCAGGAAATAAATATAAGAAAAAAGTATCAATTTTTTGCCTTGAAGAATATTCTTGGTTGATGAATTCAAGGTTGCGTATGGAATAATATCAGAAGAAAGCATTTACAGGAAAGTAAATCCTATGTAAATGAAAACTTTTATTAGACAAATCTTGTGTATTGAAACAAAAGCTCAAAAGGGAAAACAGATTTAAATGAACACACTAATTCATTCATTTTAGAGGGTCAATCGATGAGCTTTAAACAGAAGCTAAGAGAATTAGTCTACCTTCTCAATCTGATGTGGGCTTACACTTTTGTTTTCTTTAGTAAAGTTGTTGCCACTTCAGAAATATATAAATCTAGAAACATATTGGTGAGATTAAGAAACGCCTTCTCTGAGGCCCCTGGGTGGCCCAGTAGATAAAACCTTGCGCTTCGGCTCAGGTCATGACCTCATAGTTCCTGAGCTTGAACACTTTATGGGGCCTCTGTGCTGACAGCTCAGAGCCCGGAGTCTGCTTTGTGTTCTGTGTCTCCCTCTCTCTCTGCCCTTGCCCTGCTCTTGCTCTGCCTCTCTCAAAAATAAACATGAAAAAATTTTTTAAAAATAAAAGAAATGCCTTCTGATTAAATAACAAGGCTCAGACCTCCAATTTCTATAAATTGAGTTCAAAATCCCTGAAAGGAAGGAAGAAGTGTTTCTATCCTACCCTTATGCTACACAGTTCCCAGTCGTCACACACTCCATCTATCCCAGTCATCAAAATAATCCTCTGGAAAACTGATGCTTTGTATTCTTATGTACATTTAGAAAGTAGAGTTAAGAGAAAAACTTGTGTGTGGGGGTGGGTGGGTGGGTATACTCACATACATGAATGTTTGGTGGCTGGGAGATATAGGGGAAGGCTAAAAAAAGAAAGAAAAATGAGAAAAAATGTAAATAATGTTGATTTTATGAAATATCAGTTTTCATCACGATACAATTCCTTATTCCCTGCTGCAACAAATGTGCTTCCATAAAAATCATATTACTTATCAATTAGTGTTTCTTTTCAGTCTATAAGGGAAATTAACTTCATGTCAAGCTATTTTTTTTTGACATACACCCCACTGTTTCTTCTTTTCTCTGTCCATTTGGCTCTTGCTTTTTTTTCAATATCTACCTTTACTTTGAAGTCATGCCCAATCTTCAGATAAAACAATTCATCTTTTCTCTGTTCTTTCTTCATCAGAACTTTGCACTAACTAAATTTTAGAACTTATACTATTTTTAATGATTTGCGTACCAACATGGCCACTTGTTCCTCAAATCCAAAAATGGGATAGGCTCTATTAGCAAGGCAGTTATTATGCTCTTATACAATATAATTACAATAGGGAAATTTTGTAACTTCTGCCATATTCCATTGATTAGAAACAAGTTACAGGTCGCATCTAAACTCAAGCTAAGGGGCGCCTGGGTGGCTTAGTCAGTTAAGCGTCCGACTTTCGCTTAGGTCATGATCTCGCGGTTCGTGGGTTCCAGCCCCGCGTCGGGCTCTGTGCTGACTGCCAGCTCAGAGCCTGGAGCCTGTTTCAGTCTGTGATTCCCTCTCTCTCTGATCGTCCCCTGCTCACGCTGTCTTTCTCTCTCTCTCTCTCTCTCCTAGAAATAAATAAAACATAAAAAAAATTTAAAAAATAAAAAAATAAACTCAAGCCAAAAGGAATACACAGGGCATGAGTACATAGAGATGGGGACTCTTAGCAATGCTTTTAGAGTCTGTTCACCATAATCACAGAAATTTTAGTTTTATCTTATATACTTAATTTATATTTATTTTATATTATTTTATATTTTGGTGAAAAGTGGAGACAAATGATGTAGCACAATGCTGAAAAGAATGCAGAGAAGATCTGCAGGAGGGCAATCTTCAGTTTCACTGTCTTTGTTACTCTTTTGACTCTTTAATGAGACCATCTTGGTTGTTCTATTTGTTGCTTTGCCTTTTGCCCTTTCCAATGTATAAGACAAAATCCAAACACAATGTTCAAGGGCCAGGCATGTAGAAAATTTTAAAGACAAAATAATAATTTACTAAATTCAGAATACACAATCTTACAAAGGAACTGTGAGATTACAAATGTGCTGTTTTGGGCGCTTAGGTGGCTCAGTTGGTTAAGCGTCTGATTCTTGGTTTCGGCTCAGGTCATGGTCTTGTGGCTTCATGGGTTCAAGCCCTGCTTTGGGCTCTGTGTAGCAGTATAGAGCCTGTTTGGGATTCTCTCTCCTCTCTCCCCCTGCTCCCCTATTTGTGCTGTCTTTATCACAAAATAAATAAATAAACTTAAAAAATATACAAATGTGTTATTTTAAGCTGCTAAATTTGTAGTAATCTTATTATACAGTAATAGATACCTAATATTTGTTGTTAACTATGTTTCAAACACAAGTGCTAAAATACACCTAAATAATTTGTCATAGGAAAAAATTAGAAGAATCTAAAGGTATTTTTAAATATATTAAAAAAAATTTTTTTTTTTACTTTTGAGAGAGAGAGAGAGCACAAGGAGGAGAGGGTGGAGAGAAAGGGGAATAGAGGATCTGAAGTGGCCTCTGTGCCAAAAGCGGCGAGCCCAGTGTGGGGCTTGAACTCATGAACCATGAGATCATGACCTGAGCCACCTAGCCACCTCAAATATAAAAATATTTTTAGTAGGTATTTCTGTAATATGGGGTCCTGGGTGATTTTTATTGCTATAGGTGTTATTTTTTCATATTTTCTATTATATGTGTTTATAATTTTATGACAGGAAAAGATGAAATTTATTTGCAAATAAAGTTTTCTATATTTTATGCAGACTATTGGTATTAGTCTAACTAGAATAAGGTAGAAATAAACCAGAATGTCTTCCCTAGTTATATATTTTTTGATGTGATCATGCAAACATATCTCGTAAAATACCAGAATTTATAATGCATTTATGATGGATATTAGTTTTGAACATAAGGCTGTACTCTCAAGAACTATTATTCCAAGGTCACTGGCTTTCTGAGAATATATATATATAGTCCTTCAAACTCAAAGCAAAAAAGAAATTCAACATACAACTTGGACCCAATGAACTAATGGATAACTCTGAGAGTTACATTTAAAAAAATAAAGTTATTCAAATACATCATGTTAACATAAAGGTAGAAAATATTAAGAGGATTTCAATTCCTGTGAAGTTGTCTAAATTCTCTACAGAAATACACAGAATACTATAAATACTTCTCTAAATTGTGACAGTTATATCCGGTAATAGAAATATTGATTACACACACACTGTTAGTCATTTTAGAGAAGTCTTTTAACCCTGAAGCATTATAGAGAATTTATTGTGGTTTTAGACAATGAAAAATGAAGCCATGGCTGCCATGTCTACTTCCAGAATTGTTGCAGAAAACCAATGTTATGACCAAAAAAATTATTGTTATCTTTTGGTAGGTCAGGGAAAAAATTAAAGGTGAAGAATTTTAAAAATTCCATGTGGACAATTATTCACCAATTTTTTTAATTCAAAAAGATGTGCTTTTTTACACTAGCAAATATAACTGCTATTGTATTCATTCTCTCAATTTAGTAAATAGTGAAAAAGACTAAGTCTTAGTGTAGGGTTTCTCTTTTTTAAAAAATAGTGAAAAATATTCTCTCTTAGTCTGATGTCACAATTTAATTGACATCAAAATGTTTTTAAAGTTTAAAAAATTTGGTTTTTAATGGAAATAATTATGTGAATTATTTTGGTATAATCTATACCATTTTGATACCGAAGATTTATAATATCACAGTGTGAAGCAGTAATATATATATATATATATACACACACACACACATATACATATATAAACTATATTATATCATAAGCAATATAATATGTATTGAGTTCTGCCCCCAGTTCCTGATATGAAGCTCCTAACCCTTGTAAATAGGGGTACTAGAATTATCTTTTATTCTAACATTTTAATCTTTGACTCCAATTTCTGACTCCGAGCTCTTAAGACGTTTGTAATTTCCTGAGTGATAGGAGCATTTGACACCACACTCCTAAATCTCTTGGAATTTCCTGGGTGATACAAATGTCTTTTGTTCTAATGAGATGGCTCTTAGTGGACTCCTAGGATGGGAGCTGGTCACTAGAGAGACCAAGCCATGATTAGAAGCTTGGACCTTTCACCACCACCCCCTATTCTCCAAGAAAAAGAGATAGGCTAGAGATTAACTTAACGATTAGTCATAGCTATGTGAGGGCATCTCCATAAAGATTTCAATAGTAAAGGATTTGGAGAATTTTCATGTTGGTAAATATGTCCACAAACTAGGAGAGTAGTATGCCCACAGAAGCATCTGTGTTCAGGACCCTTCCAGACCTGGCGCTATTTACTTCTTCATTTAGTTGTTCATCTGGATCCTTTATCATATGCTTTATTATATAATAAATTGCTAAGCATAAATTGTTTTCCTGAGTTCTGTGAGCTGTTCTATCAAATGATTGAATCCAAGCAGGAGGTTCACAAGAACCTCCAATTTATAGATAAGTCAGTCAGAGGTTGTGGGTAACCAGGGGACTGACACTTCACAATTAGTGTCTGAAATGGGGGAAACTCTTAAGGGACTGGTCCTTAACTTGTGGGATCTGCACTAACTCTGGTTAGTGTGAGAATTGAATAGAATTCCAGGAGGCCCTGCTGGTGTCACAGAGAACTGTTTAGAGTGTGTGGGAGGGACACATTTGGTGACCCATAGTATCAGGAGTGAAGTATTCTATCTGAATACTAGAGAAAAAATGCACAAGAATATTTTTCTGATATACAGCCATTACTCCACTTAGAGTTTTTCTTCATTATATTTTATGAGCTAATTTGAGCACTGAGCCAATCAACATTTCTCCAATTCAATTAGACATTTCTTCAATTGAATTAAAATCAGAATTATTTTATCATTTTTATGAACTAGAAGAATGCCTAGGACCTCTGAAAATTTCATGGTCCCAAGAAAGATAAAAAGAAAAAAATATACCCAAATTAAATAAATATATATTATATAAGTATAAAATATATATATATAAGTATATGTAATTTATATTTATATCATGTAAATTATATCTTTATATATAATATATAGCACATGCACTGTATATAGACATGTATCTATATATACTCTAAAATGCTAAAAGAAAACTGCCAACTGAAATGAATAAATGTGTAACCAAACATCTGCAAAATGATTGGTTAACACTTCATCAACTACAATAATTGGTTAGTTTTCATCAAAATTTAATTACACTTGAGGGGCACCTGGGTGGCTCAGCCAATTAAGTGTCTGACTTCAGCTCAGGTCATGATCTCCTGGTTCATGAGTTCCAGCCCTGCGTTGGACTCTGTGCTGACAGCTCAGAGCCTGGAGCCTGCTTCAGATTCTGTGTCTCCTTCTCTCTCTGCTCCTCCCCTGCTTGTGCTCTGTCTCTCTTTCTCTCAAAAAATAAATAAAACATTAAAAAAAAATTTTTTTAAATATTTTTTTATTTATTTCTAGGATAGAGAGAGACAGTGTGAGCAGGGGAGGGTCAGAGAGAGAGGGAGACACAGACTGAAACAGGCTCCAGGCTCTGAGCTGGCAGTCAGCACAGAGCCCGATGCGGGGCTGGAACCCACGAACCGCGAGATCATGACCTAAGCGAAAGTCGGACACTTAACCGACTAAGCCACCCAGGCGCCCCTAAAAAAATTTTTTAAATAATTACATTTGAAAATAATTCCATTCACAGAATAAAAACTCAATAATTATAAGAGATTTCTATTTGTTCTCTTGTCTGATGTATACCAAGCTTTCTAAACAATATGTGGCACAAAGTAGGATATCAATAAAAATTTGAAATTAATGAATAAATGAACTTGAAGTAATACCTTTCTTGTTTATATGTATTCCTGTCTATTCAAAAGTGATTTGGGTGGCACCTGGGTGGCTCAGTTGGTTAAGCATCCAGCTTCAGCTCAGGTCATGATCTCAAGGTTAGTGAGTTTGAGCCCAAGTCAGGCTCTGTGCTGACACCTCAGAGCCTGGAGCCTACTTCAGGTCTGTCTCCCGCTCTCTCTGCCCCTCCCAACTCACACTCTGTCTCTTTTTCTCTCTCTCTCAAACATAAATAAAATTAAAAAATAAAAAAAGTGATTTTTGAGAAACTATAGGCAATGGTACACTAAAGGGAGAACTTAAAACCTAACAACTGTTTCCTTACTTCCTTTCTTTCTTACTTCCTTTTGTCCTTCCTTCCTTCCTTCCTTCCTCTCTCTCTCTCTCTCTCTCTCTTATTTATTCATTTGAGAGAGAAAAACAGTGTACAAGCAGATGAGAAGGGCAGAGGGAAAGAGATAATCTCAAGCAGGCTTCATGGTCAGCACAGAGCATGATGTGGGGCTTGATCTCACAACCCAAAGATCATAATCTGAGCTGAAGCTAAGTCAGACACTCAACTGACAGCCACCTAGGTGCTCTCAGAAGTGGATCCTCTGTTCCCCTCTCTCTCTCCCTGTCCCTCACCTGCTCTCTCTCTCCCCCTCAAAAATAAATAAAAACATTAAAAAAAAAAAAAGCAGATATGGATCTTGAAGGGAAGAGGAACCAGAATCCCCACCCTTAAAAATAAAGCACAGCAAAGTGCCTCACTGAGCAATTTTAAAAAATGCTTAACGTACATAGGAAGGGTATTTGTTTATTAACCTGGAGGCATAGGGATTATTAGGAGACTTGTCTGGGTATAAAAGAGCTGACAGGTCCAACCCACACCCCACCCTGGACACAAAAACACCTGCAGAAACCACCACAGCACCCACACCTACTCCCTAGATTGCTAACAGCACTCCCAGCACCTGTGTTATCATGCAGACATGTCCCCTTCAGCCAGTCAGACATGACTGACTTTCCTAACATATACAAACAGTCACAGAAAGTTAAGCAAAATGAGGACACAGAAAAATATGTT
The DNA here is from genome assembly GCA_017311185.1 of Proteles cristata cristata. Classification (NCBI taxonomy): domain Eukaryota; kingdom Metazoa; phylum Chordata; class Mammalia; order Carnivora; family Hyaenidae; genus Proteles; species Proteles cristata. The sequence goes on from JAESUZ010004636.1 coordinate 778,046, forward strand.
TCAAATGAAATAATAGAACAAAAATCACAGTGAGAGAGCTAAGAAATGAAGATAAGTAATAGAGACTTTAAAGTAATGGTCATAAAGACCCTCACTGGACTTAAGAAAAAAGTGGAGAACCTGAGAGACCATCAACAGAGAGATAGAAAACATAAAAAAGAACCAATCAGAGCTTACAAACTCAGTAACTAAAATTAAAACTTCATTACAGGGAATAAAAAGTAGACTAGAGAAAGCAGAAAAATGGATCAATGATATGAAGGACAGAGTAATGGCAAATAAGCTGAATGGGAGAGAGAAAAAAATATTATTAAAAAGTGAAAATAGACTAAAAGAATTCACTGAAAGCATCAAACATAACAGCATTTACATAATATGGGTTTGAGAAGAAGAAAGAGAAAAGGGGGAAGGAAACTTATTTGAAGATACAATCACTAAACATTTTGTTTGCATCTGTGGGAGAAAGCAGAAATCCAATCCAGGAGGCACAGAGAGCCCTCAAGAAAATCAACCCAAGGAGGTCCACACCAAGACACATATGAATTAAAATGGCAGAAAGTAGTAATAAAGAGAGAATTTTAAAAGCAGCTAAATAAAAGGATATCATTACATGCAAAAGAAATGTCATAAGGCTATCAGCTGACTTTTCAGCAGAAGCTTTGCAGGCCAGAAGGACACGGCATGATATATTCAAAGTGCTGAAAACAAACAAACAAAATGTAACCATAAATACTTTATCCAGCAAGGCTATCATTGGAGGAGAAGAAGAGATAAGGAGTTTATAGATAAACAAAAGTTGAAGGAACTTATCACACTCAACTAGCTTTACAAAAATTGAAAAAGGGGACTCTGAGTGGAAAGGAAAGACAGATGCCAAGCAGGACTAAAAAAAGGTAGAAAGCACAGAGGCAGTAAAATAAAGTATATCCATAAAGGTCAATCAAGGGATTCATACATAAAAGGATATAAAGTATGACACAATATACCTAAAACATAGAAAGGAGGGGAGTAAAGAATGGGTTCAAACTTAAGTGATAATCAACTTAATATTTACTGCTATATGCAGTTTATAAGATGTTATATATAAACCTAACCATAGTCACAAATAAAAACCAGTGATATATATGCAAAAATATAAAAAGAAAGGAATCCAAGAATATCACTAAACAAAGCCAGTATATCATGAGAGGAGAGACCAAGAAAAGAAAGAAACAGAAGAACTACAAAAACAACCATAAAACAAGTAACAACATGGCAAAAGTACATACCTATCTTTAATTACTTTGAATCAAGAGACTAAACATTACAATCAAAATACATGAAGTGATAGAATGGTTAAAAAAGTAAGACTTGACTACAAGAAACTCATTTTAGATGGGAAATTACCTTCAGATTAAAAGTAAGGGAATGGAGAAATATATATCATGCTACAGGAAATCAAAAGAAAGCCGGAGTAGCGATACTTATATCAGACAAACTGGACTTTAAATTAAAGACAATCACAAGAGATGAAGAAGGGCACTACATAATAATTACAGGGTCCATCCTTCAGGAAGAACTAACAATCATAAATGTCTACACACCGAATATGGGAGCACCTAAATATCTAAAACAATTAATCACAAACAGAAACAAGCTTATAGATAAGAATGTGCTAATAGCAGGGGACTTTAATACTCCGCTTACAGCAATGGATAGGTCAACCAGACAGAAAATCACTAAAGAAATAATGGACTTGAAAGACACATTGGACCAGATGGACCTGACGGATATATTTAGAACTTTACATCCTGAGGCCAGGGAATTTACTTTCTTCTCAAGTGCGCATGGCACATTCTCCAAGATAGATCACATACTGGGACATAAAGCAGCCCTCAATAAATATAAAAGAATAGAGATCATACCATGCACACTGTCAAATCACAATGCTTTGAAATTTGAAATCAATTACAGGAAGAAGTCTGGAAAACCTCCAAAAACATGGAGGTTAAAGAACACCCTGCTAAAGAATGAATGGGCCAATCAGGCAATTAGAGAGGAAATTAAAAAATATATCGAAACAAATGAAAATGAAAACACAACAATTCAAAACCTATGGGATGCGGCAAAGGCAGTCCTGAGAGGAAAGTACATTGCTCTCCAGGCCTATTTCAAGAAACTAGAAAAAGCGCAAGTCCAAAATCTAACAGCTCACCTAAAGGAACTAGAGGCAGAGCAACAAGAACGCCCTAAACCCAGTAGAAGAAGAGAAATAGTAAAAATTAGAGCAGAAATAAACAACATAGAGACGAAAGAAACAATGGAACAGATCCATGAAACCAAGAGCTGGTTTTTTGAAAAAGTAAACAAAATTGACAAACCTCTAGCCAGACTTATCCAAAAGAAAAGAGAGAGCACCCAAATAGACAAAATTATGAATGAAAATGGACTTATTAATACCAACCCCTCAGAAATACAAGCAATTATCAGGGAATATTATGAAAAATCATATGCCAACAAATTGGACAACTTAGAAGAAATGGACAAATTCCTAAACACACACTCACTACCAAAATTCACACGGGAAGAAATAGAAAACTTGAACAGACCCATAACGAGTGAAGATTTTTGAATCAGTGATCAAAAATCTCCCAACAAATAAGAGCCCTGGAACTGATGGCTTCCCTGGGGAATTCTACCAGACATTTAAAACAGAATTAATCCCAATTCTTCTCAAGCTATTCCAAAAAATAGAAATCGAAGGAAAACTCCCGGACTCATTTTATGAAGCCAGCATCACTCTGATTCCCAAGCCAGACAGAGATCCAGCAAAAAAAGATAACTACAGCCCAATATCCTTGATGAATACCGATGCAAAAATTCTTTTTCTTTGTTTTTTAATTTTTTAATATTTTTTATTTCTTTCTAGGAGAGAGAGAGAGAGACAGCATGAGCAGGGGAGGGTCAGAGAGAGAGGGAGTCACAGGCTGAAACAGGCTCCAGGCTCTGAACTGGCAGTCAGCACAAATCCCGACGCGGGGCTCGAACCCACGAACTGCGAGATCATGACCTAAGCGAAAGTCAGACGCTTAACCGACTAAGCCACCCAGGCGCCACCGGATGCAAAAATTCTTAACAAGATCCTTGCAAATTGAATCCAACAGCATATAAAAAGAATCATCCACCAAGATCAAGTGGGATTCATTCCTGGGTTACAGGGCTGGTTCAACATTCGCAAATCAATCAATGTGATACATCATATCAATAAAAGAAAAGATAAAAACCATATGATCCTGTCAATAGATGCAGAAAAAGCATTTGACAAAATACAGCATCCCTTCTTAATAAAGACTCTCGAGAAAGTTGGGATAGAAGGAACCTACTTAAACATCATCAAAGCCATCTATGAGAAGCCTTCAGCTAACATCATCCTCAACGGGGAAAAACTCAGAGCTTTCCCCTGAGATCAGGAACACGACAGGGATGCCCACTCTCACCACTGCTGTTTAACATAGTGCTGGAAGTCCTAGCATCAGCCATCAGACACCAAAAGGAAATCAAAGGCATCAGAATTGGCAAAGAGGAAGTCAAACTTTCACTCTTCGCAGATGACATGATACTCTACATAGAAAACCCGACGGACTCCACGAGAAGTCTACTAGAACAGATCCAAGAATTCAGCCAAGTTGCAGGGTACAAAATCAACGTACAGAAATCGGTTGCATTTTATACACCAACAATGAAGCAACAGAAAGAGAAATCAAGAAACTGATCCCATTCACAATTGCACAGAAAACCATTAAATACCTCGGAATAAACCTAACCAAGGACACAAGAGATCTGTATGATGAAAACTATAGAAAACTTATGAAGGAAATTGAAGAAGATACAAAGAAATGGAAAAACATTCCATGCTCATGGATAGAAGAATAAATATAGTTAAGATGTCATTACTACCTAAGGCACTCTACACATTCAATGCAATTCCCATCAAAATTGCACCAGCATACTTCTCAAAACTAGAACAAACTATCCAAAAATTTGTATGGAACCATAAAAGACCCCGAATAGCCAAAGTAATCCTGAAAAATAAAACCAAAACGGGAGGGATCACCATCCCAGACTTTAGCCTCTACTACAAAGCTGTCATCATCAAGACAGTATGGTATTGGCACAAAAACAGACACATAGACCAATGGAACAGAATTGAGAACTCAGAAGTGGACCCAAAAGTATACAGCCAATTGATCTTTGACAAAGCAGGAAAGAATATCCAATGGAAAAAAGACAGCCTTTTTAACAGATGGTGTTGGGAGAACTGGACAGCAACATGCAGAAGAATGAAACTAGATCATTTTCTCACACCATGCACAAAAATAAACTCAACATGGATAAAGGACCTGAACGTGAGACAGGAAACTATCAACACCCTAGAGGAGAAAGCAGGAAACAACCTCCTTGGCCTCCACCGCAGCAACTTCTTACTTGACACATCCCCAAAAGCAAGGGAATCAAGAGCAAAAATAAACTGTTGGGACCTCATCAAGATTAAAAGCTTCTGCACAGCCAAGGAAACAACCCACAAAACTAATAGGCAACCAACGGAATGGGAAAAGATAGTGGAAAATGACATATCAGATAAAGGGTTGATATCCAGAATCTACAAGGAACTCACCAAACTCCACGCCCGAAAAACAAACAACCCAGTGAAGAAATGGGCAGAAGATATGAACAGACACTTCTCCAAAGAGGACATCCAGATGGCCAACAGACACATGAAACTATGCTCAGCATCGCTCCTCATCAGGGAAATACAAATCAAAACCACACTGAGATCCCACCTCACGCCAGTCAGAGTGGCTAAAATGAGCCAATCAGAGAACTCTAGATGCTGGCGAGGATGTGGAGAAACGGGCACCCTCCTACACTGTTGGTGGGAATGTAAACTGGTGTGGCCCCTCTGGAAAACAGTGTGGAGGTTCCTCAGGAAACTAACAATAGAACTCCCCTATGACCCGGCAATAGCACTGCTAGGAATTTACCCAAGGGATACAGAAATGCTGAGGCATAGGAGCACATGTACCACAATGTTCATAGCAGCACTCTCCACAATAGCTAAAACCTGGAAAGAGCCTAAGTGTCCATCAACAGATGAATGGATCAAGAAGATGTGGTTTATCTATACCATGGAATACCACATGGCACTGAGAAACAATGAAATCTGGCCATGTGTAGCAACATGGATGGACCTTGAGGGTATTATGTGGAAACTAATTTGACAATAAACTATTTGTAAAAAAAAATAAAAAATAAAAAATAAAAAGTAAGACCTGATTAGATGCTGCCTACAAAAGACTCATTTCAGACTTTAAGACACATGCAGATTGAAAGGAAAGCGATGCAAAAAAAATTAACATCCCAATGAAGTGAATGAGAAGTGAAAAGAAAAGTGTGAGTAACAATAGTTATATGGGAAAAAATAGACATTAAAACAAAGACTAAAGAATGACACTACATAATCAAAATGGGAACAATCCAAGAAGATATAACCATTGTAAATATTTATGCACCCCACATGGATTTATCCAAATACATAAAACAGCTAATAACACACAGCTAAAAAGTAATCAATAGCAATACAATAATAGTAAGGGACTTTAACACCCCACTTACACCAATGGACAGATCATCCAAAAAGATAATCAACAAGGAAACAGTTCCTTTGAATGACACATTGGACCAGATGTACCTAACAGATAGATTCAGAAAAGTCCACCTTAAAACAATAAAGTACACAATATTTTTTCTTTCATATTTTATTGTCAAGTTGGCTTCCATATAACACCTAGTGCTCATCCCAACAAGTGCCCTCCTCCATGCCCATCACTCCCCCTTCCCCTCTCCCCCACCCCCATCAGCCCTCAGTTTGTTCTCAGCATTCAAGAGTCTCTCATGGTTTGCCTCCCTCCCTCTCCCCAACTATTTTTTCCCCTTCTCTTCCCTCATGGTCCTGTTAACTTCCTCCTAATCCACCTATACATGCAAACATATGGTATTTGTCCTTCTCTACCTGACTTATTTCACTCAGCATAACACCCTCAAGTTCCATCCACGTTGCTACACTTGGCCAGATTTCATTCTTTCTCATTGCATGTAGTATTCCTTTGTATAGATAAACCACATCTTCCTGATCCATTCGTCAGTTGAAGGACACTTGGGTTCTTTCCATGATTTGGCTATTGTGGAGAGTGCTGCTATGAACATTGGGGTACATGTGCTCCTATGCATCAGCACTCCTGTATCCCTTGGGTAAATTCCTAGCAGTGCTATTGCTGGGTCATAGGGGAGTTCTATTGTTAGTTTCCTGAGGAACCTCCACACTGTTTTCCAGAGGGGCTGTACCAGTTTACATTCCCACCAACAGTGTAGGAGGGTGCCCGTTTCTCCACATCCTCGCCAGCATCTAGAGTTCTCTGATTGGCTCATTTTAGCCACTCTGACTGGCGTGAGGTGGTATCTCAGTGTGGTTTTGATTTGTAGTTCCCTGATGAGGAGCGATGCTGAGCATCGTTTCATGTGTCTGTTGGCCATCTGGATGTCCTCTTTGGAGAAGTGTCTGTTCATATCTTCTGCCCATTTCTTCACTGGGTTGTTTGTTTTTCGGGCGTGTAGTTTGGTGAGTTCCTTGTAGATTCTGGATATCAACCCTTTATCTGATATGTCATTTGCAACTATCTTTTCCCATTCCGTTGGTTGCCTATTAATTTTCTGGGTTGTTTCCTTGGCTGTGCAGAAGCTTTTAATCTTGATGAGGTCCCAACAGTTTATTTTTGCTCTTGATTCCCTTGCTTTTGGGGATGTGTCAAGTAAGAAGTTGCTGCGGTGGAGGTCAAGGAGGTTGTTTCCTGCTTTCTCCTCTAGGGTGTTGATAGTTTCCTGTCTCACGTTCAGGTCCTTTATCCATGTTGAGTTTATTTTTGTGCATGGTGTGAGAAAATGATCTAGTTTCATTCTTCTGCATGTTGCTGTCCAGTTCTCCCAACACCATCTGTTAAAAAGGCTGTCTTTTTTCCATTGGATATTCTTTCCTGCTTTGTCAAAGATCAATTGGCTGTATACTTTTGGGTCCACTTCTGAGTTCTCAATTCTGTTCCATTGGTCTATGTGTCTGTTTTTGTGCCAATACCATACTGTCTTGATGATGACAGCTTTGTAGTAGAGGCTAAAGTCTGGGATGGTGATCCCTCCCGTTTTGGTTTTATTTTTCAGGATTACTTTGGCTATTCGGGGTCTTTTATGGTTCCATACAAATTTTTGGATAGTTTGTTCTAGTTTTGAGAAGTATGCTGGTGCAATTTTGATGGGAATTGCATTGAATGTGTAGAGTGCCTTAGGTAGTAATGACATCTTAACTGTATTTATTCTACCTATCCGTGATCATGGAATGTTTCCATTTCTTTGTATCTTCTTCAATTTCCTTCATAAGTTTTCTATAGTTTTCATCATACAGATCTCTTGTGTCCTTGGTTAGGTTTATTCCGAGGTATTTAATGGTTTTCTGTGCAATTGTGAATGGGATCAGTTTCTTGATTTCTCTTTCTGTTGCTTCATTGTTGGTGTATAAAATGCAACCGATTTCTGTACGTTGATTTTGTACCCTGCAACTTGGCTGAATTCTTGGATCTGTTCTAGTAGACTTCTCATGGAGTCCGTCGGGTTTTCTATGTAGAGTATCATGTCATCTGCGAAGAGTGAAAGTTTGACTTCCTCTTTGCCAATTCTGATGCCTTTGATTTCCTTTTGGTGTCTGATGACTGATGCTAGGACTTACAGCACTATGTTAAACGATAGTGGTGAGAGTGGACATCCCTGACATGTTCCTGATCTCAAGGGGAAAGCTCTCAGTTTTTCCCCCTTGAGTATGATGTTAGCTGAGGGCTTTTCATAGATGGATTTTATGATGTTTAAGTAAGTTCCTTCTATCCCAACTTCTCGACGGTCTTTATTAAGAAGGGATGTTGTAGGGGCGCCTGGGTGGCGTAGTCGGTTAAGCGTCCGACTTTCGCTTGGGTCATGATCTCGCGGTTCGTGGGTTCGAGCCCCGCGTCAGGCTCTGTGCTGACTGCCAGCTCGGAGCCTGGAGCCTGTTTCGGTCTGTGACTCCCTCTCTCTCTGACCCTCCCCTGCTCATGCTGTCTCTCTCTCTCTCTCTAGAAAAAAAAAAAAAAAAAAAAAAGAAGGGATGCTGTATTTTGTCAAATGCTTTTTCTGCCTCTATCGACAGGATCATATGGTTTTTATCTTTTCTTTTGTTAATGTGATGTATTACATTGATTGATTTGCAAATATTAAACCAGCCCTGTAACCTAGGAATGAATCCCACTTGATCATGGTGGATATTTCATTTTATGTGCTGTTGAATTCTATTTGCATATATCTTTTTGAGAATTTTTGCATCTGTATTCATCAAGGATATTGGCCTGTAGTTCTCTTTTTTTGCTGGATCTCTGTCTGGTTTGGGAATCAAAGTGATGCTGGCTTTGTAGAATGAGTGCAGAGGTTTTCCTTCGATTTCTATTTTTTGGAATAGCTTGAGAAGAATGGGTATTAACTCTGATTTAAATGTCTGGTAGAATTCCCCAGGGAAGCCATCAGGTCCAGAGCTCTTATTTGCTGGGAAATTTTTGATAACTGATTCAACTTCCTCACTAGTTATGGGTCTGTTCAATTTTCTACCTCTTCCCATGTGAATTTTGGTAGTGAGTGTGTGTTTGGAAATTTGTCCATTTCTTCTAATTTGTCCAGTTTGTTGGCATATAATTTTTCATAGTATTCCCTGATAATTGCTTGTATTTCTGAGGGATTGGTTGTAATAAATCCATTTTCATTCATTATTTTGTCAGTTTGGGTGCTCTCTCTTTTCTTTTTGAGAAGCCTGGCTAGTGGTTTATCAGTTTTGTTTATTTTTTCAAAAAACCAACTCTTGGTTTCATTGATCTTTTCAACTTTTTTTTTTTTTGGATTCTATATTGTTTATTTCTGCCCTGAGTTTTATTCTTTCTCTTCTCCTATTGGGTTTGGGGTGGTCTTGTTGGTCTCCTTCTAGTTCCTTTAGGTTCACTGTTAGATTTTATATTCGTGTTTTTTCTATTTTCTTGAGGTAGACCTGAGTGCAATGTACTTTCCTCTTAGAACTGCCTTTGCCACATTCCAAAGAATTTGGATTGTTGTGTTTTCATTTTCATTTGCTTCCATATATTTTTAAATTTCTCTAATTGCCTGATTGGCCCATTCATTCTTTAGTAGGGTGTTCTTTAACCTCCAGTTTTTTGGACGTTTTCCAGACTTTTTCCTGTGGTTTATTTCAAGTTTCATAGCATTGTGATCTGAATGTGTGCATGGTATGATTTCAATTCTTTTATATTTATTGGGGGCTGCTTTATGACCCAGTATGTGATCTATCTTGGAGAATGTGCCATGTGCATTTGAGAAGAAAGTGAATTCTATACCACAGGATGTAGAGTTCTAAATATATCTGTCAAATCCATCTGGTTCAATGTGTCATTCAAGTCCATTGTTTCTTTGGCGATTTTCTGTCTAGTTGATCTATCCATTGCTGTAAGTGGAGTATTAAAGTCTCCTGCTATTAGCATATTCTTATCCATAAGATTATTTCTGTTTGTGATTGTTTTATGTATTTGGGTGCTTAGACATTGATAATTGTTAGCTCTTCCTGATGGATAGACCCTGTAATTATTATACAATGTCCTTCTTCATCCCTTGTGACTGCCTTTACTTTAAAGTCCAGTTTGTCTGATATAAGTATAACTACTCCAGCTTTCTTTTGACTTCCAGTAGCATGATAGATATTTCTCCATCCCCTTACTTTCAATCTGAAGTTATCCTCAGTTCTAAAAGGAATCTCTTGTAGACAGCAAATAGATGGAATTTTTTTTATCCATTCGGCTACTCTATGTCTTTTGATTGGACCATTTAGTCCATTTATACTGTGTTATTATTGAAAAATATGGGTTTAGAGTCACTGTATTCTTTGTAGGATTCCTGCTTGCTGTTGTGTCTCTGGTACCTTGTGTTCCTTGCAACATTTCCCTCATAGAGTCCCCCTTAGGATTTCCTGTAGGGTTGGTTTAGTGGAGATGAATTCTTTCAATTTTTGCTTATTTAGGAATAACTTTATCTCTCCTTGTATTCTGAATGACAGGCTTGCTGGATAGAGGATTCTTGGCTGCATATTTTTTTCTATTCATCACATTGAAGATTTCCTGCCATTCCTTTCAGTAGATAGATCTGTAACTACTCTGATAGGTCTCCGTTTGTATATTAGCACCTTTTTATCCCTAGCTGCTTTCAGAATTCTCTCTTTGTCCTTATATTTTGCCAGTTTCACTATGATATGTTGTGCAGAAGATCGATTCAAATTATGTCTGAGGGGAGTTCTCTGTGCCTCTTGGATTTCAATGTCTGTTTTCTTTCCCAGATTGGGGAAGTTCTTGGCTATAATTGGTTCCAGGACTCCTTCAGCGCCTTTCCCTCTCTCTTCGTCTTCTGGAATTCCTATGATACAGATATTGTTCAGTTTGATTGTATCACTCAGTTCTCAAACTCTCCTTTCATGCTACTGGATCAGTTTATTTTTCTTTTCCTCAGCTTCCTCTTTTTCTATAATTGTGTTTTCTAATTCACCTATCCTCCTCTTTTCCTCTTCAATCTGTGCATTGGAGGCCTCCATTTTCTTATACACCTCATTTTTAGCTTTTTAAAATTAATCACAACTTTTTTTAGGCTCCAAAGTCTTTGTAGCAATAGCTTCTCTGAGGTCTTCCATGCCTTTTTCAAGCCAGCAATTAATTTTATGACTATTGTTCTAAATTCTTGTTCGATCATGTTGCTTATATCTGTTTTGAGCAGTTCTTTAGCTCTCACTCTTCCTGGAATTTCTTTAGAGGAGAGTTCTTCCTTTTCATCATTTTGGCTAGCTTTCTGTCTCCTGTTAATTTTAAAACTTGTTATGTGCTCTGCACCCGTGAGTACTGCATTAAAGAAGGCTCATTGACTGTCCAGGGCCTGTCCGTCCAGTAAGTGTTCTTTTAATCGTGTCTCTTGGTCTCTCTTGTTGAGACTTTGGTTATTTTATTTCCCTACTCGTAGTGGTATTTGGGACTCTCTACCAGCATACTTTGGCTTGCTACTTGAGGTAACCCTGAAAGGAAAACATACAGACAAACACACAGGGAACAAAGGCACACAAATGCACAGATAAATGCAACAAACAAGCAAACCGAAAGGAAAAAAAGAAAAAGAAAATTAAAAAGAAAATGACACAGGACAGTCTAAAAGCATAAAACCAGAATTTCCAGCTACAAATAAATAGCAGGGTGTATGCAGTGCTGATGAAAGAGCATATACAAAGAGAAATGACAGGGGTGGGAAGAAAGCGAAATTGAGCAATGACCAGACAGAGAGACTAAGAGGCTTAATTCAGAGAGAGAAAGAAGAGAATATGTTAGGAGGTGAGGAGAAAGAAACAAAGATAATGTTACCCAAAGAAACCATATAGTCTGATTACTCCAGAGAGAGAGAGATAAGAAGGTAGTGGAGGTGTAGAATATACATCTAGAGAATGGATTAAATGTGACTGTTTAAGCAAACCAGTGACCAGAGTGCCCAGTCCAGCAGAAAGGAGGGATACAAATGACACAAGGGAAAATAGATCTGAAAAGAAAGAATTGATCTAGAATTAAGCACGGCAGTGATCCAAGTTGGTCTTGCCCTGGGCTCCAGTGGCGGGGGAGGGGGGTAAGCAGCTCTCTAGCGGGGATGGGTGTGGTTTGGTGAAGCAGATCTGGCCTCCACGGTGGTCCTTCAGGCCACTCCCTGATTTCCTGCTTTGGTGGTTTTGGGGAGGAAAAATGGCTGTGCTCCAGTCCCTTCTCGAACCAAGCATTGCAAATCACTCTTTTGGGTCTGATCTCCCTGTGCCACTAGCATAGCCAAGGTGGACTGTGTTCTATGTCCCAAGCTCCATCCCATTTCCAGGTCTTAGTCCATGGGCTTTAGTGATACCACCCGAAATATAATCCCACAGACTGGGCTGCTTCCAAACCAAGGATCAAGCCAGGAGAGCAGAGGAGCAGTTTCTCCTGGTGGCTCCTGGGACCCGGCACCCAGCCCAAAGTCAGCACCACAACTAGAAATAGGATCACTCTCTGAATGCCCTGCAGTTAGGAATGGGATGATAGGCCCCTCTATATCCTGGGCCAAGGTTTTCTCTTCTCCAGGGACAGTTCTATGAGCAGTTTCAGCTGCTCTTTCTCTTCCTCTCGACTCTGCAGCTCCCTGCGAAGTGGGTTCCCTCCCTTCCATGTCTCGGGGTCCTGGCCCATTTTTATCTTCCCCAGTTCATAATCATGCACCTATGAGGTTGTCTTCTTAGTGGACTCTGTCTCTTTTCTTCCCAGACTCCTGCGGTTCAGCGTCCTATGGCTTCAGGCTTTCTCTGTTTGAGAGATGGGGGCAAACAAAATGTTTGGAGCTCCTTCCTTCTCCGCCATCTTGCCTCTCTCCCCAGTACACATTACTTCTAATGCACATGGAATATTTTCAGAACAGATCAATGTTAGCACAAAACAAACCCCGACAAATTAAAAAACATGTAAGTCATACCATGATCTTTTCCAACCACAATGCTATGAAACTAGAAATGAATAAACCTTTAACAAGGCTCATTAAAAAAACAGGGAGAGGAGAAGTGGAAGACTCAAATAAACAGAATAAAAAATGAAAGAGGAGAAATAACAACCAACACCACAGAAATACAAAGGCTTGTAAGAGAAATGTTGAAAACGTATATACCAACAATTGGACAACCTAGAAGAGATGGGTAAATTTCAAGAAGCATATAACGTCTTAAAACAGAACCAGGAAGAAATAGAAAATTTGAATAGCCTATTTACCATCAATGAAATTGAATCAATAATTTTAAAACTCCCCCAAAGCAAAAGTCCAGGAACAGGCAGTTTCAATATGAATTCTACAAAACATTTAAGGAAGAGTTAATATTTATTTTCAAACAATTCCAAAAAAAAAAGAAGAAGAAGAAGAGGAAGAGGAAGGAAACATTCCAAATTTATTCTATGAGGTCAGCATTACCCTAATACTAAAACCAGATCAAGACATTACAAAAGAAGCGAATTACAGGCCAATATCCCTGATAAACATAGATGCAAACAATATTAGGTTTAAAAAATACATTTCTTGTACAAAATATGCATATGATAAAGCCACGTCTGATATTAGTATACTGGAGTTTAGATACATTTCCTGGGCCTCAGCAGGCCATGTGAGACTATTAAAACAGTGTCCATTAGTTCTGAGGGGATCATGTCTCAAATGCAGAAGAACCAGACATATACTTATATCCACCCAGCAAGAGACTATGCCTTATAATTCTTCTGAATAATACAAAATGCAAAATTGAATAATATAATCTAACTAATGCTTCCTGGGTACCTGTGATGTGCCCAGCCCTGTATAAACAGTATGTACTAAACCAAAATAGATTAAAACATACTTCTGTCTTCAGTCTTGAATCCTATTTAAGAAAATAAAAAAAAATTGAACTCTTGTAATTACTTTATCTTCTTTGGGAGGCTGCATACAGAAATGTTCAAAAGATGTTATCATACATAGGTATCTAATTATCAACACTTTGTATTATATTTAAAGCTATAAAATTGCATAAATCCAGTTACAAAATAGTAATTTGTGTCCATACTTAATTGTGTGGTCTTCTGTAGTAGCTGTTTGGTCCTGCATCAGTGAGTGGTTTGCCTTCAATCAACATAGAAGAGCCAAAAAATAAACAAATTTCCTCTCCACCCTAGTCAGATCTCCACTGAGACAGAGACTAGAAATAAAAATGGCTCCAAGCCAGTCAATTAATGGAGTTCTTAAAAAAGGCAATTGCAATTTTTGGATGGCTCTTTATGTGGTAGTGATTAAGAAATCTCTGGTTCAGCAAGGGGACTGCATATTATTCCTCAGAGGACTAAAGAAGCACGGTTGACAAATACAAGGAGATATGGATTGAAAAAGTGAAGGAACTGACACTTCTATGACCAATAATATGATAGACAAATTCCATTATGGGAGAAAAGATGGTTTTGTAAGTATGAGTCAGGAAATAAGGTCTAGAGCTCAAGGTCATGAATACAACCAAATGTTCTGGTTTATTTGACCAGCCCATTGGTTGTGTTATTATTGTCGTTATGATTATGACACATTCTGGTCACTATGGGCTTCACTACTCCTTCTTGTTTTACGCAGATTTGATTCTGAAATGTGTATTACTTGCCTAGTCTTCAAGGCATTTTAAGTAGATGGTATGGTTTCTGAGATTTAATGTTGTTCTAAGAAGGTGTGTGCGCGCATGTATGTGTGTGTGTGAGTGTGTGTGTATTATTTAACCATTTGGTTTATACAATGTTTACCCATTGGAAAACCTGAAAAATATAAAAATGTTTTTGCAATCTATGCTGATTGGTGCATGTGGCTGGTTGAGAAATGCCAGAGGATATTTGTTCTTTGTCCCCATATATGATGAACTACATTGTGAGGCCCAGAGCACCAAAATCTCTACTTTAGGAATTGCATTGCCAAAGACGACTACCACTTCTTTTTCTGCTAAAACTACCATCAGCCTTGTCTCATTCCCAAGTCATGATTTGTCACTTGGGCAATTTGAAGACTGAGGTGGAACCAGTTAGAGAGAGTGGGGTGTGTAGAGATTCCTACACAGACTGCTAATGTTGTGTTTCTCAACATGTTTGTACCATAGAATCACCTGGGAAGTTTTTCAAAACTGCAATTGTTTAGAGTTCCCCCAAAGGCATCCTCAAAGACACTGATTTCATTAGTTTGGGGGTAATTCAGCCATTTGTATCAAAACAAAAACAAAACAAAATGAAAACAAAAATTCCCCCAATAATTCTCATGGGCAATCAGCGTTAGAAACCACTGGGTTTGAAGATGCAACCAAGTAGCACTTGAGACAAGAACATTTCCATAAAAAGATACTCTAAGAACATTTTATCTAGGAAGCTTTTCCCTTTTTTATTTAAAAAAATTTTTTAACGTCTTTATTTAATTTTGTGAGATAGAGAGACAGAACAGGAGCTGGGGAGGGTCAGAGAGAGAGAGAGAGACACAGAATCTGAAGCAGGCTCCAGGCTCTGAGCTGTCAACACAAAGCCCAACATGGAGCTTCAACTGGTGAACCCCGAGATCATGTCAGTGGCTCCACCTACTGAGCCACCCAGGTGCCCCGCTTTTTCCCTTTTTTAAAAAAAATGTTTATTTATTTTGGTGAGAAAGAGAGAACAAGAGTGAGGGAAGGGCAGAGAGAGAGGCCGGAGAGAATCCCAAGCAGGTCCATGTTCTGTGCAGAGCCCAGTGTGGGGGTTGGGGAGGGGCTCCATCCCACGACAGTGAGATTGTGACCTGGGCGGAAATCAAGAGTCAGACGCCTAACCGAGGGAGCCACTTAGACGCCCTGGAAGCTTTTCCCTTGAACACAGGGAAAAGTCACAAATAACGTGGTTTTCCCCCTATACTGTAATTCCCTTGAGTCACAACAGTCCTAAATGCTGACGTACCCATGCAGATTTGTGTGTTGGAATTGGAGACCTCCAGCCTGCCCTGCGTTCACAGCCTACTGACACCCACATGAAAGATTCAGATTTCCACGAAGAGAACGGTGTCTAGAAGCTCTAGAGAGTAACCTTTTGCGGAGTAAATGATTGCCTAGAGAGAAGATAGGCTGGCTGGATAGATTCACATATATGATCCTGAGAAGAAAGTTCTCACAGGGAAGTTTAGAAGCGGCATTGTTTTCTCCTCCTTGTTCCCAATAAATAAAGAAATATGACCTTCCTTGGAGGCGCAAACGCGTGACACTTATCAGAGCCGTAATATCTTAGGAAACGTCTATTTAAAAATAAGCACCGTACAGAGAAGGAAGCCTGGCTCTCTGATCACATTACCTAAAGCCCAGTTAATATTTCCCACTAGGCATCTTACCAGCCACTGAAATTTAATATATGCAATAATGAATTAACTTTCTTTTCCCATATCTACACTTTCAAGCCTCAGCTACTGGAGATCTATTTCCTCATCTGCAAAATGAGAGGTTTGAGCGAAGAGGCTCTCAAAGGGCCCTTCCAGCTCCGAAGCCATAATCTGCCGGGCAATTCTCAGTTCATTACTAATGCCTATATATTTCTCTAGAACTTAATTCTTTGAAACTTAATGCTTTCAAATTATTTAAAATCATTATATTTTTTCTGTGTTAATGACATATTGTTCACATTGTTAATTTAAGCAAATAAAGCAAATTGAGCATTGTTGTAAATCAGTGTAAGATCAGAGAATGAGGAGAGGTGAGGCAAGCTCCAGAGGAGGGTCACACCTTCAGGCCACGTCCAGCCCTCCGGGCATTGCTGCGCTGCCTGAGACCACTGACAATGGCAGTCAGCCCGAAGACCGAGGCAGCAGAAAGGAAACATCCTTTGATGGACACTTAGGCTCTTTCCATGTTTTGGACGAATGGATCAAGATGTGGTTTATCCATACCATGGAATACTACATGGCAATGAGAAACAATGAAATCTGGCCATGTGTAGCAACATGGATGGACCTTGAGGGTGTTCTGCTGAGCAAAATAAGTCAGGCAGAGAAGGACAAATATCATATGTTTGCACGTAGAGGAGGATTAGGAGGAACTTGACGGAGGAACAAGGGGGAGAAGAAGGGCGGAAATGGTGGGGGAAAGGGAGAGAGTCAAACCATGAGAGACTCTTGAATGCTGACAAAAACTGAGGACTGATGGATGTGGGGGGGAGGAGGGATGGGCATGGTGGAGGACACTTGTGGGGATGAGCACTGGGTGTTATGTGGAAACTAATTTGACAATAAACTATTTGTAAAAATAAAAATAAAAATAAAAAATAAAAAAATAAAAATAGAATTTGCCTTAAAAAACAAAAAAAAAAGGAAACATCCTTTCCCAACCTGCCAATATACCTTCTGCTTCCTAGAACGTTTCTGATTTCACTAGACAGAGCAGTTTCTCTGCTGAAAACGGTTGCCAGAGTCCTCCGTTCAGAAGGAACTAAGAGCAGTGTCAGCAGAGGCCACCCCAGGTTGGGTATGAGATGCACAGCACGCGGGCTGTCTAAGGGCAGGGCTGCGCTGCAGAGAAGGGAGAACCCTCGCAGCTCCCAACGGCTCCGCGGTGAAGAAGCTCTTGCCACAACCTCCACTTCTGCTCTCTCTGTGATCACAGAGAACCTCAGGGTTTTATTTGTACATCAGAGCTTGAAATACAAGTCTAACGGGAGACTGAGAGGAGTTCCAAGACTCTAACATGTTTACTTTTCAAACACCAACTTCTGGGACAAGCATCAAAGTGAGAATCAATAGCTTTTATGCCCTGTTTACTCTTTCCTAGGTGAAGTGCCTCTTTACTACTAGAACATTTTCTCCCTGTCCCTCTAGTTAACACAAGGGATATCAAAATGGGCTACAGTTTCTTTGAGGTGTCTGTCAATTTGCCATTTTTGTGGCTTTCTACCCAAATGGTAAAGAAATGTTACTATTTTTTTAAGAAGCATAAGGTACAAGCCGTCCTATATGTTTATCACTTACCTGTAACTGCCTTGAAGTAAGCATCGCATGAAATATGAAATATGCCTGAAGAATTTTTAAGAAGATGAAATATGACTTTACAAAGAGAAATATAACTGTCAAGAACTATAACTGCCTCATACCGACTTAATTGAGAATCTCTTTTTATAGGCAGCTATTGTGAAGTCAAATTAAAACAGTTCTTGGGGCATGTGGAACAAGAATAAAAGGAACCACTTGTACTTTGAATTTTTGTATGTTTTGAATGCCTAACAGCACAGTCTCTTCACGCCTCACTATCCATAATGACAGCAGTCTTGCACAACCCAGGTAATACTGTGGTTGTTCCCTGGGCCATTCTTGCTTGGCTATTGTCTCCCTATCCTAGCCTTCCATTTTTTGTTTGTTTGTTTGCTTGTTTGTTTATTTGGAGGGGAAGGGAGGCAGCGAGAGAGAGAGAGAGAGAGAGAGAGAGAGAATCCCAAGAAAACTCCATGCTCAACACAGAGCGTGATGCGAGGCTCAAAACCACAATCATGAGATTATGACCTGAGCAGAAGTCAAGAGTCAGATGCTTAACCAGCTGAGTCACCCAGATGTCCCCCATCCTTCCTCTTTTATACATTCATGCACCTTTCATCCATTGGGTGAATCCAAGAATCAAAAACCATTTTATCTTTTGGTAATGTTTGTTATTTTTTCTCATTCTTTATGAGGGTTTTATCTTTCAGGAAAAAATTAATTTTCCCCACTTCCAGATTTGTAGGCTGCAATCTACTGTTCTCATCTGCTCATATCTTACTATTTTTTGTACCTAACATTTGAAATACATAATTAAAATTGTTGTGATGGATGCACAGTGATCTCTCCAGTCCTGATGGACTATGGAGACATTTTGTGTTTCCTTGAGTGAAACAAATTCCAGCCTTTCTTTTTTTTTTTCCCAAATAGCCTCTAGTTTTCTACTGCACATTTTTTTTGTAGCCAAATATGCAAGGTGATAGAATTTTCTTCAGAAGATATATTTTATTCTAAAATGTACAGTCTTACAAGAGCCCTAAAATTTTATAATCCCATTTTGGTGTTAGGCACGTCCAAGATCATATCATCCTTGACAGAAAGCTACACTATGACAGCAGTATTTTTTTTTCTCATTTCAGTGTTCAGATTACTGATTTTAGTTATGAATACAGTCAAAATCTAAGAGTTGTGTGTTAAGTTGTTGGGCAATGAGCTGATAACACACAGCTTGTTGTTGTATGTGTTCCAATCTCTTTTCCCCATCCCACCTTGTAACCAAACTTGTTTGCTCTCACATCTCTGTAGTACTGAACATCCATCTCCATTAGAGCATGTATTACACTGTGGTCTCTTCATTCCTGACCTGATTTGACTCCTCAAAGATACTATCCATGCATTGTCCATTTTTGAATACTTAGTTTCCAAATGTTTGGTTTTTTTTAAAAACCTTTTTTTTATAATTTATTTTAGAGAGAGAGAGACAGAGTACTAGCAGGGGAGGAGCAGAGAGAGGGAGACACAGAATCTGAAGCAGGCTCCAGACTCTGAGCTGTCAGCATAGAGTCCGACAACGGGGCTCAAACTCACCAACAGCTAGATTGTGACTTGAGCTGAAGTCGGGCGCTTAACTGACTGAACCACCCAGGCAGCCAACAAATGTTTGTTTTTCAACTGAAATGGTTTTACTGTTTTATTTAGTACCTTCATTACTTACAATGAAAGTATCCTACAATTTCTTCTAACCTATAGAAGCACCCGAGAGATGGCTTTATTTGTTTTGGAAGATTCTGATATAGTCTGGATGGATTGCATTTGAACAAACACCATTCTGTGGTTCCATGGTCAGTTCTTGTTATATATCCCTGTAGTTTGCAGACTCCAGGAATAAGTAAGTGTATGTGTTACTTCAGGTTTTCAGTGTCAAATATATCCTGAACAGAAATGTGAAACTATATTTAATACAAAACTTTACTTGAGTAAAACATTTAAATTGCCATTGAGACTATATCAGATACAACTTAAAGTAATTTAAAGCAATTACACTTTCCTCAGAGCTATCAATAGGTGAACTCTTCAAAGCAACTATTGCTATGATGCAATTTAGATATGAAGTTTTCTAGTTATTTATATAATGATGGTGTGTGTGTGTGTATGTGTGTAGAATCTCTTCTTACTCTGCCTAAATGTATCCATTTTAAAATCTTTGTCACCATTTTATGTGCTCTAGTTTAGCCATCCCATTTTCAAGTGTAACTCTTCCACTGGAATTCATGAACTTCCCAGAATTTTCCTAATTTATATATAGACTCCACTCTCCCATCATGCTAAATCTAGAGTCAAACAACAAAAATAAAAATTTCTTCAAGAGATGATTCCTTTCTCCTACTAGCAGATATTTTCTCTTCTTGCTTTTCATTATCAAGTTTATCATTTATCTTTTGAATCATTTAGTATGCCTACAACTATAGCCACTCAGCTGTAAATACCATCCAGTTTAATAATAATAATATAAAAGTTCATGTAAAAGTGTTAAGCTTTTTATTAAGCATGACTGAAGTACTAAGAAGGAAAAGATACAATTCCTATTTCTCAGAGGCTACAATCTTCTGGGGTAAGGAAAACAGTGTAAGAGTTAAATGGTTTTATTTGAAAAATGGACTACTGTATCTGAACACATCTGGGAAAACTGTTCAAGTTGGTCTAGCTTATGCTGTGGTAACCAATGACTTCAACATCATAGTGGTTTCTATCAATTAGTGTGTATTTCTTGCTCACATAACATGTCTAATCCATTGCAGGCAGACTCTGCTACTGTTACTCTCACAGGAAACCACACTGATGGAGGCTCCACCCTGACACATGTTTCCAAAATTGTCCAGGCAATAAAAGAGATGGGGAGGTAAATCACATGGTAACCTGAAAGTCTAGAAATGATATACAATGCTCTCTCTCATTCTCTTTGTCCAAATTAAGAAGTATCCATGATGGCTATCACAAGTGAAATGGTGGAAATGTGAGAGAAAAACATTGGGTGAAGCAGCAAGAAGAGAAAATCCATAATCACATAAACACGTACATGTGCTCAGATGCCAAACCCATGGGGATGCTAGACTTCTCCGTGGGGTTTCCAAGAGTAAAGACTAATATAAAGAGTTCATGCATTCAGCTCTTTAGTCAGTGTATGTAATCTAAACTGCCTTTTTTATAAGGCAACATTGATTCCTTAGTCCCTGGTCCTCATGTAATGTTTTGGTATAAAGAATACATACTTTCAGGTCAGGTTTAAATACCTCTAAAATGAAATTCTCTCATCCATTTTTTTGTTGTTGTTGTTGTTGGCTTCAGACTATGCTCCATGCCTCAGGTTTCTTATTAAATGAAAGATTTAAACTAAATGCTTTCAAAATTCCCTTACAAATACACTGTATTGAGGTGTGGAAAACAGTTCCATAATCACGATATAGCTCTGCAAAAATTTTATAACAGCTCAGTTTCCCAAACAGAGCTCCAAAATATAAGGAGAAGGTACTGGCTGAGTGTTGAGCCATAATAAGGCCTTTAGAGATATATTAATTAATATACAGCCAGCTAATATGAGGATGCTGATGAGTTTTTATTGTTTTGGGGGTAGGATGCAATATAAATAGATTATATTCAAAGAATTTTAAAAACTAAATGGATTTTAAATACCACCAGTCCAATTCTCTTCATCTGAAATAAAGAAACTGAGGAAGTAGAAACTTAAGGGATTTTTCTAAGATTATAGTAGCTACTTTCCCAGTATGAAGCCTAAGGAGAAGGTTCTTCTTTCATGTCCTGAAATGAGGCCACAGACAAGCTTTTTTCCTTTATTACTATAGGCTCTAAGATGAACACAGAGCTCCAATGTTAATTAATCTATTCATGTGTATCAGGAAAATCTTTTTCCTTCACTGTGTCTTATTGCTTCTAATAAGTGAATAAATTCCTGTATAATATTTAACACATAGTTGAGTAAGGAAATCATCACCTTAGAACTAAATTATGCAAAGAAGCAAAACATTATCAAGAAATGATGCCAATTGAAAAATAAAATTCAATTTTTATTTAATTGACATAAATTATAAAATTTGTATACACACTTCCAACAAATGTTTATTATTATATGTTGAACAGGGATGGAAAGAAAGAAAGAAAGAAAGAAAGAAAGAAAGAAAGAAAGAAAAGAAAGAGAAGAAAAGAAGAAAAAAAAGAGAGTGAGAGAGAGAAAGAATTCACATGTTTATTTTTAAACTTATTTTTTTTGTCACTTACTTCCCTTTCCAAGTTATGCTTATGGACCATCTATATGTCATCTTTGGAGAAATGTCTGTTCATGTCTTCTGCTCATTTTTAAATTGGATTATTTGTGGGGTTTTTTTTTTTGTGTGTGTGTGTTGAGCTGTATAAATTCTTTATATATTTTGGATACTAATCTTTTATCAGACATGTCATTTGCAAATAGAGAACAGAAGGTTATCAGAGAGAAGGTGTTTGGGGGATGGGTGAAAGAGGTAAAGAGGATAAGAGTACACTTATTTTGATGAGCACTGAATAATATATGGAACTGTTGACTCCCTATATTTACCACCTGAAATTACTATAACACTGCATGTTAACTACACTGGAACTAATGTAAAATAAAAATAAATAAGAAAAGAAAGTGAATAAGACATTTTAAAAATTTATCTTCACCTATAAATGGCTAAAAACTCCAATAGGATTGTAACTTCTCTATTTTCTTTTAGGTCATGAACATGCATACTGTCAAGCTGGTTGCAAATACAACCCCAGTTCAGAAATTAAAATGTTTGATCCAATCTATTTATCATTCTTCAATCTTTTTTCAAGGGCCAATCACAGCACTGTTACCTCCATAGTGTGGTGACAGACAACATCTGTTTTCTTTCTTACCAGTGTTCTCAATATCCCAACTATGGAAATCACATTTCATATGTTTCTAATGTGTCACATAGGCACCCCCATAACAAGGCTCATATAGCACACACTCACATCTTTACCTGCCTGAGAAGTAAAGACACCACTCAGCAACACCTCCTCCAGAGAAAACTTTTAAACCACTCAGTCTCTATAGTTTCTCTGTTCAACATAACTAACACACTCACATCCTTTATCCGGCTTAAGGACCCAGGAGCTATGAAAATGTTTTTGTACATGAAAGTTTGTATTAAAGTCATTTTGATATTTGTTATCTACAGTATTGCTACTGAAGTCAAAATAATAGAGAAATGATGCTTTTTGTCATTTGACTTTACCAATAATTTTAACTAATTTTAAAAATAAAAAGAACCAAAATAAAACTTTAAAGAAGTATTTTTCTTTAAACACTTGATTCAAACAACAATTTATAATATATGGAGTTAATTATTCTCTGGTTGCTAAATATGTTTATTCCCAAGGCTGATACTGGCCTTTGTTCTCTGGTTATCTTGTTTCTTTGGTAGACTAATCTTATTTGTGACCTACCATTGGCTAAGCTACTTATACTAGAAAAGAGTGATTAGTCTACACATCAAACTTATTTAATTTCTATCTATGAACTCAGCTATAGTCTTTATTCGGTCAAATTTTGAAGAACATCTCCCAAATAATCACCTTTTCTTTCCAAGTAACAATAAAGGTGACACTTAGGATTTATATGATATGTCATATTAGTTCTTAGTTAATTCTCAGATTTTTTTCCTGTATGTTGACTTCACTCAGTATCTAATGGGATTTTTTCTAGAAAGTAGGTTTGGATTGTGTACCACTTTTCTTAGAAAGACTAAAATTTGTGATGAAGGATGATCGAAATTTTGGATAGCGGAACTGAAAAAGGCAGTCATGTTTTTGTTCACACATGTTGTATTTTACCTGTAATTCTTTACTTTATGTTGATTCAAGCGCACACCAGAAGCTTTTGGACAAACTGATTTCCTCTCAAAAACTTGAAGCTCAAAATAGGAAACTTTAACACTTTAAACCTCACCTAATGAGACTAAAGAGCAGTGTCTAAAACTATTAGTCTCCCATGGCCAACAGGAGATTGAGAAATCTTGTATTCATCTGACAGGCTGTGCTTCATATGAAAACTATCCTTACTCAAATAACATGATCACCCATGTAAAACACCCTGAAGTATTTACAAACATAAAAATAGCTCTCTTGGAACTACTGAATAAGTATAGCAAGGTCACAGTATACGAGGTTAATGTAAAAGTCAATTGCTTTCACATATAGCCATCACAGTCAACTAGAATTAAAAAAAAATTAAAATACCTATCATTTTCTATAGCATTCAATAAAATGAAGTATTTAGGGCTAAGTCCTACACAATATATACAATATCTTTACATGGAAAATTACAATGCTGAGGGAAGAATCAAAGATCTAAATAAATGGAGAGATTATGTTCATAGAATCAATATTGTTAAAATGTCATCTGTTCCAAACTTGATTAATAGATACAACACAATTCCAAATAAAACTCTTACTGGGCTTTTTTTGTAGATATTAACACATTGATTCTAAACTTTATATGGAAAGACAAAGAATGTAGAATAGCCCACACTCTA
Source organism: Proteles cristata cristata (assembly GCA_017311185.1). Taxonomy (NCBI): domain Eukaryota; kingdom Metazoa; phylum Chordata; class Mammalia; order Carnivora; family Hyaenidae; genus Proteles; species Proteles cristata. The sequence continues at coordinate 802,342 of JAESUZ010004636.1, forward strand.
CTGGAAAAGAACAAAGTTAGAAAATCAACATTATCCAATATTAATTCTTACTATAAAGTTTCATAATATTTAAAAGAAAGTGGTATTAGTGAAAGAATAAAGACATAGATCAGTAGAAAATATAGATGGCCCAGAAATAGAGCCACACAAATATAGTCAATTTATTTTGACAAAGATACAAAAACAATTCTATAGAGAAAGCATAGTCTTTTCAATAAATGGGCTGAAATTATTAGATCTCTATATGCAAAAAAAGAACACAGAACTTATTCTTTATACACAATTAACTCAAAGTGGATCATAGACTTAATTGTAAAATGCAAACTACAAAATTTCCTGATGGAAGTCTCAGAGAAAGTCTATGTGAACTTGGGTTAATTGATAAACACATTCATACAGTTATATACTATTTAGCTATGAAAAGAAATGAGCTACGAAGTCATAAAAACACCTGGATTGATCTTAATGAGTAGTTCTTGGTGAAGGAAGCCACTTAAAAATGTTATATATTGTATTCCATTTATATGAGATTCCAGAAAATGTAAAATTATAGACATGGCCAATAGATCAGTGGTTGCAAGAGATTTGAGAAAAGTGAAGGTTTGAATTGATAAAGAAACAGGGTATATTGTAGGCTGATAAAACTGTTGTATATGATGCTGTGATGGTGGATATGTCACAATGCATTTATAAAAATGCATAGAATTTTACACCACACAGAGTAAACCTTAATGCATGCACATTTAAAAAATATCATAGAGGTGATCAGAATCCAAGGAAGAAATGCAGACTGTAGCAAATGAATCTAACTTCATTTAAAATACACAAAATAGGGAGAGGGTTCATTTAAGATGTGGTATCAGTGGAGCAGGTCCTCGTAGCCTCCGGGTCTGGACTCGCCCGGGCGGCGGCTCTGAGCCGGCCGACGCTGACCTGGTCGCCCTGCCGTGGCAGACTGGCTGCCCTGCAGGTGCCCTTCCTGGACGTACTCGGGGACCAGGAGTGGGGAGGCAAGATGGCAGAGAAGTAAGGAGCTCCGTACTTGCACTCGCGCCCATACATCACACAGAAAAGATCTGAAGCCATTGGAAACCATACAAAACCTGAGAGACTGGGAGAAAAAAGGACGCAGAATCCACTGAGAAAGCCTTCTAACGTGAGTGCGAACCGGGGAAGGTAAAATCGGGCCGGGATCGGAGCCTCCAGGGTGGGAGGCGATCCCCCTCTACCCTCTACGGGGAGTGAGAGGGGAAAAGGAGAGAGTCCGAGATAGAAAAATCTCCGCTCGGTGCATAGAAAGACCGTACTTGCCAAATACCTGCACACCAGGTCCCCTCGCGACAACTGGTCCTGGGGGAGGCTGAGCACACAAACTGCTTCTTTGTGCCACCCCTCGAGGTTGGGTTTTAAAGCGGCGGCGACGCGCCTGCCGCCATTGTAGCTCCAGAGTGGCTGGGACCCCTGAAAGAGACGCCCAGACACCGGGCATCCGCGCTCCTGGCTGGCTGGAACTCGAGAGGGAAGGCAAAGAGCTAAAAACTGGGAAATTTGCCTGTGAGTTCGTACTTCGGGTGACGAGCCATAGAGAGACCCGGTTTTCCTCACTCCAGCGGCGGCGCGCCTGCCGCCATTGTAGCTCCAGGGCAGCTGGGACCCCTGAAGGAGACGCGCAGACACCGGGCGTCCGCGCTCCTGGCTGGCTGGAACTCGAGAGGGAAGGCAAAGAGCTAAAAACTGGGAAATTTGCCTGTGAGTTCGTGTTTCGGGTGACGAGCCATAGAGAGACCCGGTTTTCCTCACTCCAGCGGGCTCAGGCTACGCGGACCCGGCAGGCAAGCCCCCGCGCATGCGCACCAGCCCGACCCAGAGAAGGAAGCAGCGATCCTGACTCAGCCCCCAGAGCTCAGCAGGGAGCCTGGAATAGCCCGAGGGGGTTGTCTGGGAAGCTGTGACTAAGGCAACTTCAGCGGGACGCGGACTGGGATTTGGAGATTGGAACTGGCCTGGGTTGAAGAGTGCAACCAACTTCGGCTGCGTCCCCGGAACGGGGAGTTGACACGCCAAAAAAAAAAAAAGCGAGCTGCAGCGCGGGGTTCAAGAAGGGACTGGAGCACCGTCACTCTCCTCCCCACAATCGCCAAGGCAGAACCCCCGCCTGAGGCATCGGATCACGCAACGCCCATCCCTGCCTGAGAGGGCTACCTCAAGAAACAAGCTAGAGTACACAAGGTGAAGAGTCCCAAATATCACTACGAATAGGAAAATAAAATAACTAAGGTCCCAACAAGAGTGACCGAGGGATACCATTCAAAAAACAATCTCTGAAAGGATAGGCCCTGGAAAGTCAAAGAGTTTCTTGGATATAGCAGTGCTCATAGAAACAGAGAGCATAACAGGTCTTTAAAACCAACAAGAGCCGGAAAGCTAACTAAAATGACGAAACGAAAGAGCTCTCCTCCAAAGAAACTCCAAGAAGAAATGACAGCTAATGAACTGCTCAAAACAGATATCAGCAGCATAAGTGAACAAGATTTTAGAATAATAATGGTGAAATTAATAGCAGGGCTTGAAAAAAACATAGGGGACATCAAAGAAACTATGGCTACAGACAGAATGGAAAATAAAAATACGCATGAAGAATTAAAAAATGCGATAAATGAGATCCATAATAAATTAGAGGCCTCCAACGCACGGCTTGAAGAGGCAGAAAGGAGAATAAGTGATTTAGAAGACACCATTCTAGAAAAACAAGAAGCTGACAAAAAAAGAGACAAACTGATCCAGGAACAGGAAAGAAGAATTCGAGAGCTCAGCGACACACTCAAACGCAACAATATCCGTATCATAGGAATCCCAGAAGAGGAAGAGAGAGGGAAAGGTGCTGAAGGAGTCCTGGAACAAATTATAGCAGAGAATTTCCCCGACCTGGGGAAGGAAGTCAATGTGGAAGTACAAGAGGCTCAGAGGACTCCTCTCAGACGTAACTTGAATCGATCTTCTGCACGACATATCATCGTAAAAATGGCAAAATACAAGGACAAACAGAGAATTTTGAAAGCAGCTAGGGAGAAAAGGGCCCTCACATACAAAGGGAAACCTATCAGAGTGGTGACAGACCTATCTACTGAAACGTGGCAGGCCAGAAAGGAATGGCAGGAGATCTTCAATGTGATGAACAGTAAAAATATGCAGCCAAGAATCCTCTATCCAGCAAGCCTGTCATTCAAAATAGAAGGAGAGATAAAAACCTTTCCAAACAAACAGAAATTGAAAGAATTTGTCACCACGAAGCCAGCCCTACAAGAAATTCTGAGGGGGGAGCTCTGAAGGAAAGGTTGAAAGGAACAAAGATTCCAGAGACACCACCACAAACATGAACCCTACAAAAGATACAAAGACTCTAAACCCACATATTTCAATAATAACACTGAATGTAAATGGGCTGAATGCTCCAATCAAAAGACATAGGGTAGCAGAATGGATTAAAAAACAAAATCCATCTATATGCTGTCTACAAGAAACTCATTTTAGACGGGAAGATACCTTCAGATTAAAAGTAAGGGGATGGAGAAATATATATCATGCTACAGGAAATCCAAAGAAAGCCGGAGTAGCGATACTTATATCAGACAAACTGGACTTTAAATTAAAGACAATCACAAGAGATGAAGAAGGGCACTACATAATAATTACAGGGTCCATCCATCAGGAAGAACTAACAATCATAAATGTCTACGCACCGAATATGGGAGCACCTAAATATCTAAAACAATTAATCACAAACAGAAACAAGCTTATAGATAAGAATGTGCTAATAGCAGGGGACTTTAATACTCCACTTACAGCAATGGATAGGTCAACCAGACAGAAAATCACTAAAGAAATAATGGACTTGAAAGACACATTGGACCAGATGGACCTGACGGATATATTTAGAACTTTACATCCTGAGGCCAGGGAATTGACTTTCTTCTCAAGTGCGCATGGCACATTCTCCAAGATAGATCACATACTGGGACATAAAGCAGCCCTCAATAAATATAAAAGAATAGAGATCATACCATGCACACTGTCAGATCACAATGCTTTGAAACTTGAAATCAATTACAGGAAGAAGTCTGGAAAACTTCCAAAAACATGGAGGTTAAAGAACACCCTTCTAAAGAATGAATGGGCCAATCAGGCAATTAGAGATGAAATTAAAAAATATATGGAAACAAATGAAAATGAAAACACAACAATTCAAAATCTATGGGATGCGGCCAAGGCAGTCCTAAGAGAAAGTACATTGCTCTCCAGGCCTATTTCAAGAGATTAGAAAAAGTGCAAGTCCAAAATCTAACAGCTCACTTAAAGGAACTAGAGGCAGAGCAACAAGAACGCCCTAAACCCAGTAGAAGGAGAGAAATAGTAAAAACTAGAGCAGAAATAAACAACATAGAGACCAAAGAAACAATTGAACAGATCAATGAAACCAAGAGTTGGTTTTTTGAAAAAGGTAAACAAAATTGACAAACCTCTAGCCAGACTTATCCAAAAGAAAAGAGAGAGCACCCAAATAGACAAAATTATGAATGAAAATGGGCTTATTACAACCAACCCCTCAGAAATACAAGCAATTATCAGGGAATACTATGAAAAATTATATGCCAACAAATTGGACAACTTAGAAGAAATGGACAAATTCCTAAACACACACTCACTACCAAAATTCACACGGGAAGAAATAGAAAACCTGAACAGACCCATAACGAGTGAAGAAATTGAATCAGTGATCAAAAATCTCCCAACAAATAAGAGCCCTGGACCTGATGGCTTCCCTGGGGAATTCTACCAGACATTTAAAACAGAATTAATCCCAATTCTTCTCAAGCTATTCCAAAAAATAGAAAGCGAAGGAAAACTCCCGGACTCATTTTATGAAGCCAGCATCACACTGATTCCCAAGCCAGACAGAGATCCAGCAAAAAAAGAGAACTACAGGCCAATATCCTTGATGAATACGGATGCAAAAATTCTCAACAAGATCCTTGCAAATCGAATCCAGCAGCATATCAAAAAGAATCATCCACCAAGATCAAGTGGGATTCATTCCTGGGTTACAGGGCTGGTTCAACATTCGCAAATCAATCAATGTGATACATCATATCAATAAAAGAAAAGATAAAAACCATATGATCCTGTCAATAGATGCAGAAAAAGCATTTGACAAAATACAGCATCCCTTCTTAATAAAGACTCTCGAGAAAGTTGGGATAGAAGGAACCTACTTAAACATCATCAAAGCCATCTATGAGAAGCCTTCAGCTAACATCATCCTCAACGGGGAAAAACTCAGAGCTTTCCCCTGAGATCAGGAACACGACAGGGATGCCCACTCTCACCACTGCTGTTTAACATAGTGCTGGAAGTCCTAGCATCAGCCATCAGACACCAAAAGGAAATCAAAGGCATCAGAATTGGCAAAGAGGAAGTCAAACTTTCACTCTTCCAGATGACATGATACTCTACATAGAAAACCCGACAGACTCCACCAGAAGCCTACTAGAACTGATCCAAGAATTCAGCCAAGTTGCAGGGTACAAAATCAATGTACAGAAATCGGTTGCATTTTTATACACCAACAATGAAGCAACAGAAAGAGAAATCAAGAAACGGATCCCATTCACAATTGCACAAAAACCATAAAATACCTCGGAATAAACCTAACCAAGGATACAAGAGATCTGTATGATGAAAACTATAGAAAACTTATGAAGGAAATTGAAGAAGACACAAAGAAATGGAAAAACATTCCATGCTCATGGATAGGAAGAATAAATATAGTTAAGATGTCATTACTACCTAAGGCCCTCTACACATTCAATGCAATTCCAATCAAAATTGCACCAGCATACTTCTCAAAACTAGAACAAACTATCCAAAAATTTGTATGGAACCACAAAAGACCCCGATAGCCAAAGTAATCCTGAAAAATAAAACCAAAACGGGAGGGATCACCATCCCAGACTTTAGCCTCTACTACAAAGCTGTCATCATCAAGACAGTATGGTGTTGGCACAAAAACAGACACATAGACCAATGGAACAGAATTGAGAACTCAGAAGTGGACCCAAAATTATACAGCCAACTGATCTTTGACAAAGCAGGAAAGAATATCCGTGGAAAAAAGACAGCCTTTTTAACAGATGGTGTTGGGAGAACTGGACAGCAACATGCAGAAGAATGAAACTAGATCATTTTCTCACACCATGCACAAAAATAAACTCAAAATGGATAAAGGACCTGAACGTGAGACAGGAAACCATCACAACCCTAGAGGAGAAAGCAGGAAACAACCTCCTTGACCTCCACCGCAGCAACTTCTTACTTGACACAGCCCCAAAAGCAAGGGAATCAAGAGCAAAAATAAACTGTTGGGACCTCATCAAGATTAAAAGCTTCTGCACAGCCAAGGAAACAACCCAGAAAATTAATAGGCAACCAACGGAATGGGAAAAGATAGTTGCAAATGACATATCAGATAAAGGATTGATATCCAGAATCTACAAGGAACTCACCAAACTACACGCCCGAAAAACAAACAACCCAGTGAAGAAATGGGCAGAAGATATGAACAGACACTTCTCCAAAGAGGACATCCAGATGGCCAACAGAGACATGAAACGATGCTCAGCATCGCTCCTCATCAGGGAAATACAAATCAAAACCACACTGAGATACCACCTCATGCCAGTCAGAGTGGCTAAAATGAGCCAGTCAGAGAACTCTAGATGCTGGCGAGGATGTGGAGAAACGGGCACCCTCCTACACTGTTGGTGGGAATGTAAACTGGTACAGCCCCTCTGGAAAACAGTGTGGAGGTTCCTAAGGAAATCTAACAATAGAACTCCCCTATGACCCAGCAATAGCACTGCTAGGAATTTACCCAAGGGATACAGAAATGCTGATGCATAGGAGCACATGTACCCCAATGTTCATAGCAGCACTCTCCACAATAGCTAAAACATGGAAAGAGCCTAAGTATCCATCAACAGATGAATGGATCAAGAAGATGTGGTTTATCTATACCATGGAATACTACATGGCAATGAGAAACAATGAAATCTGGCCATGTGTAGCCACATGGATGGATCTTGAGGGTGTGATGCTGAGCGAAATAAGTCAGGCAGAGAAAGACAAATATCATATGTGTGCACGTATAGGAGGATTAGGAGGAGCTTAACAGAGGACCAAGGGAGAGAAGAAGGGCGGAAATGGTGGGGGAAAGGGGGAGAGGCAAACCATGAGAGACTCTTGAATGCTGACAAAAACTGAGGACTGGTGGATGTGGGGGGGAGGAGGGGTGGGCATGGAGGAGGGCACTTGTGGGGATGAGCACTGGGTGTTATGTGGAAACTAATTTGACAATAAACTATGTTTAAAAAAAAATACACAAAATAAACCTACTGAAGATGGTGGGGGAAAAGCTGCCGATTTAAGTAATTTTGGAAATAAGTAGAAATTATATGGCCAAAGACAAAAGCTTCACTTAAGAATTGTAGTCTGGTAGACACACTGTTTCTCTAAGAGGTATAGATTAAAATTCCGATACTGTTATACAGTTATCATGATATTGAGCAGTTAAGTAAATGGATGGAAGATAGTGGGACCCAGATATCTTGCTGTTGGAAAAGGAGGTTACAGACAAGCAAGGAGAGAAAGCTTGAATTCTTCAAGTGTAATGAACTAGGTACAAAGATATTAATATGAACAATTATTAAGCTTAACATAAATATAGATAGATACATATATAAATATTTATGAATATATGTATATACCTGTGTTAGTATAGACACATATATTCCCTTGCTCCATTAGCTGAGAGAGCCCCGTTACCATATCTTGGTTTCTGATACCATTCTCTAATAAAATTGACTAGAAGAAATGGTTTATTCTAGGGCTGAGATAGGAATATACAAGATGACATAGGACATCCTATTTAACCAGAAATTAAAGAGATTCTCTCTCTCTCTCTCTCTCTCTCACACACACACACACACACACAGTGATGAGAATATGTCAAAGGGAAATAGGAGCCAACCGAAAGAAATTTCAGTGAACAAAGCTGGAAAATTTTGAGTAAAAAATAAAGTAGTATAGGGTTGTAACCCAACGTATAGAATAAATAACCATGAGTCCATACTGATATAACAAAATGATTGAAAAAAATAGTTGACAGGTTAAATAAATTCCATACGCAGAAAAATTCTAAGAAATTCATGTACATAAATTAATTATTGATGGAACATAACTCCTAACTCTAATTTTATGCTGCACATAATGACCTCTTTCCCAAAGGTACTGAATGAAAAGGAGTGGAGGACAAAGAGTAATTTTACCCTTAAAAAAGAGTAACCTAACCAAACAAACGAACAAAAGTGAAACCTTACAGAAGTCTGACATACACTATCGCATCTTGGTTAGCAAGGTTGGCATCAGCAGTGACCATTCACAAAGATAGCATGTACTCTTGATATGATGTGATGAGAAGGTCAGTTTACCTCTGTGCTCTTCATCCCTGAACCTCATGACCCCTACCCCAATACACTCATGAAAAAAAAAATCAAACAAACCCCAGTTAATGAACATTCTACAAAATACCTAACCAGTATGCCTCAAAATTGAGAAACTGTCATACTCTATAGAGGTCTAAAATAAGAAGATATGATAACTAAATGTAATATAATATATTGAGTGAGATTTTGGAATTTTAAGAAAAAAAAGGACATTAGGTAAAAAGTAAGAAAACTTAAATAATATATGGAATTTTGTTCATCATAATGTATCCATAGTTATCATCACTTGGACAAATGTACCATCCTATTAATAATTAAGGGAAATAGGAAAAACTGGATATAAGTTATGTGGGAACTCTTGCTCTATCTCTGTAGATTTTCTATAAATCCAGAACCATTCTAAGTAAAAGTATATTTAAAAATAAACAAACAAAAAGCACTTATGCTAAAAATATGCTTCTTAGAAGTAAAGCCACTTACTCATCATTTGACCTTGAGCAATTAAATTTTTATTCCCTAGTCTGTAAAATATAGACAATAATAGCTAACTACTAACCTTGTAGAGAGTGTTACATAATTTAACACAGACAAAATACTTATAGGAAAGCCTTGCACAGGGTAATAGTAAGCATTACATGCATCAGTTATTGTTTTGCTCTGCTGTTTCTATCATTTGCTGTTCCATTTCTGGTCTATCATTCTGCTGCTATGGACATATAGTCCCCAGTGCTTCTCTGGTGGAACTAAATTATTTTCCTCAGTACAATGGTTCCTCACTAACACCAATTTTGTATCCACCTCACATTTAACAATCACTGGACACAATTTTGATTGTCACACTTGGGTGGAAATATGCTGCTGGTATGTAGAATCCAGAGTGCTGCTAAACATTCAATTCTTAGGACATCCCATCATGACAAGTAATTGTCACACCCAAATTGACAACGATGCAGAGCCAGAGAAACCCTCACTAATATGTTGTTTCCCATACTGTTCCTTAAGATGGGTACAGAAAATGGAGAGACCCTTGTTTACATGCTTTAATGATAACCTGCGTCTTATATAGCAGGCTATATATTTTCTGTAAATCGGGAGAACAAGACCTTCCAAATACTCTAAGATGCAATCATCAAGTCAGCATATCTTCAGTAAAACTAAATTCAGTGTACAATTAACTTCAGTGTTCTTTCTTTTTTTTTTTTTAAGTTTTCACATACTTTCTGAACCAGAAGTTCTTGTCTTGTAGTAAACCTTTCCTCACATAAAAATATCAGAAGCATTAATAACATTTTTCAATAATAATTGGGAATGTTAAAACCACATGCTGAAAAACATAAACATGACTATAATTCTGTTAATTTATGAGTGATTTATTCAAACTTTAAATGGGAACTATCCTACCTTTTGAAAATACTGGTAAAGACAAAGTTCTTACATTACTCTCCAGATTCTAGGATATTACATACAACTTCCGGAAAAGGCATTTAAAAGTTGCTTTTTCATAGCTAGAACACTCCATACTATCTGACTTAACATAGATTAACTGACTAAAAAGAGTGCAGACATAATGGGAGGTTTTAGGAATTACTAGCTCCTTGATATGGAGAGAAATACTAACCTTAATTGCTTATGGAAAAAATAATTTCTATTACTTAGTATTTAAATATGCATGGTGTTTGTTTCAAATTAAATATTTATGCAGACTGAGATACCTTGACTAGTTTCTTCCCTCTACCTTTCTCTTCCAAAAGAACTATGGCCATGAATCTCAAAATGTATATATAAATAGAGGCGCAAACCACAATGAAATATATGTCATATATTTTTTTTTAATGTTTTATTTATTTCTAGGAGAGAGAGAGAGATAGCGTGAGCAGGGGAGGGTCAGAGAGAGAGGGAGTCACAGACTGAAACAGGCTCCAGGCTCTGAGCTGGCAGTCAGCACAGAGCCCGACGCGGGGCTCGAACCCACGAACCGCGAGATCATGACCTAAGCGAAAGTCGGACGCTTAACCGACTAAGCCACCCAGGCGCCTCTATATGTCATATTTTTAATAAAAGAAGAATTTTGTGTTTTTAAGTTTTTATCAATATTTTAATGACCAACTTCAGAGACTGATAATTTATGCCAGAAATTTAGAGCAGTATATCTTATATTCTGTTGCCGAGCAATTCTGTGGAGAATTGTGGAAACGTCAATGATGGATGAGTTTTAAAGATTTTTTTCTAGTCAGTTTCTGGAGTGCTTTATGAGCTTTCAAATTCCTTGCCAAACACAGAAAGCTGTGTCTCTCCAGTTGTCTTCATCCGCCATGAAAACATAATGTCTTTGAAAGTAGAAACTGTTATTTTGCACATCACTGGATTCCCAGAAACCAATCCATTCTTGCAATAAATATTTTAAGATAACTAAATGGTTCTGGTTACGACAAACTTACCATCCACCCCTAAGTACCTAAAAATAAGCAGAACAAAATAAAAGGATGTAAAAATTATTTAAAAATCTCTCTGCAGTCACTATACAGTAACCAACACTAAGCTAGGATTCTCGAGGGAAGAAAAGCACGGTAGGTGACTACCGTATTTCACTAGTGCTCTGTCTGAGCATATTTTCTCAACTCTAGCACTTCAATACTGATTCGTTTCAATACTGCTATGCTATAGCAGGAAAAATGATGGAGTGAATAAGGTACCAGAGAGAAAGTATTTGCAGAACAGAAACCCGAAAGCCCTGTGAAATATTTCCATTAGGTCTTTGGCAACTTCTGTGCTATTTATGCAAAGATTGAGACTACTAGATGTGAGAAAAAGAAAGAAACAAAGGGAGAGAATATAGTTGAAGGGAACCTGAAGAGCTGATCAGCTATTTCATGGGTCACTAGGTGTTGCGAAAAATGTTGATGTTCAGGTCCAGCCATAGTAGAGGGATCATGAAACACACATTGAGTACTAAGTTGAGATCTCAGAAAATATGTGCCCTACATATCCTAGCTGTAAAGCATAGGAGAAAAAGACTAGAAAAAAGAGAAAAACAAATAGACCTACTTTAATCAATCCAAAAACCATGCTTCAATAATAGGATCAGCAAGATCCGAGGGTAATATAACTTCAGACAGATTTTAACTCATCACTTTTTGGAGGAAAATTTTATCTAGAAATTCTACATTATATCATTTTCAAAGCACTTCATAAGTGAAAAATTATTAGATATGGTGAGAGGTAGAAAATATCACGGATGAAGAAGAGTTAAATCAGCCAAAAGGAGTAAAACCAGAGGTGATCCTGACATTGTGATTAGCAACAGGAACCTAATTAGATTTAATAGAACCATATGTGGATAAATTGGATGAATCAGTAGAGTATTTAAATTGAAAAAACAGAATCTAGAAAAACAATGCAGTGGCCATTTTTAAGCTACTGTAATAGCTTAAAAGAAAGAAATAATAAATTGTATGGCTTTATCAATAGTCTGGATGCAGTGGAAGAAATGTTTAGCAATCCAGAGGACAGAGAATATCCAGAGTGAAATTGAGTGAAAGAAGAATAAAAAACCAAGAGGGACATAGCAGATGTCAGACATAATCAAAGTTGTCTTATACAAGCAATTTGTATCACAAAAGGCAAGGCAAGAGACAGACAGATTGTGAGAGGTGATAAAAATGCTAACATAAAGTAGACTCTTTATAAGCTAAGGTTGAATTTTGTAATTTTTTTATGGTAACCAGTAAGCCAATGATACTAAAAACATGACCAAAAGAAAAAAACAGCTAACAGAGGAGAAATAATGAAAAAATGTTAAATATGTATTAGATGAGAACAAAAGAAGTCAGGAAAAGAAACATAAAGTAACCAATAATGAAATGAAAAAGATATTACATACCACTATAGCTCTTGACAACATCATTGTCAAAAATTAGCAAAACAAATCCACCAATGTATTAGAAAAGTACAATGCTACAATGTTGGCTCAATGTTATTCATGTAACTCACTATATTAACAGATTAAATGTGTGCATACAAATTTCAGTAGATGTAGAAAATGCATCTGACATTCATTCATAACTTTAAATCTCAGCAAATTTGCAATAGTCTAGAGTTTTCTTCATCCAATAAAGAGCATTCAATAAAAAATACACCTAATATCATACTTAATTATGAAATAGTAAAATTGGAAATAATACAGGTTGTTTAGTCTTATTACTTTTATTCACCATTAAATTGAAAATCTTAGTTTGTGCACTAAAGCAAGGCCAAGTTTCACAAAAGGTTAGAAGGAAAAAAGTAAAACCATCAAATGTGTTGGTATACTAATCCTTATAAGGCAAAGGAGTTTTAAAAAATTAATTATCCATATATTTGAAGATTCAAAGTCAATTTCCATCTAAAACTGTAAGATTTTTCTATATTACATCTTCTCTATTGTGTTCCTTTTCAAACTTTTTTCTCAATTTTTTCAGCCTCCTCAGCTAACCAAGTGAGATTAGTATTGATAATTATAGGAATTACCAAGGACTCTCACAGGTGTCTATTCCACAGAACAGACCTCTCTCCTACGCTGTCTTTGTTGCCTAGATGATTTTTCAAGTCTTTTTTTAAATTAAATATATATTTTTAAAATGCATTTATTTTGAGAGAAAGAGAGGGAGGATGGGGCAGAGAGAAGAAGGAGACAAGGAACCCCAATCAGGCTCTGTGCTGTTAGTGCAGAGCTGGGCATGGGGCTTGATTCCACAACCATGAGATCATGACCTGAGCCAAAACCCAAGTCAGACACATCTGACTGAGCCACCAAGCATCCCATTTATTGTATTTTTTACTGAGTGGATTTATAAACTATATATATCTATGTATCGATCTATATCTATATCTATATCTATATATATCATAGTAACTAGTAACGTGATTCTGGAGGTAGACTACTTGCATTTGAATTCTAGCACCTATCTATACTAGTTCTGTGATCTCACTGCTTAGTGTCCCAATGCCTTTGCTTTCTAATATGTAAAATGAAGAAAATAAAAGCCCTATCTCATAGAAAAATTTGAACACTAAAATAAGATAATGCATGTAAGTAAAAAAACACATGCAGAGCACTTAGGGAAAAAATTAAATATTCTAGGTGTGCAAGAAATGTTCATTACTATTACTATACTCTTGCTACAACAAATGCTATTATTTAAAGGACTGAGAGTCCTTTAAAAAGAAGGATTTTGTCTTATTCATCTTTGTAACTCTAGTAGAAAAATGTCTCATATTTCATGTATGCAAATAAACATTTATTGAATAACTAAATGAATGAATGAGTGAATGTGATTATAGGATCTATTAGTTTTCTTGTGTCTGTATGTTTTCTGACCTTTTGTAGGTAGGTATTCTTATCATCATCATCATCATTATCATTATCATCATCATTGTTTTAATTATGCTTCCTTAAATGCAATAATCCATTCTTTTCTAGTTTCCCATATACTGACTGTTAGGTGGTTTTATAATATGTAAAGAAAATATGACACCCAATGTATGATTCTGAGAAGACGTTGGAAGCATACATGTTAATCTCTCCTGTCTTCTAGGTCCATACCAAGAGTACTATAAAATAAAATAAACCAGATGGGTAGATGGGGGAAATCTCAGTGCACTGCAGGCCATAATGTTCCAGAGGAAAATTGTCTGGGATGCCCGAGTAATTCAAGGGATCCCAACTTTCCAGTAGAATCTGGGGGAAGGTGCACAAAAAATCTCAGTTATTATAGGTGTCAGATCATTGCTTTGATGGTGTGAAGACAGTCTGGAGGTACTCTGCTGTAGGGCTCTCTGTGTCTGATTGAGTTGATGGAAACACCGGAGAGGAGCTATCTACGTGAACTTAATTGCCTCAGTGGGTTTTACAGGATCCCTCCTTGTACATGAAGGAAACTGGGATCAGAGAAGCTACCCATTCTTCCCAGGTCAGCCAATGATTCACTGGAGAAGTTCATCTGCAACTAACTTATCACTTTCTCCCAGTGGCCACTACATGACACACCTGGACAACTTATTTCCCTGGGAAACCTGTCCATGAAGATAAAAGTAAGTATGCTCACTTACAAGGATTTGTGGATACAAGGGAAGGAAATAAAGCAAATTATTAAAGTTGTGAGACTGTATTGCAGTGGTAGAAAACATTCATGAATAACATTAGTGAGTCTCAAGAAAAGAAACACAGAATCAAAAACAATGTAAAGAAATAATATAATTTCTAAACTTAAAATTTCAGTTGATAAACTGGGGAGAGGGGAAACCCTGCTAGGCATGTCCTAAAGCTAATCAAACTTTCAAAAAATTCCCATAACTCACAACAACAAAAATATATAAGTAACAAGTAAAAATACTAGAACCTTTAAGAAGATTCAAAAGCACTAATATACAAGTAACATTGTCCTTCCTTGAAAAGAAACAGGAAAGGATGGTGATATGTAATAATTAAATAATAGAAGATATCTTCCTTGACTAGAGATGCTGATTCTCCTAGTGGAACTTTCACAGGAAACACATGATGTTTGATAGTGATACATCATATGGGGAATAATAAAGCAGGTAAAGGAATAAAGGGCTGGAGGCTGGAGTCACTTTTCTTTAAAAGGGATAAGAGAAGGCTTCCCTAAGGTGATATGTGAGCTGGTTTCTTAAGGGAGTAAAGAAGTAAGCCAAGTTCTTACCTGGGGAAAAGTGTTGTAGACTGAAATAGAGACAAAAGAGTATTAAATGAATTTAAGTCAGGATTGTGTTTGGCATGTTTGAGAAACAGCAAAGTCAAGGTGGCTTCTGAGTGTGAGACTATCTGGGAAAGGATTGGTAGGAAAAGAGGTCACAAAGGATACAGAGGCAAGAATATTTCAGACCTAAGGCCATGTCAAGAACTTAGAATCTGAATTTTGAGCGCGATGCTATACCACTGGAAGATTTTAAGTGGAGGAGTGGCATCATCTAGCATATTTTTAAAGTTCTACAATAAATATTGTGTTGAAAATAAACACTGAGAAAGAAGGTAGAGGTGAGGGCAGAGAAAAGGAGACAAGTGAGGAAGCCATTACAATAAATCTAGAGCTAAAATAACAAGGAGCTAGGACCAAATAGGAATGGAGATCATATGAAGAGGTTGGGATCTGGATATATTCTGGAGGCAAACCCAAGAGGATTTACTAAGAGATTCAACATTGCAGAATAGCATGTATGGATTTTAAAAGTTTATTTAGCAATGATTTTTTATTAGACAATTTGGATAAGATTTATATAATGTCTAACAAGATGCAGAGAACATGAATGATTTGGCTGAGTATCATATCAATGACATATATTATCTGACTACAGCAAATAGTCAATAAATATTTTTAAAATCAATGAATGCATGTTAGGAAACTGTATATTGTTTATTTCATAATGTGAGTGGAAGTATGCAGCCTAATACTGATTTTTTAAAAAAATCTCTTTTAGATATTAAAGAATGGTATCTAAATAAGTCTTACTAATATTAAGTCAGCATCTTGAGGTACAGTCAGGGTGGATAAAATAATCAAGTTATCCTGTCATGGAATAAAACTGGAAATGAGACAGCATTTCTTGGATAAGTCTGGTAACCTCATCTTAGATGAAATTACCTATGTGTTTTGCTTTCTGCCTTAGAAACTTGGCCATTAATATTGTGTTTGTATTCTTCAGGGTGATATATTTTTCTTTCAAAATTAAAATATGTATGGATATATATAACTATAGTATATTTTCTTCATATAGAAAATAAGTCATTTAAAGACCATTTGCAGCTTATCTTTGTAGTAGCTCTTATATCAGAAAGTGTTATCTTCCTCTCAAATGAGTTGTGTATTAACAGTGATGAATTTAAGTAATTATCAATATTAATTTTTCCACTTACCAAAAAATTTCAAAAAGCCCAGAAAAATTCAAATATATTTACTTTTTTATTCTTTGGTTAATGCTATCTAAAACACTTCCCAAATCTTCTGATCCTAAAGGATTTTGTGCTTAGATAAAAACAGGATTAATGATTGTATTGTTTTAAATGAAGTTCTAATGCAGAATGAGCTAGCTATGTATCATGCATAGCAAAATTTTCCTGTAGTGTTTTGCTTCTGTAAATGAATTCTTTCTGTTCAGGTCTCTAAATGCAGATAATCCAGCCTATTATATGTTATCTATCATGGCTTAGTAAAACATAGGTTTTGAAATCAAACTAATTTATGTCTTATATTGAGTGACCAATAAATATGACCTTCCCCTTTCATTTGAAGAATATATGAACACACACGTTATGTATAATTACTATATTTTATACACATGTATATTCATATAAAACTTAGTCAATTATGTAATTATTCTACTAAAATATATATTAGCTCAAATTATATATTTAATGTTAATAATACTAAAACATTTAAATGTTTTATCCATTTGACTGGGAATCTGGTCTGAAGTAGAACTTTTGTTTCGTCAATGGTCAGTTTTGATATTATTTTTGAAACATTAAGATAATACTATGACTGCAGTTTCTAACAGCAACTGTTGCCCATTAGATAAGTATTTAATATGCACATTACATTTAGTCCTAACTGCATTCATAAAATCCTACAAAGTAGGTATTAGTACTGTTTTACAAGTGAAGAAATTAACTTATTTTAGGAAAATTAACTTATTTGCCCGAAGCCACATAACTGTATAATGGTGATACCTAAATTTGATCCAAGTGATTCAAACTGAATAATATTATAAAATTATTAATATTTTATTATATATAATATACACACATATGTGTATGTATAATTGAGCAATTAAAATTTCCATTAGACACAAATACATATCTTTTTTTTTTTTTTCAGACACAAACACGTATCTTACAACGAAGGTCAAACCAGAGAGAGTTGTCCTATAAGGCACGGGTTTGAAGAAGTTCAAACAAAAATTTTCAGTTTCAAAAAACTGAAAGTTTTTACAGTTTCCTATAACTTTGATTGAGTACTAAAATTCTCAAGATTTGGGGCCTCTGGGTGTCTCAGTCGGTTAAGCGTCCGACCTTGGCTCAGGCCATGCATGGTTCGTATGTTCCAGCCCCACGTCGAGCTCTGTGCTGACTGCCAGCTCAGAGCCTGGAGCCTGTTTCAGATTCTGTATCTCCCTCTCTCTCTGACCCTCCCCTGCTCATGCTGTCTCTCTCTCAGAAATAAATAAAACATTTAAAAAAATTAAAATAAATTAAAATAAAATTCTCAAGCTCCAAGTCAGGAAAGCTTGGTTTGTTTCAGATGACATTTTGAAATTAGGGAGAAGGATAATTTCTAAGCAATCTGCTTTCCCCATGAATATAGATTTAGGAAGATCGATGAAATTATGTGAAGGGGTAAAGCCAAGTTATGCTAATATACCTAATTAAGAGTTTATTTTGCTTTATATTATTTTTTGGTTAAATGATTCATGCCTCAGAAGGATAGCTTGCCACTTTACTCATCAGAGTCTTGAATGAACAAGATTATGACATACTGATCACAATGCTCGAGAAAAAGTGCTAATTTATCAGTAAAGATAACAATATATTCATGAAAGTTACATTTTAGATTCTTTTACTATTAATTTCAGAAAAGAACAAGTAAAGAATTCTGTAATTTAACCCACGTAAGCAAAATATACAGAAAAAAATAAAGTAAAAGACAGGAGGCTTTTTGTTTTTTCTCTTTATTGTCATGGTTTTAAAGTAGTGGTCTCGACATGGGTGATTTCTTTTATTATTATTAAAGTGCTCTTTATTGAATGGAATCAATAAAACTTAGCCAGACTTCAACTTTAAAAATGAAATAGCATATATCTGGAAGTATTCATTGTGGTAATATGGAAAATTTTTTCCAATGTAAAAATCTCCCTCCTTTCTCTAAATCCTGTACTCTGAAATTAATTAAATTATTAAATTAAGACTTTTGTGTTGCAGAATGGAGGAGTGTGTTAAGAAGGGAGAGAGTCTTTAACTAATGCTAAATTTAGCAAATTGTATGCAATTTTTCATCAAAATGTCATGTTAATCTGTCTAAGCCTAGTTTAGGAGAACAAAGGGCATTACAGTTAACCAAACTTCTAGAAAAAAGACAAAGTTTGCAGAAAAATCATGCAGTCCAACCCAACACACACCTACTCATTTCCTTTTATTTGCCCCTCATAGGCAACACTCATAGAATTGAGAACAGAACAGATTTAAATCAGAGCATGATATAACCTGTGTTAATCAGATTTGGGAAATATCAAGTTCTTATTATACTTATGACTCACTCTAATTTTAATATAAAGTTTAAAATGCATACTAATAAGGTAAGTAATTTTAATCATATTTGAAGTCCACAGACCGTAAATACTTATATATTTTTAGGTGTTTAAAACACACACACATACACACACACACACACAAACACACACACAAGATTTAGGTTTCTAAATCTGTTTACTTAGGAACAGTCTCAAAGATCTCCATGAAGGCTATTTAAAACTCCTCATTCATATGAGATGGTTACAAAAGTGTGCCTGTAGGCAAAAATGGACATTTAAAAAGTGTTTACTTCTACAAAGCACAATAAGCTAAAACAGGCGCACTATTTTATTACAGCTCAAACAGCATCATTTAAAAGACATCACAGGAAAATATTCTCTGTAGTTTGATAATATGAAGAATAGACTATGACATCCAACGCGTCTAAGCTTATATACCAGCTGTCACACATGTAATGTGTAAGAGTGATCTAATATCTCTGTGTCCTTGGGAAGTTTATGTAATGTTTCTAAGCCATCAGTTTCCTCTTCTGTTATTTTACAGGGGCAATGATTTCTACTTCACTGGATGTTAAGGACTGATAACAACATACCACAAAAAGTACTAGGTGCAGTGCCTGAAAAATAATTTTCCAAGTAAATCTAGTTTCCTTCCTGCTGGTTTCCCAATAATGCAGGCATTACACTCAAACTCCTGTTTCTACCACTTCATTTAAGTTGTTGCATTTTCTTTAGTTTTTAAAAAGTTTACCTATTTACTTTGAGAGATACAGAGAGTTGTGTGCAAATGGGAGAGGGGAAGAGACAGGGAGAGGGAGAGGATTCCAAACAGACTCCACATTGTCTGACGCTCGAATCCAGGAACCCTGAGATCATGATCTGAACTGAAATCAAAGGTAAGACGCTTAACCTACTGGCCCACCCAGGTGTCCCAAACCATTTGCATTTTCTTACTTCTCCAAGGCTGCAAAATGAAACTTCAGCTTCAATCTGAGGATTGTGGAGTGCCCGGAGTTGAATGCAAAAACCACTTCCTATGAGAAAGTAAGATATCTGTGAGAGAGTGTGTGTGTGTGTGTGTTGGGGTTTAAGTGAAATGGTGAAAGAACAGAAGACAGTATAAAAGAGTATTCTGTAGCACAAAAAAAGGAAGTTTGTATTGAAACTATAAGTAAGAATTATGGAGCATCATCAGGAAGAGAAGAGACAGGCAAGATGGCAGCAAGAGCAGCCTGATGACAAGAGTCTGGAGGAATCCTTTAATTCTGATATGAATAATGGAGAAAAAAAGAACAGTCATGATCAGTCTGGGTTTCGATGCCTCATGTAATGCCTAAGAGCTTCTGCAATTACTTTAGAGTTTCAAACCAAAAGTAACTACTTTTTCTAAATATGAAAAATAAACAACTCAGTCACATCATATTACTTTGACATATAAGCATATTTGTGTTTTGTAGACAGAGATTGAGTTTGAGAGGCAAATTAAAACAATGAGAAACTGTCTTTCATTAAATTGGCTAACGCAGAGAAAAGCAACAATGTTCAGTCCCTGTTTGGGTGTGGTGAGATGGAACTTGCCTTTCCATGGTGATAAAGGTGTAGATTGGTACAAAATATCTGTATATAAATCTGGCATTGTATATCATTTTAAAATGTTAATATTTTTCAATTCATCCATTATCCTCGCTTTACCAATGTCTCCTAAGGGAATAGTTAGATGTATCAAAATTTTATGAAAAGAAATATTTAATGCTGGGAGGAGGATAGCACCTATGCTAGCACAATTTGAAAACTGATACACGAGAGATCCATTTTGGACAGGGCCTCAATGTGAAGGAAAACTTCTGGTAGTAGATCAAAACAGAGACAAAGGGATAAAAGATCTAAACCAAGGTGGAGGAGAAGTCAAGAACCAGAATATATCAGAAAGTAAGCTGCCATACATTTGAGAATTAGAAAAAAAAGGCAGAAGGGGGAGTCATATGAAGTTATCAAAGCTTTCCTGACATGTGTTTCATCCTAAAAGTTTATGGATTCTAATTTTTCATAAAAATGTATGATATAAAACTACTCTTCCATTTAACCCCAACAAATTCAATATGTAACTACATCTCAGGGATAACATTTCCTGAATCTAAGAATACTGTCCCAGAATCACCAGCAGTACACTGAATATTCAAATGAAATTACTGAATTTGAAAGAGAAAGAAAAATCCTTCTAATATCTAGAAAAATTGGCATATATCTTATCAGAGAAAGCAGGTTATCAAACAGATTTTAAGATATGGAGCTAAACAAGAAGAAAATGGAGAAAATGTTTAATATAGTCAAGGAAAGAATTCATAAGTGAACCCTTTTATATCCCACAAAACTGACTTTCAACTACAAAGGCCACAGACAAGTTGTTATCAATATGTAAGAACTCAAAGGATATTGTTCCCATGAGGATTACCTGAGAAATCTATGAGGAAATTATGTACAGATAACCAAAATGACTAAAGAGACATGGACATAAGGGCTGGTGGTGAACACTGAGGATATAGTTAGTTGCCCATAGAATTATGATGAAATAAGGGCTAAGAGGAGGAAAGTATGGTATGCAATGGTTATTTCCTCTAAAGATTTGTACATGAAGGGTTACAATGAGAAGGGAGAAAAATCTTAATGTGTTTGATATAACTGGGAAGATTAGTACAGTTATTCTGAGACGATTTTGCCTGTAATAAGGGGTAAAACAAATGAGCAATGGCATATTCAAATTCTATCATTCTCATGTCTTTTAGAAGCAGACGACAATGATGTAACAGAGAGGACAACAAATACAAGTTCTTTAGTCTTGAATTTTAAGTGAAAATATCAATATAAATTTCTAAGGTATTTTATCTTGGGTGACTTAAACTGCAATTAATATTATTTCATGTCCACTAAAATGGTTAAAATAAAATTTTGCATTAAAAGTAATCATGCTTAGGGGTGCCTGGGTGGCTCAGTTTGTTAAGCATCTGACTCTTGGTTTCAGCTCAGGTCATGATCTCATGGTTGTGAGGTCGAGCCCCACATCAGACTCTGCACTCAGAGCAGAGCCTGCTTGGGGTTCTCTCCCTCTCTCTGCCTCTCCCCCACCCATCTCTCAAAATAAATAAATAAGCTTAAAAAAAAATCCCTGCCTATACTAAGTGCAAATGTGAGAGAGATGTGAGCCAACTGGACCACTGGTACATTTCCAGTGGGAGTGTAAATTGATATAATTTCTTTGGGGGAAAAAATGGTGTGGTAGTTATAGCCCGTCAGTGTTACTCTTCCATGTAACCACAAAAAAATTGCCTACATACATATTTTCACCAAATCCATGCATAAAGATGACTATAGCAGCACTATCAGGAAGAGTGAAAAACTAGAAACAACTGGTAGTTTTTTAATTTTGTGTAACTTAATTTAAATTTAAATAGTCACATGTGGCTCGTGGCTACCATATTGGGCAGTACAATGGGGGTATTTTTTTGATGGAAAGATATCAAGTAGAGTTAATGATAGGCACAATAGCGAACCATAACATCAACCACTATAGTTCTAAAGCAAGGTCATGACATATACAGAAGACCATAAACTATTCCAAAAGTAGCTTCTATCATACTCCTCCTCCTGATAGAGATGGAACAACAGACTGTAAAACACCGCGATCCCCTGGTCAAAGCCACCTATCATTCATCAGATACTGTCAAGCCCAACATATAATAAAGTTAGGTGAGTCCAACAGCAATCCATCATAAGATGGAAGTGACACATCTGGGATCATACAAGATCGGGGCCAGAGTGACCATGCAAGGTGCACCATTAGGTTGCCTATTATGTCAAACACCAGTGTTGCACCAGTGTCTCATGCTTAACTCACCTTATGATCATGTGAGAGATTGTTTATGGCCAACGAATGGAAGAAGAAAGAGGATGATGTTGTTTGTCATAAAATGGATCAGTTCAGCAAATCTATGTGAGCTATTAATGGACTGCACCTGTGTAATAGCTCCAGTCGGGGATGGTCCTGAACGATACCGGTGAGAAGGGATCTCTCAATGGAAAGAAGCCTAAATGATGCACTTGGTCATTCACTTTGGGTGAGAAAAATGGCCTGAGTGAAGAATCTGCATAGGTGCATAAGCAGGATGAATAACCTGGATAGATAGCCTGGGACCTGGAAAAAAAAATAAAAAAGGTGAGAGAATTTAAGTTTTAGGGAAAGGAATGTAGTTGGAAATATAAGAATAGGTACAAAATGTGAAGTTTAGTGAAGCATGTTAACATCCTTCAAGAGCATGCACTTTAAGTTTGTATTGCTCTGAAAATCCATCATAGATCAGAGCACCTTAAAGATTGGAGGAGGTCTCACTTGCAGTTATGTCAATATGTCTCTCCAGTTCTGCCTTATTTACTTCCTTACACATTTACCTCCCAAGAGCATTTTTCAAGAAACGTTTTGTCAGTAAGTCTTTACTTTAGATTTATTTCCAGGAAACTCATTCTTATTAGGGAAACAGACAAAATAAAAATATTATAAAGACAATGTTAAACCAGTGACAAAAGAAACTGTACAGAAGATATATAAATAAATGGAGAGGCATTTCATGTTCAGAGATTGAAAACTTCAATATTAAAATGTCAGTTCTTTCCAACTTGATGTGTAGACTCAGTGTAATCACATTCAAAATCCCAGTAAAATATGTTGTTGACATCAATATACTGATTATAAATTTCATATGAAAAGTTTTGGAGGAACTGGTGTGCCCTTTAATAAATAAATTTATATATGTTACTCGAGAGACTCTGTATGGCATATCTTTGAATGTTACTTTTCTCTTTCAAGGGTTCCAAAAACATGAGTTTTTTAATCTTCTTTTCCATCTTCCATATTCAGCATAGTCTCTATAACAATTTAAGTGTTTTCACCTTATGATTTATTTTTGTGGGACTTGCTTATGTCTCTCTCTTAGGTCTCTGTAGTTCCAGTCATTTTTTACATTTAATTTTTATTGCTTTTAATATTGCTTTCTTAAGGTTTTGTCTTTATTCCCATTCATTTCTTGAGCTCTCCTTTTGCTGTCTTTAAACTTTTAACCGCTCTATCTCTTGATTTATTTATTTTGAGGTTTTAAAAAAAGGTATATTATTCTTCTATTACTGTTGTAACATATTAATGGGCACCAAAACAATAGAAATCTATTCCTTTGTAACTCTGAAAACCAGAAGTCTGAAATCAAGTTTTCAGTGGGGCCATACTGTCTCTGTTGCCTTGGGGGGAGATGCTTCCTTGATGCTTCTGGTCACTGGTGGCTGCTGGCCTGCCTTGTCATCCTTTGGCTTGCAGTTCTATCTCTGCCACACCACCACCATCACCTTCTGCCTCTCTCTTATGAGGATTCATGTGATGCATATAGGACCAACCCAGGTATTCCAGGATAAGTTCTTCTTAAGATCATTAAGTTGATCACATCTTTTGCTACATAAATTCATAATCACAGGTTCCAAAGGTTAGAATATGGATGTATCTTTTGGGGGGCACTATTCAGTCCACTACAAAGATTTATGTTATTTTTCAGTTCTCATGAAGCTTATTGATGGGTCAAGATGCAAGAAATACCACAAATAAACAGATAAAAAAATCAGTTGACCACGTACAAAAATATATCAGCAGTAATCAGTTCATGTGTGTGACATGATTAAAACAAAATTATGTTACAGAGGGTCATCAAACAACTATTGTATGTTAGTTGCTCTAAGAAGGGCCTCTCTGAGTTAGTAATGGCTCAGCAAGAATCTAAATGACAAGTAAGGGTTGGAAGTTCAAATAATGGGAGGATGAGCATCCAGGCAAAGAGAAGAGTTAAGGTAAAGCCATATAGAACAGGTTAGCTGTATTAAAATAATAGAAAAACAAAACCCCTATAGCTAGAACAAAGTAAATGAAGCAAAACAAATACACTTGAAGATGCAGACATGGAACAAATCATATGAGTTTCTTCTGTTTTATTGTCCACCTTTTTCTTTTTTAAATGTTAAATCCAATATAATGAACATACAGTGTTATATTACTTTCAAGTATACAATACAATGACTCAATAATTCTATACATTACCTAGTGCTCATCACAATAAGCATACTCTTAATTCACTTGTCTTATTTCACCCATTCCCATACCTGCCTCTCCTCTGTTAACCACCAGTTTGTTCTCTATATTTAAGAGTCTGGTTGGTTTTGTTTGTTTGTGACTTACATATTTTTTCAAATTAGTGTCTTCATATTCCTTCATTCATTACCCAGTAGAGGAATTATTAGATCTTGTAATATTTCTATTTTTAATCTTTTGAGGAGCCTCCATACTGTTTTCCACAGTGGCTGTACCAGTTTGCATCCCCACCAACAGTGCACAGGGTTCCTTTTCCTCCACATCCTTGCCAACACGTGTTTCTTGTGTTTTTTATTTTAGCCATTCTGATGGGTGTGAAGTGATATCTCATTGTGGTTTTCATTTGCATTTCTGTGGTGATGACTGATGAGCATCTGGATATCTTCTTTGGAAATATGTCTGTTCATGTCTACTTCCCGTTTTAAAATGGATTATTTTATTTTTGCATTGACTTGTTTATGTTCTTTACATATCTTGAATGCTAATATTTTATCAGATATGTCATTTGCAAATATCTTCTACCATTCAGTGGGTTGCATTTTAGTTTTGTTGATGATTTCCTTTGCTGTGCAGAAGCTTTTTATTTTGATGTAGTCCCAATAGTTTATTTTCACTTTTGTTGAGAATGTTTGCTGACTTAACTCAAATGCCAGGATCAAGAGTCTTAGTATAGTAAAGAGCAGAGAATTGCTGAAGTTTAGTGAGCTAGAGAGGACAAAACTGAATATTTATTTTGGAAAAATAAAGAAACTACCAAAGGCTGTTGTGTGTGCTTTAGATAAAGAAGTAAACTCAAAGGCAGTGAAGCATCAGTGGTAATAAAATAGTCTGTGAAAACAAAATGCAGATCTGAATTAAAGAAGCAGTGGTAGGAATAAAAAGGAAAGGGTAAATGGAAAGAGATGTCTTCAGATCTACAGGACTAGATGACTAAATGATGAAGAAGTATTTAATGCTTGATTTTCTGGGGGAATGATAATGTAATTAATAAAAATAATGTGGGGCACATTATTTTGGCTGAGGTCATGATCTCAGCATGTCGGGGTTTGAGCCCCACATTGGGCTCTGTGCTGACAGCTCAGAACCTGGAGCCGGCTTTGGATTCTGTCTCCCTCTCTCTCTCTCTCTGTCTCTCTGCCCCTCCCCTGCTTGCACTCTCTGTCTCTGTCTCTCAAAAAATAAACATTAAAAATAAAAAAAATAATGTTCAGAAAATTATAGCATGCATTAAATGTATTTATGCAATATATAAAATTATATAAATTAATTATATAAATTAATTTTATTCCCTCATATAAATGTGCTTTTATTTTTCTCTCTAGCTGTATTGATACTCCTCTCCTCCACAGCAAGCCTCAAAAATACAGAAAACATGTTCACTCCTGTGTCACGACCTCTGCACATGCTGTTCCCTCTGTTAGGATCTTTTTTTCCCAATCAACCACCAATCCTCATTTTATCTGGATTACTCTCATTTTTTTATGATCTTGGATAAAATGTTACTTTCTTGAGGAATTTTTCTCTGACTCCTTAATTCAGTCAACAAATATTTTTTGAGTGACAAATATGCCAGACACTGTTCCAGAAAGACTTAGAGAACAGCATTTGGGATGGAGATAACAGCAACTGCAAAAGCTTTTGTGAAGGAGAGTGCTTTGCATGCTAGAGAAATAGCAAGGACTGAGGAGGCAAGGTAGGGAATGATATCAAAGAGGTGGTGGAGGAAGAAAGCTTCTTTATGGTCTTATAGATCAGCAAGAGTGTTTTTGCTTTTGCTATTAGTGAGGTGAGAAGTCTCTGAAGGATTTTGAGCAGAGGACTAAAGTGATTTGCCTTATGTTTAAAAGTCAAGAATTACTTGACTCTGGAAAGATGGGAACAAGGTCAAAAGCAGGGGAGATTGACTAAAAGGCGACCTCAGTTATTCAAGTAAAATAAAATGGTGGCTTGGAGTTAGTAAGATGGGGTTGCATTCTGAATAAATTTTCAAACAAAACTAACATGATTATCATGGGGAGTGATCAAGAAGTCAAGAATGGATTCAAAGTTTTTGTCACGAGAAACAGGAATGAAGAGCTCTTTCACTGAGATGGAGAAGAATGTGGGAAAAGCAAGCTATATGGGAAGACAAGTAGTTCAGTTTTGAGCATGTTATATTCACGATCTTTATTAGACATTCAAGCATGAATATTGACTAGGTAGATAAACAAGTCTGGAGTTCTGTACTGAAAATACAAATGTATGAGCCTCATGACAGTATGAGGGTGGTTAAGCTCTTGTCTCTCAGCTTCAATTCAAGCTGCTAACTGCTCTGTGATTCTGTCGCTGGAACTCCACAAACTTCATTCCACCTTTGACAGCTGACTCTGATAATTTCTATAAATAACTGAGTTCAACCTTGTATATCAGAGTACAATATTCCCCATAGGTTCCAGGTGTGTGGGAGATTGTAAAGAGCTGAATTATGCTGCCTAGTATTCTTTTCGGATTTATGTCACTGCCAGTTTCTGGCCCAATATATTTTTATTTCTACCACCTGGCACATGTGCTCAGGGTATATCACCCATCACCTCAGTGTGCTCAGGGAGTCAGACCTCTTTGCTCTCCCATTTGCATAAGGGAAACTGCGAGCGCCTGAGCCCTTTTGGCTGCCCTCATTCCCTTCCTCTGACTAGTTAGGGCATGGACCTGACCCTGTGTTGGTCCACAGGACTCTGTATAAGTTTTACTGGGGGATTTTAGGAAAAGACAAGCTTTTTCAAGAACCTACTTGGTCTCACATGATGCCACTAATGAATTTTTCCAGGCTCCAATCCAACAGACACTGCCTGCCTCGCAGGTGTGTGCAATAATAAAGGCCTTTTTGTTTAAGCTACCTTTAAAAAACAAATTTTAAAAAATAGAAATAAATAAATAAACAATGGGTGCTAGTGGATCACTGGAAGATAGGAAGGTGAGAAAGAAACTTATGCTTTTCTGATCTGCCTGATGTTTCTGTCAGCACCTCTCCCTCTAAAACCAGCGATTGCTCTTCACTCTAAAAGCATTGGTACATTTCAGTAGCGGTTAGTACCAGGTTCCACTTTCCTTCTTCACTCACAGAAACATCTTCATTGCACCTCTTTAAAGGTTTAAACACTAAAAATAAAGCAGTGGCCTCCAACTGCCAGAGAACTGGGTCCCAATACCATAGGTCCACGCCACTGGCCAGTTGAGGACTATCCCACCACCTTTGTATCTGAAAAACCTAGCAGACTGCCTAGTACAGAGACTGAGATAGATCAGTAAATGAATAAGAATAGATGTGAAATCTACATGAAACAACATGTAGCCTAGCCAAACACCAAGCATTCTAGACATACTAGCACTATTAAATTCATGTATTCATTGATTTTCTATTCTCACCAAATGATCCCAACAAGTCAGTTAATTGTTCAAGGCAGAAACGTGAGAGTCTGTGTTAATTCTTTACTTTCCCTCACCTCTCACAGCCAGTCCATTTGCAGATATTGCAGATTTAGCTTGCAGATAAATATCAAATCAGTCAATTTCTCTCCACTGCCACCACAGAGCACTATTGACTCTAGGGTGGGATGATCTAATTTAACTCCATAGTGGTCTCTTTCCTTCCCTCCTGACCTCCATTCTGACACTTGATTCTTCACTCTGGTTTTACATCTTGTTACCTCCCTTCAATGTCTCCCCACACATGACTTTCTCACTTCCTGCAACAGAGTTCTCCTTCCCATCTCAGGGTTTTTTCAGAAGCTGCTCTCCTTCTTCTGTTCTCATACGATTTCACCTCCCTAACATTTACTGACACTTCATATCTTAAGTTAAAGTCATTTTCTCTTCAGACATTTTCATTCTCTGGTCAAGTATTGCTATTATATTCTATAATGAGCATCTATTTAAATTTAAATTCATTAATTAGTTTAATAATTATGTGCCTATTGTCATACTATGCCTTTTTACCCTCCTTTCTAAAGTCAGGATAAAATTAGTGCCCACTCATTGTTTTGTGGGAATTTAATATAATACATGTAAATCACTTAAAATCATGTCTCACTCATTGTAAACATTCAATTATGTTAGCTATCCTTTTTTTTTAGCTATCATTATTTTTATCATCATCATTATTGCTAAAATTCCTTGAGGGACTTAAGTAACTTAAGGAATTTATCAATTTGGGGGAGACAAAACTTTGTTCGTAGCATTCTGGCACTAGCCCCTAAACTTTGTGTCCTTCATCCATGCCGAATGCACTCAATTATTCCATTCCAATAGCCCCCAAAGTCATAACTTATTCCAGCATCAAGTCAAAAGTTTAAAGTCCAATTTCTTTTTTAAAGTTTATATTTATTTTGAAAGAGGGAGGTAGAGAGCAAGCGGGGGAGGGGCGGAGAGAAAGGGTTACAGAATCCCAAGCAGGTTTCCAATGCAGGGCTCAGACTGATAAACGGCTAGATCATGACCTGACCCGAAATCAAGAGTCAGTTACTTAACCATCCAAGTACCCCTAAGGTCCAATTTCTCATTTAAATATCATCTAAGTTAGATATGGCTCCTGAGAGCAATACCCACACTGCTGTATGCAAGTGTCCTGCCTATGCAGTTCTGCCAGGTGGAGGTACTGCCTTTCGAAGTCCAAGTGCAGGATGTTAGGGTTCAACACACACCTGCCACCTCATCCACACCCATGAACTCAGAGCCTATGGTGGGAGTAGCAGTCCTGATAATCTCTGGATCACCTTTGTGATCCTTCCCTTTTCTTAAAGGATAGCAGGTATTCACAGTCTTTATTCCATCCTGTTTCCTCTGTCTCTTTTAGTCCCCATTGGTAGTGTTACTGCTAGTCCAATTCTATCTTTACTCCTGGCATGTGTGGATATGGCTGATAAGGTCCACCGTTTATGTCCTTCTTAATCTTTGGATTAAATGATTGGTGCATTTGATCCAGTGATTAGGTGTTGTCTGCTGAACATGCTTTCTCATTTTCTGCAATATGAACAGGCTGAGAATTTTCCATATCTTCAGATTCTGGTTCATTTTTGCTTAATAATTGCTTCTTCAATCCACCTCTCTCTTCTAGCATTTTATTATACGCAGTCAGGAAGAACCAGGATGTTCTTTCAGTACCACTTAGAATCTGCTTGACTAAATATCTGACTTCATAACTCAAAAGTTTTACCTTCCACAAAACATTAGTACACAGTTCAGCCAAATTCTTTGCCACTTTCTAACAGAGATAGCCTTTTCTCCACTTCAATAACATGTTCTTCATTTTTGTCTGAGATTTCAGTGCAATGTCTGTATTTCTAGCATGTGCTACTACTCTTCTACTCTCCACCCCCAACCTAGTTTCAAAGCCATTTCCACATGCTTAGGGATTTGTTATAACGTCATTTTCACTTTTCGGTACCAAAGTTTGTCTCTGTCGACTTGAGCTGCCGTAACAAAATATCATGGACTAGGTGACTTCAATAATAGGAATTTATTCCAGTGCTGTAGACTGAAGTCCAAGACAAAGGTGACATCACGGTTGGTTTCTAGTGAGCACTCTCTCCTTGAGTTGCCAATAGCCACCTTCCTATTGCCCTCGCATGGAATTTATTTTTTTGCTGTGTAGAGATAGAGACAGGAAGAAAGCTTTCTGGTGTCTCTGGTGAGCGTACAGGCCTTATCTCTAGATGCCATTACACTGCAGATCAGTGCCCCAATATATGACTTCTAAAGAAACACAATTCAATTCAGAGCAGTAAGTCTGACATATTCAAGATGGTATTTCAGCATCTACCACAATGTCTGGGACATTTTAGTAATAAATAAATATGTGTTGAAAGAACATATGTACAAATGAGTAAGTAAATTAATGAATTGTTATTATTATTAGAGAAAGAGAAAGAAGGGAAGGTCTCAGAGATGGAACACTGAGGAACACATGATAAGAGAGAAATAAAAAGAAAAAAAGAGAGAAGAAAGTTCAGTAAGGGAGAAAGCAACACCATGAAATGTCTTGGAAAACAAGACATGGAGAAATTTAAATGAGGATCACTCAACCGTGTTATAACACAAATAGACTGTCATTAGCATTTCTCACCAATTCTTATAAAAATGGTGTATCATTTCAAATTAGCAAAAGGCCAGGGGTTTGATGTTCAAAATAAATTATCTTAGAAATCAGGTTATTAGTACACAATCATTTTAATTAAAATGGAAAACAAATCATAGCATCGGTAATATATTTGTCAGGATCCTAAAACCCACTGACATCAAAGACATCGTCATTATGATAACAGCATGTGCTTTCCTATTTTGTCTGCCTGTGAGAGAAATTTTTACTTATTGTAAGGTTAAATTCAGAAGAACTATATAGAACTGGATAGAGAAGATTGAATAAACTGATTCATAATGTACTTTAATTCATTTAACAATATAGGGTATGTTTTCCAAGTTATCACTAATTTTTCATATCACTTTTAATCAATACATAATTGAATAACAATAAATATTATTAGTTAATTTTGTAAACAAATGCTTTCATTGAGTTGCAATTATAAACCTTTCTGGGTCTAATATCATGATAAAGATTTATAAATATCAAAATTATATTCTTAGAACTTTTTTTTAAAGGACAATGGTTGGGTCAAAAGATAAACATATCTTTAGTTAGTTAGTTCATTAATTTATTTATTTTGAGAGAGAGAGAATCTTAAGCAGTCTCTGTGCTGTCAGTGCAGAGCCTGATGTGGGGCTCAAACTCATGAACAGTGAGATCATGACCTGAGCCCAGATTAAGAGTCAGATGCTTAACCAACTGAGCTACCCAGGTGCCCCCAGGAAACCCATATCTTTAAAGTGTTCAACTTAACTTCTCTTTCAAGCAGTGAAAGAGAATACTGGTATCCCTACATCTTCATCAACATTGGTTTTATCATCCTTTTTTTTAATGTTTCTTTTTTATTGTCCTTGTGTGGCTTTAATTTTCATTTATGTAACCAATGATGAGTTATATGAAACAACATTGGAATGACAATATATGTGCAGTGAGGATTCATTGAGTGGGGAAGAGTAAATATATTCATTGAATCATGTATTCATTAATTATTTACTAAATTTCTCCTATGCTCTAAGATACACAGATAAGTAAGTGAAACTGACCAAAGTCCTTGCATGCTGACAGGAGAGTTATACTGCAATGGATGAAAAAAGATAATTAAAAAATAATTAAGTTTATAAGTCAAGAACCTTAAGGACAAAAGCAAACCAGAAAAGGAGGCATAGATCATTTGAGAGGCCAGTTTTAACTTAGATATTCAGACATGACCTCACGAAGGTAACATTATTTACATAAAGACACAAAGAAGGTGAGAAGCGTAGCCTCATATATAAGTAAGGCAAGAGTGTTGCAGGCAGAGAGAATGAGAATTGCAAAGAGTGAGAAACAGGACTGCCAATCTGTGGCTTCATTTCTAATGTTCCAGAACCAGCAGTGAGACCACTGTGGCTACGCCAGAGGGAGTGAGGTAAGTAGTGGAAGACGGGGTCAGAAAGATTCAGGAATCCAAAATGAGACCATAATCTTTCAGACTAGTCTAGGAACTTCAGTTTCTTATACGAGTTAGATGGGAATACACACAGTTTTGAGGAGAGGAAAGATATCAACTGACTTGATTTAAACCAATCATTCTGATTGCTCTGTGATCAAACTGGGGCCAGGATGGAAGATGAGAGTCCAGTAATGGGTCCATGCAGTGATCCCCATGACAGATGATGGTGGTAGGAGAGGTGGTGAGTCGGAGTGAAATTCTTGGATACATTTCTAAAGGATTTTTCTGGAGAATTAGCTGTGTGCTGTGAGACAGAGAGAATTCAAGGATAACTTCAGGATTTCTGGACTGAGCATGGAGAGACCTTTAACTGAGATGGGGAGGGTTGGGAGAGGCAGGTTTGGTAGAGGAGAAAGATCAGGAATTTGCTTTTGGAGACATTATGTGTGAAGTATCTGCTAGACATTCAAGTTAAAACCTGAAGGAGGCAGTTGGATTTACAAGTGGACAGTTGAATGTACAAATTTAGGGTAGAGATATAAATTTGGGAGTCAGAAGTCTGAATGGTAAACCTAAAATAAATTTCAAAATGAGGAAAGTGGGAGACACATAAGCCTTCAAGACCTGCAAATAGTTTTTCAGGTTTTAACTAGAAAACAGTAATTCTATAGGTAATCATAACATGGAAAAATACTACAGAATTTTTCATTCATATTAACATATATTTAACATTCATTATAAGTAAGGCATCCTGTAGTTGTTTAAAAAATAATAAATGTATCCAGGGGCGCCTGGGTGGCTCAGTCGGTTAAGCGTCTGACATGATCCCACGGTTGGTGAGTTTGAGCCCCGCCTCGGGCTCTGTGCTGACAGCTAGCTCAAAGCATGGAGCCTGCTTCAGATTCTGTGTCTCCCTCTCTCTCTGACCCTCCTCTGCTCATGCTGTCTCTCTCTGTCTCTCTCTCTCAGAAATTAAAACATTTAAAAAATTTAAAAAATAATAAACGTACCCAGATAAATAGCAATGCTTGAAAACATAATTCTATAGGATATTACATATTACATATATTAAATAGACATACCTATTGAGACAATATAGAACTAATGAAACTTGATTGAATAGGGAGTGAAAGTAATTCATAATTATGATACAATGTACACAAGCTTCTGGGAACATTTTGAAGGTTATTTAGCAATCATAGTCAAAAGCTTCAAAATATCATCTCTCTTATAAAGTAAATTTACTAACTGAGAAATTTGAATATTATGTAATAATTAAAAAGATGATTTAGATCTAAATGTGTTAACATTTAAGGATCACCAAGGAATGTCATGTTTAAAAAAGCTAAGTTGCAGGGGGCGCCTGGGTGGCTTAGTCGGTTAAGCGTACGACTTTCGCTTAGGTCATGATCTCGCGGTTCGTGGGTTCGAGCCCCGTGTCGGGCTCTGTGCTGACTGCCAGCTCAGAGCCCCGCGTCGGGCTCTGTGCTGACTGCCAGCTCAGGAGCCTGGAGCCTGTTTCAGTCTGTGACTCCCTCTCTCTCTGACCCTCCCCTGCTCACGCTGTCTCTCTCTCTCTCTCCTAGAAATAAATAAAACATTAAAAAAAAAAATTTAAAAAAGCTAAGTTGCAGAATGGATTTATATTATAGACTAGTTTATATTAACATATAAATTATGTTATATTTTATATGTTATATAAAATATAGTTACATATTTTATAATATATAGTTAATATAGTTATATATTAACATATATAAATTATGTTATAAACATAGTTTATATTAACATATTTTCCTATATGTACATATAGGAAAAAGCCCAAAGATTATTCACCAAATAATAAAGTAAACTTGACTAAGGACAGGAGAGAGGACTGGGGAGAGATGGTAAAGGAGGAATGAAAGGGAAGTAGAGCTTTTTAACGAATATTCATTTATTTACTTATTTAAGCTTATTTATTTTTAGTAATCTCTGTACCAAACATGGGGCTCAAACTCATGACCCCGAGATCAAGAATCGCACACTCTTCCAACTGAGCTAGCCAGGTAACCTTGGTATTTTTATTTTTGTAAGAACATATGTTCTTGTATAATATGAAAATAAAAATAAATTATTTCCTTTTAGTTTTAGAAAACTTGTAGTAACACTAAACATTCTAATTACATTGTTAGTTTTTAAAGTTTAATATCAAATACATAAGTAAATATATACATAAAAATGGAAACATTAGCAATATCTGTCTTTGCATGGTATGATCATAAAAGTTTTATATCTACTTATTTTCTTAAAGTTTGCATTTTTGTGATAAGTTTTAGAATAACTGGGGTGCCTGGATGGCTCAGTCCTTTTAACATTAGAATCTTGATTTAGGCTCAGATCATGATCTCATGGTAGTGAGATGGAGCCCCGTGTGTGGCTCTGTGCTGAGCATGAAGCCTGCATGGGATTCTCTCTCTCCTTCTCTCTCTGACCCTTCCCTGCTCATCTCTCAAAATAAATAAATCAACATTAAAAAAAAATTATGTATTTATTAAAGTCTCTTTATTGAAATATATAATGAATATGCATGATAAATATTAATTAATTAAGTGCACCCTTCCAGAACTGTGACAAAGTGCTGATATTCTGTATTTTAAGAATAATATTGAGCTGACATTTTTTACAAGTTGTATTTTTAAACTTCTTAACAGAAATTCATCATAATGCTCAAGCACTGTGATTAAAGAACAGGATTTCACAATCAATGGTATTTACTTTGTATAAAACTATTCCATATGATACACACTCGTCTGGTAGAGTTCCATGCATCCCAACAGCAGGTTTATGATGTAATACAATAGATTATACATGTAAAATGAAAAACTATTTGTTAAACTAAAATATTCATTCTTGATTTTAAAACTCAACATCAAAAAGGATATTTGCTAATGGGAAAATAATTATTTCTGTATATCACACATTCAAAAACATATTTAGAATGGTGAAATATTACAGACAATCAAAATAAAATGCCTAAGAAATAAACCACAATATTAATTTTCATTATTTATTATAATTATTCCCAAAAGTTCTGACCAAAAAATAAGTCTAGAAATAAAACAGAATAGCATAACCTTTGAAAGGCTGGGGGGGAAAAGCCCGTGTAGACAATATAATTGCAAGCCTAGAAAGCACAAGAAAAGCAGCTTATATACTTACTATTGTAATAGAATGGTTTAACAAATGCAGTAAATATCACATCAATGTGTAAAAATTAATAGCATCATTATATGTACTAACAATAGCCATTTGGAAGACAGAAAGGAGAAAAGATTTCACAGTAGCAACATAACTGTGAAAAACCTGGCAATGGCCTGCTCACATATTCTGACAGTACTTTATGAAGAAAAATATGAAAGTACGCATGTAGTAAAAAAAAAAAAAAGGCACAATAAATTGAAAGACCTACATACTCCTAAATAGAAACAATGGCTATTGCAAAGATGTCAGTTTTTTCCAAATTAATTTATGGATTTAGCAGTAGTTTGAAAAACAATATTTTGAAACTCACGTGGAAATAAAAATGTTTGAGACTAGCTAAGACCTTCTTAAAAAAAAAATAGATTGATATTGGAAAACTGATTCTATCATAAAATTAAAGCTTATTATGAAACTAAAACAGCTATATCAGTGTTCTTCTCTACAATAGAGATATTGATAAATAAATTGAAGCAGCTAATGTTTTTAGTAACATTAGTGTTATGGGTAGAATTGTACCCCACTTATCCCACAAAAAGATATGTGGAAATATTAACCAATGATACTTCAAAATGAGACCTTGTTTTGAAATTTGATCTGTATAGAGCAATCAAGTTAAAATTAGGTCATTAGGGTGAATCTTAATACAATATATCTAGAATCCTTCTAAAAAGTAAAAATTTGTATGCAGACATAGACATATAGTATGAAGACTGGGATACCACATGAATACTGGATTGGAATGGAAGATTTAAGCAAGGTATCTATAAGCTGTAAAACATCAGAGGGTAGGCAAAACATCACAAGCAAGAAAAAGACAAAGAATGATTCTATTCTACAGTTTTTAGAGGGTGCATGGCCCTGCCAACAATGGGATTTTGATGTTCTAACATCCAAAACTGTGAGACAATAAATCTGTTTTCTGAAGCCACCCATTTTGTAGTTCTTTGTATGGCAGCCTTATGAAACTAATGCAATTGATATAGATTATAATTTTATAGTATATAAGGATGACACCAAATACTGGGAAGGAAAGGAAACATTATCTATAAATGGTACTGGGAAAATTGGTTAGTTTCTTAGAAAAAACACTGGTGGATTTAAAAAAATAGCAACATTGGAATGTGGAATAACAAATATGTTAATTGGAGGACATTCTTGAAGCTTTGAATCAAAGGGAAAAGTCATGAAGAAAATATTCAGTTTAAGTATGTGAAATTGCGATTTTATGAGTCAAATATGGCCAAATATTGGTCACTACAAATGCTTCAACTGAAGATACTGGATCACCTTAAAAAGGAAAATTCTTGTTTCTCAAAATCACCATAAACAAAAATAAAGTCCAATGACAGACCAGAAATGTGCCGATAACATGTCATACTTGGGAGTCAGAACCCAAATTCCTACTTCACCAAGGCTATAAAAGTTACCTAATATATAAATTTTAGCTTCTCCTTTTTAAGATAGTGATGAAAAAATAAAACTTTTCATGTTGTTTTAGCAATTAGTTATGAAGTAAATGGCACAAATTAAATGTTCTTAAATATCAGACACCCACTAAAATTTTATTATTACCTATGAAAAACACATATACATGTATCATTTATATATGTATATATTTTGTAAATAGAGCAATAATAAAAACTATAAACTTCAATAGATAAAGCAGAATACAGAAAATAGGAGCAGACTTTTGACAAAAGAGGAAAACAAATCACCAACACATATGAAAATGTATTTTTTCTCTATTATTAAAAATGACACGTTTTTAAATCACTATAACCTTTTTTAAAAAAGTATCTTTCTTAGCTAGATTAGATTTAACCATAAATAAGCAAAATGGTTAAAGTATAAATTAGTACATAATATTCAAGTGGCAATTTGAAAATTTGTAGTATAAATCACTTATAAAATATGCTAATGATGTTACTGATGGTTTTTATGCTGTTAAAAAGGAATCTTTCAAAATTTTCATAATTTTAACCAAGAATTGTGGGGGGTTTTTGCCAATAATTAATGTCATGGACATAAACTTCTTAGATAAATGACTTGTTTATAGACATGTTAATTATTACCTTATTTATTATAATAGATCATTGTCTAACTAGAGAGTTAAGCAGAGAAGTGAGATATATCTGTGAAATGAGATACTATGCAACCGATGAATTCAATTGTTCTTTCAATTTTTTTTTATTTTTCACTATGCACAAGGCACTGTTCTAGGCTCTGTTAACTGAGCAGTGAACAAAACAAAGATCCTGTTCAAGAATTTTGTGTTGTGGTGTGTGGATGTGTATGTGTGTGCACATGAGAGAGAGAGAGAGAGAAAGAGAGGGAGAGGTAAGGGAGAAACAGATTAAGAAGACAAGAAATTTGGGGAGCTAGAGAGTGAAAGGGTGAGGCTTTATTTCAGTATCCTGGTCAGGGGTGTCCTTTCCTATAAGGTGTATTAAAGCAGACTTTTGAATTATTGAGGAAGGAAACTATGCATACACTAAAAGTATGGTGCTATGGAGAGAAGAATGGCAAAGAAAAAGACCCATAAGGGAGGTATGGCTGGCATGTCTCAGGAAGAGCAAGGAGGCCTGCATGGCTAGAATGGAATAAGGGAGGGAACAGTCAGAGAGGATAAGTTCCCATGGTGACCCCAGATTGTTTAACCCTTGTCAAGTAAGATCAAACTCCACTGATGAATAATTTTTAGTCATAGGAATGGTACAGTACTAAGGAAAACCCTTGAAGACACAAGACCAAATGTAAAAAATAATCAAAATGTACACAAAGAAA
Organism: Proteles cristata cristata; assembly: GCA_017311185.1. Taxonomy (NCBI): domain Eukaryota; kingdom Metazoa; phylum Chordata; class Mammalia; order Carnivora; family Hyaenidae; genus Proteles; species Proteles cristata. The sequence continues at coordinate 840,954 of JAESUZ010004636.1, forward strand.
ATTATCTCAATTGTGTGTACGTATATGGAAAAGAGCCTGGAAGTAAATATACTAAAAGGTATCAGGGGTTTTAAATGGTGAAGAGAAGATGGGTGCTTTTTTTTTCCACATGCTGCTAAATTTTCCAAAAATTTTATATAAAGAAAGCAAACTTATCATAATTAAAGGAAAATGTTTAAAAAAGAAACGTATATCCATGCATAGTAAATCGCTTTTATAATATTTAGAGGAAATTTTGTCAACTTGAATCTTTGATAATTTACCTCTTAATCCTCAAAAGTCATGTCTTATAGATTGCCACATATTATTTTTACTATTTCCTATTTTATTTACATTTTTCTTATTTCTATATATTTTTACCTTTCCTCCTCAACAACTTCTGTGCATGGTTTAATAAAGTTAGATCACAATAATGATATATGGCTTAAAAGTAGATTTATTTCCAGATCACAGAGTGGAATTTTTAATAGAGTTGCTGCTTATCAGTGTAGATTCCTTGCTTTGAGGCTCAAAAATATAAACTGTAACCTTGAGAGTTGATGCACACCCTCTTCATGTCAGACATATCCTAATAGCACCTAAAACGCCTAAAGCACAATTTAGGTGTTCTTTTTAGACATTGTGTGACCTACCCTACATAATTTGCTAATATAGCTAATAGGTCAGACCCATACAATAAAAAGAAAAACCTTTCTCATTTGTTTGCATCTGGGATTGAAAGTGTCAGGAAGATGGAGACTATGGCTGTGCCCTTTTGAATACTTAAGTAGAATAGCATTCCTAATCTTTGGCTCCTATATTAAAGTACTTTGATGCTGAAAACTCTTTAGGGCTGACTAAATTGCAGGCAATCTTAATTAGCTGATTAAACAAAATTTCAGAATGTATTAAAACAAACATTAAGTATGCAACTTTGTTGTAAGCAAGGGCACCTATACTTTCTATAATCAAAGTTATAGACTTGATTTTTAGACTTGAATTTTAGAAAATAAAACATAAAATAAAAAAGGTAAAGAAATTTTTCCTATTCATAATAGGATCTGCATCTTACAAGGTCTACTCCAAAGGTATGATTATTGTATTTCCACATAATGCTTTCATCAGAGGGGAATACATGAGCTTACTCTGAATGGAGATTGTGAATTTATTTCTTCTCCATCAGTGTTGTAGAATGATGTGGGCATGGCAGGAAGACAGAGGAAAAGGGGAAACAGAGACATTCACATACATAGCAGGAATAATTTCAGATCCCTTAACAACAGATTTACTGAATTATCACGTTGTACACCTTAAACTTATACAATGATTCACAAGCTAAAATAGAAGCTTATTATTTTTTACAGTTGAATACTTGTCTATATCCAGTTCTTATATCTTTTCCTTTCTTTTACACCAAAATTTATAAAAGGACTCAATTACTTTCTCTACAATGGTAGATGTAAGCATCCACACAGTTCTCTTATTGTCATCATTTTATCTATATTTATAGCTCCTGAAACTCTTTCAGCATATATTTTTAATTCATCCATGAGATCATGTCAGGACAACTCTAAAAGACTTTGTAGACACAAAAATCCATTTGTCTTTAATGTTTAACTTTTTTAAATGTCTAGCGAAACGAACTTAAAAACCTATCCTTTCATAGGAAGCCTTCTCTTGATTTACTAATGAATCAAATTTGGAGCCCTGGAGTATGATTGGATCCCTGAAGCTAGCAAAATGTATTAAGTTAACTTTAACATTATCTAATGAAGCACCTCCATTGGTGACTAAAGCTAGCAGAGCTCCTCTCATGAAAGGCACTTTATAAGATGGAAATGCCAGCCTTGAGAAATGGCAACTACTCTGAGACAAAAAAGGACCCTTATGAGTAGTGTTTACAAGAGAAAACAAAATCAAAAACATGTAAACTCACAAAAAGTAACTTTCAATATTAATCAACCAACAAATCGAAGCTTAAGATCATGAAAAAAAAAAAGAGAAGTGATTTAGTATGTCAGTGAAAGACTCCATGTGAATGAAAGATTCAAATGGAACATATACCCATTTCCTTCATTTTAAAATAATAAAATGTAAAACTTTGATGAACTTACATTTTACTTAGAGAACAGTTTTCAAAATATAATCCTTTGACAGTGTATGATTTCTCTGTTTCAGAAATCTACTGTTTCTTCTTGCTTCCTTAACTCTTTGCTGGGATGGTTGAGGTGAAAAAAAACAGAAATAAGATGGAATCCTCTCTCACCATTAAGAGTAGGAGAAGGCAGATGCTCTTTACCTCTCAACACAAGGAACCAGACAAGAAAGTCAATGTTATGTTGTCAGAAGTGTTGAAGGGAGAGGTGCTAGAGGGGTAGAAAGTTCAAGATCATGATGATTATCCAAAAATATAAGCAGAGTGAATATTTTACTTCATAGAGGAGTCACCAATTTAAGGAATGCGCTCTCTATTGAGAGACAGTAGAGACAGATGTGTTAAATAAGTCATAAGTCACCACATGTTGCCACAAACCCCTCCAGTCCACAATGGCTGATGCTGGAACTTAAACCTGTACTCTCTGCCTTATCAGTCCTTAAGTGTTTGATATTTTGTTTAACTCACCGATCCATGAAGTTAGTGCCAGTTATTCTGATTGATTTGCATGGGGAAATTTATTTGACACTACAAAGGTGTAGGGTTTAAGGAACTAGTTTTGATATCAGACAGACATAAGTTAGAATTCAGTCTTCACAATGTATTAACTCCATGATCTTGGGCAAGTCACTTAGCCTCAGTCTGCTACCTCACATATGAGGATAATAATAACTAGTTCCTAGACTGTGATAAGTTAGCTTCAGAAAAGAGGCTTGTGCATAGTAAATACTAAAGAAATTATGGCTATTATTATCTTTAAACTAAAGTTTCTTCAAGTAAACAAAACACTATTTATTTTATATACAGGGACTGGTCAGTCTTTAGTCACAGACACACATTGATACATCAACTGTTTTAGAAGTGGGGCTAAACAAAGGGAGAGTTATTAGAAATTTTCTCCTAGAGTTTCCATATTTTTGTGCTATTTAAGTCAATCCATTGGTCAATACCTATGTTTTGATATCAGTAACCATAAACCTTATTAGTCAAATCAACAGACACTTGGAGAAAATGACCTTTTCTCACTCATATGTAATATAAAAACTGTATGTATACAGATGTAAAAAATAATGCCATTACGAAGAACCATATTTTCTATCTATTTATGTGCATCAATTGAGAGAGGGGAGAGTGAGAGGAAGAGTAACATACTAAAATAATGACATTTTTTGAGGCCACTAGAACTTTTATTCAAATTCTGGATATAGACAGTGCAAAAAAAGAAAAATTATAGTATCTTTCCATGTATGATTATAGAGGCACATATTTTATTATTTATTTTTTTAAAATATAGTTTATTGTCAAGTTGGTTTCCATATAACACCCAGTGTTCATCCCAAAAAGTGTCCTCCTTCATGCCCGTCACCCATTTTCCCCTCTCCCCCACCCCCATCAACTCTCAGTTTGTTCTCAGTATTTAACAGTCTCTTATGGTTTGCCTCCCTCCCTCTCCTTAACTATTTTTTTCCCCTTTCCCTTTCCTATGGTCCTCTGTTAAGTTTCTCCTGTTCCACATATGAGTGAAAAAATATGATATCTGTTTTTCTCTGCCTGACTTATTTCACTTAGCATAATACCCTTGAGTTCCACCCATGTTTAGAGGCACATATTTTAAAGAAATAGTGGCTATCTGAAGCCATCTGATTATAATATACATTATAATACATCATAATCAACTATTGTTTATCCCAAGAATGCAAGGATGACTGAATGTCAGAAAATATATCAGTGTAATTGGCCACAGATAAAAGTAACAAACTCATGATTATTTTACAGATGCAGAATATCATCTGATATAAATCATCACACAGTATAAAAGAGAAAAAAAACAGATTATAAACATAAGCAAATTTCCTTAACCTGGAAAATTTCTAGTCAAAACTGACAGCAAATGTTTTATTTAAAAAAAGATATTTAGATACAGTCCCTTGTTAAAATAAAGAGCAAGACAAGGATACCTATTATAACTTTTATTGTTTAACAGAGTACTGAGGGCCTGGAAAAATACTGTAGGAAAAGACAAATCAGATGTATGTTTTTAAAATGAAGACATAAAGCATTATTTAAAGGAGATAACATACCTTGAAAAGCCAACAGCATTAATAATATATGGGAATTAAACTCAGTATATCTCTTGAATCGAGATTAACATATAAAAATAAATACTGTTTCTGTACACAGGCAATAAGAAACAGGCAATATACCCAAGAGCAAAATACATTTTGTAAGAGTAGTAAAACTAAGTGACATGCTTAAGAATTAATAAAAAATATAGAACATAATCTAAAACTCTATTTAATAATATAAAAGAGCTTCCAAATTAATAAAGGGAAAGTCTGTGCTCTTCTCCAGAAACATTTCAAATGTTTCTAATATGAACATTGAAGTGTCACAAATTATTACAGGAAGTCTTAATCATAAATCTCGCTGAACTCTTTTTAATGAATATATCTTTAATTTCTATGGATCTATAATGGAAAATATGTAATGATTTAATTACATAAAATTAATAATTTCTTCTTCAATGAAGAACACTATGAGCAAGTGAACAGATTTGGGACATACTGAGAATAAATGCGTATAGTGTCTAAAGTCAACAAAGAAATAGTATGTAAAATATACCTGAATACTTACCAATCAACCAGAAAGAGAAACAAAATTCCAGACTAAATCCACAAAGAATATGAATTTTCACAAGTGATAGTCTAAAGGTCCAATTAGTAAATGAAGAGATCCTCAAATTCATTGCTTAGAAATATAAAACTAAGAATAAATTATCCATTACATTCATGTGTTTGGTATGTATTGGGTAGAGATGTGATGATGTAAGATCTCCTTCATTCCCATTGTTCCTCTTAAGAATGTTCTAATAGTTATTCATATGAAAATTACATATATTCTAAGACCTTATAATCCAAATGTTAAAAAATGTTTCAATCATATCTATGAGAGGATATATTTAAGAATATTGAGTGGTCCTCCCTCATCTGGGGAGATGTGTTTTAAGATCCTTGGTTGGCACTTAAGACAGTAGATATTACTAAACCTTATATAAACTGTTTTTTTCTATACATACAAACCTATGAGAATGTTTAATTTATAAATCAGCACAAAAAGAAAGTAACAACAATAAATAATAATAAAGGTAAAACAATTAAATTTTTTAATGTTTATTTATATATGAGACAGAGAGAGAGAGTGGATGAGAGAGAGACAGAGAGAGACAGTGCATGAGCAGGGGAGGGACAGAGAGAAAGACACAGAATCTGAAGCAAGCTCCAGGCTCTGAGCTGTCAGCACAGAGCCCAACACAGAGTTCAAACCCAAGAACTATTAGATCATGACCTGAGCCAAAGTCAGATGTTCAACCGACTGAGCCACCCAGGTGTCCCAAAGTAAAAACAATGATAACAATATACTGTAATAAAGGTTATGTGAATGTGGTCTCTCTGTGTCTCAAAATGTTTTATTGTACTATCATCAGGCCTCTTCTTCTTATGATGATGTGAGATGATAAAATTAATATGTGATGAGATGAAGTGAAGCTAATGATTTAGGCACTGTGATACAGCGTTAGGCTACTACTGACTTTCTGATGGTACCTCAGAAGGGGTATCATCTGCTTCCAGATGCAATTGACGGTTAACTGCAACTAAAAGTGAAGCCACATTTAGGGGGCGGACTACTTATAGCCATCTTTGTGTTAACCCCAAGCTGGAGGTAATGAGGGAGTACATAAATAAAATGTTGAGGAGGCACACCACAAATACTATGGAGTTTTGAAAGGCCGCAGATTTGACAGATGCCTTACAAAGTGGATATATATATGTATATATATTGCATACATATATGTAATATGGAAAAAAGTGTATATTATATATATATCTATATATAATATGATGCTGAGAAAAAAGAGGAAGAAACATTTTATTATTTAAAAAAATTTTAATGTTTATTTATTATGGAGAGACAAAGATGGACACAGCATGAGCAGGGGAGGGGCAGAGAGATGGGGAGACACAGAATCCGAAGCAGGCTCCAGGCTCTGAGCTGTCAGCACAGAGCACAATGCGAGCCTCCAACTCACAAACTGTGAGATTGTGACCTGAGATGAAGTCAGAAGCTTAACTGACTGAGCCACCCAGGCGCACCAGGAAGAAACATTTTAAACATGCATTTTTTATACTATCTATATTTTTTCAATGACAATATAAAGAAAAATTATATCACAGACACCTGAGAATGTTATCTATGGTTGAGTATAAGAATGGACTAAGAAAATGATGGTGGCGTACCATGAACCAAAGACCATCCTTAGTTCAATCCTCTGTATCTGAGTCAATAATAAAGAAAAATAATTTTCTGAAGGATCTAAACTTAACTGCATGTTGAGGATTGAGTAGTTCACTAAGATAAAATGTGGAGGGAGAACATTCAGGATGAAGGAAAAAAATATTTAAAGGATCAAAAATGTGAAAGAATCGTAGATCTTTAATTAGCCCTGATAAAATAATACTTTTGTTACTTTTTCAGTACATAATATTTTTTCTCAGAACATGATAAAGTAAAATTTCAATTTAGGTGGAGTTATTTTTCATTTATCTTAACAAATTTTGGCCAATTATTTTATAAAAGACAATATGCAAATATACATGTATGTAAGCTAATTTAATTCCAACATTCAATTCTGAAGTCCTATTTGTTGTAATATAGAAAGCAAATTATCACTCCACTAATTTTTCACAATAAAAGTTGTTTTTCTCACCTCATGATTCCATCTTGAATAGCAGATGCTTTCAAAGATTGAAAAATATCACCACCTGTGAATCACCATTTTCCACTTCACCCATTCAGTTAAACAATTCACAGCACAAAATTTAGATCAGATAAATAAAAAATGTCTTGTATTTGCACTGTATCTGAATATTGAATGTTCTTAATATTTCCTTGTGTTTGTACTTCATACTGTCACCCTTTCTACTTCCATAGTCCCTCTCCTAGTAGCTGTTTTTTTTTTTTATAAATTTTTTTTAATGTTTTATTTATTTCTAGGAGAGAGAGAGAGAGACAGCGTGAGCAGGGGAAGGTCAGAGAGAGAGAGGGAGTCACAGGCTGAAACAGGCTCCAGGCTCTGAGCTGGCAGTCAGCACAGAGCCCGACGCGGGGCTTGAACCCACGAATCGCGAGATCATGACCCAAGCGAAAGTCGGACGCTTAACCGACTAAGCCACCCAGGCGCCCCTCCTAGTACCTGTTTTGATTCTCAAACCCATATATCTATCCAGACCTCTCCTGTGAACCTCAGATCCCAAGCTCTTTTCTGTTTATGTCACCTTCCAAATGCCCGAGCATCTCAAACTCAACATCCTTATAACTGCATAGATCATATATCACTTCTAAACCTTCCCTAATTGTATTTTCTATCATAGATAATTTTAACTGGTCATGTAAGCTAACTAAAATCCTTACATTCATCTTTCATTCTTTTTTCGTCATACTTCTCCTTCAATCAACCTACACATTCTGCTTATTTCATTTCATCTCTCATTTCTGACTAGATCAGCACTGAAATATGAATATAATTCTTCTTCTCTCATACTTCACTCAATCCTCTTTCTTATATGCAGTTCTCTCTTCTCAGTTTTAATATTGTCTGCTCAAACCACCACTGGACAAATGTCACCTTGTCTTATATCAGGCTGCCATAACAAAACACCATAACACCTAATTATTTCTTCATTCGGTGTCTTCCTCTCTGACTTTATTACTACTCCCTTTAGAACAAACCCTTATTATCTATCACTTAAAGGAAGAGTTTGCTAACTGCTCACTCTGCTTTTCACTGTCCCCCTCTGACCTGTCATCCAGTGAGCCTTTTGAATCTCTCTCTGAAAAGCGATCTGACCTAATGATTCCATACTTAAATCCCTTCAGCTGATCTCTCAGCTCCTAAGGAATATCATTCAGGATCTCTGCCAAATTATTGAGTCTTTCATCTACAGAATAATGCAGTCAGTTAAAGCTATGATCTTTAAGCTTTTATGTTACATAGCCCAATTAGTAAATGTTTTAAATACACCCTCATATAGTATAGTGTATACTTACTTAATAATTATATTCCTAAAATTGCTAATATGTTTGCATATTATAAAGTATTCACCAAAATATGAGATTAAATTGAACATGGATAAAAGAATACTTTTCTGACACTGACCTCATAGATTATACTGTGTACTCCTGAGGAGTTTGTGGACCCACTTTGGTGACCACTGGACAAAACATTGCTGTTAATAAGCTTAAGAGCACAGCTCTGATAGCTCCTTCTGCCAGTTAATATCTTTTTATATATAGTTAGAGACTATGTCCTTCATCCAAATCAGTAATATTTAAAAATGTACAGTTGAATCTGAGTCACCTTGGGATTTGAAAGGACTTTAAGGGCCAAACCATACTATCTTTAAGAAGTAGTATAGAAAAGCACATGGAAGATCAATGTAACGGTATCTCCACAGTGTAAATCAGATAATGCATTGTGCCTCAGAAATGCATACATCGTCTTCACTTATGAACAATTACCCTGTGGCTCAGAACCACCATGGAACCTTTATCTTTTCCTCCCTACAGCTTCCCCTCTAGCTAGCTATTTGGTACTATTTTTCTAACACTTCATAACCTTTTTTCCTGATTTCAAACTTTTCCTTGAGCCGATTTCCCTATATGAAAATCTCTCATCTCTCTTTTCTGACTAGATGAGCACTGAAATATAATTATAATTCTTCTTCCCTTATTACTTCGCTCAGTCCTCTTTCTTATATGCAGTTCTATCTTCTGAGTTTTAGTATTGTCTGCTCAAGCCACCACTGGACAGTGTCACCTTGTCTTGTATCAGGCTGCCATAACAAAATACCATACACAGGGCTTAAAAAGAGGAAATTATTTTTCCACAATTCTAGAGGATACAAGTCCAAAATCAGAATTTCAGCATTTTTGAGTCTGGCAAAGTCTCCTATCCTGCTTTACAGATGGTAGCCCTCTCAGTGTGTCCTCACATGGCACAAAGAGACAGACAGAGAGTGTGTGTGTGTGTGTGTGTGTGTGCAAGTTCTTTAAAGTCTCTTCTTATCATTAATCCCAAATTGAGAGTAAGGGCTTCAACATATGAATTTTGAGGAAACACAATTCAGTCTACATCATTCCACCCTTGGCTCACCAAAATTTATCTTTTTCACATTCAAAACACATTCATTCCATTCCAATAGCCCCAAGAGTCTTTAATTTGTTCTAGCATCAACTCTGAAGTTTAAAGTCCGAAATCTCATCTCCATATCATCTAAATCAGATATGGGTGAGATTCGAGGTACACTTTTCCTGAGGCAAAATGCCTCTTCAGCTATGAACCTGTGAAATCATATAAGTTATGTGCTTCCAAAATGCGACAGTGGGACAGATATAGGATAGACATTCCCTTTCCAAAAGGGAGAAATATGAAGGAAGAAATAGTGACAGCCCCAAGCAAGACCAGAATCTAGCAATGCAAATTCCACTAGATTTTAAAGTGTAAGAATAATCCTCTTTGGCTAAATGTCTTACATTCCAGGTCCACTGGGATGGAAGTAACACCCCCAAGTCTCTGCCTGGCAATCCCAATGGCACAGCTCTACAGTGTAGTGCCACCTCTACGACTTTAGGGGGTGACCACTGGGCCTGTTGAAACTGAGGCAGTGGCCATGATGGTCTCTAATTCATATTTAAGATCATGTTTCCTTCTTCTTGAATAACTGCACATGCTCACAGGTGAATAGCTCTATCGTCCTATCTTATCTAATCTGAGTTTGTCGACCTTTTCTCATTGTGTTCAGGCTCAATTCCCTTCAGTTTAAACAGATAGTGTTTCTGTTCATATAATCTCATGAACTCATTGTCAAGTGATAGTCTAGCCACACCTTTGATGTTCTTTTTTTAATGTTTATTTATTTTTGAGTGAGAGAGAGAGACAGAGCTTCAGCGGGAAAAGGGGAGAGAGAGAGGGAGACACAAAATTCAAAGCAGGCTCCAGGTTCTGAGCTGTCAGCACAGAGCCTGAGACAGAGCTTGAACTCACGAACTGTGATCATGACCTGAGCTGAAGTCAGACGCTTAACCTACTGAGCCATGCAGGAGCCCTCCACTTGATGTTCTAGTCAAAATATGCTTTCTCACTTTTTGTAGTACAGACAGGTTCAGAATTTTCCAAGTCTTCAAGTTCTTGTTCTTTTTTGCTTAGCAAGTCTTTCTTCAATCCATCTCTCTCACCTTGCTTTTTATTATAAACAGTAGGCAGGAACCAAGCTTATTCTTCAACATTCTGCTTAGAAATCAAATATCAAATTTCATCCTTCACCATTTTTACCTTCAGTTGAAATACTAAAAGATAATCAGCCAAGTTTTTACCACAATACATCAAGGATCATCTTTCTTCCAGTTTCTGATAACATAGTCTTCATTTTCATCTGAGATCTCACGACAATGTCCATATTTCTATCATTTCCCTCAGAACTTTTCTAGTCTCTACTTACTACCCATTTCCATAGCTACTGCCACATGTTTAAGTATTTGTTACAGCAGCATCCCACTTCTTGGTACCAGTATCTGTATTTCTCAGTATTCACCTGAGAAACTGACCCAACAGAATGTGTGTGTGTGTGTGTGTGTGTATGTGACATATAATGATACACACACACACACACACACACTCACACATTGGCAAGCTGGAGACCCAGGAGAGCCAATGTGTAGTTCTACCATAAGTCAGAAGGCCATGAAAGACAACACTCCAAGTACCAGCATCAAGTCCATTCACTCAGACATTTTGTTCTATTCAAGCTCTCAACTGATTGAATGTGGCCCACCTAAATTAAAGAGAGAAACCTAATTTAATCAGTCTGCCAATTCAGATGTTAATCTCATTCCTAAATTCCTTATAGACCCACCTAGAATAATGTTTAACCAAATGTCTAAGCACTCCATTGCCCAGTCAAGCTGACACATAAAATTAACCATCACAAGTTACTAGTGACTAGATACATTTGCACAGATTAGAAAGTCATAGTTTCTATTGAAGACTGATGAGAAAATACAGTACATGTGTTTCATGAATCCTTCCCAATCCACACTAGATTTCAGTAATGCCATTCACTCAGCCTTATGATACTGGTCATTTGTTCAAATGCTAAGCTTTCTTATCTATTGTCATTCTCAACCTTATCACTCAAAAGCTCAGCTTTGGCATTTTCACTCTCTCTGTTCCTATGGCTGGCCTAGAACTAGCATCTGGTTAGGTCCATGATGGACTTTCCTTGATGAAACACCTTCCTGTTAAGCACTGTCCCCTTAGTGATCACACTGTGGCATCACCACAGTGTATATGGTCACACTTGCTGATCTGCAAGAAAGGTTGGAACAGTATTGCATCATTGTTAGAAGATTTGGCTGTTTTATTGATCTGTCACTTTTCTGTCATAGCTTTATAAGGATTGCCATATTTTTATGCCTTTCCCTATAAACTACATTAAAGTATAAGGTATATAAAATGCCAGATAGAGAGTAGAGAGGGCAAGATGGCGGAGAAGTAAGGAGCTCCGTACTTGCACTCGCGCCCATACATCACACAGAAAAGATCTGAAGCCATTGGAAACCTTACAAAACCTGAGAGATTGGGAGAAAAAGGACACAGAATCCACTGAGAGAGCCTTCTAATGTGAGTGAGAACTGGGGAAGATAAAATGGGGCTGGGATTGGAGACTCCAGGGTGGGAGGCAATCCCCCTCTACCCTTTACGGGGAGTGAGAGGGGAAAAGGAGAGAGTCCAAAACAGAAAAATCTCCCCTCGGGGGGGAAAAACCTCTGCTCGGGGCAGAGAAAGACCGTACTTGCCAAATACCTGCACACCAGGTCCCCTCACGCCGACTGATACTGGGGGGGCTGAGCACACAAACTGCTTCTTTGTGCCGCTCCTGGAGGCTGGACTTCAGAGCAGTGGCGCGCCTGCCGCCATTGTAGCTCCCGGGTGGCTGGGGCCCCTGAAAGAGCCGTGCGGACACCAGGCGTCCGTGCTCCTGGCTAGCTAGAACTTGAGAGGGAAGGCAAAGAGCTAAAAACTGGGAAATTAGCCTGTGAGTTCATGTTTCAGGTGACGAGCCATAGAGCGACCCGGTTTTCCTCACTCCAGCGGGCTCGGGCTCAGAGCACTCGGCAGGCAAGCCCCCGCGCATGCACACCAGCTCGACCCAGCGAAGGAAGCAGCGATTCTGACTCCGCCCCCAGAGCTTGGCAGGGGGCCTGGAATTGCCCGAGGCGGTTGCCTGGGAAGCTGTGTCTAAGGCAATTTCAGGGGGGCGCGCGGACGGGGATTTGGAGATTGGAACTGGTCTGGGTTGAAGAGTGCAACAAACTTTGTCTGCATCCCCGGAACGGGGAGTTGACACGCCCAAAAAAGGGAGGTGCAGTGCTTGGTTCAAGAAGGGACTGGAGCACCAGCAGCTATCCTCCCCACAACCGCCAAGGCAGAACCCCTGCCTGAGGCATCGGATCACGCCACGCCCATCCCTGCCTGAGTGGTGCCCTCCTCCCTTTTTTTTTTCCTTTATTTCCCTCTTTTGTCTTTTTCCTTTTTTCTTTCTTCTTTTCCCTTTTTTCCCTTTTTTTCTCTTTCTTTTTTTCTTCTTCTTTCTCTTTTCTCACTTTTTCCCCCAGAACGCTGACCTGATTAACTCTGGTCGCCAGCTTGCTTAAACAATCACAACGAGTCCATACTGTAAATGTAAATTCTACACCTACCAACATTTTCAACTATTTCTCTCAGGAGTAATTAGACTATATAGTTTCTCTGGATAATTCCAGCATTCTTCTCTCACCTATCCAACCATATTCTACCCTTTCCCTCTTTGAAAAAAGCTTCTTATCCCTTCTGCTTGTTCATTATATTTCCAATTCGGCCTCGTCTCGCCCTGCCTTCTCTCTTTCTCTATGCTCTTCAACCAGCACTGCATACACACAGCTATTTACCTGTAGCTGGGAAATCCAGGTATATGCTTTCAACCGTTCTTTGTCCATCGGTTTTCTTCTTTTTTCTTTTCTTTTCCCCTTTTTGACCCTTTTATGTATTGTAACTCCCTATTATTTGCCCTCCCTCCTCCGTCTTTTCTCTTAACTTTTTCGTTTTCCCTCTTGCTTTGCATGTTAGTTGAATTAGCCTGTGCGTTTGTGTGCTCCTGCTCCCTGTGTGTTTGTCTGTCTGTTTTCTTTTCCAGGGCTACCTCAAGAAACAAGCTAGAGTACACAAGGTGGAGAGTCCCAAATATCACTACGAATAGGAAAATAAAATAACCAAGGTCCCAATAAGAGAGACCGAGGGATACCATTCAAAAAACACTCTCTGAATGGATAGGCCCTGGAAAGTCAAAGAGTCTTCTTGGATATAGCAGCGCTTATAGAAACAGAGAGCATAACAGGTCTTTAAAACCAACAAGAGCTGGAAAGCTAACTATATTGATGAAACGAAAGAGCTCTCCTCCAAAGAAACTCCAAGAAGAAATGACAGCTAATGAACTGCACAAAACAGATATCAGCAGCATAAGTGAACAAGATTTTAGAAGAATAATGGTAACATTAATAGCAGGGCTTGAAAAAAACATAGGGGACATCAAAGAAACTATGGCTACAGACAGAATGGAAAATAAAAATAGGCATGAAGAATTAAAAAATGCGATACATGAGATCCATAATAAATTAGAGGCCTCTAATGCACGGACTGAAGAGGAAGAAAAGAGAAGAAGTGATTTAGAAGACACCATTATAAAAAAACAAGAAGCTGACCAAAAAAGAGACAAACTAATCCAGGAACATGAAAGAAGAGTTCGAGGGCTCAGCGACATGGTCAGATGCAACAATATCCGTATCATAGGAATCCCAGAAGAGGAAGAGAGGGGGAAAGGTGCCGAAGGTTTCCAGGAAAAATTATAGCAGAGAACTTCCCCGACCTGGGAAGAGAAGTAAACGTTGAGATACAAGAGGCTCAGAGCACCCCCCCCAGACATAATCTGAATCGACCTTCTGCAAGGCATATCATAGAAAAAAATGGCAAAATGTAAGGACAAACAGAAAATTTTGAAAGCAGCTAGGGAGAAAAGGGCCCTAACATACAAAGGCAAACCTATCATCGTGGTGACAGACCTATCTACTGAGACGTGGCAGGCCAGAAAGGAATGGCAGGAGATCTTCAATGTGATGAACAGTAAAAATATGCAGCCAAGAATCCTCTATCCAGCAAGCCTGTCATTCAAAATAGAAGGAGAGATAAAAACCTTTCCAAACAAACAGAAATTGAAAGAATTTGTCACCATGAAGCCAGCCCTACAAGAAATCCTGAGGGGGATGCTCTGAAGGAAAGGTTGCAAGGAACAAAGATTCCAGAGACACCACCACAAACATGAACCCTACAAAAGATACAAAGACTCTAAACCCACATATTTCAATAATAACACTGAATGTAAATGGGCTGAATGCTCCAATCAAAAGACATAGGGTAGCACAATGGAATAAAAAAACAAAATCCATCTATATGCTGTCTACAGGAAACTCATTTTAAACGGGAAGATACCTTCAGATTAAAGGTAAAGGGATGGAGAAATATATATCATGCTACAGGAAATCCAAAGAAAGCCGGAGTAGCGATACTTATATCAGACAAACTGGACTTTAAATTAAAGACAATCACAAGAGATGAAGAAGGGCACTACATAAAAATAATTACAGGCTCCATCCATCAGGAAGAACTAACAATCATAAATGTCTATGCACCGAATATGGGAGCACCTAAATATCTAAAACAATTAATCACAAACAGAAACAAGCTTATAGATAAGAATGTGCTAAAAGCAGGGGACTTTAATACTCCGCTTACAGCAATGGATAGGTCAACCACACAGAAAATCACTAAAGAAATAATGGACTTGAAAGACACATTGGACCAGATGGACCTGACGGATATATTTAGAACTTTACATCCTGAGGCCAAGGAATTTACTTTCTTCTCAAGTGCGCATGGCACATTCCTCAAGATAGATCACATACTGGGACATAAAGCAGCCCTCAATAAATATAAAAGAATAGAGATCATACCATGCACACTGTCAGATCACAATGCTTTGAAACTTGAAATCAATTACAGGAAGAAGTCTGGAAAACCTCCAAAAACATGGAGGTTAAAGAACACCCTTCTAAAGAATGAATAGGCCAATCAGGCAATTAGAGATGAAATTAAAAAATACATCGAAACAAATGAAAATGAAAACACAACAATTCAAAATCTATGGGATGTGGCCAAGGCAGTCCTAAGAGGAAAGTACATTGCTCTCCAGGCCTATTTCAAGAGATTAGAAAAAGCGCAAGTCCAAAATCTAACAGCTCACCTAAAGGAACTAGAGGCAGAGCAACAAGAACGCCCTAAACCCAGTAGAAGAAGAGAAATAGTAAAAATTAGAGCAGAAATAAACAACATAGAGACCAAAGAAACAATGGAACAGATCAATGAAACCAAGAGTTGGTTTTTTGAAAAAGTAAACAAAATTGACAAACCTCTAGCCAGACTTATCCAAAAGAAAAGAGAGAGCACCCAAATAGACAAAATTATGAATGAAAATGGACTTATTAATACCAACCCCTCAGAAATACAAGCAATTATCAGGGAATACTATGAAAAATTATATGCCAACAAATTGGACAACTTAGAAGAAATGGACAAACTCCTAAACACACACTCACTACCAAAATTCACATGGGAAGAAATAGAAAACCTTAGCAGACACATAACAAGTGAAGAAATCGAATCAGTGATCAAAAATCTCCCAACAAATAAGAGCCATGGACCTGATGGCTTCCCTGGGGAATTCTACCAGACATTTAAAACATAATTAATACCAATTCTTCCCAAGCTATGCCAAAAAAGAGAAATCGAGGGATACTCCCGGACTCATTTTATGAAGCCAGCATAACTCTGATTCCCAAGCCAGACAGAGATCCAGCAAAAAAAGAGAACTACAGGCCAATATCCTTGATGAATACGGATGCAAAAATTCTCAACAGGATCCTTGCAAATCGAATCCAGCAGCATATAAAAAGAATCATCCACCAAGATCAAGTGGGATTCATTCCTGGGTTACAGGGCTGGTTCAACATTCGCAAATCAATCAATGGGATCCATCACATCAATAAAAGAAAAGATAAAAACCATATGATCCTGTCGATAGATGCAGAAAAAGCATTTGACAAAATACAGCATCCATTCTTAATAAAGACTCTAGAGAAAGTTGGGATAGAAGGAACCTACTTGAACATCATCAAAGCCATCTATGAGAAGCTTTCAGCTAACATCATCCTCAACGGAGAAAAACTCAGAGCTTTCCCCCTGAGATCAGGAACACGACAGGGATGCCCACTCTCACCACTGCTGTTTAACATAGTGCTGGAAGTCCTAGCATCAGCCATCAGACACCAAAAGGAAATCAAAGGCATCAGAATTGGCAAAGAGGAAGTCAAACTTTCACTGTTCCCAAATGACATGATACTCTACATCGAAAACCCGACAGACTCCACCAGAAGCCTACTAGAACGGATCCAAGAATTCAGCCAAGTTGCAGGGTACAAAATCAACGTACAGAAATCGGTTGCATTTTTATACACCAACAATGAAGCAACAGAAAGAGAAATCAAGAAACGGATCCCATTCACAATTGCACAAAAAACCATTAAATACCTGGGAATAAACCTAACCAAGGATACAAGAGATCTGTATGATGAAAACTATAGAAAACTTTTGAAGGAAATTGAAGAAGACACAAAGAAATGGAAAAACATTCCATGCTCATGGATAGGAAGAATAAATATAGTTAAGATGTCATTACTACCTAAGGCACTCTACACATTGAATGCAATTCCCATCAAAATTGCACCAGCATACTTCTCAAAACTAGAACAAACTATCCAAAAATTTGTATGGAACCACAAAAGACCCCGAATAGCCAAAGTAATCCTGAAAAATAAAACCAAAACGGGAGGGATCACCATCCCAGACTTTAGCCTCTGCTACAAAGCTGTCATCATCACCACAGTATGGTATTGGCACAAAAACAGACACATAGACCAATGGAACAGAATTGAGAACTCAGAAGTGGACCCAAAAGTATACAGCCAACTAATCTTTGACAAAGCAGGAAAGAATATCCAATGGAAAAAAGACAGCCTTTTTAACAGATGGTGTTGGGAGAACTGGACAGCAACATGCAGAAGAATGAAACTAGATCATTTTCTCACACCATGCACAAAAATAAACTCAAAATGGATAAAGGACCTGAAAGTGAGACAGGAAACTATCAACACCCTAGAGGAGAAAGCAGGAAACAACCTCCTTGACCTCCACCGCAGCAACTTCTTACTTGACACATCCTCAAAAGCAAGAGAATCAAGAGCCAAAATAAACTGTTGGGACCTCCTCAAGATTAAAAGCTTCTGCACAGCAAAGGAAACAACCCACAAAACTAATAGGCAACCAACGGAATGGGAAAAGATAGTGGCAAATGACATATCAGATAAAGGGTTGATATCCAGAATCTACAAGGAACTCACCAAACTCCACACCTGAAAAACAAACAACCCAGTGAAGAAATGGGCAGAAGATAGGAACAGACACTTCTCCAAAGAGGACATCCAGATGGCCAATAGACATATGAAACGATACTCAGCATCCCTCCTCATCAGGGAACTACAAATCAAAACCACACTGAGATCCCACCTCACGCCAGTCAGAGTGGCTAAAATGAGCCAATCAGAGAACTCTAGATGCTGGCGAGGATGTGGAGAAACGGGCACCCTCCTACACTGTTGGTGGGAATGTAAACTGGTACAGCCCCTCTGGAAAACAGTGTGGAGGTTCCTAAGGAAACTAACAATAGAACTCCCCTATGACCCAGCAATAGCACTGCTAGGAATTTACCCAAGGGATACAGAAATGCTGAGGCATAGGAGCACATGTACCCCAATGTTCATAGCAGCACTCTCCACAATAGCTAAAACATGGAAAGAGCCTAAGTGTCCATCAACAGATGAATGGATCAGGAAGATGTGGTTTATCTATACCATGGAATACTACATGGCAATGAGAAACAATGAAATCTGACCATGTGTAGCAACATGGATGGACCTTGAGCGTGTTATGCTGAGCGAAATAAGTCAGGCAGAGAAGGACAAATATCATATGTTTGCACGTATAGGAGGATTAGGAGGAACTTGACGGAGGAACAAGGGGGAGAAGAAGGGGGAAATGGTGGGGGAAAGGGAGAGAGGCAAACCATGAGAGACTCTTGAATGCTGACAAAAACTGAGGACTGATGGATGTGGGGGGGAGGGAGGATGGGCATGGAGGAGGACACTTGTGGGGATGAGCACTGAGTGTTATGTGGAAACTAATTTGACAATAAACTATTTCTAATAAAAAATGCCAGATAGAGGTGCATTAATTAATTAAATTAATTAATTAAATTAATTAATTTAAATCCCAAGTACTTTTTCACAATGTACGTTATTTGCCACTTTCTCCATCACTAATATAATTCAGTCTTTTACTATCTGGAAAAACCCCCACAGAGGAACACCTCAGTTGATCATTATTTCCAAGATCTCATTCTCAATTGTGAATGACCAGAAATTCTGTTTTATCAAGTGCTGAGAATTAATCAGTCTCTCTGGGATAGATTCAAGCTAAGCAAGCTCAAAGGACTGATGTATAAAATTGGAATTACAATTTATTCATTTATAATTTAAAAAACCTCTTTCAAGTAGACTAAATGTCTACATTTAATGGTTAGCATATTCTCTCCCAGTGGAAAAGCTACATGGGTAGCAAAATTAAAATATGAAGATTCCTTGATGAGTGTAATATCAGAACAGCAGAAAAATGATAATCTGACAGTGTCCTTGGCAGAGGTAATAGAGGGTTTCTCTCCTGCTCTACTGATATACCTTCCTTGGAGGGCAAATACTCATATTTTTGAGAGAGAATACCCCTTTCCAATAATAATAATATGATAGACTAACCAAATAGCCTCTCAGAAACATATTTTGTTTTCTTACTATATATATATAGTAAGTATAGCTATCTTTATATAGATAGTATATCTATAGAATATCTATCTATACTATATATATAATATATATACACATATGTTCTCTTTTACTCACACATTTAAAAAATTAGTTCAATATATTAGGCTATAATGTTTTTTTAAACATTTTTAATGTTTATATTTATTATTGAGGCAGAGAAACAGAACATGGATGGGGGAGGGGCAGAGAGAGTGAGGGAGACAGAATCTGAAGCAGGTTTCAGGCTCTGAGATGTCAGCACAGAGTCCGACTTGGAGCTCAAACTCACAAACTGTGAGATCATGACCTGAGCCGAAATCGGACTCTTAACCGACTGAGCCACCCAGGGGTCCCTATAATATTTTTTAATTAATTGAGTGAGATCTCATTTTACAGTAACTTATTTATCTCTAAAGTTGAAATGCCAGTACAAATAGAAGATGGGGTGCTTTAAATGATAACAGTTAAATCAAGTAAATAAAAAATCTCTGGACTATCTCTTGTTTTATAGGTGGGGTTATATATAGTTTGTTTTTATTTACATGCAAAACTTACTTCTATTAAGTAAACAGCTTGGGTTTATGTTTCCTAAAGTGAAGTAGAAATAATTTAAAAACCAAGGCAGAGAGTAGTAAATTTAATATCCTTTTAAAATTTTGGTTGCTCATATGAGAGTCTTGAGAGAATGGACAACTATCAGGGTACCTGTATGGCTTAGCCATTTCAGCTTCCACTTCAGCTCAGGTCATGATCATGTGGTTCTTAAGTTCGAACCCCTCATTGGGCTTTGCGCTGACAGCTTGGAATCTGGATTCTGCTTTGGATTCTCCTCCTCTCTGCCCCTCCCCTGCTCATGCCCTGTTTCTCTCTCTCTCTCTCTCAAAAATAAACACTATTTTTTTCTTTTTGGAAATAATAGACCACTATCTTCATAAAGAAGACTGAAGATATTCCTACAGTTTGGACCAATGCCTTCCTTTGAAGATTGTCCTTCCTTTGCTCTAGGATATAGAGCATGAATGATAAAAGGCCCTCAAAGTTCTACAGAAATAAAGTATGGAAGTATTAATTTTAGAATATGTATAATGGCAGTTAAATGAAATAAACATTACCCATAAAAGAATCGATGTTAAGAAATAAGAGGTTTCTCTCTGAAATAAAAAAAACAAACATTTTTCTTGAAAAACAGTCTGTTACGAAATACATTCCTAAATTATATCCAATGTTTAAACTAATGTAATTTTGGGAGATAGCTGTCAAAAACAATAATTTAAATGATGTAATAAGGATGGTCTTAAGCCATTCTTTCTGAAGTTAGAAAACAGGTCAAATTATCTATTGAACTGACTCCCATGTTTGCCAATCAGTCTAAGCAACGGTAATCTATTTCTGTTTCCTGAGGACTGGAGATGAAAAGAGCAGGGAGTTGAGATTTGGGAATATTGGAGGGAGAAGAGGCATCTACCCAAATTACTTATGAGAGGTTTCAGATATTTAAGATCCTGCTAAAACTTTGGAAGTGGCTCCAGAGCACAATCCTATTTATAGGACATGCAATGATCATGTAATTTTTAAGACTTTTTTTTTCATAGTTTATTGTCAAGTTGGTTTCCATGTAACAACCAGTGTTCATCCCAACAAGTGCCCCACTCTGTGCCCATCACTCCCCTTCCCCTCTTCCCCACCCCTATCAGCCCTCAGTTTGTTCTCAGTATTCAAGAGTCTCTCATGGTTTGTCTCTGTCCCTCTCCCCAATTATTTTCCCCCTTCTCCTCTCCAATGGTCTTCCATTAAGTTTCTCCTAATCCACCTATAAGTGAAAACATATGGTATCTGTCTTTCTCTGCCTGACCTATTTCACTCAGCTTAACACTTTTAAATTTCATCCATGTTGCTACAAATGGCCAGATTTCATTCTTTCTCATTGCCAGATTATGTAATGTTTTAAGGCTTTTTGACAAAGTTTGACTTTGAACCCATTTAAACGGAATCTAATCGGGGCGCCTGGGTGGCTTAGTCGGTTAAAGTGTCCAACTTTCGCTTAGGTCATGATCTCGCGGTTCGTGGGTTCGAGCCCCATGTCGGGATCTGTGTTGACTGCCAGCTCAGAGCCTGGAGCCTGTTTCAGATCCTGTGACTCCCTCTCTCTCTGACCCTCCCCTCCTCGCTCACTCTCTCTCTCTCTCTCTCTCTCTCCTAGAAATAAATAAAAAATATTAAAAAAAAAAAAGTAATCTAATCCAAAGAAGTAACAAAGAAACTAATTGATTGGGAATGAAGCTTTAATGTAAAAACAATCCTTATATTGTCATAATGACAAGGAAATGTACATAGTAGATTTACTTAATTCAATTAATTTTATATAACTGGGCTAAAGTAGAATTCTTTGGAGAAAATGCTAAAGGAACACTAGACTAAAATATAAAGGATATTTATTATTCAATTATTACCTCTTACATAAACATAAGTTCACTTGTAGTAGACACTTCTCTCACCTTGAAGATAAGGAATGGGATATATAATTATGATGATATAATAATAATTATATATTTATTGTTTATTTAAATAATTATTATTAATATAAAATTAATTAATAGTAAATTTTTGAACAAATAGAAAAACTAAATATTTTTCCACCTTGCTCTGCTCACATATGTTAGTAAGGCCTTTGAGAGTGGGGCCACATTCACTAAGCAAGGAAGAAATATAATTAAAGCTTGCTAATACAAGCATACCTCATTTCATTAAGCTTCACTACTGTATTATTTACAAAATGAAGGTTTCTGGCAACCCTATGTCAAGCAAGTTTTTCAGCATTTGCTCACTTCATGTATCTGCCACATTTTGGTAGTTCTCAGATCATTTCAAACTTTTTTTATTACTAGTATATTTGTTATGGTGATTTTTAATCCATCATTGTGATGCACTGAAAGCTCAGATGATGGTTAGCATTTTTTAGCAATAAAGTATTTTTAATTAAGGTATGCACATTGTGTTTTTTTGACATAATCCTACCGTACACTAAATAGACTAAGTATAGTGTAAAACACACCTTTTCTATGCACTGGGGAGCCAAAAATTTCATTTGACCAATTTTATTGTGATATTTGCTTTATTGTGGTGGTCTGAAACCAAACTCCCAATATTTCCAAGGTGTGCCTATAATTCATTAATAGAAAATTATAGAAAAACTTCTCTCTAGATATCTGAGATGAAGTGTCACAAGCTTTTCATGCAACAGGATGTCATGAGAATTCTTAAGTTGTTTCCTATTCTTTAAATTATAGCTTATATGCTTATTGTCTTGATGATCAAAATTAGTTCTTTTTAAAGACTTTACCAGTCCTCTCCACTTTCCCTCTCCCCTGCTCCCTCCAATAATGTCTGGGAGTTTCCCTTGTCACCTGCATTACATGTGTTGCCAATTACCCCGTCACCCCTCCTCTGCTTCCATGTCTTGCCTTCACAGCGCCACTGCTGCTATCTCTGTTGCAATGGGCACAACTTCCTCTCCTGATGACATCTCCTGATGTCCCACTTCTGCTTCCTTGTGGTTCCCCTGAGGCTGAAGTTCCACATTGCCACCCCTGATAGAAGTACTCAAGGAATTGGCCATTTATTAGAGTACTGGTGTTTGCCATTGCTTTGCAAACCTTTGGAAAGTGGACGCTTGGTGAGGTGTGTGGTCCACCCTTGCCGTCTCCTGGACAGGTGCAGCTTTTCCCTCCCATGACATCAGCACAGCCCATTGCAAGTAAATGATCCTCCAAGTTCCAGAGGAGGAAGCACAGCTTCATGTAACCCCAAAGTTCACACTTTCCTATCCTAGCACCAACTACTTATTACTATTCAATGGCTCCAATAATAAAATCATAATGTAGTATGGTTGGCACAGTCTTTTTATAAAGGCTTGGGTATTCAAAGTGAATGCTTCCAGATGTTCGTATGTGAATATCCATTGTTTAATTTCTTTAAACTATAAAGTTTTAAATTGTGAGCTAAATCAGTTATGAAACACTTCACAAACATTTTACTTTATGAATTAATGTCTAAGTGGAGGGTCCCACAAAATACACGTGCGTGCGCACGCACACACACACACATACACAAATGTATACTACCATAGATGAATGGCACATTGAAAGCAGTTTTCCTACATTTGAGCAGCTTCAAATCCATCTCCATTGAACCTTTGATTTTGGCATCCAAGAAAACAGAAATAATTACAACCAACATAAGAAACTGAAGTAGATAAATAAAAAATGGCTATTTGTTTAAATAGATAATTAAACTGTGTGTTTTGCTAAGAAGAATCAAACTTCCTAGAAAACCATATTAAGAATGCCTTGGGGACTCACAAATTTCCAGAACCGAAACAGGGAGAAATAGAAAATTTGAACATATGTATAACCAGTAAAGTTATTGGATCAGTAATCAAAAACCTCCCCCAATAAATAAGAAGGCTTCTCAGGGGAATTCTACCAGACATTTAAAGAAGAGCTAACACCTATTCTTCTCAAACTGTTCCAAAAAATAAAATGGAAGGAAAGCTTCCAAACTCATTCTATGGGGCCAGAATTACCTTGATTCAAAATGAGACCAAGAGCCCACTAAAAAAGAGAATTACAGGCTATTATCCCTGATGAACATGATGCAAAAATTCTCAACAACACACTAGCAAATTGAATTCAACAGTACATTAAAAGAATTATTCACCATGATCAAGTGAGGTTTAGTCCTGAACTGCAGGGTTATTTCAGTATTCACAAATCAATCAATGTGATACACCACTTTAATTAAAGAAAGGATAAGAACCATATGATCCTGTCAATAGATGCATAAAAAGAACTTGACAAAATACAGCATCCACTCTTGATAAAAATTCCTAACAAAGTAGGGATAGATAGAATACCTCAATATCATAAAGGCCATATATGAAAGACCCACAGCTAATATCCTCAGTGGGCAAAAAAATGAGAGTCTTTACCTTATGGTCAGGCACAAGACAAAGATGTCCACTCCTATCATTACTATTTAACATGGTACTGGAAGTCTTATTCTTACCAAACAGACAACAAAAGGAAATAAAGGTATACAAACTGGCAAGGAAGAAGTCAAACTTTCACTATTTGCAGACAACATGAAAATCTATATAGAAAACCTGAAAGACTTCACCAAAAAAAAATGCTAGAGTTAATACATAATAAATTCAGCAAAGTTATAAGACATAAAATCAATGTGCAGAAATCTATTGCATTTCTTTACACCAATAATGAAACTGCAGAAAAAGAAATCAAGGAATCAATCCCATTTGCAATTGCACCCAAAACAATAAGATACCTAAAAATAAACCTAGATAAATACATAAAAGATCTATATTCAGAATTATAGAACACTTGTGAAAAAAACTGAAGATGACATAAATGAAAAAAAAAAACAAAAAAACAAAAAACCACTCCATGCTCATGGATTGAAAGAACACACATTGTTAAAGTGTCTAAACTAGCCAAAGCAATTCACACATTAATGCAATCCCTATCAAAATATTGCCAGAATTTTTCACAGAGTTGGAACAATCCTAAAGTTTATATGGAACCACAAAAAAACCCAAATAGTCAAAGCAATCTTGAAAATGAAAAACCTGGAGGCATCACGATTCTGGATTTCAAGCTACATTACAAAGCTGTAGTCCTCCAGGAAGTATAATACTAGCACAAAAAAAGACACATAGATCAATGGAACAGAATAGAAAACCCAGAAATGGACCCGCAGCTTTATGGTCAACTAATTTTGGACAAAGCAAGAAAGAATATCCATGGAAAAAAGACAGTCTTTTCAACAAATGGTGTTGGGAAAAGTAGACAGAGAAATGTAGAAGAATGAAACTGGACCACTTTCTTATACCATATACAAAAATAAATTCGAATTGGATGAAAGACCTAAATGTGATACAAGAAACCATCAAAATCATAGAGGATAAAGCAGGCAGCACCCTCTTTGACCTGTGACAGAGCAACTTCTTTCTCGACACATCACCAGAGGCAAGGGAAACAAAAGCAAACGTGTACTATTGGGGCCTCATCAGGATAAAAGCTTCTGCTCAGCAAAGGAAACAATCAGCAAAACTAAAAGGCAGCCTAAAGAAATTGAGAAGATATTTGCAAATAACATATCTGATAAAAACTAAAGATTTTTTAGTATGCAAAATCTATAAAGAACTTATCAAATTCAATACCCCAAAATCAAACAGCCTAGTTGAGAAATGGGCAGATGACATAGATAGACAGTTTTCCAAAGAAGACATCCAGACGGCTAATCAGGTGCATGAAAAGATGCTCAACATCACTCATCATCAGGGAAATACAAACCAAAACCACAATGAAATACCATCTCACATCTGTTGGAATGGCCAAAGTTAACAACATAAGAAACAAGTGTTGGCAAGGATGTGAAGAAAAAGGAATCCTCCTGCACTCTTGGTGGGAATGCAAACTGGTGCAGCTACTCTGGAGAATAGTATGGAGGTTCTTCAAGAAACTAGAAAGAGAACTATGCTATGATCCAGGCATTGCACTATTAGGTATGTACCCAAATGATACAGAAATACAGATTCATAGGGATACATGCACCCCAATGTTTATAGCAGCATTATTCACAATAGCCACACTGAGGAAAGAGCCCAAATGTCTATTAACTGATGAATGGATAAAGAAGATGTGGTATATATATATACAATGGTATATTACTCATCCATCAAAAGAATGAAATCTTGCCATTTATAATGATGTGGATGGAGCTAGAATGTATTATGCTGAGTGAAATAAGTCATTCAGAGAGAGACAAATACCAAATGATTTCACTCACATGTGGAATTTAAGAAATAAAACTGACGAACATATGGGAAGAGGGAGTGTAAAGAGAAGAGAGGGAAACAAACCATAAGAGACTCTTAACGATAGAGAACAAACTTACAGTTGATGAGAGGTGGGTGGGAGATGGGTTAGATGGGTGATGAGTACTAAGGAGGGCATTTGTGATGAGCACTGGGTGTTGTATGTAAGTGATGAATCATGGAATTCTATTCCTGAAACCAACATTGAACTCGATGTTAACTAACTAAAATTTAAGTTAAAAAAAAGGAATTCTTTTTCCTTGTAAAAATGTAATAGCAGGCCCCTTGAGGACTGCATTCCTAGTGGTAAGCCTGATGTGTTACTTCATGCCAATATTTTTTTCTCTCATAATTACAGGGTGGTAAAGCTTTAAAATCTTGAATTTAGATGAAATATGTTTTCAAATTTCACATCTTTTGTGGATACATGAATTTAAAACATAAGGAAGTCTTATGTTTAAAGAGGGCAAGCTTATTATCAAGGCATTAACATTAGTCTGCAGTACGGTGGTGGCAAAAAAATGCCAATTGTAAAGTAAGTGGCTCAACCTGAAATTATTGAATCTAGCTTAGTTGCATTAATATAAGAATGCAAGTATATATCAAGTTAATTTGTGATAATTTTGAGCCATCTACCAGATTTCAAGACCAAATCATCAGCTGGGCTCTCCTGTGTGCATCATGTGATTTCCTACACACAGCCACAGAAAAAGTGAAGTTGGGTCATAGCAGTAGCCTCAGGATCCACATGCTCACCCAGAGCAAACTATAGTGAGAATAACTCCTTAAGATCAATGGAAGAGTTCAAGATGGACAAGGGAGGAACTGTTTTAATGAAGCTCATTAGACTGAGCTTCCAAAGGGTGGATGGTGGGACCATTTGCTCAAGACCATCTCCAAAGAGTCTATCTTTACAAGGAAGAATCATTTACTGTGACAGATGGATGAAGGATAGGGAACATGAAGGGTAGAGGACAATTTCCTGGGTGGCATTATGTGATAAATTTGTATCTGGGTAGAATGTCATTGTTCTCTTTTAGTCATTTCTTGCCTCTCCCCTGGACCCATGTATTAGTAGTGTTAAGAAACTATGACTGGACAGCAGTTTAGCAGGCATTCGTTATGTGCCTGGTATGTTATAACAGACTGAAAACGGTTAGCAATACACTTAATATTTGTTTTGTTTTATTGATGCCTGTTCGATTTTTATTGAAGAATTCAGGAGGAACAATATTAGGTGTACATTTTTTTTCCAAAACAATTTATTTGTGTACATCTATATGTTTTAGTATTTCTTTTTAAAAAAGCAATTAGAACTTAGAAATTATAGAAATCTAATTCCCATTTCAGTCTCTATTCCTTAAATAAGCAAAGGCATAAAAACCATTTCTCTGGGATTTTCTTTAAACACTTTCTATTTTATACAGTTTTGATACATGATACTTGGTCTCAACAAGATTGAGAACATGTTGCATGGCACCAGAGGTTTGTTTGCTTATTAATTCATTCAAACGTTCAAAGCTTGTATGAGTGTGTTTATGGGAATAGGATAGGGAATGCTTCATATCCTTTTTATGGGCCTAAAAATAGAGATTTTTGCCTTTCTTTATTTAAAAAAACAGGTATGTTAGGGGGTGCCTGGGTGGCTGAGTTAGTTAAGCATTCAACTTCAGCTGAGGCCATGATCTCATGGTTCCTGAGTTCAAGCCCTGCATGGGGCTTCTTGCAGACAGCTCAGAGCCTGGAGCCTGCTTCCGATTCTGTGTCTCCCTCTCTCTCTACCCCTCCCCAACTTGTGTGCGCTCTCTCTCTCTCTCTCTCTCCCTCTTTCTCAAATGTAAATAAACATTGAAAAAATAACTAAAAACAGGTATGTTTTTATTTCTTTGAAGCAAAATTGTACTGCTCTGCTTAACTTATACATGCATCATTACGTTAGCAGTTTATAAATTATTAATGAGAAGAAAGATCTACAGCATTTGTGCCAGGCCTCCCGCAGAAGATCATAACTATGGGACCTTCTGTATAGGCCCCATGGTATGATCACTCAACAGTGGGATGGTGGTAGTTTGGAATTCAAAAAGAATTTAAGTCAAACTTTTCCATGACAGACTTAATTGCAAAAACTTTTGAAGTTGAAAATCTAGACAATGATACAACTTCTCATCTTTCACCGGTAGCCATGGCTTTGCCAAATTTATAAGATAAATGGAAAAAAATTAAAATTTTGGCATACTTCAGCTTATCAGAACTCCCTTTTCCTTAACAGTAATATGCTGGGCACAATTTTCGTTTATTTTTTGTCTTCAAGAAACTAGCACACAAAGACCTCATAGAGTGATAAGAACAAGGCAAAAAAAGGTATGACTAATGGATAAGATTCTTAACACATCCAATTTCCTTTCACTGCCTCCCTCTTTTTCTCTCTGCACTAGCCATCTGAGTACAAGAGTTGCTATATTTAATAACCACACTTTGGGGAAAATGATGACGGTTGTACTGTCATTTTTAAAAAACTTGAACACATGAGTCATTTAAAAATGAAAGGATAATTTGAATACTTGAGGGAATTTAGGCAGCCAGGAGGTGCCCGGCTAGTAAGTAAGGAGACTAGTGAGGTAAGGAATACCATTTAAATCACTGACTGAGATCATTTTAACTTTCTAAACTGGAAGCTGTGTGGCTAAGTCCCGCATTGATCCATTCAGAAAGGTAATGTTAGCTTTGATGCACCTGAAACAATCCACGAGGGAACTAAACAGTAACCAGACATGGGTCTCAGTGAGCAGATTCTTTTGCCAGTAGCACATTGAATTCCTGGCGCTAGGGAAACAATTAATTAACTTTGTAAAATAAGGAAGCAGAGTTCATTTTATCCAACTGCCTCCGGTCAGTAGAAGCTGAACTATCTGCTTATGGAATCCACTCTAAACTAAGACACGTTTTAAAATTAAAAGAGGGGCACCTGGTTGGCTCAGCCAGTTAAGCATCAGACTTCAGTTCAGGTCACGATCTCACGGTTCATGAATGAGAGCCCCGTGTCAGGCTCTGTGCTGACAGCTCAGAGCCTGGAGCCTGTTTCAGATTCTGTGTCTCCCTCTCTCTCTGCCCTTCCCTCCCTCCCTCATGCTCTGTCTTTCTCTCTTTCTCAAAAATAAATAATTTTTTAATTAAAAGAAAAGAAAGAAAATTGTCTATCACACATGTTAGGAAAATACATTCCTGTATGATTTTCCAGATACTGTATTTCCTTTTGTATTATAAACACAGCAGGTAGCTCAGTTTGCATTGGTCGGTTAGTGTTTTATGGACACTGATGTCTTCATTATATGTATATTTACAGTTTAAGGATTAGAAGGCTTAATTCAAAAGCCTCCTCCATATTGCTGCTAAAATTACAGTAAACACTAAGTTACTGAAAACTGAGTAAACATAGAAGTACACAAATGGCAGAAAGAATAGAGAGAAAAAGAGAGGAGAGAATTAAGACCTCGAGGTCTATAGTGTTGAGTCTCGGGTTGTTTTTCCCCCAGGGAAGGGTGATACTGCTGAAAACTACATTTGTGAAAAAATGACACAGCCTAGTAGTTCTCCTACACTCTCTTCCTTCTTTCCTTTAAGTTAAGTACAAAGAGAAGTAAAACAGAGGCTATCTGGATGTTTTTGTTGTTCTATTTGGCTTGTTTTGGTTTAAATATGACAAATCCCTGCTGTTCTAAGCAATATGCTATAGATTTTCTCAAATTTAATTAGCAAGCACATAGAAGACAGCTGGAAATAAAAATAGAAGAATAATTCTTTGCAGTTGCCGAGTATTGCTCACTTCAAAGCATTAAAAAGTATATTCCCCAATTAATCTACTAATCCTCACTGCCATGGTTTATAAACCAAATAGAACACTGACACTATCACAGACCAGTCAAGCTTTCAAACTCCCAAGTTGGGTGTCTTGATTGAAGTTCAATAAACCAGAGACCTAGGTAGAATTTGGAGACGGCAGTTGTGTCTCTTTAAACTAGTTGTTGTGAGGATGGCCCCAAACAGCCTTGTTTAAATAAGTGGTTCTCAATTATGGGGCTGCGAGAATCAGCATCACCTTGGAACTTATTAGAAATGCAAATTTCCATGTCCTATCCTAGCTCTGCTAAATTAAAAACACTGAATTTTAACAAACGTGATCTTGATGCATGCTTAAATATGAGAACCACAGGCCTAAAGCAAAAAAAGGTTGATAATACATAACTTTTTATCATATGAAAGACAAGAGTGTTCATGTGAAAATAATATGAGCAATGTGCAAATTGAGAACAGTGTCACAGATATTTAGTCTGGGCAAAGTGAGGTCACCAAAGGAGAAATTGAAGAGAGAAATAAGATGGTAGTGGGGCCCACTCAAGACCACTGGGGAGAAAAGAAAACAAAAGGAAATAAGATACAAATGAATATTGGTTTTCTTTTCTTCCAGGTTAAATCCTGGAGGCTTTCAGTCTTATGGAAGCTTCAGGTGGAATCTACTCATGGCCTAGGGAAAGTACACAGTTAAAGACCAGAAATGACACTTCAAGCTAAGACATGTTTGAGGGTTTGCTTGTCTACCTCTGAGACTTTGTATGTTATGGCCAGAGTAGCTAGTTCTCATCTGGGCAAAAGCCTTGCAGAAACTTCCAGAAGAAATAAGCTGAATGCCCTGGATTGAAAGGTAAGTGTACCTCACAGATATGCAGACCAGTCCAGTCCAGGCTGGATTGAGAATCCCTCATTGTAGATGAGGTAAAAGAGCATTTGAACATGGGGCTTCCAAAGACTAGTCACCACCAATATACAAGGCATGAAATCCTTAGCAGGTATGTTAAGTAGAATTCTCTCCTAATTAAACATTTTTACATGAATCCAGTGTTCCCAACATATGCATTATTTCTGGAAGGATTTGTAAAGCAGAATACATCAGCTTCACAAATAACTACTTGTAAGAAATTTCCGTAAAATATACAGGTAGTTGATAAATATCATGAAAATAAAAACAGTGTGACAACCTCAATATATACATATATTTGCTTGGATATCTGTGCTTCAAGATGGTCACTGCATATTTTCTCCACTTCTTTATCTTTCTGTCTACAGATTCTCTACTTTTCAGAATATTTTTCTACCAAACAGTAAACCTAACCATAGATTCTCTATCTAAAAATATTAGAAAAGTTTGTTTTTCAGGCAAAATTTGTAACCAAATATTTAAACATACAAAACATCATTGAAAAGTGAAATAATACAACTCTCTGTAAGAGAACATAAGGCAAATAAAATACATGTAGTACTTAACTATGAATTAAATACTTTCAAAATCTGCTCAACTGGTAGGCATGGTTACTCCTAGGTTTTATAGATGAGAAAATGAGAACTTATGAGTTTAAGCCACTTGTGCAGGGCCATGAAACCATAAAGTGCCAAAGCACTGTTAGAATTCAGGAAGGAAGGTGTGAAACAAAAGCACATTCTGTTTTTACTACACCAAAAAAAACCCAACCAACCAAACAAAAAAAAAACCAACCTCAATAACATTAATAAGCAATGGACAGGAGAAATTAAATATTCATAATTTATAGTTTTGTTAATTGCTTATTGTTTTTAGTGCTACTGTAATTCAGTTTTGTCTAATAGGAATATGATGTGAGCTACATATGTACTTGTAAATTTTCTAGTAGCCCTATTTAAAAAGTAAAAAAGAAATGTGATATTTGTTTTAAAACATATTTTATTTAATCCACTATATCCAAAAGAGTATAATTTCAATATGTAATCAATACAAGTATTAATGAGATATTTTACATTTTTTATATATTAAATCTTTGAAAACAGTGTATATTTTATACTTACACCACATCTCAATTTGAATTAGCCACATGAGTAAGTGGTGATATTAGACAGTGCAGATCTACTTATTGAATGTCTGGTATGTATGCAGCATAGAGTTAGGTTTTACAGTGGACAGTTAATAAGAATATACTTTCTTTCCCCATGGTTCCTTTAATATTTTTGGGAAAAAAGTAACCCTACCCCTTTTCTAATCAGAAAGGAATAATAATAATAATGATAATAATGAGCTGTTGTGGACTGATTTCTTTTGTGAGGAATTTTCCTTTACTAGCAAAAGACATATGATTTCTGTACAGTTAATGAGGACTTGATTGAGAAAAATGAAAGAAGAAATAATAACACTGACAAAATAAAAGTGAAATAAAAAGATGTGATGGATTTCCAATGCCCAAAGGTTAAAATGTTGCAGGTTTCAGAAAAATCTGCAAAAATATTATGCTAAGATTGGTACTCAGTTAATGAACTGTGAAGACTCCCTTAGCAGAGAAAATTGAAGAAGTAATGGTGTTAAAAGTGTTCCTAGAGGCCTGACCAGAGGGTTTCAAGGAGTGGTTAATTGCCACGCTCCAGAGGGAATAAAACAGGCAGCTCCATTGGCTGCTGGAAAGATGACCAAGCAGTTGGTTTCTCACTTTCAGAAAGAATGTAAGGCTGGCTAAAAAACATAATACAAATAAAAAAACATGAAAGGGAAAAAAAAGTAAAGCAGTTCAGCTTTCCCTTGGAACTGTATTGGATA
The DNA here is from genome assembly GCA_017311185.1 of Proteles cristata cristata. Lineage (NCBI taxonomy): Eukaryota > Metazoa > Chordata > Mammalia > Carnivora > Hyaenidae > Proteles > Proteles cristata. The sequence goes on from JAESUZ010004636.1 coordinate 873,768, forward strand.
CAGCATCACTTATAAAGATATAGGATATATTTATATCTCATAATAAGAAGGTCAGGAGCATCAAGAGACGATTGACTCCAGCTCTCTATCAAGCTATTACTGGTGATTGTTGTCTGATCCAAACCAAAGCCTTCTCTCAGCTAAATATGCACCTTCCTGTGCTGAGAAGTACAGGGTCTTACAAGCCTCAAGTTACAAATTCATTCAAACATTAGACATTTATTGAATGTGTAGTGGTAGTTAGACACTGTGCTGTGTCATGAGGGGTCACAAATGAATATAGGTATGTACAAAAAGTCTGAGAAGACACAGTGATGACCATTTTTGCCAGAACTTGGTAGCACAACAGTATCCAGGAGGGTTTTATAGAGGAAAGGAAGTCTCAGATGAGTATTGAAGCATAGGTTTTCTTTGGGCACAAAGGCAAATGTTGGTGAAGTGGGGAAAGATTGGCACAGAGAGAAGCTCCTGCCCTGAATTTCCCGTCCTATATTACATATCAATAAAATAACTGTGGACGATGGTTTGCCTAGGACAATCCAAGTTTACTGCTGTCCTAATAGGACTATTAATTTGTCCTTTATTCCCAAAGTGCTTCATTTGAACAATAAGCTTTATAGTCACTCTGTCAAATAGTAGATCCCATGTTGAGAAGTAAACTCTTTTTTCACCAGTGAAGACATAATGATCAATTATTTACTGATATAATTGTCTTGATCAAATGCATGTACAAAGCATGTTTTTAGAATCTCATATGCATGTCAGGGGAAATGACCTAGAAGTGGCTGTGTGTGTGTGTGTGTGTGTGTGCGCGCGCGCGCGCATTTATGTGTTACATGTAGCTATTTACATATGTCTTTTGGTGTTAAGTGTGATGAAAATAATAAAAAACGCATAAAGAGGACAGGGTAACAGCTGAGGGAATGAGTGCTATTCTATATATAGTAGTCTTTCTTAAGTGTACCTTTCTTAAAATGGTACAGTTTTTTTTAATGTTCATTTATTTATTTTGAGAGAGAGTGAGAGAGTTGGGGAGAGACAGAGAGATAGGGAAACAGAGAAATCCATGGGATTCGATCTCAGGAACCATGACCATGACCTAAGCTGAAATCGAGAGTCAGATGCTTGACCCACTTAGTCACCCAGGTGCCCCAGAAGGTGCAGTTTAACAAGAAGCCTGCGGGACATGAGGAAGCAAGCTGGAGAATAGTAAAGGGAGAAGTGGCCAATGCAGAGGAAACATCAAGTGCAAAAGCCCCAAAATAAGAGTGGCCTTGGCATGTTTGGTGAATAGTAAGGTGGCTAGCATGGCTGGAGAGGGAAAAGTGAGGGAAAGAGTGATTACAGATGGAGTCAGAGGGTCTGCAAAAGGGCAGGTTATGGAAGGTCCTTTAAGTCATGGTGAGCAAATTTGGGCATAGTTTTGGAAGATATGAGACTCTACTGGAAGAGTTTTTGAGCAGTAGAATTGCAGAATCTGATGTGAATTTTAGAGGATCCACTCCAGCTGACTGCAGTTAAGATGGATGGGAATGCTTAGGGTGCCCAAGCATTTTGGTTAATGTTTATTACCTTGGAACTTAGCTTAGATTCATACTTCAGTATTTTCTTTGACGTCCTTTCTTTATTTCAATATTCTCTTCATTTAGGAAAAAAATGTTTTCCCATTCCAGTATAATTTATTCTTTGCCTTTCCAAAGCATAAACTGGCAGTAGAACTCTCACCTTTTATATTCTAGAGTCAATGAAACTGAACATAAGAAGCTCTACCATGTCCTCATGCTAGGAAGTGAAAAGACAGTAGATTGTTAACTTAAAAGAATAAAATGGGACATTGTTTCATGCACCCTCTCTCCATCCCTTTCTGAAAAACTTTCTCTCCTTACAATGCTTGCCTTTGAATTTCCAATATGCTTCATTTTCTATACCTTTCCTGAATCCAGAGTAACCCATGTTAGCCTATTCTCATCACACTATTCTATATTCTGACTCTCTCCCTTGTTTTACTTTCTAGTCACAGTGTATCTCCTTTATGGCCTGTCAACAATGTGAAGGGTCTGCAATGGATCTGTGATACTACCATACTAACAAGTTAGCCTGCCTCAGTTTCATGGGTGCTGGGAAAAGACATGAGACTACAGGGTCAGTGACAAGAGGCTTTATTACTCACAGGACAGCAAGCAGCATAAGCCTAATAGTCACTTTAGTTCCTTTGACCCTCAAGTCACATGAACATGACACAGCAGCCAGAGTGGATGCTGTGCACACAGTGGGCTTTTGGTGAGAAACTCCAAGCTTAAGAAACCCCTGTCTTTTATAATGTGCTGAAAGCAAACCTACAGGACCTGTGATGGAACACATTATCTTTATCCTAGTGAACAGAAAGTGAATCTGTGCTCTGGAAGGAGACACTGTCTCTGTCTTCCAAGGCAGTTTACTGTACAAACATCCTTGAAAAGATCATCTAGAACAAAGTCAGTTGGCCCCCTCACTTTCATGCAAAAATGTAAGAGACATATGGACACTGTTTTCTCAACATGGCCTGTAGACGAATGCAGTTAAAGCCGAGGCCAATGCTACAATGTTAATGGATTATTTCTGGTTAGTACCTGGGGTACATATATTTTAGCAAAGGGCTCCTAAACCTCTAAGGGAATAGAATATGGTGAAATAAATCTCTGGTGCTGGGAATTAAATGAAAGTGCTAAGGGGAAAAAGGCCTTTTTTCAATATACTTTGATTTGGAAGATGTAAATTGTCACTTTATCTTCTGCCAGGAAGCTCATTATAAAATATCTCATTGATACCCAGGAAGCAAAAGTTTCCCTAATGTTATTCATTTTTAGGTAAATGATTATTATGTCATTTAACTGGTATATAATTCAACTGTAAGTTTCTTCAAGTTCTAAATGTTCATTTGTACATTTTTATTGAAAATCATTTCCCAGTGCATGTTTATTTTTAAGCGTGCAAATGCTGGCTCTGTGTTACTTACCTCTTAATACAGGTTTCTTTTTACTTAATGTTTATTACTAATTCTTGCATTACACAAATATGTTTCTCCTTTTCAAATAAATACCTCATTTTCAGATAATGGTTGTTTTCAAGATAATCAAAGCTCAGCAACAGTAATCTCATGTTCTTAACAGAGCCACTGGAATAAAGGATACTACGTACAAATTGGTTGAGGAAAGTTCTGAGATACTTTCATTGTAGTCTAACTTTAAACAAGTGGTACAAATCAGTAACTGAATATCAAAGAGGTTGAAAGGAGTCTTTTAGGATTGCATCTATGTAGACTGAATGATTTTACTCTATTTTCTAAATGATGATTTACCAAAAAGAGTAAAAGTTTGGAAGTATTCTGTTTTTATGTGTCATCTTTAAATAATTATTATTAACTCTTCTATTTTTCTTTACCCTTCTGTCATATGCCATAAACTTTAAAAAATTAATATTTATTTATTTTTGAGAGAGAGAGGAGAGTATGGGGAGAAAGAGAGAGAGAGAGAGAGAAAGAGAGAGAGAGAGAGAGAGAGAGAGAGAGAGAGAGAGAGAGAGAGAGAAAATGAGCAGAGGACGGGCAGAGAAAGAGGGAGACACAGAATCTGAAGCAGGCTCCAGTTTCCAAGCAGAGCTGTCATCCCAAAGCCCGATGTGAAGCTCGAACCCAAGAATCTCAAGATCATGACCTGAGCAGAAGTGGGACGCTTAATTGACTGAGTCACTGAGGTGCCCCTTCCATAAACTCTGAAGAGTGAAAAACTAATATGCACATTGAGACACTAAGAGAAAGAAAACAAATTAAAATACCATACTATTTATTCTAGTGTACAACTTGTGTGCTATATATAGTAAATAAATATTTTATGCATTATCTCATTTAATCATTCAAACAACCTGAAAAAATAGTTTGTTTATGATTAAGGAAACTTAGAAAGTTGTTCTTTCTCAAGGAAATATAGCTACATGGTCATAGAGCTTGGACTGAAATCTTTACTTGTCTGGATGATCAACTATGATCAAAATGCCACCCCTAGGGGCACTGGTTAAGTCTCCGACTTCTGCTCAGGTCATGATCTCACAGTTTGTGAGTTTGAGCCCCACAATGGGCTCCGTGCTGACAGCTCAGAGCCTGGATTACTTCAGATTCTATGTCTCCATCTCCCTCTGCCTCTTCACCTCTCATGCTCTGTCTCTTTTTTTCTCTCAAAAGTAAATGACCATTAAAAATTTTTACCAAAAAAAAAAAAAAAAAAAAACAAAAAAAAAGGCCATCTCTCTAACTTAGAAGGTCACAAAAAGGAAACCAGGAATTATATTGTACTGAATTTCCTGGGATCTCTTTGATAATTTCTTTCTTTCAAATCCCTGTTTCTCACTTTTTTGTTAAAAGAAAAAGATATAGGCATGGATTTGCATAAAGGTATAAAAGAGAAGAAAGAGGGTTTTCTTTTTCTTCTTCATTGGAATTCAGAACAGAGCCTGGCACTTCAAATTAAAGACAGTCATGTCCTGTTGAGTTTAATTGGACACTCTGTATACAGTTCTCAGAATACATCAATTAGAAACAATTAAGACAGCATTAATAGAGATTAGAAATAGTCACCCATTTCAGGACTGTTTCTATGTAAAAACGTCCTTACGTTTAATTCCACATCAGTGAAAGACAGATGAATATGTAATTGAGTGCTGTGATACATCCAAGCTCAAAAAACCCACATAGATCTTGGGTGTTTAGCAGAGTTAAAGGACTTCTATTTTTAATGTAAAGTAGTAAGAATCATGAGTTTTATGCCAAAAGCAGCCTGGTCTTGATCAATGAAAGCCTCAACCACACAGACTTTTTCATTATGAAGTCATATGAAGTTAATAGTACTGAGAGATAAGTGGTGGCTGAAGGAGGTCAATATAATGGCTCATTCCTCCTTTATGACAGGAGCAGAAATGAGCAATAAAATTGTCCCATTCAGGGGTTGAATTAAAACCTCTTTTAGCTAAACTCCAGTTTATTTAGCTGGGATCCATCACATTACTTCAGGTTATGTGCAAGAGCCCAAGGTTGTGAGCAGAAATTCCATTACTTAGTTATTTCTTGGGACTAGACAATGGAGAATACAAAATGTTTGTAGAAAATCAAGGTCAAAATTATTTTCTCCAGATGGGAGAGAGAGGAAAGAAAGAGAGGGAGAGGGAGAAGAGGAAAAAGAGAGAAAGTGAGAGTGAGCTTCTCTCATTAATTAACACATCAAAGTAGTTGAACTGACCCTGAGTACATGCTTAATATGAAATCTGTGGTAGAGGAGCGTGTGGCATTCAGATATTGAGAGTTGTGATGATCATATGTTTCATTCCACAGCATTTTTTCATCACCAGTCCATGCAACCTTCCCCTATTGTTTATTTCATATTATTTTCCAATCCTCATTACCAATCCTTAGTCCCTTCTATACCTATAAGAATCCACATAGCAGGGTGATGTTTCCTTATATACATATATACCTTTATATAATAAATGGCATTGTTTTATTTTGAATTAGATTATACTATAAATCTTATTTTGTTTCTTTTTTCACCTATCAGAAGAAATCTAGTCATGTTTTGGGGAAGAGTGGACATCTCTATACTGCTGAGTGAGACCATCAATAATAATGGTCTATGTCTCCAGTTATTCTGATTTTACATTATTCAAACTTTAATAAAAGCTTTTTATATTATTATAAATGCTACCTTGCTTTCATTCTATTGATATTAATTTACCACTTTTAGAGAGGAATATGACAACCAAGCTTCATTAAAGTTCTACCTTAGCCATCTTATTGTCTCCTCTAAGACACATTATACCCATGTTACCCTAGAAGACATGATTTTCAGAAAACATTTTAATATATTTGAATTTTTATATTTGTTATCCTTAATTTTCACTTGTGGAGAAAATACTAGAAAGATAAAATTATTTAGAAAAATAGTTTTTTGGAAAGAAATTTTGCCAGAGAGTCCAGGCTTTAAAGAAGTGGACCTCCATATTAAAGAAAAAAAAAAGAAAAGAAAAGGAAAAGGAAAAACATTTTTAAAATAAAACCATATAGGATAACAAATTGACATTATATTTAATCAACTTATGATAAATGCTTGTAATTTTCTTTAATATATATTATATTTGCAAGTGTTTTTCTATATTTATTTATTTTATTTATTTTTTAATGTTTATTTATTTTTGAGAGAGAGAGAGAGAGAGAGAAAGAGAGAGGGAGAGTACAATCAGGAGAGGGGCAGAGAGAGAGAGGGAGAATCCAAAGCAGGCTCCAGCTTCTGAGCTGTCAGCACAGAGCTTGATGCAGGGCTCAGTCAGACCCACGAACTGTGAGATCATGACCTGAGCTAAAGTCAGATGCTTAACCTACTAAGCCACCCAAGTGCCCCAATGTTTTTTTGTATTTAGACATTACTGTGAAAGTCAAGGCTAAAGCTCTTTTTTTAGGAAGACGGTCACTAACATTCATGAAAATCTCAAAGTTTCATTTATTTTGGGGACTAGAACTACACAGGGTTAACTTGGTGGTGGTTGTTGTTGTTGTTGGGGGTGTATCTCAGTTTGAAAAGTTCCTTTTTCAGCTCGACCATTGTATGTGATGTGCACACTGACTTATGATAGAGGCGAGGTAAGGTGTCAGATTTGCAGCTGTATTAAGAACCATAAGCTCAGTGGATTGACAATTTTAAACAATTCATTCTTAATTTCAGATTTTTCTTAAACCTAAGTTGTCTAGTAGTACCTTTTTTTATTTTCAAAGTAGCAATAGTTTTAAATTGTTATAATTATAAAATAATGCATTTTTAAGAGGACTTCTTAGGTACCCTGAAATATTTTAGCTGATTTAAGCCAGATAGACATCTCTATTTGAATCCATCCTGGTCTAAATTGACATCCCCACACCCTAAAACAACATTCCTAGAAATCTTGCAAAGTTTCAAGTTAAATGTGCTGTCCAGTAAGACTCGAAAAACCATACCTTAAGGATAGCAATTACTTATTAATTTATTTGGCAAATATTTGCTTAATGCCTACAGGTATGTGGCAAAATTTAAGCACTGGAGATTCAGCTTTTACCAAGTAAAACCAAACCTGTATCTTATCTGGAGAACTGGAGAACAAAGCCAAATAAAAGAGTAACTCAACTTATAAAATAAATATACTTAATTTTATTTTGTTTCCTTGATATCTTCTAAAATCTCATACCAGATCATACTGACTTCTAACATTAGGGTGAGAAAATATTCTTCAGGCAAACACAAGTCTAAATTTCAAAATAAACAAACCGTAATTGTGTCATCCTGTATCTGATACAGGATTGATATCCTTTCATCTGTCTAGGTCAATCTAACTCCAAGAATTTCTCCCACTGATGGTTTTGTTTCTCTGGTTAAATTCACTTTCCCTATTCATAGACCCAATCAGTGTGTGCCTCCGGTTGTCTCCTTTCCATCCTTTCACTGCTAGAATAGAACTAATCAGAAGAACTATAAATTTCCCTCACATTAACCAATGGGATCAATGTGTTATAGCTAAGTATAAATGATCAAGGTCCAACAATTCAAGCACGAAAGTTCACATTGCAACTTGTTTGATCCTCAGTTCCAAAGGCAAATGAATGCCTCTGCTTAGACTCTAACGTTTTACTACATTTCTCAGTGACTAAACTTAGGGCAAAAATAAAGGTCCTAATCCTACCTTTTTGCTAGATTGGGTAGAGATAGAAGTATAAACTTAAAGCTGGAAATTCTCAGAAGTCTTTTAGTTTTTCTTTCATTTGTGGAAGTGCAAATCTTTATACTAAGTTATTTTAGTTAACTATACAGTTCAAATGAAATCACTAACTATTTTGTGCCTTTGCAAGATCTCTTCAACTAAAAACCAGTAACTCAACTTACTTTTAAATCTGAGGTATCCATATAACACCCAGTGCTCATCCCCACAAGTGATATGGAAACCAACTTGACAATAAACTATTTGTAAAAAAAATAAAAATAAAAATAAAATAAATAAATCTGAGGTAATAAATCAACTTCTATTTATTGCTCTGTGGTAGAGGTTTTGAATTTTTTTTTCATCTTAATCTCAAAACAGTGTTATCAGGTAGATATCATCACTGTCTTCTTAAAGCTGAGGCAGATAAAGTTGGATATTTGGCCTAAATTGATACAGCTAGTATCTGGTTTAGAAAGAACTTGAGACAAAATGCCTGGTTTTGAACATCATGATTTTGAACAAGACTTTGGAAAGTTTATTGGCTTGAAAAGTGTTTAGAATTCAGATTTTGTGGTAACTGCCAGGTTACCACAATTCTTTACGAAAAGTTTGCCTTAATTAAATTTACTAGGTTTTGGGGATAGGAAAATTTAATATTTAAAAGATAAATTTCACATCTTTCAAATTTTGGGCCAGCCTATTTGTGCTTTAGAATTCTATGGCAGTTTTATTTTCAATAAATTGATGAATTAGATCATCCAAATAGATACCTCAGATGGAATGAAAGAAAATTTAGGGTACACTTAGGTTTATGTTATGACCAGGTCATAGATCTGGTTGTCTATTTATATCCAGGCTTTTTAAAAAACTTTTTTATCTGTTTCTAAGGACAAAGGACTGAACAAATACCCATATCTTCAAGGAAAATGCCCTCACTTTATTATCATTTCCCCAAAACACTTGAGCCCCAGAAGAAGAGAGTTGGTCTCTACGGTAGGGCATCTTAATTTTCATGCCTAGTCAGTACACAAAAAGGAGAGGAAGGAATGTAGAAGCTCATTCCAGGAGCCTATGGCTCCAATATCATAATAAGTCGGCTACTTCCAGTCACCATTTCTCACAGTAGGTCCTAGCAATGAAAGCAGTTGATATGGCTGCAAAATGGACTGCTCTATAGAGCCACAAAGAAGAGGAACCTCAAGATGTACATTTTTATGAGGCTGTGTGAAACTAGGATCCCTATCAGTCACTCTGGTGCAACCAGTTAGTCGTTTGGCTCACTGTCCAAATGACCCCAGCCAATCACTCATTCAAAATTTAGACCAGCATCAACATGATGCTTTACAGATGGTGGTGGGTACTCTAATTGCTTCTACCAATTCGGCCAGTAGTGTGATAATCAGCTTTTAGGAAGTCACAGAATAGCAGGAATGAAATCTGAAGAAACCAGAAGAGAATTATCCCAGGATTTCCCCCTCCTTGGGGTTCTACTGCTGTACTCAACTGAAAGCCACTTAAGGCAAGTAATAGGTCCTTTAGACCTATATTTCCCAAACTTCATCAATCACTGTGTTACTCTTATATCCTTTACTTTGAAATATAACAAAGACACATGATATACATGTAAGTTATATTTATATATATATATATAAATCAATACTTAAATTACCCAATGGGAAGAACACAAATTTACTAACACTGCTAAAACAATTATAATCTTTTATAGCTCATAGTAGAGACAGTGGAGACTATGCCATCAATTCATTTGAACCAAATGATATGAATCATTTAAAGTTAACCACGCCATCAGTATGGATTCCTCCATGGACCATGAGTGCATCTTTAGGCCTTAATCAGAATTTTGGCTTTCACGGGAGTGTACTAACATTTTGCATAGCCATTTAGTCCTTTCTCTAAAAGTTAGATCTTTTTTTAAAAAATTTGAATGCTATTTATTTTTAAATGCCTTCGTAGAACTCCAACTGGACCAAAAAGTGGAAGTATAGAATGACCATTTGTTCAACACATATTTACTGAGCACATACTCATCTGGGCACTGGTGACATAGCAGTGCACAAGTTAGACAATGACTTTCTTTAATGAAGCACATATTTTGTTTGGGACAGGAGCTGAGCCTACAAAACAGTTAAACCAATAATAAGCAATATCATTTAAGATGACATGAAGAAGTGCCATGAGATGATGTGCTAGGGAATGAATAAGGCTATTTTAGATATGAAGAAAAAAACCTTTGTCAAAAATTGACCAGAAAGGTTGTTCATGGAAAGATCTAGGGGCAGATCTGCAGCACAGCATTCCAGGTAGAGAGGAACATGAAGACTTTGATGTCAGAAAGGAGCTTGGAGTCATAAAGTCAACAAAAGGAGGCCAGTGTGAGTGGAGTTATAAGCTGTAGTGGTGAGCCAAAATTAAGTCACAGGGAGGGAAGAGTGGACAATGACTGTGATGTGACAGGAGATGAAAAATAATTACCCAGGTCTCTCAAGTGCACGCTCAGGGGCAAGTCTCTGGGTCTGGTTGCTTTTTCTCCAGGTGCAGCAGCCTGTTCTGAAGTAGTGCTGCATTTCTCTGCCACTGATGAACTTCCTAGCTGCAGAGTATGTTATTCACTAGAAGCATCGCCTTCATTATCACTGTACTGTGAGTAGGTGGCATTGTCATTATGTCAGCCTTTATGAAAGAGAAATTATGAAAGGCATAGAGTGCAGGGTCTGGGAAATTCCTACATCCACCAGCCGAGGAGGAGGCAGGCAAGGAGCCTGAGCTGTTTTTTGCTTATTGCTAAGGTCCAGATATGACCTGAAGCCCAGAGTTCTAACCTCTTCACTTTGTGTGTGGCCCCAAGAATGTAGGAGTCCTAAAGAATCTGGCTCCTGCTCAGCGGCAGACCAGGGCAGTGATGACACAAATTATTGCTCAGAAATGAAACATCATTGGACTCATATTCAAGATGCAAATAATCTGCCACTTGAGCTGTATCAGAGAAAATGTTTCTACGGTAACATTTTGGGAAGGTGATGGGAATCAAATCGTGAGTGCAAACAGTGAAGTGTGATAGAAAATGTTTTCCAAGAGGGAATCTTTTTTCTTTTGTCCAACCTTATAAGACAGATGTTTCCTCTAATCAATGTCTCATGTGTATAGCACAAAGCACTCTTCAAACAGCATGTACGTTGAAGTAATCTCCACAAGGGAAAATATGTAATTTCCACTTTACAGTATCTTTTATTTTCTGCTACCTGCTAGTTATATGAAAGTAAACAGTTTGAAGAGAACTCTCTCTCACTTTAAAAAGACTATCTCAAGACATCAGAAATCTGGTTGCCTGTTTTTGGTTTTTCTAATAAAGAGAGCAACTGGACTTCTTATAATATGAGATACATGTTCTTGTTTAAAAAAAATCAACTGTTGGAATCAAATGACTGTGATAGGTCAGAGCACAAACATAATGCCAGAACTTAACAGAATCAGGGGAGAGCTTTTGCATTTATCTTCCCCAGTACAAAAGTGAAGTCTACAATTCAAGAAGCTGAAGAGTGGTGACTGAAAGCAAAAAGTATCCTTGACTACTGAAGGGACTTGGTTGAAAATATATAACGTTATCTCCATTGCAATCATCTTATATCCCTTTTATACTTTCCTCCTCAGAGACTCTTCAACCCAACACGTGGTGTTTGAACTCGTGAGTAGAGCTATCCATTAGTTTCTAGGGTAATTGTTTTTTATCCAACATAAAACTTTACAAATTATAAAAGGCACACAAAGTTCACAGTTATTATTCATTATGTCTATAGCTCTCATGAGTTATAAAGTACTTTATAATTGCTCTTTGTTAATTGCGAGATTAACTTTTTAAAATAAAAGAACAAAGGCAAAATAACCTGGACTACATTTTACAAATACTAAAAATGTAAAACCACTTAGAGCACTTTAACATTCAGGAGAAGATAATTACCTAGAAATTTGTAATGTTAAGGATCAAATCTGATGACTATTTACTTTCTGACCATTAAGAAATCTGCAAGCTCTTTCACTTTTTATTCTGATTATAACATATGTGTAAATTAGTTCTCTTTGAATCGGAAATGCTGCAAGAGAGAAAGTCAAATCATAAGTTTGATTTCTTTTCCTCCTATAGTAAATTTCCAATATGTCCTTCAATAAAGACAAGAGATTATGTTACATATTACTGTACTGTCTAGAAAGACAGAGATAAAGCTACATGGTCCTTAATTCTGCCTGAATATTGTAATAAAAACAGATAGAGCAACTAGAAGAGGAAAGGCAAAAACCACAGGAGGATATCTAAAATGATAGTAGGTGCAAGGGAAAGAAGAGCTACAACTTAATTTTGATACTGAACAGCAAAGTGAACCGATAGATAATAACCAAAAAAGATGGAGCTAAAAGTATTATAAGGGTACAACCATAAAGGTAACCATTGAAAAACCATTTAGAAAGGGAAAAACAACTAGAGAAATAAAATAAACATATGAAATTTATGAAATGAGTATAATATGTACCTAAGAAAAGATAAAATATATATGTGCATTTATATGTATTATATATAAATGTAAAATATAAATAATATATACATATATATGCACTAATTTACAAATGAAAGCATAAACCATAACATATGTTTTAATGGTACTCATTAAAAGAATTCATGGATTAGAAGGGATATGGGTGGTAACTATGTTTTATTGGTTGTTTACATTTTTTGGATTGACTATAAATATATTATGTATACCCATAAAACAAAATTAAATTTGAAAAGACATCCTTAAAACTCTAAAATGAAACAAATCAACCCAAATATTTCTCTGATTGGTAGCAAGGCCACAGAAAAAGCATTATTTCTTCCTGTGATGTTAAGACAAGGTAATTTGGTAAATCATTTCTAAGAGGGATATACTCTAAAGACAAAGGAAGTATAAAAAGGTAACCTGTTTCAATTGTCATATCTTTGCTGGTAGCATTGGCATTGTTATTCTGATAATAATGAAATACAGTGTGTTTGGTGTAGGATAAAGGAAATGAGTATATGATACTCAAATTCAGTCATCCCCAGAGTGGTTGTCAGGATTCTTGTTGAAGAAAGGAGAATCAGATTCAAAGTAGAAGACATTAATTAAAACTCTATAATTTACATTATATTTAAAATTATCAGTATTTATTCTTTAGTATTTCATCTTAAAAAAAAAAAGCAAATATTCAGTTGCCTTCCTCTGTCCACTGAAGAGGTCTGGAAATAGTAGTGAACTAATAGCAATAAGCCCCCTAGGGTGTAGATTAGGCTTTTCAAACATAATTTCTTACTAAAAGAAAAAAGGGTTTTTGGAGTAAGGGCTAAGTCCAGACCTGAGACATAGCTAGAAACACCTGTTATACCAAACAACAAGGAATCTATCAAAATCTACTAGGGCTATGTCTGGGACTCAAAGGCAATTTGAAGTTTCCCACTGGGCAAAGTTGGGATACTTTGGGATATATTACTTAGTAGTAGTAGTAGTAATAATAATAATAATAATAATTGAAATGTATTGAAAATGCCAAAGATGTTTAAAATTATTAGTTCATTATGATATTTAAAAAGTAAAAAGAGGTTATTGGTGATGGATGTTAATGAACTAACTTATTATTTTGAAAACTGGCAAGTAAAGAAAACAAATTGGGTATTTTTCTGATTTTTGTATACCAATTGTTCCACTTGGTAAACAAATGGCAAAGGAAGGGAAACTTCTTGAGAAAAATATTTCAGGTAACAAAAGAAAGAGTCAGTCATAGAATGTCACTTTTAAATTAATAAATGAATTGAGCTAGAAATTAAAAACCAAGAATTGCTGACATCACAAAAACTGAAGTAATCAGACATAGTTTCATGATGCAAGATCAAACCACCATTTTTGAAAGTGTTTTGTCACTATGAAGATGCAAAGAAAGGGGAACCCTTTTGCGCTACTGGTGGGAATACAAACTGGTGCAGCCACTCTGGAGAACAGTATGGAGATTCCTCAAAAAATTAAAAATAGAACTACCCTATAACCCAGCAATTGCACTATTAGGTATTCATCCAAAGGATGCAAAAGTGGTGATTCAAAGGGTGCACCTGATGTTTATGGCAGCACTATTGACAATAGCCAAATTATGGAAAGAGCCCAAATGTCCGTCATCTGAGGAATGGATAAAGAAGATGTGGCATATATATACACATATACATATATGTGTGTATATATATATACAATGGAATATTACTTGATATGTATGTATCAAGTATATATATATATATGTATATATATATATATACACACAATGAAATATTACTTGACAATCAAAAAGAATGAATTTTTGCCATTTACAAGAATGTGGATGAAACTAGAGTGCATTACGCTAAGTGAAATAAGTCAGTCAGAGAAAGACAAATATATGATTCCACTCATATGTAGAATTTAAGACAAAAAACAGATAAACATAAAGGAAGGGAAGCAAAAATAATATAAAGACAGAGAGGGAGAGAAACTATAAGAGCCTCTTTAATACAGAGAACAAACTGAGGATTTCTGGCAAGGTGTTGGGTGGGGGGAATGGCTAAAGGGGTGAGAGATATTAAGCAAGACACTGAGCATTAGGTGTTATATGTAAGTGATAAATTACTAAATTCTATTCCTGAAAAAAAAAATATATGTTTTTGATTAAGAAAACAAAGTCTTTGCCAATCATGTTGAACCTAAATCCTATTATTTCCTTAGATCCAACCACCAATTTACAAGACATACGGAGGACAGAAGAAAAGGCAATGTGAAACCATAGGAATGTGTGCACTAAAATCCATTTTGCAAAGCTCTGCATAAAAGATGGTGAAGGTTCTTTAACAATATAGACTGCAATGGAAAACATTACAGAAGAGACCTATAATACAGAAGGAAATTAAGCATCATATTAACCAATTTCAATGTATAACTTGTGTCTTGATTTAAACAAAAATAAAAATAAAGCATTTGTGCAATGGTTGGGAATATAAACATTGCAATTAAGAAATTATTGTTGGGGCACCTGGATGGCTCAGTCGGTTAAACATTCAATTCTTGGTTTCAGCTCAGGTCATGATCTTATGGTTTGAGATGGGGATTGGTGGGATTGAGCCAGACATTGGGCTCTGGGCTGACAGCACAGAGCTTCCTTAAGGTTCTTTCTCTTTCTCTCTCTCTGCCCCTAACCCCCCTTGCTCCTATGTCTCTCTCTCTCAAAGTGAATAAACATTAGAAAAGAAATTGTTAAAAATTTTTAGTATGACACTTGTTTTGTGATCTTGTTAAAATATTTATTCAGTACCATTACTTTAGAGATATATTCAAATGTTTAGAGATGAATTCATATTTACTTCAAAACAATAGGCAGGGTAGGGGTGGAGTGAGGAAAAGACGTGGCAGTGTAGATCAGACAAGATTGGCCATGAGTTGATCCTTACTAAAGCAGTGTTCCCTATACTATTGTATTTTATCTCCTTTTTAAAATATTTGATATTTTCCATCAAAAAGATTTAAAAAATGCAATGAGCTAATAAGTTCAAAGGAAGCAGTAAAGTGTATTTTCCTAATTATTTAGAGATAAGTACATTACTAATACTATATAAAATATATGACAAGAAGGTGGATGATGGCATCTAATTCACCTACTGAAAGGCAGTTTTCCAGAGAAAAGAAAACGTAATGGAAATTTTGACATTCATATTATAGGATATTAAATAGGTGGGAAGCTTCTAAAATAAATATTTTCTGAAATGTGAAAGGTGTCTGCCTGATGTTTTCTCTCTATGACCCAGCATAGTGACAGCCATGTATTAAACTCATAAGAAATATTTGTTAAATTACATGATTGACTGGATCCTAAACCAAACAAAATAGAAATCCTAACAAAAATAATTTGGCAAACCTAAAGGGGATCACTCATAATTACATATGTTCGTAATACTATTGTATTTGTAATACTATTGGGAAGGCACATTCAAACCGGATCCATGGAAATGGAGTTAAGCTTCAGAAATAGAGATTGCAAGGATGTTAAGAGGTTATGCTGCAACATTTCAGATGTTTAGTGTATTCTTTCTTGCACTATAATTTATAAATTAGTGACATCTACCTGGGGCAGACAAGTTCAAACTGCTCCTATATACATAAACACAGAAATTATAAGAAAATTGGGAAGATAAATATCCACATTAAATGTATATTTACTGCATATAAATAAAATTGTTAAAAAAATGAACATATTTAATTGCAATTTTGCCCATAATTTTGCATAGTGCTAAAATTCAGAATTCATTAATTTATTTATTTATGCATTGCTTAGCATACATGTATTGTCCTATTTATCAAGAGAATGTTTTTAGTGTTTGAGATTCAATAATTAATAAGGAATATACTTAATTTGAATAGATTGCACTGAATGGGAGAAAACTAACAAATAAGCAAGTTATTACAGAATGATGTGGTAAATTTATGATAGAGATGTACAGATAGTAGTTTATTGTGAAAAGGTGAAAAAGAACCTCTCTCAGTAGTAAGTGAGGGGACAATATAAAGTGTTCCAGCATAGAAATACAATGAAGAGGGACACCTGGGTGGCTCAGTAGGTTAAGCATCTGACTTCAGCTCAGGTCATGATCTCACAGTTTGTGAGTTCAAGCCCCATGTCGGCCTCTGTGCTGACAACTCTGATGCCTGCTTTGCATTCTGTGTCTCTTTTTCTCTCTTCCTCTCCCCTGCTCATACTCTGTCTCTCTCTCTATCAAAAATAAATAAGCATTAAAAAAAAAAAGAAGAAATGCAATGAGGAAAAGATCTGCGGTCAAGATAAGGGAGAGTGGTTAGAGAGATGCACAGGGATAATGAATGACATGACAATACATAATTCTTTTGTCATCAGAATACAAAATATGCTGCAAGTAATCTTATACATCTATCAGTGTTGGAGATTTAGATCATTTCCACTAGACTGTAAATTCTCCATGAGGATAATGAGAGTCCTAGCTTTGCCCACCAGTATAGCCACAGCACCTAACTCATTTTCCAGTCCGTAATATACAATGGAAGAACATTTGTTGAATAGAGGAATAGATGGATAAAACATATGAATGAATGAGTGTATTATCTTCAAAAAGACTGCAGTCAGCATTTGTGAACATTAAAGTCTGCCCTTTTTTGGGGCATCTGGGTGGCTCAGCCGGTTAAGCGTTCAACTTCAGCTCAGGTCATGATCTCAAGGTTGGTCTCTGTGCTGACAGCCTGGAGCCTGGATCCTGCTTTGGATTCTATGTCTCCCTTTCTGCTTGTGCTCTGTCTCTTTTCTCTCTCTCTCTCAAAAATAAATAAACATTAATTTTTTTAAATAAATAAAGTCTGCCCTTCTTTTGTATTATTCCTTACCACAGAGTTCTTGAAGTGAGATTTGAGTTTGGACATTGTGCTGGCTTTCGAAATATTCACAGACATTTTAAGAATAACCAAATACTATCAGCTGAAGTTGAGGAGATGGGCTTCAGGAATCCCCCATCAAGGCCTGCCTCTGCAGAGTCCTGACCTTGTTATTAAATTTTCATGTGTGTGTTTATCCTTTCATTCAAAAAGCATCTATTCAGTACCTACTATGTGCTGGCACTATTCTAAACACTAGAGATACAGAAACAGACAACCACACTCACATGCATATATCCACCTGCCCTCACGGAGCTTATAGTAGAGTCATGGGAGACAGATAGTTAGTAACACATACAGTATTTCAGCTAGTGATGAGTGGTATGGGGAAATATAAAGAAGAAAAGGGCAGGGAGAATAACGGTAAACTGTGCAGCCTCACTGTCCACCAAACTGCATTGGAGGGAGAAGGCCTATGGGGAAAGACACGGTCTGGGGGGTCATGGCATCTTGAAAAATGACATAAACAGAAATTAAGAGCCTGAGATTACACCTCAGATGGTTGGTGACACTTAGGCTGTGAGGGTTTTCTTCTGTCAGGAGAGGTAAAGGGAGATAGAGAGAGGTTTGCTTGGACCACACAGTGATCACTCCTGGTGTTGAGGGAAGATGTGGTCCCATACAGAGCACTGCCAGCTTCTAGGTCACCACTTGACTCCTTCCATGCCAGTGTAGAGGGCTGGGTCACTGGCTGTCTTCATATGCTAGTCTATTAATAATTGTAGGGCTCAATATTATCACATCTCCATCTTCAAATTGTTGTGACTTATCTATATACCCAAAGAAAATACTGGTAGCAAGAGCCATTTTGAGCTAGTCTAACATGGACCGCTGTCTTTCAGCCAATGAATTAGTTATAGTAATTGAGAGCTTACAGTCCAATTTTACTTTTATCTTCTCAAAGACCTAATGGTTAATTAACTTGACATTCATGATTCTGATTTCTAACACCTCTTTATAAGTTTTAGGGTAAATATTCTTTCTCTTTCTTTCTTTCTTTCTTTCTTTCTTTCTTTCTTTTTCTTTCTTTCTCTTTCTTTCTTTCAACCCTTCTTCCTTCCTTCCTTCCTTCCTTCCTTCCTTCCTTCCTTCCTTCCTTCCTTTTCTTTTTCTTTCTTTCTCTTTCTTTCTTTCTTTCTTTCTTTCTTTCCCTCTTTCTTTCTTTCTTTCTTTCTTTCTTTCTTTCTTTCTTTCTTTCTTCTCTTTCTTTCTTTCTTCCTTCCTTCCTTCCTTCTTCTTTCTTCCTTCCTTCCTTCCTTCCTTCCTTCCTTCCTTCCTTCCTTCCTTCCTTTCTTTCTTTCTTTCTTTCTTTCTGTATTTTTCTTTACTGGAGGAAGACACTAACCTGTGCTCTGAGCCCATGAGTCAG
The DNA here is from genome assembly GCA_017311185.1 of Proteles cristata cristata. Lineage (NCBI taxonomy): Eukaryota > Metazoa > Chordata > Mammalia > Carnivora > Hyaenidae > Proteles > Proteles cristata. Next base: position 892,383 of record JAESUZ010004636.1, read on the forward strand.
TGCAGGACAAAAGACAAAGCAAAAATGTGGTAGGTTCCCCAAAGATGCCAGGATGCCAGGGAACATCAACTTTTATATGTACACTGTGGCAGCTAATTAAGCACAAATCAGAGTGTGTTTCCAATCCTTGATTTTTTGCCAAGTAGACAATAAATAATAAAATTTGTTTATAAAAATGAAATCTCAGACTAAATCAAGTATAAATGTTGAGAAACTTCTTTGTTTAAGGCAGAGCAGCACCCTGAAACTTACAGTCTGGATTAGAAGACAAAAGTGTAGTGTATGGCAAATTTAATAGCTTTGCAAAACAGCCTTGGACCCGCCCCTTAACATAGTAAGTGATAAGTGTGAGATTAGAAATACAGGCAACTCAGGTATCTGTTTACAGGTGAAGAGTTCAGTTAGGCTTAAGATATTTAGGGTAGGTTTGGGAAGAACTTAGATATTTGATGAAGAGAGAGAAGCAGGGTGGGAATTCCAAATAAGGTGCACAGCATGAGAAAAACATGAAGATAAAAAAGTAAACAGATTTTCTTCAAATACATTCTTTTAAATTTGGGGGAATCAAAGGGATTGCAGCAAAAAGGCAGTGGGGTAGGTTCAAAGCACTAGGTTTGTGTAAGGTTAACCATAGAACTCTCAGTTCCATCTTAAACATGGAAAGGGAACATTCCATCCCCAAAATAGGTTTGTTTCTTTCTTTTTTTTTCTTTTGCCACACAACCAAATCAAACTTTCCTGTAAGTTAAAAACAGAATGTTCTCTGCTGAATTTTGCAAAGTCAATACACTTTCCATACTTTGTGCCTTTAAATACAACCAGAGGGAAAGTATCATTCTCTCACATCTTGTAAACAGGGCACTTTATAAGACACACACAGGTCTTTCAGGACTTCAGAGGTGCTGAGGTATTCAAGGCCTATCCTTCTCTCCCACTGTGCTTCTGACTGACAAGGGAGTTTGCCTCACATGCTATACTTGTTTTCATTCTTCCAATAGAGAAAGTGAGGTCTTAAAGAACAATTAAACACACAGAACTTAGTCATGTCTCCAGGAAAAAGAGAAACTGAAGGCTGTGCTCTGACTTAGCAAATATGTTTTGAAGATTCTAAAATCCTCTCTGAGGGGGAAGAATATGAACGAGAACTGTAGCATTATTCATACTTAGCCTTTGTTCAGGTTTTATGTAACAACTAAGAGCCCCCACAAAATTGTGGTTGCATCTTGTGCAAGGTCTATTTCAGTGAACATAATGAAAATCATATTTTGAGTTGTTTCAAAGGGTATTTTGAGTATTCCAGAAAATGTCAACATTTTTGGTAATTAAAACACATGTTTATTAGAAATTGCAAGAATTATGCCTGGATAGGTAAGAATTTACTAGCAGGCAATGGTCAAGCTAGTCTTCATAAAAATCAACAAAGTACTGAGAATACTAATACAAACACTGTGTACAAGGACTTTGCATATATTACCTCATTTAAAGGTCACAACACCTCCTCTTTGAAGGGAGTAATATTGTAGGGAAGATGAGGCTCAAAGAGGCTTAACTAACTTGCCCAACGACACCAGGGCTTATCATTGGCAGAGGCGTGTCCAGGCGTAGCACACTTCCTTACTAAACCCCACTCTCTTCCTATCTGCTAACAATTCTGAAGTAAGTGCAAAAGTTCCTAATTCCCTTAATTCTGGAGAACTTGGGTGTCTCAGTCCATTAAGCGTCAGACTCTTGATTTCAGCTCAGGTCATACATAATCTCACATGGGATCGAGCCCTGTGCGTCGAGCTCCTTGCTGAGCATAGAGTCTCTCTGACACTCGCTCTCTCCTTCTGCTCTCTATCCTTCTGCCCCTCACCCCAGCTCTCTCTCTCTCTAAAATTATGTTTTTAATTAATCCTAATTCTTTTGATTTCTTGTACTTTTTGCTACTTCTCTTATCAAGTGATATTAATGTTTACCTGCTTCAGATAACTGAATGGAATTGGTCACCATAAAAGGTCACAGAAGCAACCCCCAGAGCTATGCAAGGAGTTCTTTCTGCAGGAGCCACAGTGTGGAGATGGATAGCTCATTCCTCACAATTGGCCCAGCACACGAGAGGACACTCTCTCAAGGCCTCAAGCTGGCATCCGGTATAGACCTTTAGAATGTGATGGAGATATTTCTGAGGCTGCACTAGGGTGAGATATCTTAGGGACAGAGACTGCAGAGAAGGCTGTCATAAAATTCCTCCTGTCCCCGAGCCTCATAGATGAGCTTAAGCAAAGACTTGAAAACATTTACAGACCACTTAGTAGAACAGCATTAGTCCTGAACAAACTACTCTCTTTTTCCCCTCCCCAAATAGATGTCCAATAATAAGAAACACTCAGTGCTGTTCTACCCTCTTGAGGCAGGAATCCTCAAATATAATCTTGATGTAATCAGAAGAACTAAAAATGACAACAGTGGAAATTTTTAAAGGGAGTCACAAGAGTACTTTTAATTGTTGTGTGTGTGCCAGTATTGCTAGAGTTGGTGTTCAAATGTAGAATTAAATAGAAAAAATAGGTGGGAAAAGGTTTTTGATTCTTTCCACAAATTAATATTTATTGAGCACCTCCTGGATGCCTGCTGTAATGATTTGTATCATAGAAAGTGAGAAAAAAGTAGATCCATTGACTATTGACATAATAATTGAAGCCTCAGACATAAAAGGACATTTATCAAGGGTAATAACCACATATTTTTCATACTCTCCATTTTTACAATTTGGAAATTGCACAATCTGACATCAGTATAAGTCAAATATCATCTGGAGCAATTTTATTTAAGTTCTATTATTTCTTTCTCAACTTTTAGTTTTCTTCCCTCAGTGAGTGAATATCAGGCCAATTACATTGAAAGTGATAACTAACCTTTCCCTAGGCTATGCATTAGCATTTATAAATCTCTGAAGCAGTTAAATTCATAGGTAGTTCGTTAATTTGATACATAATCAATTTTTTGTTCCCTCTTGCTCTGTGGCTTAAGCCTTTGTACAATGACTTTGTTACCTCAGTGTAATGAGTCTTTCATCCTGTTAGATAAATTTGTTATTTAGTGAAGAAACTTAAAAATCCTGATGACTCTTTTTTCTTATCTTTTTCAAGAGTCTCTCTTAAACCTTAATAAATCTGTAATTAAAGCAATTGTGTTTAATAAATATTCCCTAAAAGCTGAAATGCTATCATTTTGAATAGAATAGTTTTTATTATCCAGAGAGACACTCTAAATAGCACTAAATATTTTATTATATATTACTAAATAAATACTAATTAATACTAATAAATTAATAGACATAAGTATTAATAAATGAAAATAATGCTGATGATCCAATAATAAATTAATAAATGTGTCTGAGTGATCACCAGCTCAGTCCCAAGACTGGTTAAATATGCAGACGAAATGGGCAACTGGTGGCACTGCAATGACAAAGGGGCCAGCAAGTCTCTGATGGCTCCATCAATACATCCCATAATTCTAGTCACTTACAGGAAATTCATCCAAGGGAATTTCTTTTTCCTTCTTCCTTTAAATAAATTTTATATGTTGATCCCTACCAACATGGTTTAAAAATTGGGCTGTATAGGTAAAACTCAATATTCATTAGAGATGGTTTCCTCAAAGCACATTTTAGATTCAGTAACTGTAAAATGAAAACGAAATGAAGGACCATAAAAGAAATGGACACCCAAAGTGAGTAGAAAGAGATGTCTTCAACGGTCAGCTGCACTGGAGACCAAACACAAGCTTTGGTCAATTCATAGATATGCTCAGAACTAACTGTAGTACAACAAAAATGAAATAAATTCTAAATAATAACACTTTTCACAGAACTGATTACCCATCTACATATTCTAGTGAACTACTTACGCCTCAATGCCCTATGACTTTATAGTTTTCCAAAAATTTGCTTATTTATTCAACAAACATTTATCAAATGTCTAAAATGCATCACCCAATATTCTAAGTACTGGAATAATAGCTGTGAACAAGATGGACAAAAATCATTTAGGAGATTTATATTTAGCTTTAAAATACATCCTTTAAATTGAACCTCACACTACACTACTTCTTATAGTATAGATTTCATAGATCTATCCAAAAGCCACAGGGAAATTTTACTTGCAGATTACAAGTGACCTCTATCTATGGGCACTTTATTTAGTGAAATAAATGAAATATTTTATCATTGACAGATATGTCTTTGTTCTGAATGAACAAATGAATTCATTTTTCTGTGCCAAAGGCATCTCCTGCTCTTGTTAAAAATGTACAGCCCAGGTTCTCTGCATGATGCTACTCCCAAAAATAAATATATAATGACTTTAAACAAAGATTATTCTCATTCTGGGACCCTATAAATTAAGCAGAAATTTTAATGTTATTCCTCTCATTTTTCTCTCTCATGCCCCATATTGTATCCAGATCCTATTAGGTTTAGTTTGCTGAAGTAGCCAGCACTGATGCTCAGGTGTCAGTGTGGACAAACCAGAAGATAGGGAAGAACCTTTGATTCCATCCAAGGCTGTAGAAAATATGGAATGCTAAGAAGGCAGGTGCTCTTACTCCAACAGTCTATCAACAAGCAGTAGAGATCAAGTTCAACTTCTGTATCTCCATTTACTATGCCCTGGTGCAATTTACTTAATGTTTATAAGGCCTAGTTTGCTCACCTGTAAAATGGACACAGTCCACACTTACTTTATTGTGTATATCAGAGGAAGCATTGTCCTACCCTTACATTATTAATTTTGGTTGGTCCCTGTAACACCAAGAGAGGTGTTCCAGCCTCTTTAACACTTCTCCCTTGTTCATCCATATACATAGAACAATAACATGCCACTGAATGTAAGGAAAGCCTGATTATATATTGTCACATTAACCCCAAGTGGTGTCACTGCATTAAAAAAAAAGGAATTGGACATGATTTTATCTCTCTTTTGTTATTATAATCCTTAAGGAAGGCTTTTATCATGCTGACACAGGTAGCAAACCAGACTTTCTAAAGGTCTACTTGGAGGCCTACCTGGCTGTCTACTTCCCCTTTTCTCTGGAACTATCCATTCTTTAGGACATTATGGTTTTTATGAAGTCATGAGATCTTCATGTATAAAGGTTATTTCTGTATGCTAACTTTTTGGACAAATACCTCAAGAGTTTGCTTTGAGGAAAGAGAGGAGCCTCCTTTTCAATGAAACCATAGCCACAGTCTCTCAGACCGCCTTATAAGAAATAAGAAAGCCACAGTCTGTCAGACCGCCTTATAAGAAATAAGACTTTGTTCTCATCTGGCACTATGCAATGATCTCTCAATGTGTTAAAGAACATAAAGGACTAAGGATTTCCATCAAGCAAAAGTATATAAAATGTATGTATATGAGTTCAAAGACAAAAGTCTACTCCCTACAAAAACTGATCAGAGCAGGTGGGATATCAATCCTGGAACTATTACAAAGGCAGAAGTCCAGGAAGAGAGGCACGTTACCTAAATGGAGCTACAAGCTGTGGTCTTGGCACCAGAAACAAGGCAAGATCTAAGCTCTTGGAATTTAGGACGGAAAGGAAGAGCAGAATTAGCTGGAAGACTGAGATGCTGGATGAGAGCCCTTTTTGAGGAGGGCTCAGGTCCTGAAGAAGCATGGGTATCTTAGTGAGGAAATGTTTGACCCTTTCTGTAGCCATTTAGAGGTCAGGAAAGGAGGTACATCATAGGAAAGACCATACTTTTGACAGAGAATTTATCATATTACTGTTCCAAATTGATTCCAATTTAAAATTCCTCTTACTCCATTAATATCTAGAAAGATGGAACTCATGCAACAGCTGTACTTAAGCAGTTGTTTTGTGTCTTATTAAGAATCCCTATGTGTAGATCAGGGTTATGATGTCACATATCTCACGGGCCAACCATCAGATACAAATAGAAAATTGCAGTCAGATGCAGGGAATCTAAAAAGCAGTGTTGGGTGAAAAGAAGGGGAGAGCTATCGACCACACAGGGCAGCTGCTACTCGGCCAGCAATAAGAGCCTCTTCAGGATGTGGTTTCTCAAGAAGAGCCAGAAATCCAGGTTTTGAAAGTTTTTAAGGTATGACATTAAACTATTTTTAATGTTAGCAGCTCTATCTAATTTTAAAATCATTTCAGTGCAATTATCAGTGACTCCAGAGTGAAACAGTAGGATTGTTATGGGACTAAGGAAACATTCTATTTCAATTCATGGCCCACTAATCAATTAAGATGGAGATCAAATATAACTTGCCTTTCTCTTTTCTTACAGACAGAATTTTAACTAACTGACTTCATCAGTCTTTTAATTAAAAACAATGGATATATGGCTTAATCAAGTAATTTGAAATAGACTTTATATATAATAAAATCAATTGTTAAAATGGTAATTAAAAAGGGGAGAGGTAGAAACAGGAGAGCAAGCAGAGGAAGCAAGTCTGAATATTAGAAAAAGAAAGAGGAAGTAAGGAGAGAGTGAAAAGGCCGAGGAGACAAATGATGCTTAAGAGAATCACATCATGGAAGAGAAAAGCAATTCACACAGTAGGAAGCATATAGAGATAAGTTAAAGAAATTTTGAACTGATACTGAGTTTCACTTTCCTATGTATCTCATTTATTCACTGTCTAATGAATTCAAGTTAATAAAAATATGTTGAGTGTCTTCAGATGCCCAACACTGTCTAATTGGAACAGAGGTAGCAGCAAAGAAAACCAGACCCATCCGCACACAGAGATTACATTCTCATGGGGAAACAGAAGATGAGCAGATGAAGAAATGAATATATAATATGTCGACTGAGAGTAAATGTTATAAAAGGACAATACCAAGTCAATATATAGAGAGCTTATAGTTAGGAGATTGCTTCTTTAGGTAGGTCATCAGGGAAGACCTCTGATAAGTTAATATTTTAGCAGAAATCTTAAGGAAGTAAAAAAACTGTGCATGACGTTGATGCCATATACTTTAAACTACCTCCATGAGGGCAAGATTTGGGTCTGTGTTTCTGCCATCAACTCCTTATTATTTAGCACACAATGGTGTGCTCAGGGAGGAATAACAACATAGCCTTACAGGGCAGATATTGGCCTCTGGACAGTAGATGCAGGAGATATAGCACATTACCTAAACCTGAAACCTGAAAAGCTCATTATATTAGGTGCCTAGGGCTACTGTAAGAAAATGTGAACTTTGTGACTTAAATAACAGAAATGTACTTCTCATAGTTCTGGAGCCCACAAGTCCAAGATCAAAGAACTACCACAGCTGGGATCTGGTGAAGTCTCTCTTCCTCACTATGTCCTCACATGGCCTTGTGTCTGTGTGTGTGCAGGGAGAGGACTTCTTATAAGGACACCAACCCTGTTGGATTATGGACTCTTCCTTATGACTCATTTAACCATAAATGAAGTTGTACTTCCTTAACAGGACTATCTCCAAACACAGTTGGATTGGGGGTTAGGGCTTCAACACATTGATTTTTAAGGAACATAATCCAGTCTATAATAGCTATTATATGCTGGGAGATTGATTAAAGTTCTTTAAACACAAACAATATTGGCCATGACTAATTTAGATGAAAATGAGTATGTGGACAAGAAATGAAGGATAAGATTACCTTTTTTGAGTCTTGGTACCCACTAGCATTGGGCAGTGCAAAGCCTGTATGATCATAATCTATGGTTTTGTCCCGCAGCCTGGGAGAACTGAAGGAAATGATGAAGAACCAGACTTTGGAAGGCCAAAAGTCAGAGAAGGTCCAGTGACAGAATCTTTCCAGGGTGTCACCCTCAAGATAAATAAACTCTAGTCATTTTTAGTCATTGTAGTCCTCCAATCAAGATAAACATTTGGGTAGAGAGAGTTTGATCTCAGGTCATGCACATTCTCTCTTTATAAAAATTGGTCAAGAAAATTAATAGACAGCTCTACTGAGTCTTTCTTTAGTAGCTTTGAGGTGGCACCCAAAGCTAAATCAAAGTACTGTTACCAGTAATAGGAGAATAGGTCTCTCTCTGGACAGGCTAAGTTATCACAGTTAAAAGTTATAGTTGGGAAGAAAATGAGTGTGATTGATGCAAATCCCATCACTGGCTCTGACTTTGACCGAGTTACTAAACTGATCTATACCTCAGATTCCTCATCTCTAAATGAAAGAAAATTCTAGAATTACCCCCTAAAAATGTTGATTTAATTCATAAAAAAAAAAACAAACACACAAATAACTTGAAACTGTACCTGACACTGTGTAAATACTCAAGAACATTAGCTAATATTTTATTTGGGACTGAAGGTCTTCATTCATGATCTAAACTATATTCTGCTTTAAAAAATAATTTCCCCTGATATTATTTATGTGATTATTATTAAATTTAAGCCCTTGAATTTGATTCAGATTTACCTACCAAATCTCTCTCCTTCAATCTCTCTTACACACACACACACACACACACACACACACACACACACACACACACATACATTGGTGTCTTACAAGCATCTTCCTAAGTATGTTATTGGAAAATATGTTTATAAAATTTCCATTGATAAAATTGCCATTTGAATCAGTAAAGATTCAAACTGTCTCAAAGGCTAGAGATCAAAGCAAATGATAAATGTAGTGTTTAACAGGCTAGGAGGCAACCACAGAATGAGGGTGAATGCTAGTAACTGTTGTATAAAATCATTTTCATTCAACATCAGGCAGAGAAATAAATACCAAGTTAATGAAATTTTTACATGATACAAAATTGGGAAGCATTGCAAATATTGGAAAAGTCTAAGAACCAACAGCAATGAAGCCATAAAGGGAAAAGTAAAGAAAATTAAATTCAACTAAACAATAACACAATAGCATGATGAAATGAAATTAAGTTAAGACAGTAGACTCCTAAATTACAACACTTATTACAGTGTAAATAATTTGCAAAATTATTTACATAATCATCCCCACTGTTTACCCAAAGCACTATGAGACATTAACTCATTTAATTAAAAAATTTACTGAGTATCAACTATGTACAAGATACAGTGTTATTCAATGAGCTGCACCAATAAACAAGTCCCATTCTAGCTAGTGACGGTATAGATTCAATATCTATCCCTATACCCCCAGTACCTAACATACAAGCCTGGAGAACAGACAAAAAACAAAAAACAAAACAAAACAAAAAAACCAGAGGCCATTTTTAAGTGATAGATAGAGAAATATTTATAGTCAAATATATCTAAAAAGAAAGTTATTAATAATGCATATTGGTTGAAATTAAAAATGTGTTATACACTGCTTTTCATGTTTGCCTTGCATTCTTGTTCTGTTCTCAAACTGACTACAGCACATTACCTCATGTTATATTTGAGAAAGCTATAGGTAAGTAACTCTTCCTAGACCACATAGATAGTAAGTAATGACACTGAGATTCAAACCAAATCTGTCTGATTTGTTACTTTCAAGTCTCCATAAATAATTTTAATTTCTAAGAGGTGGAATGCATCTAAGAGGAGCTATATTTAAATTTGTGAATCTCATGTGATTTTTTTCAGTTTATGAACGTAAATTACACTTTATCCATCCTTTTTTTGTTTTGTTTTTATTTATTATTTATTTTTATTTTTAATTTTTTTATTTTTACAAATAGTTTATTGTCAAATTAGTTTCCACATAACACTCAGTGCTCATCCCCACAAGTGTCCTCCTCCATGCCCATCCCTCCCCCCACCACATCCATCAGTCCTCAGTTTTTGTCAGCATTCAAGAGTCTCTCATGGTTTGCCTCTCTCCCTTTCCCCCACCACTTCCCCTCTTCTTCTCCCCATTGTTCCTCAGTTAAGTTCCTCCTAATCCTCCTATACGTGCAAACATGATATTTGTCCTTCTCTGCCTGACTTATTTTGCTCAGCATAACACCCTCAAGGTCCATCCATGTTGCGACACATGGCCAGATTTCATTGTTTCTCATTGCCATGTAGTATTCCATGGTATACATAAACCACATCTTCTTGATCCATTCATCCATTGATGGACACTTAGGCTCTTTCCATGTTTTAGCTATTGTGGAGAGTGCTGCTATGAACATTGGGGTACATGTGCTCCTATGCATCAGCATTTCTGTATCCCTTGGGTAAATTCCTAGCAGTGCTATTGCTGGGTCATAGGGGAGTTCTATTGTTAGTTTCCTGAGGAACCTCCACACTGTTTTCCAGAGGGGCTGTACCAGTTTACATTCCCACCAACAGTGTAGGAAGGTGCCCGTTTCTCCACATCCTCGCCAGCATCTAGAGTCCTCTGATTTTCTCATTTTAGCCACTCTGACTGGCATGAGGTGGTATCTCAGTGTGGTTTTGATCTGTATTTCCCTGATGAGGAGGGATGCTGAGCATCGTTTCATGTGTCTGTTGGCCATCTGGATGTCCTCTTTGGAGAAGTATCTGTTCATATCTTCTGCCCATTTCTTCACTGGGTTGTTTGTTTTTCGGGCATGTAGTTTAGTGAGTTCCTTATAGATTCTGGATATTAACCCTTTATCTGATATGTCATTTGCAACTATCTTTTCCCATTCCGTTGGTTGCCTATTAGTTTTCTGGGAGAGAGAATCTCATGTGTTTTTGCTGAGCATACAGATGATTCTCATGTACACATGGTTAAAAAACTATAAAAAAATTTTTTCAACCAGAGGTCAGCATTATTGAGTGTTTCATTATTAACACTTCTTGTCAAGATCTGAGTTAGATTATATCAAACATGATCACTATTTCTTTATCCTGAGATAAACTCACCTTTGTGAAATATTTATATCCATTATCTCAGTTGGTTCTTACAAGAAGACTGCGATGTCGCTGGTGGATAAGGGAAATGAAAAGAATTGTCTCTTTTCCTTAAGTTTTTCCTTCTTTACAATTTGCAAACCAAGATATAAGAATGTTGATTTGTCCAAGGGCATAAGGAAATAAGTTTTTGTAATCATCGTCTCCACCCAGCTTCCTGGATACATTTTTCTAAGCTTGTTTGTCCTCAAAATTCATTCCCTCCAGAGAGGTTTGTTTTATCTTCCTTTCACGTGTCCACCTGTATTTGTAAAATGCAAATAAATAGTTCAAGGATGTTGTAAGACTTCTCTTAAAGTACGTACATAAGAATGCAAATGTTAAAATCTGAAGTACTCCACAAATGTTGAAAAGAACAAATAAAAATAGACCTCGGGAAAATAGTCTGAAATCAATGAACAGAATTGCCCCAGAAATCAATATCACCAAAGGAGACAAATAGCTGAAAACTGAGGACAAATTAGAATTGCACACACAATGTAATACAGTACCCAAACAGGCAGTGATTTTCAAGGCTGCATGTAAAGAGACATTTGATCCCAGGGTGGGGAAGTAATAGCCTTTTTCTACAAAGCTCTGGGGATACCACATCTGATAACAGTGTCTGAGGTAATGTAACCCTATCAATAGGGTGGTAGGCCACAGAAATGACGGGCGAGAGGAAGCATCCATTTCCAAGTTAGGCTTAAGGAGCTTAATGTGTGTACATTGGTGATGTAATGACAAAGAGGCCATGATTTTCAGCAGCAATACCATTGGTCTAATTTATGTGGGCTTATAAAAAACAAACCAACTTCCTACTGAGATTTAGGGCTAAAGAAAACTAAAGAAGGATCTCCATTCCTCTAAGAATGGTGTTCAAAATATTGAAAAAAAAAAAAAAAAAGAAAGAAAGTCTGTTCAAAATATTGAAAACATGAAAGTAAACCTTAGTAACTAAGTTTTTTTTCATTTATTCACTCATTCATTTAGGTTTATTAGATAATTACTAATGGAGTGTATACACTATCAGATCCAAAGGTCCTCCTTCAATACAAGTTCATTAAACCAACAACCCTGTGCTTTTATCACAAAAGTAAATAAGGAGTTCTAGCTCTGACAGGGCCACACAGGCCTCAAAGCAGAAATAATCTCTGGCCCTCACTTGTTCTCATTAATGTTCTGCCCATTGGATCACCTGAAAGCCAGTGCTCCAGAGATCCAGGGTAAACACTTTACACAGTGAAGAAAACTGATGAGAAGTGGCATGCATCAAAGGAATGTGGGAACTGTTGTAAAAGCCACTGGGGCACTGCTGTCTTCCCTGGAAGGGACACTGTTCAAAGCACCCAGACCCACTCTTGCTCTTATTCTCATTATGATTGTGCAGGACTCCTTTGTGCCTGCTCTCCTTCAGACACTACTCTATGTGCAATAATATATTGAATATTAATATTTTATGTATTAATCCCATCAATGGCCCTATAAGTTATCAGCATTATCTTCAATTTAAAAATGAAGAAATCAATGCCCAAACTGATGAAAAAATATTTCCAATATCACTCAGTGCATGTGTGCCAGAGCCAGGATTTGAAACAAGGTGGTTTGCTCTCAGGGTTATCATTAACTATCACATTGCATTTCCTCTCAATGGCTGGATAAAAGAGATCAACTGTGATTGTCCAGAATCATTTATTTGATATGTTTTGGTGTCTGGTAGATATGACAAGAGGAAAATGGTTTGTCAGCCTACTCTAGAACTAGTTTAGAGCATTGTATCATTCTTTATAAAAAACACAGATTTTTTTAAATTTTGAAAATGGATTTATTTTTGTGTATAATAATATTTGAATTGGTTCTTTTTGAAAGTCATGTTTACTGAGATATACTAAAAACATGCATTCTTATCTTATTGCCTGGTTATCTTATAGCCTCTTAACACCTGAAGCTAAATGTATCTACAATTCAGTCCCTGCTCTGTCTTAGAAGAATATGAAATCACTCTCTAACATATTAAACAGCAAAAGATTCCTCTTGGGGATCTTATTTAAGCACATTACTCCCAGTTATCTATATAAAAAAATAGAAGACTTATTCCTGGATCCTGTCAAGATTATTACCATTACATTTCACCACTATTTACTAAAATGATGAAAATTAATTCCCTCTTTCATTACTTTCAGCTTCCCTGAAAAATCTAAATCTTTTCTCCACTTCAAACTTTTATATACAATTCTCCAACCTTAAACAAGTGGCAGGTCTGCCCCATCAATAAGGCATTTAAACAGCAACAATGTTGATTCCATAGAAAGGGCAGAGATCAAAAGAGTCTCAAGGTCTTTGACCTGATAATATAGAATGACGTTATCTTTTATAATTCTATTTTGTAAGCACAAAATAGCACAGCCATCATGAATGTGACCTCAACATACTCTTGGTAGTTATACCATCATCCTAAATTCACTTAATTTGTTTTCAACAGAGTCCTCTCTTTGAGCCCAGTCCTTAAGCTTGCCTCATTTATGGGGCTCCAAAGTAAGGAACATAAACATCCTTATCTGTGGGAATAGATTTTTTTTAGTCAAAAAAAAATTATTTTTGAGAGAGAGAGCAGGGTAGAGGCAGAGAGAGAGAGAGGCAGAAACAGAATCCCAAGCAGGCTCCACACTGTCTGTGTAGAGCCTTATTGTGGGCCTTGAACTCAAGAACCTTGAGATCATGACCTGAGCCAAACTCAAGAGTCAAACGCTTCACTGACTGAACCACCCAGGCACACCAAGTTACAAAAATTTTAAAGACAGCTTTGAATGTAAATACTGCTCAAGACATATAAGGCAAAGCCTTGCCAAAATTATCAGAAAAGTAGGTAATTTTGGCTGCAGAATATCATGTTTATTCATGTAACTCCTCAGCCTAGTACCAGAAGATTATATAACATTCTCATTGAAATTTCAAGTGTGCAGAGTTACACCCTGCAAGGGACTTAAAGGCCTTGGAATTTTAAGAAGATATGGCCCATAATCACTTGGGATAAAGCTATCAAAATTGTGCAGCAATTCATATTACCCTACTTAGACAATCTTCATCATCCGCATTACAGCCAAGCCCAGGATTTGTGTCTTATAAAGTATAGTCACTAAGAATTTCCTGGGATATAGGAGGAGTTGCAGCATTGTCACAGGCATGAATATAAAATGAAACTTGATTTTGTTATGGTTTGTCAATCGTCAGTAAAGGTATTTTCCTAAATACTCTTCATAAGGTTCTTTAACAACATGGTTGAAGTAATCTGAATACTTTTAAATTTAGCTATCAATAAGTAGACATTACTGAATATTAAGTTATGACTGTACAGTGTGGCTTCTTCACAGAGATTTTCCACTTATACTCAGTAGGAGGTGGCATAAATGACTCTTGAAAGAACTTGAACGTATCATCATGTAATTGATTCCCAAGGTAAGAATGTGCTAACAGATGTCCCAGGGATACTTTCCACAAGTATCAGGGTGCTTACAATATCATTCCAGTTAATGTTACAATGTACTTAAAAATAAAAATATACTTTTCATTCCAAAATTACAGAGATTTAGCATTAACTGAATATGCTGTCGTTAAGCTATGTATAGGAATCAATTCTAAAACAAAGCCTAGATGTATGGGAATGAAAAAAAAAAGCACATGGTAACGTGAGTATATATAAGCCCAAGAGAAATTCAACAGTGGATGAAACAAGGTCTCAGAGAGTCATGTGTCACCATCCCCAACCTCATCAGCCTGGATCCAAGGAACTGAGAAGTGCCTTCTGAGAATGACACATAGGGAGGAAATAACAAGAGAAATTCAGAAATCCCTTATGCTTGATCAGCTAGGAAATGATACTAAATATGGGATGGCACTGAGAATTAAAGATCAAAATTCCACCAAATAATATTTCAGACCTAATTAGCTGAGTTTCATAGTGATTCCAGGTAAGAAGACCCTGGGTATACAATAGGAGAAAGATAACAAGAAAGATAAGACATGATTAAAAGGAATAGAAATGCTACAATGTATCACATTTAGGCTTGGGTTACACGGGAAGCTGGGAGGATTTCTCCTGGGGTATAACCTCACTACAGATGGTCAGGAAGCTTCTAATAGAACAGAAGTTACATGGATTTATCTCTCTCTGTGGGGCACCCTACAGCATGAATTGATAGGATTTTTTTTAGGGAAAACAAATATTTGAGTCTGAAATCAAAGAGAAAGAAAAGGCATGAAAGACACAAACTTTACCTACACATTGTATGAGTGGAAAGACACAGACAGCTTTAAGGCAGGCGGCCTTTAAACAGAACCCTGGGAAACTAGTAACAGAGTCATCTATTCAAATCTGCTTTGTTCCCTGACTTTTCAATACTCTCAGAAACTGCATAGTAAGGAAAAAGGTCTTTTCATAGCCTGGATTATAATATTATCTAACACCATTAAAAACTTGCCCTGATGCCTAATAGACACTATAGAACCGGCCAGAGTTTTAAGAGTTTCTAGATATATTCCAATTTTACCACAACAGAGTCATGACATAGCATAATGGAGAAAACAGTCTCAGCCATTGAATTTCTCATCGGTGCAAGTTTTCCAGAATGTCAAGAAGTTATCAACTTCCAGTTCTCTTCTAGAACATTGTGAGGTTCATAGCTTACTTTCTCTGAGACTTCACCTTACAATATTCATTCTGGACGTAAGATAAAAATGTCCTTGGCACGAAGGCACCAATGTTTCATTTATTTCTGCTATCATCTTTGTTACTTTCTTCTTTCTGCTAACTTTGGGCTTAGTTTGTTCTTTTTCAAGTTCCTTGAAGTCTAAAGTTAGGTTGTTGATTTGAGATCTTTCTTTCCTTTTCTTTTCTTTTTTAAAGTAGGTGTTTACTGCCATAAACTTCCCTCTTAGAATTGCTTTTGCAGGCTCCCATAGGTTTTGATATGGTGTGTTTCCTTTTATGTTTGTTTCAAGATATTTCTTCTGTTTTTTTTCTTGACCCATTAGTTGTTCAGTAGCATGTTTTCTAATCTCCACAAATTTGTGGATTTCTAAGCTTTTTTCATATTATTGATTTTTAGTTTTACACAATTGTAGGTCAGAAAAGATACTTGGTATGATTTCAGTGTTTCAGAATTTGCTAAGACTTGTTCTGTGGCCTATAATTTGATTTATCCTGGAAATTTTCTGTGTACACTTGAGATAAACGTGTTTTCTACAGCTATTGGATGGAATGTTCTGACTATATATGTTAGTAAAACTTGGTCTCAAGTATGGTTCAAATCCAATATTTCCTTGTTGATTTTCTGTCTGTATAACTTATCCCTCCACTTTGAGACTATGTGTCCTAAAACCTGGAATGAGTCTCTTAGAGACAGCATATAGTTGGGACTTGTTTTTGTATCCATCTTGTCACTCTATGGCTTTTGATTAGAGAATTCAGTCCATTAACATTTAAGGTAGTTAGATTGAAGAGCCAAAAATTAAGGCCTCCATTAAGAGAAACCTCGGGCTGCACGTAGCCCCAGTCCCAGTCCCAGGAAAAGCCTCAGACTGTTCAAGGCTAAAGCCATCCTCAGACCGCCCTCAGTTCAGCTAATCAAAAAGTAAAAAGAAACATTCCTATGGTCTGAGTCAAGGCTGGGAACTGCAGACACAAACTAGCCAATTTCTCACCGCTTGTCTGAACCCCACGTGGGCCCTTTGAACTCACTTCACAATTGGTCATTTTCAAAGGATTCTCAAGAGTCATGATTGGGTCCCACCAAAAGTAATGAACACCTCACAGATACTGAATGGTCAAAGCTGTAATTGTAATTGGTGCTTATGTGATGATGCTACATGTACTGTAACACCCCCATCCCTTACTCCTTAAAAACCCTGTTCGCTATTGTTCTTGGCTTCGTCTTGCTGCCATGACACCGGCAGGCTGGTGAGCCCCTGCTCGAGCTTGTAATAAAGACCCTTTTTTACTTGCATCGGTGCCGGCTCCTTGGAGGTCTCTGGGACTCGTGATTCAGGCACAAGAAGATAAAGATTTACTAATGCCATCTTGTTCATTGTTACCTGACTGTTTTATAGTTCCATTTTATTTTTCTTCCTTTCTTGCTGCCTTCCTTGGTCAATTGATTATTGTCCACCATGGTGTGCTGTGATTCCCTTCTCTTTATCTTTTGTGTGTGGTTATGGTAGGTTTTTGATTTGTGGTTCTCCTGAGCCTGACCTAAAATATTTTATATATTTCTTATATATTGAACAGTATATTTTTGCTGATAACAATTTATCATACATTGCATACAAAAATCTCTATTTTTTACTTTCCTTTTCTGGTTTAGATGTCACCATTTACACCATTTAATATTTCATATCCATTAACAATTCATTGAAACTATAGCTACTTTTAATATTTTTCTACTTTAATCTTAATACTAGAGTTAAGTAGTTAATGAACACACCATCATATATGCTGTATGAGGATACTTTGAATTTTTTTATGTTTATTTTTGAGGGTGCAGCGGAGAGTCAGAGCATGAGAGGGGAGGGGCAGAGAGAGAGGGAGACACAGATTTCCAAGCAGGCTCTGGGCTCTGACCTGTCAGTATAGAGCCCAATGTGGAGCTTGAACTCACAAACTGTGAGACCATTACCTGAGCTGAACTTGGACACTTAACTGACTGAGTCACTCAGGTGCCCCATGTATGAGGGTACTTTGAATCTCACTATATATATGTTACTCTTAACAGTGTGTTATCTACTTTTGAATGTTTTTATATCACTATTAGCATCCTTTTGTTTCAGCTTGAAAAGCTCCTTTCAGCATTTCCTATAAGGCAGGTTTAATAGCAATACATTTCCTCAGCTTTTATTCATTAGGGAAAATTTTTATTTAGTCTTCAATTCTGAAGGACAACTTTCCTGTACTAAGTATTCTTGGTTGGCAGTTTTCTTATTTTAGCACTCCAAAAATATCATAGCATTCTCTCCTGGCCTGCAAGGTCTCTGCTGAGAAATTCACTAGTAGCCTTATGGGGGTTCTCTTGTAAGAGAATTTTTTTCTCTTGCTGCTTTAAAAATTCTCTTGGTCTCTGGTTTAAAACAGTATTATTATTATCTGTTTTGAAGAAAATAATTTTGGATTAATATTTTGAGGTGACTTTTTAGCTCCAATGAAGTTGGATTTCCAAATCCATCTCCAGGTTATGGAAGTTCTCAACCATCATTTATTTAAATAAGTTTTCTAGCCCTTTTTGCTTTTGTTTTCTTTCCTTCTGTGACTACAATGTATTTTGTTGTTGTGGCTTTATTTTGTTTTACTTTGTTTTTTGGCTGATATCTCATAATTCCCATATGCTTCACTTTTATTAATTTGTTTATTTATTACTTTTGCTCTTCTGATTAGATCATTTCAATTGCTCTGTCTTCTGGTTAATTCTGATTCTTTCTTCTGCTTTTTTAATGTTACTGAAGCTCTCTATTGAATTCTTCACTTCGGTTATTGTATTTTTCAGCTGCAAATTACATTTGGTCCTTTTTTATGTTTTCTCTCTCTTTGTTGAACTTCTCATTATGTTTTTGAACATAAACACAGCATGAACTTCTCATGCTGTTTTCCTCCTATTGCTATCCTGTTTATTTGTATTCTATTATAGCACTCAGAGCATCTGTATAACAACTCTTTTGAATTCTTTGTGGGCAATTTCTGGATCTCCATTTCTTTGAGATCAGTTACTAAAGGTTTACTGTAATTGGTGAAAATATGTTAGAGAATCTCTGATTCCTCATGATCCCTGTAGTCTTCTGTAGTTTTCTGTGCTTTTGAAAAAGCATTCACCTTTTCTTTACTTTATGGACTGACTTTGGTAAGGGAAGCCTTTCACCTTTGTATAGAGTTATGCTGGATTGTGCTTTGACCTTAGCTCCAATGATGCCAAGTCTTCCCAACTGATATTATTACTTTAATTGTCTTATCTAATCCATTATTCATTTGGTGATCAGAGAAATATGCAAAAATACATGATTTTCTTTAGCTCAAGTCTCCAGAGTCCACTGTATTCACAGCTATGTGGTCCTTAGCATGCACTGCAGGGGTCCACAGTGGCTATAAGAACTTTTGGGGTCCTAAAATGGCACCTCTGGTCTAGTAGCAAGGGATCAGAGCACACAACAGTGGTGGCCAGAGACAGTGGTATGCACACACTCAGATGTGGAGGCCACCTGCAGGTTCCTATGTAGTGGAAGGGGTCAGTTGCAGACATATTGTAGTGATGGGGCCCATGACAAATAACCTGGGTCAGGGTCAATGATAGGCTCAATGGCAGCTGCAAAGATCCTGATTTTCAACCCTCTGTCCTATGGCTGCACACTTTTCCCCTAGGTGTCAGCACATCAGTGGAGTCTGGTGACAGGTAGGGGCATGCAGGTGCATGGCTAGGGGGACAAGTGGGCTCTAGTGTCAGCCAGTGACAAAAGGAAGGGCCTGATCCAGACCCACAAGCAGCTGTAGGGGTGCCTGGCTGTTGGTGACTTCATAGGGCTTCCCATTCTCCCTTGTGTGTGCCCATATAACACCAATGTCTTAATTACTCAAGAACAATGTTATTTACACCTCTAAAGGAATCCATGATGAAGAATCCATCACTAATGAATTTCAGAAAACATCTCTAATGTTATACATTTTAGTAGGTACTAGGATATTTATTGTAAATTCATGATATCTGACTTTAGTTGAGATCTCAAAATTTCTCTATTGACTTCTTATTTCATTTTCATTATTTAGTAAAATTTTCATAATTATTATTTGTAATATACCTCTCTCTCTTTAAATCTTGAGTCCCTCAGCCATTTCTCTGAGATAAAAAATATTATCTTTCCCTTTTTGTTAACATTTCCTATTCCAAGGTTAACCTGTATATCTGTGACCAAAATATCACCCTCTCCTGCTTCCATTGAGATATTTAAGATAAGCAAAATAAAATCCTTGATTAAATTCTTTTCCAAATATTTCTTTCCTATTCTTCATCATTCCAATAAATTGCATAATTATCCAACCAACTACTCAAGCCCAAACCTGGGAATAAAATCTTTTATCTCCTCAAAAACCAACATTGAATATATTACCATTTCTTGCTGATTCAATCTCAAAAGTATGTCACTAGTTCTACCACATGTCTCCATCTCCATAGCCTCCAACATTGCACAAGCTAACATCTATTTTTTTTAATTTTTAATGTTTTATTATTTCTGAGAGAGAAAGAGACAGCATGAGCAGGGTGGGCCAGAGAGAGAGAGAGAGAGAGAGAGAGAGATACAGAATCTGAAACAGGCACCAGGGCTCTGAGCTGGCAGTCAGCACAGAGCCCAACATGGGGCTCGAACCCACGAACTGTGAGATCATGACCTGAGCTGAAGTCGGATGCTCAACCGACTGAGCCACCCAGGCACCCCTCTAACATCTATTATTGATTGAAGCAGTCCTCCCAATTGATATTTCTGCTTTCATTGTCCTATCCAATCCATTATTCAATAATGAATTCATCCAATTCATTATTCATTGGTGATCAGAGAAATATGCGTTTCTTATTGTAAATTTTATATGTTAAAAAATAGTACTTTCCTTTAGCATTTAGAATAAAATCTCAATCCTTTATCAAGGATTTCAGAGTCCCATATAACTTTCCCAAGCTACCTTCAGATCTTCCCATTCCCTCAATCACACTAATCCTCATCTCACTGACCTTCCTTTGATTCTTCAAATATGCCAAAGAGTATCTTTCCTTACAGAGTAGGATGTCTCCTCTCCCTGAAGCATTCCTATTTTTTGGTCTCATTCATTTATGCCTTTTGATAACACCCTATTTGTCACTATTTAGAATCATTCTGTTTATCTATTTGTCAATTGTATGTTTCCTCCATTAGGCATGTATTCCATGAAGGCAGAGCTATATAGGACTAATTCACATATAACATCATTGACCAAATATATAATAGTCAATCAGAAAGACTAAATTAAAGCATATATTGCCAAATACTACTACTCAAAGCCATTTGAAAATGATATGGTAACACATAGATTTTTACATTTTATAATAAAAGAAACAATTAAAAATTTTTCAGAGTGAAATGTTGCTTAAAAAAGTCTATGGACTTCATGATACTACAGACTGTTTGTTATTTTTTTCCTTGTTTGTTTGTTTTGAGGAAAGGAAGAAGCAAAGACCTTCAGGAAGATAAAAAAAAATCTCCCAAGTTCTACGCCATTGACATTGAAACAAGTGTTTTTATGGAAAAAAAAATGCTACGAACATGTAGTTCTCACTATTGTCTGAGTCAAAAATCAACACCTGGAATACCTGATAAATTTGTTTAAAGAATGAATTTTTGTGGCATTCTTATAGTTTAGCAGGACCTCACAGTTCAGTTGGAACAAAGCACACTTGTTATGCTCATCTTTGTTTTGATTATTCTGATACAGAGATTTTATGTGAGTGAATACAAAGGAAAGAAAATACTTTCAAAAACACTTTATACAATGTAACAAAATGCCATGAAGTGTTTTTGTCAGTTTTTAGGAACCCATCATATTAATTTATAACAAAACATTGACTTCTGAGTTGATGAAACAAAAGCAATAGCAAGAACTATTACTCCAGGAACATATTCTCTTATAAAAAAATGAAGATTTATTGTGTTAAAGATGTCATTCCATGTTGCCCAGAAAAGTACAAGTTATAAAAATGTCAAGATCTCTCAAACAGTATTGGTAAATGCCATGTATTGAACAATTTTATTAGAGAATGGTCTTAACCTGTAGATATTTCAGAGTTATTTTCATTTTTTAAAAAAACTCTTAAAATAATTAAAATTTAATGAAAAAAGGTTACAAGAATAGAAAAGGGAATTCTATACACTTTGATCACATTCACTGATATTTAATGTTTTGCTACATTTAATATTTGTTTTATGACTATCCCCTTTAGATCTATGTATATATAATTACTTTCTCTGGGCCATTTGAAAATAGGTTACATACAATATGACCCTTTATCACTTAATAATATTTTTCCAACAAGAGTGAAAACTTCAGTGCCATAGTGTAAGATCACATGAGCCTATCTCTCCCACTAGTTACAAATATGAAATTTGAAAGAATACAAAACACAACTAACTGAGAACTCTAAAAATGTAAACAAAAACAAGCAGATAAAAGAGGAGGGCAAAACTTGAGGAATGATTAACACCAGTGCATTTATGAGTTGGTGTTGTTTTGTTTTGTTTTATTTTGTTTTCTCTCCTCCACTTCCCAGCTTTGATCTAAGGAAGATCCAGTAGCTGGAATTGTGGAATTGTGCAGTGGATACAGACTGCAAAAACTTTAAGGGAAGCATCCTCTTTCTGGTCATGGGGACAGAAAAAGTGGAGGATTCTGGGTGAATTCTTTTTCTTTTTGTCTTTCTGTTTTTTTCTTCTCTAGCCCTGTTGCAGGGTCAAATCACTGCAGAGATGTATGGTTGCTGCAGTACTTTTGGTTGAGTTAACGGCATGTAAAATCCCAAGTCAAACCTGTGTCTCTAGCCAAGTTAAAGGGGTCACTGTGGCTCAAAACGTGTATGTTATGGAATTCCTGATATTTTTTGTCTGTTCCCTCAGCTTGGCTCTAACAATGATGCACAGTCAGTCAAATATAAATGCTCAGGAAATTAAAACACTAAAAGAGTCCAGATTTTAGGCCAGAGGAATTCAGAAAAAGTCATTGGTAACCTGAAGTTGTAGGTAGCCTTACAGAGGTTATGATGGGGAGAAAATTCCCTAATCATGTGTATGAACCAACACAGGTACTGGACTCACCTCCTAACTGAGCAAGCATAGGAAAGACTCAGGACTACTGCCAAGTCCCAGAAAACTATGAATGGCATAGATAGATCATATGTAACTATCATAGCAAATGCTTTGAAAAATTAGCTGACAGCTCTGTCCAGGCCTAGGAAAGGGAAGGAGAGAGATGGGCATCAACGGACCACAGGTAGCCCCTGCCACAGTCCTTCCCCAGGCACCAAGGTGGGAAAAAAAAAAGAAAAAGGAAAAAAATAGCTGACAAAGAAGTTACTGCTGGCAGAAGGCAAGAAAGAATTTGCTGAAACTAAGCAAGTCAATTGCCTGGCAAAGCAACAACAGCAGCAGCAGCAGCAGCAAATCAACATTCTCCAGAGGATTTTACAGGATCCTGATTCTCTTAACAAAATAGTGTGCATGTCCAGGATGCAATCCACAATTACTTGACATAAAAAGACCCAGGAGAACATAACCTATGAAGATGACCAACTGTCAATGGAAAAAATAATCAACAAATGAAAACCCTGAGATGAAGCTGAACAGAATGAAAAACCTACAGTTCTTCTTAGATCCCTAAGAGAAGAGAGAAGAATGCAAGGCAAACCACTGTTTCCAAGATTAGAGAGTCAAACAGGGGGATATGGAAAATTACGGTTTAATGAAGCAGAGACTCAAGAGGGAAACTACCATATTTCATAACATTGGTGGTCTGAAGATATTGACCAGTTAGTGTACAGAATCTTCAATTTTGTTCTGTCTGATATCTCTTCATGACTAAGATTCAAGATATACATTCCCAGCTGCTAGAGTACCACAGAAACTGCATTGTGGCCTATAAAGAATATTGCATTTGGAGGCCCACGGTGTCTATCTACTTCTTATTGGTGATGTTAACTTTGATCACCAATCAGACTATTTTCTAGGTTTCACACTGAATAGTTATATTTCTGTTCTGTAACTAATAAGCAATTTGTAGAAAGAGACTTTGAGATTATGCAGATATTCTGATCTTCATCAAACTCTGCCCCTTAGACCTTTTTTTTCTTTATTTAGGCAATTTATTGTAAACAAAATTACCCTAGCAATTCATCATAATGACTAGACCCCTAGACTTAAACTCATAATTCTTGAAATGCTTAGAATTATAATTGCAAAATAACAATTTTATGACTCTTCCACTTCTATATTTGTCAATCACCATTCTATTTTAAGAAGAGACATTTAGGGGCATCTGGGTGGCTCAGTCGTTTAAACGTCTGACTCAGGCTCAGTTCATGATCTCACAGTTGGTGAGTTCAAACCCCACACCCAGCTCTGTGTTGACTGCTTGGAATCTGGAGCCTGCCACTCCTCCACTCACACTTTGTCTCTATCTCTCTAAAAAATAAATAAACATTTTGAAATAACTGAAAGAAAAAAATGAGACATTTATCTAATCTACCTAACTACCTAGCTAATTTGTGTCTATTGTGGACTCATAGATTTATATTTTACTTAAAACAAACAAACAAACAAACAAACAAACCCCTTTACTTATCCAATAATCTGAAATTAAAATGGCAAGCTCATTAAATCATTCTTATCTGAAAGAAGCAGTACTCTTTTTTTTTTAAATTTCTAGGAGAGAGAGAGAGAGAGACAGCGTGAACGGGGGAAGGTCAGAGAGAGAGGGAGACACAGACTCTGAAATAGGCTCCAGGCTTTGAGTTGGCAGTCAGCACAGAGCCCTACACGGGGCTCGAACCCATGAACTGCAAGATCATGACCTAAGCAAAAGTCGGACGCCTAACCGACTAAGCCACCCAGGCGCCCTGAAAAAAGTAGTACTCTTGAAACTGAATCCAGAAAATAAGTGACTACAAAAAAATTCCACTTATAAATTTTCATTAAATACATTTTGCATAAGGTTTTATTTGAGAAAGAGAATGATAGCAAAATGAAAAAAACATGTATGATTAACAAAATATTAACAAAATATCTTTTTTGGATACATGATAAATCTCTTTTAAAAAAAGACTTATTTACTTATTTTGAGAGACAAAGGAAGAGAGAGAGAGAGAGAGAGAATCCAAGCAGGCTGTAAACTGTCAGTACAGAACCTGATGTGGGGCTCGATCTCACGATCAGTAAGATCATGACTTGAGCCAAAAACCTAGAGTCAGACATTTAACTAACTGAGCCACGTAGACACTCCAACAGATCTCTTAAAACGTCATCTCTTCTCTCCCTAGAGAATATTGAACCTCTATAGTGATAATTGTGGACTATTTAACTGGTTTAATGCACTGAATATATTATTTTCTTGATTTATATGTGAAACTAAACCAGAATCCTTGTGAAAACTGAAACTGTAACTTCTATTTTTTGTTTCTGTGATCTACTGGTCTTGTCACTTACAGATTAAAAAACAAAATCCTTAATCTATACATTTTATCCAATTGTCTCAGGAGAAAACCAATTTTTTATTTTTTTAAAATGTTTTCTTAATGTTTATTTGTTTTTGAGAGAGAGAGAGAGACAAAGACAGCATGGGAGCAGGTGAGGGGCAGAGAGACAGGGAGACACAGAATCTGAAGCAAGCTCCAGGCTGTTCTGTCAGCAGAGAATCCAATGCAGGTCTAAACTCACAAAACACAAGATCATGACCTGGGCCGAAGTCAGACCCTTAACCAAGTAAGCCACCCAGGCACCCCCAAAACCAATTTTTTTTTTTAAAAATGAGGTTTATACTAGTAGACAAACACTAATAAAATTCTTTTTTTATTTCTCAATGTTAACTAATATGAAGGTGACCATTGTTTTCACAAACAAGAAACAATAGTTTTATAACCCTTTAATATATCCTCATATCTGCTGAATAAAAGGGATATCTTCCTCTTAACCTCCTCTGGTAGCTACATTCGTGGGCTCAAGGTAGAGAAGAAATGAGTTCTTGGAGACTCTTTATTCCATTAAAGTATTTAGCATCCGGGTCCCTAATTTACCAGAATCCCTAAAGAATTAATGACAGCACAAGAGGGACTTTGAGAGAATTTTAAAACACAAGACTCAGAAATTTCAGACTGCTCCTATTTTCATAGTCTGTGGGGAAACCCAGAATGGAGAAGAATGAGTGACAAGAGTCAGAGAGAGGAGAAATTGGACATTGTAAATTACAGACACTGGCACTATCACTGACACTTTCTCCCTCCAATGGAGATAGATTTTGTGGTTCTTCATTTTGCTTCATACATACTCCTCTCTCCCTAAAAACAAACAAGCAAGTGACAAACACCACAAAAGATCAAAATGTACTTGATTGTTGTCCCTGATGTCTACCTTTCTCTTCTTCCTGTCCCCAAGAAATGAAGTAAAAATAGAAGGGACACCCCATTTTCCTGGAAAAGTAGACCATTCTTTTAGGCTGCTACTTTGGAACAGAAAGTTACCCAGATGTTGTTTCTGCTTTCTAAGCAGCATTTGGAAAATGAAACAGAGGATATGAAGTGAGGTATTTTCAGACTCTCTCCTAAATGGGTTCAGGTTCCCAAAGGATTCTGACTCACTTGAATCCAGTGAGCATGTCTTCTTTAATTAACAAGATCCAGAACCACACTTATTAAAAAGCCTTTCCTATCGACCTTGCTGAGTATTGTCCTTTCTCTGCCATCAGTTTATGGACCGTGTGTTTCTTCTCCCCAAAGGCTGTGTTTTACGGGTATCAAAAGTTTCCATTTGTTCTCTTACTCCTTTAGAGTATCTTCAGCACAGCCCATTCGATCTTCTGATTATGGTATTAAAGAATGTTTACCTTCAATATGGGAAGATCTGTGATTACAGTGTCTAATAACAAATCGAACACAGAATTCACTAACAAAATGGCAATAGATGTTATTTATTTCCTACCAATGTGCACAATGATCTAGTCAGCTGTCTCAGATCTTTGTTTTCCACCCTGACTCTTCATGCCTTTTTAGGTTGTTTAAACTTTAGAATTCTCTCATCTCTTTTCCCTATTCTTTTTTCTCTTCCCCCTCAATATCCTTTTTCAGAAGAGGCAAGATCAGTTTTGACGTAGTTCCCAGGTGTGACCCTGCGGATATCAAGTCAAATTTCCTTTTTCTCTTGTTTAGGAGGATGTAAAATGTATAGGGAATGAGTTAATTTTTTACCTAAACCATATGTATAGTGAATCATATAATATTTGTTACTGGAAAATTCTCAGCTTAGGTTTTTAAAATGTAACTTTTAGATTATAAGTATTGCAACTAAAATAAAATAATATAAAGCTGATGAAAATAAAGAGTGGATTAGTTATATTGTCCCAATACTAACCAAAATTTAGCTGCATTGGATAAAATATAATTTGAAGGAAAAGTTATTAACAGGAACTCAGAGAAACATATCATATTAATAAAAATAAATAACGATGATATACAACATGCACTATACATTTCTTAAAACCTCCAAGGAAGTCTTAACAATCTCTTTTAAATCAGTATGGTAGTGTTTATGTTCACTGACCACAATTCAGTGAAATAGAACTTAAAACAAAATGTTTGCTAAAATATCTCTGGAAGCTAAAATAATTCACTTTTAAATGATTCATAACCTAAGGTGGAAGTTGGAAATTGCAAAATATGTAGGCCTGAAATAAAACAAAAGTACAATATATCAAAACTCTTGAGTATAACAAAATTATATAAAGAAGAAATTTAAACACTAAAATACATTTGATAAAGATTTCAATTTTAGGAACTGGACCTATAATCAGCAAAAAAATTATGTCCAATCACAATAAGGAAATAATTACATTTTAAAATAAGCATTAAAAGTATAAAACTAGTAAAAGGCAACATAGTTCATAAAAAAATTAAAATGGGTCCAAAAAATCTGTCACTATAAAACCCCTGGCAGATCTGATTAAAACAATCAATGCATCTGACTTTGTAGAATCTATATTCTAAGTGAAGGAAAAAAGGGGCAACTGGGTGGCTCTATCAGTTAAGTGTCCAACTCCTGCTCAGATCATGATCTCACAGCTAGTGAGCTCAAGGCCCGCAACGGGCTCTGTGCTGACAGCTCAGAGCCTGGAACCTGCTTAGGATTTGTGTCTCCCTCTCTCTCTGCCCCTCCCCTGCTCATGCTCTCTGTCTTTCTCTCTCTCAAAAATAAACATTTAAAAATTAAAGAAACAAAACTAAGTGAAGTAAAATGAAGTATCTAGTGAACAGGTTCTTGGTTTACCTTCACTCCTCATTCAAACCACAGTCATTTCCTTTGGCAGAGCATGGGGAGAGGTGAAAGAACAAGATAGTTGGTTGCCTTTGTATCAGTTTTGTCTGAAGTTTATTGGATATTATTTTATGACAAATAATATTGCTGAAAAATGATTGCTTTTTTTCAGAGAGCAGGGTTGGCATTCAGAGCTGAGATGCACCACACAGCTCCAGGCTCTGTAGTTCTCTGCGGGACTGGCCAATCTCCTGAGAGTTCCCAGATCACTCCATACCCTTTCTGATAACAGGCTACTCGTGGTGCTCATTAGTGCAGCACCGCTCAGGGTGTGGTCTACATGTGGTGCCCTCCAGGAAACTTGCTATCAGGTTGCAACAGAGAAGTACAGCAGTGACGAGATGCTTAGAGACCCTGTAAAAGCAATCTTACAATGATTTAAGGTTGCAAAAACAAAATCTTGAAAATGGACTTGTGTATATATATATACATCCTCTCCTCCCATTTCACTTATTCTATTAATTCACTTTTTTTTTTTTTACATCTTCTAAGGAGTATTGGCCCACAATGGAATGCAAACAAAACAAAACTGATCCTTCACCACAGATACTTTGAGAAGCACTGCTTCAGTTATTCTGATGACTTTTCCAGCAATATTTCTAGCTACTTCTAAGATTCCAGTGGGAACAGCTGAACAGCAACTACTAAGCGAAACAGCAGATCCAAGCCCAAACCCTTGCGACACCATTAACGTTCATTTGGGGGGTACGCTTTCCAATCTCAGTGACACTTCTTCACAGCCTTCGTCCACCATGTGTGCCTTCATCCCAACAACAAATAAGCTGCTTCAGGCCATGCCGAGCACAAGAGTGAGCGAGGCACATGTCACTCTTGCCCCCACAGAGCCTGTCCTTTAGTGGAGATCTTACCTCCCTAATGTCAGATCTTTCTCAGACCCAGAACATTCTAACTCAAAAAGTCAGGGGCAGCGTCAAAAAGAGCAATCCCAAAATTTCTCAATATTTAAAATTTTTTTAATGTTTATTTATTATTGAGAGAGAGAGAGACAGAGTGCAAGCAAGGGAGGGGCAGACAGAGGTGGAAATACATACAGAATGCGAAGCAGCTCCAGGCTCTGAGCTGTCAGCATAGAGCTCAATGCGGGGCTCGAACTCACAGACTGCAAGATCATAACCTGAGCTGAACTCAGACGCTTAACTGACTGAACCACCCAGGTGCCCCACTCATTTGTTCTTTTTAATTGTAGAGAAAAAGTCATGTTTGCCCCCAGTCATTGTCAGCTTCTTTCTCCTTAACTCTCTGGGAAGACCTTTTGCTAATAACATGCCAGGAAATATGCCACCTAGGAAAGCTTTGTTCTTTTGTGGCTACTGGAGAATCTCCTAGCAAAGAAAATAAAGTGGATGACTAAGTGCAAAACATTCATTAAAGTACTCTCCAAACATGTTTTATATATATAAAAAAGATTTGGCTACAGAGAATGATTGGTATGTCAAGAATTTCATTTCAGGCAACAATTTTGTTATTAGAACAAGCTTCAGTTGTCTACACGTTGGTTTTGTTGAGGAGATGTAATGTAAGATAAATAAAAAAGAGAACTTCGAATGCTGTTATCTGCCATGCAGTAGTTCTATTGTAAGTACAGATAATAACAGCTCTAATATTTTTTTCATTTCCTTGGGTATCAAATCTCCCTCTCACCGCACATGACACCTTTCCCACTGCCGCTGGCTGCTGTGGCCAAACTGCTTCAGCTGCTCAAGAGACCTGAACAAATCCAGCAGTTTGTCTCTTGTAAAGAGGAAACAAACTCGTATCATTAAACTCAATCTCTTGCATGTCTTACAAGGAGCAAATGAAGTGTTTCTTATAGTTCAGGATACCTCAAGAATGAAAGTTACTTAAAATAGAGGCATCTTACCTGTGCCCAAGTGCCTGAGCAGCTGATTACTTTTTAAAAAATTGAGGGGGGGGGTCGGAAATTATAGGAGCTAACTTGATGCATGTGCCCAGCACAGTGCTGTCCCTGACTGGAGAGTCTGTATCTGATTTCAAAAGATGCTCCTGCAGATTCACAAGGTAAATGTCTCTTCTGCATTCAGTTTACTGTTTCCCAGGGAAAGAATTTCTTGCTTATTACATAATTGCCAAGCATCACTTGAACATATGTCCAAGCATCTGAAATATAGAATTTCCATGAACCTTTCATGTGGCCAAATCTCAAAGTAAAATGTGTTCCATCTCAAAGATTATGAGTATCAAGGGTGCTGAGTGGCTCTGTTGGTTAAGCGTCCCACTCTTCCAGCTGAGGTCATGATCTCTTGTTTACTGATATCCAACGCCTGCCTCAGGCTCCAGGCTGACAGCACAGAACCTGCTTGGAATTCTTTCTCCTCTGCGCTCTCTCTCTCTCTCTCATTTTCTTTCTTCCTCTCCCTCTCTCTTTCTCTCACACACAAAATAAATACACTTAAAAAATGGTAAGTAGATCAGCATGTTGGTTGCAGATCTACTTGAGTCTCTCAGGTTTCTCAACTGTAAAACAGGTTTTGAACTGTCCCTATAGGTATTATAAAGACACGTGTAGTTGATATAGGAAAGTGCACTTTGGAAAACATGGCGTGTTACATGTCAGTGGTTCTCCAAGTTTAGAGTGCCCCAGGATATGTTAAAATGGGGACAGCTGGGCTGTACTCCCTGGGTCTCTAACTCATTGGGCACAGGGCAGGGCTGGAGATTCTGCATTTCTCAGGGAATATTGATGCTGCAGTGTAGGTAGCACACTTTGCCAGTAACAGACTGAGCAATAAATTAATTGCTCTCAGACTACAGTTAGAGCTTCACTCTTACCTTTATCCGCCACCCATTTCTGCTTCAAACAGAGCAGTTAGGCATGTTTTATTCTTATATCTTTGCCAATATTGGGATTATGGGTAGTATTTCATTTGAAAGAAGGGTTAAAACTGTCAGTTCAAAAAAATATCAAAACGGTAAAGCACTGAACTGCACATCCTCTGTATCTTAGGAAACGTCAAAGGGAGTTTATAAATTATTTGATTACTTTAATCAGATAGAAAATCTAAACTATATGTGAGCTCAAATTCTGGAAATTTCAAGGGCCTATATTATTCATCTTCATTATCCTAGATACTTAGAAAACTCCAATTGTCCTATATAGGACTGTTAAGGCACTCAGAGATTTAAATCTGAAAGAATCTATAAGTAGAACAAGTTTTAGTGTGGTCATATTATTAATACCATAATATGAAACTAGTTGCCAATTTTAAAATATGCTTTATCCTTTCTGGGTTTTCTATGGGATATTAGGAGAATTAAATGAGTTTGTGTTAGGCAACTAAAAGACATTATATAATTCAAATTTGTGATCAATTCATAATTATTAGAGTTCGTGAAGAAAAAAATGAACATAAGCAAGCAAAAGCCTTCCTCCAAATTCCACCAATGACCAAAATATGTGAGCCATATTTATTCATTCTAGAAAATATATGGTGGGATTTTTTAGTACACATTTAATTATTAATGTAAATTCGTTAGACTAATATGAGAAATTAAAAATGAAGTGGAATTGAGAGAGAGGGCAAGATGGAGGAGAAGTAAGGAGCTCCGTACTTGCACTCGTGCCCATACATCACACAGAAAAGATCTGAAGCCATTGGAAACCTTACAAAACCTGAGAGACTGGGAGAAAAAGGATGCAGAATTCACTGAGAGAGCCTTCTAATGTGAGTGCGAACCGGGGAAGATAAAATCGGGCCGGGATCGGAGCCTCCAGGGTGGGAGGCGATCCCCCTCTACCCTCTACGGAGAGTGAGAGGGGAAAAGGAGAGAGTCCAAAACAGAAAAACCTCCGCTCGGGGGGGAAAACCTCCACTCGGTGCATAGAAAGACCGTACTTGCCAAATACCTGCACACCAGGTCCCTTTGCGCCAACTGATCCTGGGGGGGCTGAGCACACAAACTGCTTCTTTGTGTGGCTCCTAGAGGTTGGATTTCAGAGCGGCGGGGCGCTGCCGCCATTGTAGCTCCAGGGCGGCTGGGGCACCTGAAAGAGCCGCGCTGACAACCCGCGTCCGCGCTCCTGGCTGGAACTCCAGAGGGAAGGCAAAGAGCTAAAAACTGGGAAATTTGCCTGTGAGTTCGTGTTTCGGGTGACGAGCCATAGAGGGACGGGGTTTTCCTCACTCCAGCGGACTCCGGCTACGTGGACCCAGCAGGCAAGCCCCCGCGCATGCGCGCCAGCCCGACCCAGAGAAGGAAGCAGTGATTCTGACTCCACCCCCAGAGCTCGGCAGGGGGCCTGGAATTGCCCGAGGGGTTTGCCTGGGAAGCTGTGTCTAAGGCAGCTTCAGCGGGGCGCGCAGACTGATTTGGAGATTGGAGATTGGAACTGGCCTGGGTTGAAGAGTGCAACCAACTTCGGCTGCGTCCCCGGTACAGGGAGTTGACCGCCCAAAAAAGCAAGTTGCAGCGCGGGGTTCAAGAAGGGACTGGAGCACCATCACTCTCCTCCCCACAACCGCCAAGGCAGAACCCCCGCCTGAGGCATCGGATCACGCCACGCCAATCCCTGCCTGAGACCTGCCCTCCTTCCTTTTTTTCTCTTTCTTTTTTCCTTTTTTTCTTTATTTTTTTTCCTTTTTTTGTTTTTTCCTTTTTTTCTTTCTTTTTTTCTGCTTTCTTTTCTCTTTCTTTTTTTCTTCTTCTTTCTCTTTTCTCGCTTTTTTCCCCAAAACACTGATCTGACTAACTCTGGTTGCCAGTTTGCTTAAACTATCACAACAAGTCCATTCTGTAAATGTAAATTCTACACCTACCGACATTTTCAACTATTTCTCTCAGGAGTAATTAGAATATATAGTTTCTCTGGATAATTCCAGCACCCTTCTCTCACCTATCCAACCATATTCTACCCTTTACCTCTTTGAAAAAAGCTTCTTATCCCTTCTGCCTGTTCATTCTATTTCCAATTCTGCCTCGTCTCACCCTGCCTTCTCTCGTTTTCTCTATGCTCTTCAACCAGCACTGCATACACATGGCTATTTAACTGTAGCTGGAAAATCCAGGTATATGCTTTAAACCGTTCTTTGTCCATCAGTTTTCTTCTTTTTTCCTTTTCTTTTCCCCTTTTTGACCATTTTATGTATTTTATGCTCCCTATTATTTGCCCTCCCTCCTCCGTCTTATCTCTTAACTTTTTCGTTTTCCCTCTCGATTTGCATGTTAGTTGAATTAGCCTGTGTGTTTGTGTGCTCCTGCTCCCTGTGTGTTTGTCTGTCTGTTTTCTTTTCCAGGGCTACCTCAAGAAACAAGCTAGAGTACACAAGGTGGAGAGTCCCAAATATCACTATGAATAGGAAAATAAAATAACCAAGGTCCCAACAAGAGAGACCGAGAGATACCATTCAAAAAACAGTCTCTGAAAGGATAGGCCCTGGAAAGTCAAAGAGTCTTCTTGGATATAGCAGCGATCATAGAAACAGAGAGCGTAACAGGTCTTTAAAACCAACAAGAGCTGGAAAGCTAACTAAAATGACGAAACGAAAGAGCTCTCCTCCAAAGAAACTCCAAGAAGAAATGACAGCTAATGAACTGCTCAAAACAGATATCAGCAGCATACAGAACAAGATTTTAGAATAATAATGGTAAAATTAATAGCTGGGCTTGAACAAAACATAGAAACTATGGCTACAGACAGAAAGGAAAATAAAAATAGGCATGAAGAATTAAAAAATGCAATACATGAGATACATAATAAATGAGAGGCCTCCAATGCACGGATTGAAGAGGCAGAAAGGAGAAGAAGTGATTTAGAAGACACCATTATAGAAAAACAAGAAGCTGACAAAAAAGAGACAAACTGATCCAGGAACAGGAAAGAAGAATTCGAGAGCTCAGCGATACGGTCAAACGCAACAATATCCATATCATAGGAATCCCAGAAGAGGAAGAGAGAAGGAAAGGTGCTGAAGGAGTCCTGGAACAAATCATAGCAGAGAACTTCCCTGACCTGGGGAAGGAAGTCAATGTGGAAATACAAGAGGCTCAGAGGCCTCCCCTCAGACGTAACTTGAATCGATCTTCTGCATGATATATCATCGTAAAAATGGCAAATTACAAGGACAAAGAGAGAATTTTGAAAGCAGCTAGGGAGAAAAGGGCCCTCACATACAAAGGGAAACCTATCAGAGTGGTGACAGACCTATCTACTGAAACGTGGCAGGCCAGAAAGGAATGAAAGAAGGTCTTCAATGTGATGAACAGTAAAAATATGCAGCCAAGAATACTTTATCCAGCAAGCCTGTCATTCAAAATAGAAGGAGAGATAAAAACCTTTCCAAATAAACAGAAATTGAAAGAATTTGTCACCATGAAGCCAGCCCTACAAGAAATCCTGAGGGAGATGCTCTGAAGGAAAGGTTGCAAGGAACAAAGATTCCAGAGACACCACCACAAACATGAACCCTACAAAAGATACAAAGACTCTAAAGCCACATATTTCAATAATAACACTGAATGTAAATGGGCTGAATGCTCCAATCAAAAGACATAGGGTAGCAGAATGGATTAAAAAACAAAATCCATCTATATGCTGTCTACAAGAAACTCATTTTAGACTGGAAGATACTTTCAGATTAAAAGTGAGAGGATGGAGAAATATACATCATGCTACAGGAAATCCAAAGAAAGCCGGAGTAGCGATACTTATATCAGACAAACTGGACTTTAAATTAAAGACAATCACAAGAGATGAAGAAGGGCACTACGTAATAATTACAGGGTCCATCCATCAGGAAGAACTAACAATCATAATTGTCTACGCACCGAATATGGGAGCACCTAAATATCTAAAACAATTAATCACAAACAGAAACAAGCTTATAGATAAGAATGTGCTAATAGCAGGGGACTTTAATACTCCGCTTACAGCAATGGATAGGTCAACCAGACAGAAAATCACTAAAGAAATAATGGACTTGAAAGACACATTGGACCAGATGGATCTGACGGATATATTTAGAACTTTACATCCTGAGGCCAGGGAATTGACTTTCTTCTCAAGTGCGCATGGCACATTCTCCAAGATAGATCACATACTGGGACATAAAGCAGCCCTCAATAAATATAAAAGAATAGAGATCATACCATGCACACTGTCAGATCACAGTGCTTTGAAACTTGAAATCAATTACAGGAAGAAGTCTGGAAAACCTCCAAAAACATGGAGGTTAAAGAACACCCTTGTAAAGAATGAATGGGCCAACCAGGCAATTAGAGATGAAATTAAAAAATATAGGGAAAAAAATGAAAATGAAAACACAACAATTCAAAATCTATGGGATGCGGCCAAGGCAGTCCTAAGAGGAAAGTACATTGCTCTCCAGGCCTATTTCAAGAGATTAGAAAAAGCGCAAGTCCAAAATCTAACAGCTCACCTAAAGGAACTAGAGGCAGAGCAACAAGAACGCCCTAAACCCAGTAGAAGAAGAGAAATAGTAAAAATTAGAGCAGAAATAAACAACATAGAGACCAAAGAAACAATTGAACAGATCCAATGAAACCAAGAGTTGGTTTTTTGAAAAAGTCAACAAAATTGACAAACCTCTAGCCAGACTTATCCAAAAGAAAAGAGAGAGCACCCAAATAGACAAAATTATGAATGAAAATGGACTTATTACAACCAACCCCTCAGAAATACAAGCAATTATCAGGGAATACTATGAAAAATTATATGCCAACAAATTGGACAACTTAGAAGAAATGGACAAATTCCTAAACACACACTCACTACCAAAATTCACACGGGAAGAAATAGAAAACCTGAACAGACCCATAACGAGTGAAGAAATTGAATCAGTGATCAAAAATCTCCCAACAAATAAGAGTCCTGGACCTGATGACTTCCCTGGGGAATTCTACCAGACATTTAAAACAGAATTAATCCCAATTCTTCCCAAGCTATTCCAAAAAATAGAAATCGAGGGAAAAATCCCGGACTCATTTTATGAAGCCAGCATCACTCTGATTCCCAAGCCAGACAGAGATCCAGCAAGAAAAAAGAGAACTACAGGCCAATATTCTTGATGAATACGGATGCAAAAATTCTCAGCAAGATCCTTGCAAATCGAATCCAGCAGCATATCAAAAGAATCATCCACCAAGATCAAGTGGGATTCATTCCTGGGTTACAGGGCTGGTGCAACATTCGGAAATCAATCAATGTGATACATCATATCAATAAAAGAAAAGATAAAAACCATATGATCCTGTCAATAGATGCAGAAAAAGCATTTGACAAAATACAGCATCCCTTCTTAATAAAGACTCTCGAGAAAGTTGGGATAGAAGGAACCTACTTAAACATCATCAAAGCCATCTATGAGAAGCCTTCAGCTAACATCATCCTCAACGGGGAAAAACTCAGAGCTTTCCCCCTGAGATCAGGAACACGACAGGGATGCCCACTCTCACCACTGTTGTTTAACATAGTGCTGGAAGTCCTAGCATCAGCCATCAGACACCGAAAGGAAATCAAAGGCATCAGAATTGGCAAAGAGGAAGTCAAACTTTCCTTCTTCGCAGATGACATGATACTCTACATAGAAAACCCGACAGACTCCACCAGAAGCCTACTAGAACTGATCCAAGAATTCAGCCAAGTTGCAGGGCAAAAAATGAACGTACAGAAATCGGTTACATTTGTATACACCAACAATGAAGCAACAGAAAGAGAAATCAAGAAACGGATCCCATTCACAATTGCACAAAAAACCATAAAATACCTCGGAATAAACCTAACCAAGGATACAAGAGATCTGTATGATGAAAACTATAGAAAACTTTTGAAGGAAATTGAAGAAGACACAAAGAAATGGAAAAACATTCCATGCTCATGGATAGGAAGAATAAATATAGTTAAGATGTCATTACTACCTAAAGCACTCTACACATTCAATGCAATTGAAATCAATTCAATGCAATCAAAATTGCACCAGCATACTTCTCAAAACTAGAACAAACTATCCAAAAATTTGTGTGGAACCACAAAAGACCCCGAATAGCCAAAGTAATCCTGAAAAATAAAACCAAAATGGAAGGGATCACCATCCCGGACTTTAGCCTCTACTACAAAGCTGTCATCATCAAGACAGTATGGTATTGGCACAAAAACAGACACATAGACCAATGGAACAGAATTGAGAACTCAGAAGTGGACCCAAAGTATACAGCCAACTAATCTTTGACAAAGCAGGAAAGAATATCCAATGGAAAAAAGACAGCCTTTTTAACAGATGGTGTTGGGAGAACTGGACAGCAACATGCAGAAGAATGAAACTAGATCATTTTCTCACACCATGCACAAAAATAAACTCAACGTGGATAAAGGACCTGAACGTGAGACAGGAAACTATCAACACCCTAGAGGAGAAAGCAGGAAACAACCTCCTTGACCTCCACCGCAGCAACTTCTTACTTGACACATCCCCAAAGGCAAGGGAATCAAGAGCAAAAATAAACGATTGGGACCTCATCAAGATTAAATCTTAAGATTTAAAAGCTTCTGCACAGCAAAGGAAACAACCCAGAAAATTAATAGGCAAGCAATGGAATGGGAAAAGATAGTTGCAAATGACATATCAGATAAAGGGTTAATATCCAGAATCTATAAGGAACTCACCAAACTACACGCCCAAAAAACAAACAACCCAGTGAAGAAATGGGCAGAAGATATGAACAGACACTTCTCCAAAGAGGACATCCAGATGGCCAACAGACACATGAAACGATGCTCAGCATCCCTTCTCATCAGGGAAATACAAATCAAAACCACACTGAGATCCCACCTCACGCCAGTCAGAGTGGCTAAAATGAGCCAATCAGAGAACTCTAGATGCTGGCGAGGATGTGGAGAAACGGGCACCCTCCTACACTGTTGGTGGGAATGTAAACTGGCACAGCCCCTCTGGAAAACAGTGTGGAGGTTCCTAAGGAAACTAACAATAGAACTCGCCTATGACCCAGTAATAGCACTGCTAGGAATTTACCCAAGGGATACAGAAATGCTGATGCATAGGAGCACATGTACCCCAATGTTCATAGCAGCACTCTCCACAATAGCTAAAATCTGGAAAGAGCCTAAGTGTCCATCAACAGATGAATGGATCAAGAAGATGTGGTTTATCTCTACCATGGAATACTACATGGCAATGAGAAACAATGAAATCTGGCCATGTGTAGCAACATGGATGGACCTTGAGGGTGTTATGCTGAGCGAAATAAGTCAGGCAGAGAAGGACAAATATCATATGTGTGCACGTATAGGAGGATTAAGAGGAACTTAACAGAGGACCAAGGGGGAGAAAAAGGGCGGAAAATGGTGGGGGAAAGGGAGAGAGGCAAACCATGAGAGACTCTTGAATGCTGACAAAAAC
This sequence comes from Proteles cristata cristata, assembly GCA_017311185.1. Lineage (NCBI taxonomy): Eukaryota > Metazoa > Chordata > Mammalia > Carnivora > Hyaenidae > Proteles > Proteles cristata. The sequence goes on from JAESUZ010004636.1 coordinate 930,758, forward strand.
TGAGGACTGGTGGATGTGGGGGGGAGGAGGGTGGGCATGGAGGAGGACACTTGTGGGGATGAGCACTGGGTGTTATGTGGAAACTAATTTGACAATAAACTATTTGTAAAAAAAAAAAATGAAGTGGAATTGCACATAGTTTAGTGTCTATTACTATTTCCAATGGAAAGGAACAAGTCTCCTTGCAGAAATGAATATGTCCATTTTAGTGGCAAGAAATATACAAGAGGAGCTTATATCATCTTTTTTTGTCAGAAAAAAAGGGAAGTTTTCATATCACTAAATGAAGTCATGACACAACACAGGAGCCAACTTGGAGGGGCTCGCATTAAGTGAGCTTGGTGTAATTTGATCATCAGAAAAAGACATTCACTGCAATTGATCAACACACATTATATAGAAATTCTGTGTTTTAATGATAAAAAAAAGTCGTTGGCCAATAATGCTAGTTACTGGGGCACCAACTCATTACTTTGGAATTAGTAAAGGAAAATAACTAAGCATTTATTCTGTAACTTGTGAATAGCCTATATTTCAAAATAACCAATAGTAAACAAGGAAAATTGTTCTTTATAGAAAATATTCAGCTTCAAAAATGCAGACAGAATGACAGAATAAGAAAATCACCCAAAGTGAAATAATGAATCTAAGAAACAATTATTAAATGGATTCTAAAGCTATTAAGTGAGTGTTAATGAAGAACTTTGTAGAGGAGAAATCAGGCTGACCCCACCTATATCCACTGATTACCATTCATTAAAAATGAAACAAGACACTTTGTGTTTTAAGAGGTACTTCAAAAGAAAGTCGAAAACATCCATCTAGGAAGCGTTCTTGCTAAATAATGTGTCTGAGTCTAGTCACACTTCTATATCTAACTATCAGCTTATAGGGAATAGAGAAAAGTTATTAACATCAAATGAAGCAATCAGCCAAACGTGGAAATTGAAACATTCTATTGGCCAGGAGAGCTGGTTTCTCCAACAGAGCAAAGAAGCTGATTTCTCCAACATTCTAATCATAGGCAACATGGGAGAGGTGGGAGTGAGGAGATGGCACAGAGTTTAAAAGGAGACATAACATAAATGAGAAGATCGTAACCTCTAACTAGATTCTAACTTGACAAAGCAACTATAATCTACAATCGTATGTTTCTGAAACAACAGGGAATATTTTAATATAGCCTATGTTGGGTAATGTTAAGGTAATATTAACTTTATTAAGTGTGATAGTGACATAAATACAAGTATATGAATATGATGCATGTATTTGTGTGTATATATACTTTTTCCCAGCTATATATACATATATATAATATAATATAAAGACTGAAATCTTTCCTGATATTGCCATAATATCTGAGATATGCTTTTAAAACAGTTTAACAGAGGGACACCTAGGTAGCTCAGTTGGTTAAGCATCCAACTTTGGCTCAGGTTATGATTTCATGGTTCGTGAGTTTGAGATCCGTGTAGGGCTCTGTGCTGACAGCCAGCTCAGAACCTGGAGCCTGTTTCAGATTCTGTGTCTCCCTCTCCCTCTGACCCTCCCCTGCTCACACTCTGTCTCTCAAAAATAAATAAACATTAATTTTAAAAAAATCAGTTTCAAAAAAATTGGGAGAGTGACATTTTTTAAATATTTGCAAATTTCTTTATTTTCTGGCTTATTGGAAGAAATTGGAGTTCTTATATTTCTCATTCAATCTGTTGAAATATCTTGTGTGAAATATTTGAAAATCCAATCTTATAAATACATGTAGTTGGGAAAGGAAGCAATGAGTAATAACATTTTCAGATAACTTTGAATATTCTTCTGTGATATTATAACAAAATCTGGTAAGTATTATTCTTTATATATTAGTTGCAGTGTAGAACCTAAAAAAATATCAAAACACTTTTCATACTTTACTACAATGAAATCCATTGGTCAATCTTGCACTTGCACCTTAAATGGATATTTTATCCATGCATGATTTTATGTCATGCATTTGTCATTTAATATATGTTGGTTCACTAAGTTATAAAGATTGCTCAAATGATTTCGTGTTTCAAATAATCACATTTGTTAATACTACCACAGATATCAGAAAAATTTTCAAGTATTGGAAAACTTCCAAGTTAGTGATAGTGGATGGTTTTCCAAAATTCTAAGTTTCTAGGTTAAATGAACGTCTTAAAATGTCTGCCTAATACCCGATCTGCTGTGTATTTATCTGAATGTGGTACCTCATTTTTAAAAGAAGCTGCTATGTCAGCTCACATCTCAAACAATTTCACAAATGATTTTTTTTTGAGACAACCATTCTACCTTGCTAACCAAGAGAACTGTTATATTACCTACTTCGTCACACAGAATATTAAAGAGTGCTATACTCAAGGTTAAAGACTTAATGAAATTAATAATTCCCTGCTCTGTTAAGGACACTTTAAGTGAAACTATCCATGTATTTTTAATTTTTGAACTATGAGTGCATGAGAGTAAAGTAAGCAAGAACTACTGGTCCATTTTCATGCAGATGCTTTGATCCTGGGCCAAGCTATCTGCAGTTTTGCTCACCATTAACTTCTGTACCATCAGTAAAAATGTCAATACCATGAAAAAAATTACATAACATTTTGCTATTATTATAAAAGTAGTTTTGACCTCACGGTCCCCATGAAAAAACTAATTCTGTAAAACTTCCACAGGCCATCTGCAAAATATATAAATAAAAGAATCATTAGTAGAAAAGGCTAGTGTAATCAAAGGTTCATTTACTAATCAACCCTTTCTTCCTCTCAATTGTTTGTTTAGTGTTTAGGCTTATATAGAATTTTAAAATTAAAAATAACTACTTAGGAATTTTATTTCATGATCAGCAAACCTAGTCTGAAAAATATATTATTATGGGGGGGGGGGTGAGTGTCTTAGATAAAAGGAATAAAAATAAAACTTCTTCATATATATGGATTGCATATTTCCCACGCAGCACGTCTTATACAAAGAAAAGCCCTGATAAACTCACAACTTGTAGATCAATGACCTGAGTTTCATCTCAGGAATATGCACAGCTAGACCAAAAAGTAAACTGGATCTCAATGGCAATATGTGGAGAATATGTGAGGGTTTGTAGATACAGAAGAGTTTTCTTTCTTCCTTTGAGTTTCTTTTCCTCTGTGTAGAGAGTATCTTGGAGCTTTCCTCAAGCTGCCCACTGATGGTTTGAGTTTTCTTCTCCTCACCAAATTTTTTACCAAATCTCTAGACTCAAATCTAAATACTTGTCCTGCATTCTCATTTCCTCTACTTTTCCAAATATGGACTTTTATTCACCTCTTCTTTTAAAATTTGATGTGAAAAGAAAAATTAGTGAAGAAACATGCTAATTGAGGTTTAATATGGAAACGTAGCAATGGCATGGGTTCCTCTTTTTAAATAATTTTTAAAGAATTAGACATAAGAGCTCTCTGAAAACCTAAGTCTTTCTTTTTTTGCTTCCCCTCTAATGGTGTCACAAAAGAAAGACAAAAGAACTAATAGAGTGGGCAGACGTGCAAGATATAAAACAAAAACCTTGAGGTCAAGTATTTGCAAGCATTTATACATTTTATATGCACCTAATTAAATGAATGAGCTGCTGTTCTTCAGAAATACACATATTGAACACAAACATTCTTCCTGTCTAAATCCAAATCTTCTTTTGACTGCTTTATTTCCTTCACTAATTCACTTTGAGTAGATTTTCTACACTAAGCTCTCTGGTTTCCTTGGTAATAATATAATTAACCTAGTAAACATAATGCATTTGTCTTACAGCCTGAAACATATTTTGTATACTAATTAGGATTAACTTATTATTTCTAGTCAAAACAGAAAGAAGAAGGTTTTAGGCTCTCAGACCCCACACCATCTGCATTTCTAATGACAACAGAAATCCAATTGTCACATTCACAAGGACAAACTCCTTTAAAAATGTGTCTAACTTTAGAAAGCACCAATGTTATTAAATTTAACATTCAAAAGTATATGAAACTTTAAAGAAGGGTCTTATTCTACCATAATTTATAAAGACATAAATAACTATATATAGTTAATGTAAGTGCATTATTTAGTCAATATATTTTGTTCCTACTTGTTAACTTAAAAAGAATTAAGCACAAACCTCATGTAAAATTTTAAGTTGGATCAGACCATTTGATAAGAATTTGCTACTTAGAAGTTCCTGATTAGATGGTAAGATTAGTAAAATTTATCCTGGGAATAATTTGTTTCCTAGCATTTTTTTTCAGGTGGTCATAGATTCTTAGCGGTCACTCCTTTCTTTTCTTTGCCAGAATCTTTATAAACAAGGTGAAACAATACAAATACACCAGTTAGTATCATCTATTACCTTTCACCTATTACCTATCACCTATTAACCTTTGGGAAATTATATTTGCCTACAGAATCCTTCAGTCATTTTCTCAAATTATCCAAATCCATGGAACAAGGCGAAGTACCTTACTCTTCGTTCTACCAGTTTGCTGATCTCAGGCATCAACCACTTCTAAAGTTTCACACTGAGAAGCACCACTAACCAATCAAAAACATCTTTCATTTGGGGCACTTAGTGCTCCTTAATCTCTTCTTACCGATTAATGTAGTGATTAATAACTCCATGTCTACTTTTGTCTTAATTTCCATCAAATATTTGCTATTGTGTAAGCATATGGACTACTTGCCTTTCTAGTAAGGATTTTCAGTATCACAATACTTTTAAGTATGTGTGAGCATCAGAATCACTTGGGAAACTAACTTAAGTGATGTTTGCAGAAAAAGAATCTCTAGATGTAAGAGAGATGCACAGGCATTTCCAAATTTTCCATTATGTCTATGTGATTCTGAAGCATATCCCTGCCTAAGAAACAATATGTTTAGTCTTCAGTGGAATGCTCAATACTTCATTGAGTGTTATATTTAACTAAGAACGATTGTTCATGAATATTGTCAGTAAAATCTAGAATTATTAATTTGAGTAGTGCACTTAACTTTTTAGGCAAACCTTCTATCTTATTATGGTTTTAAGATAATATTTATTTTTTACTGAAGTATAATTGACCTGCTATATCCCATTAGTTTCAGATGTACAGGATAGTGATTTAATATATTTATACATTATGAAATGATTCCCGTGATAAGTCCAATTACCATCTGTCACCATACAAAGTTATTATGCTAAATTGACTGTATTTCCTATTCTGTACATTAAATCTCCATGACATCTATTTTATAACTGGAAGTTTGTACCTCTTAATCTCTTTCACTTATTTTGCCTGTCTTACAACTCCCCTTCCCTCTGGCAACCACAAGTTTGTTCTCTGCATTTATAAATCATATGGTATTTGTCTTTCTATACCAGACTTATTTCACTTATCATGATATCCTCTAGATCCACCCATGTTGTTGCAAGTGGCAAGATTTCATTCATTTTTGTGGCTAAAAATATACCATTGTCTAATGTACCACATACTTTACCCAGGTATCTATCAATGGACACTAAGGTTGCTTCCATATCTTGGCTATTATAAATAATGTTGCAATAAACACAGGACTGCAGATACCTCTGAAATGATGTTTTTACTTTCTTCGAATGAAAGATGTTGACCATCTACTTATGTGTCTATTGGCTATCTATACATCTTTGGAAAAATGTCTGCATAGCATTTTAACATTTACTTTGTATGTCTATCGTGGTTAATTGTTACTATACATGAAGTGATACATTCTGTAAGAGCAGAAAAAGTATTTGCCTTCCTAATTGTTATATATGCACATTCTTTAGCCCAATGTCCAACATATAGAAAGTGCTTGATAAGTGTTTCTTGAATGATACAGCATAAATCTTTGTACAACAGACTGTTAGCCTTTTGGTAAGAGAAAGCTTCAATCCAACAGTAAAATTCAAAAACTATTTCTAAAACATATTCCACAACAGCTTGTAATTTGCACAGATGACATCCATTTGTAACTATTCAAATGGTCCTTGAAGTAGTTACCAGACTTGTTCTACCTGTACAAAAAATTAAGTTTATGTGACAAATTCTAGATAAGGCAAGACTCCATCACTCATTAAATCTTTTAGAAAATGATTCCACTAATACTTTTTGTGAATTTTGATCCAACCTATTTCTACCATATGTGTGCTCTCATGTAGCATGAAAATGAAAGTTTTGCAAATGGATTTAAGAACTACCAAGAAGCTGCCTTGAAATTTTCATCATCTATCATCATTCCTTAGAAAGTATTGAAATGGTTAATATGCTTTCTCATCTGTAGGGTTATTTAATAAATATATTCTTCAGGGTTCTGAAAATAAAATCAAATATCTGTTGTTGTAATGCCTATAATTGTAAAACTATTAGCTGACACTTGTTTTGGGGGGTACTTAGCAAGAATATCTCCTTTACTTTTTAAATATAGTTTTCTTATGGATTTCAATCCTTTTTAAAAATTTTTAATGTTTATTTTTGGAAGTCAGAGAGAGACATCACACGTGTGAGGGTTGGTGGGGGTGGGCAGAGAGAGAGGGAGACACAGAATCTGAAGTAGGCTTCAGGCTCTGAGTTATCAACACAGAGCCTGATGCAGGGCTCGTTGAACCCACGAATCATGAGATCATGACCTGAGCCGGAGTTAGACATCTAACCAACTGAGCCACCCAGTTGAAATCCACTCCTGGATTTTAATCTTAATAAAAAGATTCTTTGTTGGAAAGTCATAGATTCTTTTTTAAAATTTTTTTTCTTGATAAGTTGCCCAAATCCTTTAGTCTTCAGTGGAATACTCCATACTTCACTGATTCTTATATTTAACTAAGAACAATTGTTCATAAATATATGTCAAAATAGTGAACAGACTATGTCAAAATGGTGAAGAAACTTAGCTATATATCGATGATAAGTGTGGACATTACTTTTATTTTTTTATAGTTTCTTTTTCTTTTTATGTTTCAAGGTTTTATTTAAATTCTAGTTAGTTAACATATAGTGTAACATTACCCTCAGGAGTAGAATTTAGTGATTCATCACTTACATACAGCATCCAGTGCTAATCACAATAAGTGCCTCCTGAATGCCCATCACCCATTTAGCCCACCCTCCCCCACTGCCCCTCCAGAAGCCTTCAATTTGTTCTCTATAGCTAAGTGTGTCTTTTGTGGTGTGCCTCCCTCTTTCTTTTTTTTTCTTGCCCCTATCTTCTTCTGTTTTGTTTCTTAAATTCCACATATGAGTGAAATCATATGGCATTTGTCTTTCTCTGACTGACCTATTTCACTTTGCATAAAACACTCTAGCTTGACATCATTGCAATAGCAAAATTTCATTATTTTGATGGCTAAGTAATATTCCATTGTGTGTGTGTGTGTGTGTGTGTACGACAGTGGAAGACACAATCAACAAACTAAAAGGCAAACTTCAGAACGTGAGAAGATATTTGCAAATAACATATCCGATAAAAGGTTAGTATCCAGAATCTATAAAGAACTTGTCAGACTCAACATCTAAAACACAAATAATCCAGTGAAGAAATGGATGGAAGACATGAGTAGACATTTTTCCAAAGAAGACACATAGATGGTTAATAGACACACATAAAGATGGACATTCTTCTTAAAATGGAGCATGGCGAGGACTTCTAGCTTCTAGTTCCACATGTAAGAACTTTGGAAGCTGCCACTCCATCCTAACAAGTGAAACGCTGAACAAACTGAAAAACCAACCGTTCTTCCTAGAACCACAAGAAAGGGGAGGACACCAGGCAAACTACCACCTTCAGGACTGGAAAGTCAGACACAGAGGCTTACTGGGGCGGACACTGTTTATGCAGAAACTTCCCTGGGGACCAGGGCCAGAGGTTGGAAAACTTCAGCTGACATGAAAAATTGATGGAGGCTCCATGCAGTCAAGTTGAGAGTTAAAAACTAGAGAGGAACACAGTCATAGGGGTCTCCATAATATTGTGAGATTTATCACCAGGACCTGAACCAGATTCCCAAAGTAAAAACTAGAGAAAAATCCCTTTGGGATTCTGGTAGGGGAAAGGGAAAAAAAATTTAAATGTGCCAGAAAACTCTGTTCGTAAGAAGGGCTAATGTCAGTGGAAAGTAGTTAAATAGAGTCTAACTTGTTAGGATACTACCAGAACCAAACTGATCAGTAAAATGACAGACTCCAGCTGGTTCTAGCCTTCCATGTGTGAGGAGGGAAATACTCAACTCCAGCCCACTCTGCCCATCCTGTCCTGCCTGAGGGAGAAGGGAAAAAAAACAAAAAAACAAAAAACCCTGAGAAATGGTTATGAAGCTCATAATCCACAGGCTTAGGCTTACTAAAATATATATCCAACCATAGGATTATAAGACATTTCCCTTCCCCACATCACACCTCACCACCACATTACTAAAGGCCTTTTTACAACAATTCCTTTTACCCCGTACATAACATCTGGTTATCAGAAAATAAGTTAATTATAAGTCATACCGAAAGGCAAAAACGCAATTTGACAGACAGAGCAAGCATGAGAACCATATATGGCAATAATGTTAGAATTATCAGATGAGGGATTTTTAAAATCTATGATTAATATGTTGAGAGATCTAATGGATAAAGAAGACAGCCTGCAATAACGTGTGCAATATAAGCAGAAAGATAGAAATACTGAGAAAAAATATAAAAAGAAATATTAATGATGAAAAACACCATAATAGAAATGAAGAATGCTTTTCATAGGCTTTTTAGTAGACAGGATAAAACTGAGGAAAGAATCTCTGAGCTAAAGTACATAGCAATACAATTCTTGTAAACCAAAAAGGAAAAGGAATAAAGACTAGCAAAACAAAAACAAAAAACAAACAGAATATCCAAGGACCATGAGACCCCTAGAAAAGGTGTAAAATAAACATAATGGGAATATTAGAGGAAAAGGAAAGAAAACGAAAGAAAGAAATATGGGAAACAATAATGACTGAGAATTTCCTCAAATTAATGTCAGTCACAAACCATAGATCCAGGAGACTCAGAGAATACCAAGTATGATAAATTCCAATAAAACTATATCCAGCCACATCATTTTGAAAGTAAAGGACATCAAAAATAAAGAAAAAATATTGAAAGAAACCAGAGGAAAAAACACTTTACCTATAAAGGAACAAAAAAAAAATTATATGACTTTTCCTCAGAGACCATGCAAACAAAAAGAGAGTAAAATATGTAAAATGTTTAGATAAATGCAAAAAATAAAAAACCACCAACCTACAATTCTACACTCTGCAAAATTATCCTTCAAAGGTGAAAGAGAAACAAAGACTTCATCAGACAAACAAAAAGTGAAAGAATTTGTTACAAGTAGACCTGCCTTGTAACTTGTCAGAAGCTTGGATCTACACAAAGAAAGGAAAACCTCAAAGAAGGAATAAGTAAAGATTAAACAAAAACTTTTTTATTTTTCATATTCTTAGTTGACCTAACAGATATTGGCATGTTCAAAATAATAAAGAGTAATGATGTACTTAATTATGTACGCATATATATATGATATGCACATACATATTTTTATATATATTCATACATATTTTTCCTCTTGTCCCTTGTATTATATATATGCATATATATATATGTTTATTTAAAAATGAAATGAATAGCAGTAATGATAAAAGTGACAGGAAAAAGGAATTAAGATTATTCTGTTATAAGGTACTCGACTACCTGTGAAGAGGTATAGTGTCTTCTGAAAGTGGACTTAGATTATATGTAACTGTGTTCTATGAATTGTAGAGAAAATTCACTAAAAAAAGTAAAAAGATATATAAATAAAACATGCTAAGAGAAGATGGAATCATGTAATATGCTCACTTAAAACCACAAGAGGCAGAAAGAGTAGAAAACAAATATAGGAATAAACAAGGGCAACAAATATAAAACAGTAACAAACATGGAAAATATTAATCAAACTATAAAAACAATCTCTTTGAATGTCAGTTATCTAGGTGCACCAATTAAGAGGTTATCAGAATGGATCCAAGAAAAGATCCAACTGTATTTGTCTACAAGAAACTCACGAGCATGAAACCACATGAGTCCAAAACTTATAGAATTGCAAGGATACATAGATAAGTCCACTATCATATTTGGAGACTACAATACCACCCTCTCAGAAATGGACAGATCCACCAGGCAGAAATATAGTGAGGACATACTTGAACTCAACAACACAATCATAACTGGATATAACTGACATTTATATCTACTTTATCCAGTGTTTGTTTCGGCAGCACATATACTGGAAACTATCCAAAAACAGTAGGATACATTTCTTTTTTCATTCTCATGTGGAATAACAAAGATAGACTAAGGTCTAAGCCATAAAAAAACACATCTTAATAAATTTAAAACAATAGAAATTATACCATGTCTGCTCTCAGACCACAATGCAATTAAACTACAAATCAGTAACAAAAGTTAAATGGAAAATCCAAACATATGTGGAGATTAAACAACACACTTCTAAATTACACTTCTTTGACATGACCTCAAGAGAAATTTTAAAATACTGTAAACTAAATGAAAATGAAAATCAAATTTAGCAAAATTTGTGGGATGCAGTAAAAGGAAAACTATACCATCATATGCATATGTTAGAAAAAAGACATAATAGATAATGATTTTACTTTAAGAAATTAGAAAAAGAAGAGCAGATTAAATCCAATGTAAGCAGAAAAAAGGAATAATAAGAATTAGAGCAGGTATAAATAAAACTGATAAAAAGAAATCAATAGGAAAAAAAGAGTGAGTTCAAATCTTTGTCTTTAAAAAAAGATCAACATGGGGTGCCTGGGTGGTTCAGTCGGTTAAGCATCTGACTTTGGCTCAGGTCATGATCTTGCCTTTGTGGGTTCGAGCCCCGCATCGGGCTCTGTGCTGGCAGCTAGCTCAGAGCCTGAAGCCTGCTTCAGATTCTGTGTCTCCCTCTCTCTCTGACCCTTCCTTGCTCACACTGTCTCTCTGTTTCTCAGAAATAAATAAAGTATTTAAATTTTTTTTTAAAAGATCAAAAACCTGTAAGTATTTTTTTTTAAGTTTATTAATTTTGAGAGAGAGAGAGAGAGAAAGAGATAGTGCAAATGGGGACGGGGCAGATAGAGGGAGAGAAAGAATTGCAAGCAGACACTGTGCTGTCAGTGTAGAGCCAGACACTACACAGGGGCTTGAACGCACAAACCGTGAGATCATGACTTAAGTTGAGATCAAGAGTCAGAGGCTTAACCGACTGAGCCACCCAGGTCCCCAAATCTGTAGATCTTTAGGCAGAGTAACAAAAAAAAAAAAAAAAAAAAAAGGACACAATTGAGTAATACCAGAAATGAAAGAGGGAGACATCATTACAGACCCCATGGAGAATAAAAAGATAATAAAGACATATCATAAACAACTCTATGTCCACTGACTTGTTTATCTAATTGAAATAGACAAAAATGTTAAAGACACAACTATTAAGACTCACACAAGTAGAAAAAGATAATCTGATAGGTCTATATCTATTAAAGAAATTGAATCAATAATTAATATTTTTCCAGAGCAAAAAGTACCAGGCCAAGATGGGTTCATTGGTAAGTTCTACCAAACATTTAAGAAAGAAATTATACCAGTTTTCCAAACTCTTTTTCAGAAGATAGAAACACACGGAGTACTCCCTAGCTCATTCTATTAGGTTAGGCAATATCTTCTTGCTGTATTACCATTAAACTAAAAGTAGAAAAAAACCCTACAGACCGGTATCTCTTGTGAACACAGACGTAACAAGCCTTTGACATCTGAGATAGTTGAAAAATTAGTGCACTCATATTTGATTTATTAGATAGAAGTAGCTGGTTGTTTCAATTAACTGGATCATTCCCTTTGTTTTTGTATCTCATCTACACAATGATAATATTCTGCAACAGACATCATGCTTTTTAGAATTAAAATATGGAGAATAAAAAATGTAATTATAATCTCTTTTTGGCCCTGAACATAGATCAAGGTCCTGGGTTCTCACAGTACCACCTGCTTTAAGACTCTTGGGATGCCTGGGTGGCTTACTCGGTCTGACTTTGTCTCAGGTCATGATCTCATGGTTCGTGGGTTTGAGCCCCACATTGGGCTCTGTGCTAACAGCTCAGAGCCTGTAGACTGATTCAATTCTGTGTCTCCTCTCTCTACCCCTCCCCCATTCATGCTCTGTCTCTCAAAAACAAATAAAAAACATTACAAAAACATTTTTTTAAAAGACTAGTTTATTTTGGGGATATTGCCTATCAGTGTGTCCCTAAAGATATATTAATAGACAAAATCATGCTACTGCAGGATTCATTCCAGAATTTGGAGAAGATTTAATATAAAAGACATTAGCTAAAATTCAAGTTTATGCTTAATTTAAAAAAATAAACTGCAATAAGCTAAGAACACAAGCAAAATCCCTCATTCTATTAAAAGGTAGAGCCAAAACATTACACTAAGCTTCATATACGATGGTCACAATAGAAATATTCTCACCAAATCTATTAAGAATGAGACAGGACTACCCAATTGTCATTGCCATTAATCAATGTTTCACTAAAGATTATGCAAAGAGAAATTTAAAAAAAAACGGTAACTATTTGAAGAGACTAATATTGTCTTCTTATAAGATCAAAGCAAATCAATTAAAAATTTAAACTTATGGGGTGCCTGGGTGGCTCAGTCGGTTAAGCATCAGTCTTGATTTCCACTCAGGTCATGATCTCATGGTTCCTGAGTTTCAGCCACGCACCAGGCTGGGCACTGACAGTGCTTGGAATTCTCTCTCTCTTTGCCCTCCCTTCTCAAAATAAATAAATAAACTTTACAAAAAATATTGAAACTCATAAGATAATCTATTAAGGTAGGCAAATAAAGATAAACATGTAAAATAAGTAGAACTTCTCTGATTACATCTATGTCTGAATTTATAAAGGAATAAAGGAAAATCATTTGATTAAACACTGCAAGAAAATCAATAAAACACATAGAAATGATCCTGAAATATGTTCCTTGCTGATAAAAACCATAAAATTTTTGAGTGACACATACAAATCAATCAAACCTCAAATGAAGAGATTTAGTATTAAATGCCAATTTTGTTAATTCAATGCCATTTTTATTCAGGATCCAAAAAGGATTTTTATAATTTGACTAATTTTCAAAATAAATTGGAAGGAAAAATTGCAAAATCATTTCAATATTTTGAAAAACAAAAACAGATACAACCTGTGGTGATGTGTATTACCACATATTTAAATATACTTAAAATCAATAGTAATTTTAAAAATTGTATCAGTACCTGAAGACAAGTAGAGAAATATAACTTTAAATAATGCTCATAAAGAGATATTTATATGTATAAAATTTAGTTTATGATATAGTTCAGGTAGTATTTTAAATCATGCTTGTAAGATGGGTCATGAAAAATAAGTCAGTTAATACATGGTATTGTGAAAATAAGTTATCATCTAGGAAAAAAGGTTTAAATCACTACCTTGCTCCTCTAAAAATCATAATTCCACAAAAATTAAGGAAACAAATATAAACACATTAAAAAGCAAAAGAAAATAGATTTTTAAAATCATCTTAAAATGAGAAATGTTTTTCAGTATAAGACATATGTCTTAATAAGACACACAAAGGAGTAGACTGACAGATCCAATGGCATACGAATTAAAAGCATTAGTACAATAAAGGACCACATGCAAAGGTAAAAGACAAGTAGCAAACTGGAAAAAAAGTATGTGCGATGTATTTCACTGAGCAGGGTTTCTATGCAGAAAACATACAGAACATGAAGAGAAAAGTGGACCAACTGGAGACGTAGAAGGCTGTCATCAGTCATTTACAAAAGAAACATGAGGGGGTAATCAGCATATAAACTGTTGCTGAATCTTAACTGTGTTAGAGAATAAAAGTGAGACCATTTCAAGATTTTACCAATCTATAAGACTGTTAAAATTTTTTAAAGTTTGAAAATGTCAAGTTGTGCTGAGAATACAGAAACAGGTACATGGTCACATTGTTAGTAACAATGAAAAGTAATGGAGTTATTTTTTAAATGTAATTTCCAATATATATGAAAAATGTGAATAGCATAGACTTAATCCCACAATAAATAGTCATATATCTGCAAACATATATGTTAAATGATATCCATTCTACTGCTGCATGTGTCAGGGGGAAACATTGAATTTAATCATCCTTCACCAAGGTTCAAACAGTAAAATACATTTTAGCATATCCATACTATGGAATATTTTGCATCCATTAAAGACAATGAAATCAATCTAAACTTACCAACATAGAAAAATGTGTAAGTCATATTACATAGAAGGCATAACAGGCATACAGTGGTTTAATTTAAATATGAAAACAAATGTATGCCTGAAGTTAACTACACATATAGAGAGGCCTGTGGGCGTACACTCCATCCCTGGTAGTGGTTACATGTATGAAAGGGAGTGACCAAATGGTTGGTAAGGGAGAGGTTCCCATTTTGCTTTACTTTTATACTGTTTAATCTTTTTTAATGGAGAATGTTTCTATTTTATTTTTAAGCTTATTTATTGTGAGAGAGAGAACATGCATGTGCATGAGCAGAGTCTGGGCAGAGAGAGAGAATCCCAAGCAGGTGGTGCACTGTCAGTACATAACTACTGGACCATGAGATCATGACCTGATCCAAAATCAAAAGTCAGAAGATTAACCAACTCAGCCACCCAGGCGCCATGAGAATGCTTTAATTTTAAGCATTCTCAGTTATTTACCAAGAAAATATTATCTGTCCTTGGTCAAAGCAATTGCATTTGAACCAAGAAAAAGACTCTTAACTATCGAGAATAAAGTGATGGTTACCATAAGGAAGTAGGTGGTGGGGATGGGTTAAACAGGTGATTAAGGGATTAAGGAGGGCACTTGTTGTGATGTAAGCGATGAAACACTAAATTCCACACCAGAAACTGATATTACATTGTATGTTAACTAACTGGAAATGAAATAAAAACTCGGATAGATTTCTCATAAAAAAAGAAAAGCAATTGTATTTGGATACTTGGACTGCTTATTGGTATGAAAATAAAACTCAAATATTCTCATTGAAATAGTTACATATCTACAGCCTATATTTTGGACCTCTAAAAGCTCTTCGCAGAAAAAATGTTCGAGTGTAAATTTAAATCTCCCACTGACAAGTTTCTGTAGACTATTTTTCTTTCAGGCAATGAGTCTTGATTTTATTGATCTTTTGACTGACTTACTAGTTTATTAACTAGAAGGAACCAGAAAGTGAAGGTGTAACTGATATCAACAGCAAGACAGAGCTGACATATTTATAGGTCTAGGAAACACAAAATCTGTGAATCAGTTTACATCCTAACATGCGGTTCACTTGTCTAAGTGAAATATGTGCCTATCAAAGAATTTTCTACCTAAACTTGTATTCTTCTTTCTGAGACAAGAGGTATGATATTCTGTACACATGTATGCACACGCTGTACACACGTGTCATACACATAGTAACACATATAAAGAACTTGAAAATGCGCATCCGAAACATCTGGAAAAAATAAGATTTCATTCTTTGCTTATCAATATGCTAGAATACTTGATCTGGAGCTAGAGCTGTAGAGATTTTGTCCTCTCCCCGAATTAAAGATAAAGAAATTAGACTTATGGAAGTCAGGAGATTTGTTCAAGGCCATGTTAATTATTAGTGTATGGGCAGGACTACGTCCCAGGTCTTCCAATGGCTATCCCAGTATTAGTACCATTCTAGCCATTTTCTTAATGATAATGGTAGTCACACAATATTTTCTCTTTTTTTTTCTTACAAGGATCATTGTTTATTTCTTTTGCAAACTTTTTTCTTCCAATTTTTTAATTTAAATTCCAGTTAGTTAACATACAGTGTAATACTAGTTTCACACGTGGGATTCAGTGATTCTTCACTTACACACAAAACCCAGTGCTCATTGCAAGTGTCCTCTTTGATACCCAGAACCCCTTTATCTCATCCCCTGACCACCTCCCCTCCAGCAAACCTTAGTTTGTTCTCCATAGTTAAGAGTCTGGGGAACATGGGTGGCTCAGTCAAATTAAGCTTCCAACTTTAGCTCAGGTTACGATCTCACGGTTCATGAGTTTGAGTCCCACATCAGGCTTGGAGTCTGCTTGGGACTCTCTCTCCCTCTCTCTCTCTCTCCCTTTCTCTCCTTCTTTCTTTCTCCCTCTCTCTCTCCACCCCCCTTGCCTCTCCTCCAACCTCAATAAAAAAAAGTCTGTTTTATAATTTGCTTCTCTCTTTTTCCCCCCATGTTCATCTGTTTCATTTCTTAAATTCCACATTATGAGTAAAATCATATGGCATTTGTCTTTCTCTGACCTACTTATTTTGCTTAGCATAACACTCTCTAGCTCCAAGCATTTCATTGCAAATGGTTAGATTTCATTCTTTGTATGTTGAGTGATATTCAATTGTATATGTGTGTATATATATAAGATATATAACATATATAATTGCATATATACCATTCTTCACTGGATTTTTTGTTTTTTGAGGTTTTTTGGATATTGAGTTTGATAAGTTCTTTATAGACTTTGGATACTAAGCCTTTATCAGGTATGTCATTTACAAATATCTTCTCCCTTTCAAAAATTTGCCTTTTACTTTTGTGGATTGTTTCCTGGCCTGTGCAGAGACTTTTTATTTTGATAAAGTCCCAATAGTTTATTTTTATTTTTGTTTCCCTTGCTTTAGCTACCTATCTAGTAAGAAGTTGCTATGACCAATGTGAAAGAAGTTTCTACCTGTGTTATCCTCTAGGATTTTGATGGTTTACTGGCTCACATTTTGGTCTTTCATCCATTTTGATTTTATTATTGTGTATGTTGTAAGAAAGTGGTCTCTTTTCATTTCTCTGTATGTTACTGTCCAGTTTTCCCATCACCATTTATTGAAGAGAATTTTTTTTCCCCATAGGATAGTCTTGCCTGCTTTGTCAAAGATTAGTTGACCATATACTTGTGGGTCCATCAGTGGGCTTTCTATTCTAAGAATAGAATGTGTCAGTATCACAACTGTCTTGATCACTACAGCTTTGTAACATAGCTTGAAGTCTGGAATTGTGATACCTCTAACTCTGATTCTCTTTTTCAAGATGAATTTGACTATTTGGGGTCTTTTTGTTTTCCACATAGATTTTTGGGTTGTTTTAGCTCTGTAAAAAATGTTGGTGATATTTTGTTAGGGATTGCATTAAATGTGTAGATTGCTTTGGGTGGTATTGACATTTTAACAATGTTTGTTCTTCTAATCCATGAGCATGGAATGTTTTTTCATTTTGTTGTGTCATCTTCAGTTTCTTTCGTCAGTGTTCTAGAATTCTCAGAGTATAGTTATTTACCTCTTTGGTTAGATTTATTCCTAGGTATCTTATGGTTTTTGATGCTATTATAAATGGGATTGATTTCTTGACTTCTCTTTCTGCTGTTTCATAATTGGTGTATAGAAAAGCAACAGATTTAGGTACATTCATTTAGTATATCCTGCGACTTTACTGAATTTGTGTATCAGTTCTAGCAACTTTTTGGTGGACTCTTTTGGGTTTTCTAAATACAATCTCATGTCATTTGCAAATAGTGAAAGTTTGACTTCTACCTTTTGATTAAGATGACTTTTATTTCTTTTTGTTGTCTGATTACTGAGGCTAGGACTTCCACTACTTTCTTAAATAACAATGATGAGAGTGGACATCCCTGTCTTGTTCCTGACTATAGAGGAAAAGCTCTCAGTTTTTCCCCAGTGAGGATGGTATTAGCTGTGGGTCTTTCATATACGCCCTTTATGATTTGAAGTATATTTCACCTATACCTACTTTGTTGAAAGTTTTTATTAAGAATGGAAACTGTATTTTGTCAAATGCTGTATCTATTGACAGTATCATATGCTTTTATTAATGTGGTGTATCATGATTACTGATTTGCAAATATTGAACTGCTCTTTCAACCCAAGAATAAATCCCACTTGACTGTGGTAAATGACTCTTTAATGCCTTGTTTACTTTGATTTGCTATTATCTTGTGGAGAATTTTTGCATCCATGTTCATAGGGATATTGCCACATAATTCTCTCTTTAGTGGGGTCTTTAGAATCAAGGTAATGTTAGCCTTGTAGAATGAGTTTAACGTTTTCCTTCCATTTCTATTTTTTGGTACAGTTTGAGAAGAATAGAGATTAACTTTTGTTTAAATGTTTGGTAGAATTCCTCTGGAAGCCATCTGACCCTGGACTTTTCCTTGTTGGGAGAGGTTTTTTTTGCTGGTTATGGGTCTGTTAACATTTTTTATATCCTCCTGTTTCCGTTTTGGTGATTTATATATTTCTAGAAATTTATCCATTTCTTCCAGATTGCCAGATTTGTTGGCATAGAATTTTTTAATAATATTTTTTTATCATTGCATTTTGTGATGTTGGTTATAATCTCTCCTCTCTCACTCATGATTTTATTTATTTGGGTCCTTTATCCTTTCTGTTTCATAAGGCTGGCTAAGGGTTTATAAACTTTATTAATTTTTTCAAAGAAACAGCTCCTCATTTCATTGATCCGTTTTATTGTATTTTTTTTATTTCTCTATCATTTATTTTTGCTCTAATCTTTATTATTTCCCTTCTTCTGCTAGCTTTAGGCTTCATTTGTTGTTCTTTTTCTAGCTCACTTAGGTGTAAGGTTAGGTTTTGTATTTGAGATTTTTCTTGCTTCTTTTTTTAATATTTTATTTATTTTTGAGAGAGAGATAGAGATAGCATGAGCAGGGGAGAGTCAGAGAGAGAGGGAGACACAGAATCTGAAGCAGGCTCCAGGCTCTGAGCTAGCTGTCAGCACAGAGCTTGATGCGGGGCTTGAACCCACAAACCATGAGATCATGACCTGAGCTGAAGTCGGATGCTTAACCGACTGAGCCACCCAGGCGTCCCATCTTGCTTCTTGAGGTAGGCCTGTATTGCTAGACATTTCCCATTTAGAACTACTTTTGCTGCATCCCAGATATTTCAGACCATCGTGTTTTCAGTTTTATTTGTTTCTAT
Source organism: Proteles cristata cristata (assembly GCA_017311185.1). Taxonomy (NCBI): domain Eukaryota; kingdom Metazoa; phylum Chordata; class Mammalia; order Carnivora; family Hyaenidae; genus Proteles; species Proteles cristata. The sequence goes on from JAESUZ010004636.1 coordinate 949,901, forward strand.
GTATATTTTTATTTCTTCTTAATTTTTTGGTTGGCCCATTCATTCTTTAGTGCAATGTTCTTTAACTTCCTTGTGTTTTTGGTCTTTTGAAATTTTTCTTGTGCTTGACTCCAAGTTACACAGTGTTGTGGTTGGAAAATATGCATGGTATGATCTTAGTCTTTTTATACATGTTGAGGCCTGATTTGTGACCTAGAATGTGATCTATTCTGGAGAATGTCCCACGTGCACTCAAAAAGAATGTGTATTCTGCTGCTTTAGGATAAAATGTTTTAAATATATATGTTAAGTCTATCTGGTCCAGTGCATTATTCAAAGCCATTGTTTCCTTATTGATTTTCTGCTTAGATGATCTGCCCATTGCTGTAAGTGTGGTATTAAAGTCCTCTACTATTATTTTATTATTACAATGAGTTCCTTCACTTTTGTTATTAATTGTTTTATGTATTAGGCTGCTCCCAATGTTTATAATTGTTAGACCTTATTGAATTGACCTTATTATTATTATATAGTGCCTTTCTTCATCTCTTGTTTTAATTTTTGTTTTAATGTCTACTTTTCTGGTATAAATATTGCTACCTCAGCTTTCTTTTCACTTCAATTTGCAAGATAAATGATTTTCCATTCCTTTGCTTTCAATCTGCATGTCTTTATGTCTGAAATGAGTGTTTTATAGGGAGCACATAGATGAGCCTTGTTTTTTTTTTATCCATTATGACAACCTTTTGATTGGAGCATTTGTCCATTTACATTCAGAGTCAGTATTGATAGATAGGAATTTGCTTTGTCATTATTTCTGGAAATTTACTCTGTTCCTTTCTAGACTGCTTTCCAAAGAGTCTCCTTGCATATTTCTTATAGGGCTGGCTTAGTGGACACAAACTCTTTTGTTTTTGTTTGTCTGGGAAACTCTTTATCTCTTCTTCTTTTCTGAATGACACTCTTGCTGGTTAGAGTATTCTTGGCTGTAGATTTCTCCCATTTAGCAGTTGAATATATCCTGCCACTCTCTTTGGGCCTGCCAAGTTTCTTGAAGAGATATGCTGCTAACTTTATTTGTTTTCCCTTGTAAATTAGCTTATGTAAGTCTACCATAAATCTATAACTTTAATGCTTCAGATATTCCTCGTATAGTGGGAGAAGTGGACTGTGTTAGAATGTATGTTGGAATGTGTTGGAATGTATGTTGCTTGAATAGAATATGATAAAACAAATTAGCTAAGGGAATATTTATTACAGCCCTTATATGGTTTTTCCATTTTTAGGGAAAATCATTTTTTTGTTAAGTGTGTATTATTGCTTTGGTATAAATAATGGTAAACTAACACTATTTTTGACATCAAAATTGTCTTAAATTGATCTATGTCCTTAAAGCATCTTCCCCTCAGACACAAAAGACTACAGTCATTCTATAAAAACAAACACGACTGTATTACTTTAGGTTCTGTTGGGCCTATTTCCATTTTTTCTCATGGAATTCTGAATCCACCTGTACTGATGTCATGTTTTTGTTTCTGTCCAGTTACTTCTATTGGATTTTTGCTTCTAGGAGCAGCATTTTATGCTTGTGCTTCGGTTGACTTTGTTTATCACTGGACTGACCCAGGTAGCTATACCTTGCTCAATCCTTCTGTATTCAGGTTCATTTTTATTATTTCAAGTACTGTCTTTTGTGGGGAGCAGAGAGCTTAGAAACACTGATGATACATGGCCTTCTTTCAAGACTAATGCCTTATGTTTCTTTGGTTGGGTCCAGAGTAGCCTTTAGTCAAGGCAAATTTGGGCCCGCTGTTAAGATCCTACCCAATGTTCCATGTATTTCAGATCCTTAAACTCTGATTGGTGGGACTCCCAGTTTTGCACGAGCTCTAGGAGTTGTTTTTTGTTTTTTGTTTTTCACTATTGCTTTTTTGTCATCTTTCCCTGGCATTGGGGAGTGTCTGCTCACTCATGATCAGATTGATTCTCTGACAAAAACTTCAGGGGACTTTTAAGATCTTCAGAGCTTTGTCTCTCTGGTAACTCCATCCTCTCATACAAATCTACTCACCTTTATTTAACCAAATTTCTAATTGTGCTTCTTAACTTCAAGTGGCTGCCAGACATTTTCTGGATTCACCTTTAACTGTGATGTCTGGAAACATTTTCTAGTAGTAAATTATTGCAATCATTAGGCTCAACATTTTCATTTCTCTTCTCTAGTCATCACAGTTCTGTGCATTCTGTAATCCAATATCTAAAAAAACATTATTTCACATATTCTACCTTGTTTATTAGTATTTTAGAGCAGGGGGGGAATCAAGCCCCTGTCAGTCTGGCACGGCTGGAAGCAAAATTTGTCTTCTCTTTCGTAAGCACAAATAACTCCAAAATTTGAATATGCCAAAGTAAGCTAGACTTTACTCATTTTTTGTACATAAAATTAAAAAGCTCTGTTTGAAGAAGGCTTATTCATTTTTAAAACCTGTTACTTCTTTATATGGGGTGGGTAAAACAATATAGCGATTTTCTTCACCCTTTTCACACTGCATTCTGTTAAGTTTATTTAATTTTTACCTGTAAGTTCAGGCCTTTGCCACACTGTAACAGTTCCAAAAGGAGGAACTAAAGAAATTCTATGCTGGCAGCTCATTAGTCAGCCTCATGCAAGTCCCTTATATTTCAGCTCCTCTTCTGCAGTGAGTGAAGGACTTATTTAAATAAATAGTTTTTAATTTGGACCCCGATGCTTCTATTCGCTTATTGTCATTCATGCATTCATACATTGGACATACTGTTTTTGAGCATCTGCTCATCATCCAACACTGTCCCTCAGCACTGGGGACACGGCAGAAAATAAGGCAATACCCTTATCCTCATGACATTTGCATCATAGTGAGAGGAACAAATGCGGGTGGACAGGGAAAAAAAACAATCAGTAAGAAAATAAATAAGTGATCAAAGTTGAGAAATACCACAAAGGAAATAAGGGTGTACTTGAAAGATGGAGGGAGGCCTATCAGAAAGGGGACATTTGAGCTGAGACCTGAATGGCAGGAGGAAATTGGCCATGATAAAATTCTTATGAGAGATGATGCCTAGTAGAGGCAATAGTATCAGCTAGACACTTAAGGAAGCAATGGGTTTGATAGATTTGGGGAATCTATCAAAATTGCTGAAGGTTAGTGATCATGGATTTTCTCCCTGCTGGAACTCTGCCTATTGTCTTCTGACGTATATCTCAGAAGCTATAACTTGTTACAAGCCCTGACTAACCCATGGGTTTGGGAATTGAAATACTAATTACCATTAAATGCAGTCCTCTGTTTCCTCTTTATGCTTTCTACCACCATTTTAGTATATTCCTTATAATGGTAATTCTGACCAGTTACCTCTTTGTCTTCCCTACAGCCCTGTGAAATCCTTGATCCTTAATGGAAGAGTATGTTGTGCTATAGGGCCTACTTGGCTGCCACAGTATTTGTAACATATTAAGTACTAAAGGAAATATTACATAATTCATTATTTGGTTTTACAATCTACTAATATTAATGGCAAATAATACCAGAACAGTATTGTGAGGGATGAATGGGTAGTACCAGAATATACAAATAAGCCAAATGCAAAGATTATAAGCTAAATGGAGATACTGCAGAAATTCTTATATTATAAAATCTGTATCTTTTAGTTAAGTATGTCTGCATTCCAGTAATTATAAAAGGACAACCCAAGAATAACTGAAATACTACATTAGGGAAAGAATTTGCTCATTTGAACATGGTAAACAAAACATTTTGTAAGGCGTTGCTAAATTTATAAGGTACATCTTGGTACGGAACAGTCTTGGGTTTCCTTGCAGGAAATTCTTAGAATATCCAGGCAAAAGCTTTAAAGATATTCAAATATCTAAAAACATGTTTCATAAAGGAATGTGATTTAGAAAAATAAAACAATTACTTGGAAAAGAGACAACACCCGATCCCTTTACCAAGCAATGCATAGTGATGTCTGCTGGTGCTGGATTTCTGTTGGCTAAGTCCTGTTGATTGACTTCAACAAAATTCCTCCAATTGTTAATTTACTTTGTTTTTACATATGTGCACTTATTTGAATAAATGACAAGGGATAGTGTTTAGCCAAAAATCACTCATTAAAATTATATATTTTCCAAGAGATTTTCTGAAGTGTCACAATACTTTTCTCCAATCATTCACATTTTCTCCAATAGTGCCCATTGTTGACAGTAATTTGAAACTATGCTTATTTTGAAATAAAATAATAATGGATATTTTACTTCAGCTAAAACACATAAAACAAATTGTGTCTACTGCATAAACTGGCAAGTCTTTATAAAAACAAGTCTATTTAAGTATCCTAGGCTGGTGGAGGGAATGTGGGATCAAGTCAGAGAATAATATATTATTCCCAAATCAGCCGTGGACAACATTGTATAATCTTGAGAATATGCTATCACTTATCTTTACTTCAATCCACAATAAAGTACATGTGGATTGTACTTTATTACTACAAAGTACATGTACAACACACTGTACATGTTTCAATTTTATTTTGTAATTTTATTGAAGTCATTATAAAAGACTAATTTTGCTACTGCACCAACTTAATAATAATAGCTAATGAAGATTGAAAGCTTGCAGTAAGTTAGGCACTCTGATAACAGTTTGACATGCATTACTTATTAAGCACATATAATAGAAAGTTGCTTTTGCTACTTCTAAGATTCACAAATGAGGATAGTAAGGCTTAAAGTATGTTAGTAAATGGCCCAAGGTCATGGAACTAGTAAATAACTGAGCCAAAATTTCAGTCCAGTTGTTTGATTAAAGATAGGCTCTTAACCGCTAAAGTAATGTGATTATACTAGATTTCCACTGGCTTCATATGCTTGTATCTAATCTCTCACATAACACATTGCATATATTTGCAGGAGAGTTTATATGATTTGAGAGTATAGGAAGTAGCCAAAAAAACCAGAATGCTTCTCTGTGTGTAGCTAACTGATCTCTTCAGAAATCAAGAATGTAGCACCCTCTAATCACCTTAAGCTTACTGGCCCTTACAACAGGAACAGATGGCCTGCCTGGGACTACACAATAGCATGGAAATATTCTGGCAGGAAAGAAATGAGGACATATGAGTGAAAGTAGCATTGCCATCATCTGAGAACCAACTCTACTCTTTTTCTTTCTCTTTTAGCAATTTATTTCCTGCATGAAAATATCATGCATGATATCTTCTGACATATTTGGCATATTTTGGCAGTAATCATCTTCATAAAGAAATGAGCGTTTAGATTAATTGAGGTTTGCTGAGAACTTGTTTGATGAACCAAGTGCTTGTTGTGTGGCCTGGCTCGTGAAGTATGCAAAGCATTGGGATAGATTAAGGAGAAAAAATGTAAATCCTCCTCTGGAAATATTGAAATGTGTAACTATGATGTTTTGCTGAAGATAGACATCTTCTTCTTATATCAACATCCATTTGGATGATATATGTGATAACACAAACATACAAAAACAAAAATCTAAAGGACTTCTTTGGAAATATCTAGGTGAAAGTCTTGTTTGCTTTTTCCTCTTTTTCAATAAAGTCCCATGATTCTTCGACTTTCAAAAGCAACTTATTAATGTAAAAAAGGGAGCCATTCCTAACTGAGGTTCATCATACTGCATCAATTATTTTACCTCCAGTTGCTATTTCATCATCATGAAGAAAATGAAATTTGATAAAAGTTTTTTCTATTCTGAAAGAACAAATGGAGTACTTTAATTTTTCATATTTTATCCACCGTTTCTTTACTCAGAACAGATGTTATTATCTAGTTGATCAGAATCTATTTAATTGTACCTTATTGTTATTTAATAGTCCTTCAGGGCTCTTACGTCTTCTCTGTGAAAGGAGGATCAAAACAAAAGAATCAAATTTCAATGAAGATTCTAAAATCTGCACTCTTTTACCAAATAGACCTCAGAAACGAAAAAGGAGAGGACAATGCCAAAGTACACTGGGAAATTTGACAGAGCACATACCTCTTCTGCAGTAATTAACTGACATTGTAGAATAATAGTTACAGAGAATGTGAATGAGACCTATTAATTTCCTTTTCACTGGTCTAGCATAAAAGTTTCTTTAAAAAATGCTTTTTAATTTATTTTTGAGAGAGAGAGAGAGAGCATGAGAAGGGGAGGGGCAGAGAGAGGGAGACACAGAATCAGAAGAAAGCTTCCAGCTGAGCCATCAGCACAGAGCCTGATGCGGGGCTTGAACTCATGAACCACTAGATCATGCCCTGAGCTGAAGTCAGAGGCTTAACCAACTAAGTCACCCAGGAGCCTCCACTATAAAACTTCCTATTACATGTAACCATATTTCAAGTCATTCTTTCCTTTTATTATTTCAATTAAATTTTCAAAATGTCCAGAATAGTATGGACATATTAAAAGTATGTTGCTTTATAATAGTCTTTTTCATTTGAACATTACTCTTATACGAAGTTGAAGCTAAGCTCTCAAATCAAATCTTCTTGAACTGAAACAACTGGAGATGAATAAAATGCAAAGTTGTAATTATTTGGTTAATTGTTAATTTTGGGATCAAAAGTAAAATCTAAAATGTTACCTTGACTTCACTAATGAAATACACTTCCCTTTATCAAATTTTATAAGAAAACTTCTAATAATTTTTAAATAAACTACCATGCACTGAATTTAACTTAAAGCTCAATAATCAAAAATAGAAAAATCTTTCTAGAATTGTAGAATCATCATTCTCAAAAGAATTAAGCCAGAGAATAGCATATGAGAATCACTTTCAAGAATACCTAGAAAAAGTTAATACTAATTAACATATCAAAGTACTATTAGTATTACTAATATAAAATATTACAAATTTTATATTTATATTTATATTTATAATATAATATTATATTTATATTTATAAAATATAACAAATAAAACTTTGTTAAAAATTTCATAAACATGACACATTTTGCAACAATTACTGTGCTTGTTATTTTAAAAATAAATAAGTAAATAACTTGAAACATCCCCTGTAATCGTTACTAGGTCCATCATCCTCAAATTATTTTCTACGCTTAGTCCAGTTCCAACCAAATCTCATTACGTTAGAGTTGTCTTTCATCTGTATATTCTATGGCTTTTGGCAAATGTATAATGACAAGTACACACTATTCTAGCATCATACAGAGTAGTTTCATTGTTCTAAAAATCTCATGTGTTAGTTATTCATAACTCCCTCTCTCTCCCTAAATCTCTATCGACCACTAATCTTTTTACCATCTCCACAGTTTTGCTTTTCCAGAATGTTGCTATAGTTGACAAGTATTTAGCTTTTTCAGACTAGTTTTCTTTTTGTAATTATCATTATACATTGAAGATTTTTTCATGTCTTTTTATGGCTTGATAGCTCATTTCTTTTTATAACTGAATAATAGTCCATTGTCTGTGTTTTTCATATCCATTCACCTATTGAAGGACATCTTATTTGCTTCTACATTTTAGCAATTATAAATAGAGCTGCTATAACATTTGTGTACATATTTTTTGGTAGACAAAAGTTTTCAGCTCATTTGGGTAAAGACGAAGGAATGTGATTACAGTATTATATGGTAAGAGTATGTTGGGTTTAGTAAGAAATCACTAAACTGCCTTCCAAAGTGGCTGTACCATTTTGCAATCCCACCAGAAATGAGTTTCTGTTGCTCTATGCCCTTGCTATGATTTGATGCTCTCAGTGTTTGGGGCTTGAGTCTTTTGAATAGTTGCATAGTAGTATCTCATTGTTGTTTTAATTCACAATTCCTTAATAACTTCTGGTATTGAGCATCTGTTTTTATATGGTTATTTTCCACTTGTATATCTTCTTCTGTGAGATGTCTATTAAGATCTTTTGCCTACTTTTTAATTGTTACTTCTAATATTTTTCTTCATCTTTTAATTTCAACAGTTTGACTATAATACCCTTAGGTGTGATTTCTTATATGTAGTCAGCTTGAGGTTAACTGAGTTTCTTGTACCCATCAAGTATGTTCTTCACCAAATTTAGGAATTTTGATATTATTTCAAATGCGTTTTCTCCCTATTTCTCTCTCTCTCTCATTTAATTCAAGAACCTTAATTGTGACTATTTAAAAACTTCTGAAATGGTCCCACAGAACTCTGGATATGTCTACTTTTTTCTTTCTCTGAATTGGCTAGTTCTTTTTTTTTTCTTAAATAGTTTATTGTCAAGTTGGTTTCCATATAACACCCAGTGCTCATCTCAGCAAGTGCCCTCCTCCAAGTCCATCACTCTCCTTCCCCTCTCCCCGACTCCCATCAACCCTCAGTTTGTTCTCAGCATTCAAGAGTCTCTCATGGTTTGCCTCCCTCCCTCTCCTCAACTATTTTTCCCCTTCTACTCCCGCATGGTCCTCCGTTAAGTTTCTCCTAATCCATTTATACGTGCAAACATATGGTAACTGTCCTTCTCTGCCTGACTTATTTTGTTCAGCATAATACCCTCAAGTTCTATCCATGTTGCTACAAATGGCCAGATTTCATTCATTCTCATTGTGCATTGGCTAGTTCTATTCATATGCCCTGAAATCTTGTCATCTCTAATCTGCTATTACGCCCATTTAGATATTTCAGATCTGAATTTTTCAATTCTAGAATTTCCATTTGTTTCTTTTTTTTAATTTACTTGGATATATATTTTTCAGATCTCAGATTAATAAATTATTTAATTTACATCCAAGTTAGTTAGCATATAGTGCAACAATGATTTCAGGAGTAGATAACTTAATGCCCCTTACCCATTTAGCCTATCCCCCCTCCCACAGCCCCTCCAGGACCATCTGTTTGTTCTGTATATTTGAGTCTTTTATGTTTTGCCCCCCTCCCTGTTTTTATATTATTTTTGCCTGTCTTTCCTTATGTTCATCTGCTTTGTATCTTAAATTTTTCATATGAGTGAAATCATATGATATTTGTCTTTCTTTGACTAATTTCACTTAGCATAATACCCTACAGTTCCATCCACTTAGTTGCAAATGGCAACATTTCATTATTTCTTCATTCTTTCTGGTTGCCGAATAATACTTTATTGTATATATAGATACTACATCTTCTTTATCCATTCATCAGTCGATGGACATTTGGGCTCTTTCCATACTTTGGCTATTGTTGATAGTGCTGCTATAAATATTGGGGTGAATGTGCCCCTTCGAAACAGCGCACCTGTATCCATTGGATAAATACCTAGTAGTGCGATTGCTGGGTCACAGGGTAGTTCTATTTTTAATTTTTTGAGAAACCTCCATATTGTTTTCCAGAGTGGCTGCACCAGTTTGCATTCCCACCACCAGTGCAGAAAAGATCCTCTTTCTCCACATCTTCGCCAACATCTGTTGTTGCCTGAGTTGTTCATGTTAGCCATTCTGACAGCTGTGAGGTGGTATATCATTGTGGTTTTCAACTGTATTTCCCTAATGATGAGTGAGGTTGAGCATCTTTTCATGTGTTAGTTGGCCATCTGGATGTCTTACTTGGAGAAGTGTCTATTCATGTCTTTTGCCCATTTCTTCACTGGATTATTTGTTTTTGTGTGTTGAATTTGATAAGTTCTTTACAGATTTGGATACTAACTCTTTATCTGATACGTCGTTTGCAAATATATTCTCCCATTCTGTTGGTTGCCTTTTGGTTTTGCTGATTGTTTCCTTTGCTGTGCAGAAATTTTTATTTTGATGAGGTCCCAATAGTTCATTTTTGCTTTTGTTTCCCTTGCCTCTGGAGATGTGTTGAGTAAGAAGTTGCTGTGGATTAGGTCAAAGAGGTTTTTGCCTGCTTTCTCCTCTCAAATTTTGATGGTTTCCTGTCTTACGTTTAGGTCTTTCATCCATTTTGAGTTTATTTTTGTTTATGGTATAAGAAAGTGGCATAGGTTCACTTTTCTGCATGTCACTGTCCAGTTTTCCCAGCACCACTTGCTGAAGAGACTGTCTTTATTCCATTGGATATTCTTTCCTGCTTTGTCAAAAATGAGTTGGGCATAAACTTGTGGGTCCATTTCTGGGTTCCCTGTTCTGTTCCATTCATTGATCTGAATGTCTGAGTGTGTTTTTGTGCCATAGAATTTTCATTCGTTTCTTATTTAAAGTGTCTATTGATTTCTGATATTTCAGAATTCATTAGAGGCAAATTTTCCTTCATACCCATAATTATAGATGCAACAACCACTGCTCTCATAATTCTTGTCAGCTAATTCCACCATCTTATCTCGGGTTTGGTTTTCACTGATTGCCGTTTCTTTTGAGTATAGTTTATTATTTCCTTTTTTAAAAATATACTGCAGGGCATAGTAGACTTTATCTTGAGTTTTATGTATTACACATTATAACCACTCTGGATTTTGTTATGTTTCTCAGAAAAGGGTTTTTTTACAGGAAGTTATCTTGTCTTAACTCAAATTCAGACTACAGATAGTTTTCCCTGTGGTGAGTGGTTATTTGTAATTTTACCGCACTTGCTCCTTGGAAGGAGTTGCTTGGAAGCTATCTAGTAAATGTGCAGTGTAGGGTCTACACAAAGATTTGAGCAGAAATTACACAAATTAACTTTGGTCTTCCCTCTTCATCTCTTTTCTTTCCATGATTTCTGTTCCTCATTTTTCAGTTGTCATAGTTGTATCAAATTCTATCCTTTGGTTTTTCAGGCCTGGAATAATGAAAGGTTTTTTAAATGTGTTTTTAGCCCCCTAATATAGCATGTACTGGGGTCGTAGTCTTAAGGCCATAAAATTTCACACAGTACAGTCTCTTTCTTCCAATTAGTGACCCTAACAAGTATCTCCCTTCTTTCAGTCAACTCTCCAGTGTCCCCAAATTAATTTTTTTTAACTGTGTCTAGAGTTTACAGTTTTTGTCTATGGGAGGCTCTGTATAATAGGAGCTATTCTTCAATTACAGAAAACTGAAATCATTGAAGCAATGTTTTTGGTAGAAAAAAAATTACAAATAACTGAAATTCCATCAGTAGAGACTTGGTTACATAAACTATGCCATAATCACAAAAAAGGAGTTTTGAATAGTACTAAATGAATGAGCTACAGCCACATGTCATGATGTGGATAAATATTAGTGCATTAGCTGATGTAGGACACATCATGCCACTGCAAAAATAATATATGCTAATCTTGATGACTAAACAGCACAAAGATTTAGCATTGTTCATTTTAATACTGCCCTCATTCTAGAGCAGGAATCAGTAAACATTTTTTATAAGTAGCCTGATAGTAAGTATTTTAGGTTTTATGAGTCATAGAGTCCCTATCACAACGATCAAAGCATGAAACAGCACAGACAATATATATATGAATGGGCATGGCTGTGTTCCAACAAACATTTGTCTTCAGAAATAGGCAGGGTTTTTTATTTGGTCCATGGACTATAGCTGCTAATCTCTGGTCTAGATAACTTTCATGACCACCTGGTCTTTCTGTAGTGGCTTATATATTCAGGATGCTTTGACTCTTTGATACCACAACAACTTAATGGCAAGGCTTCTCTAAGATCATGTAAAAAGAGAGCACTATAGCCAATTGTACACAACAATTAGTTACTGCAGCCCAGACTAACACACACTACTTCTGCTTAGTGTCTGTTGGTCAAAATTTATTCTGTGACCCTAACCAACTATGAGAAAGCTGGGAAAGGATGTGAACATTTATGAACACTAGAAGTGTCTAATTTAATATAATATTGAGTAAAAATGCGAGTCCCAGAAGATTACATATAACACAAAGAGTATATAATAGAGTAAAAATAATAAAAATAAGCCATATAATTGTTACATATTTTTAAATATATAATGATAATAAAAGGCAAAAAAAAAACTTCAAATGTGTTAAATTCAAAATTAAACATGGTGCTTGTCTTTTGGAGGACATAAAGAAAAACCATATTGGTACATTTCAACTTTCAGTGTTATTTTAATTCTTGGACTGAGCAATGTGCTCAAGAATGTTTATTACTATGAAAGAAAAAAATCCATTATGAAAATTATCAGTTCAGAAAATATATGTGTAATAGTTAATTTTACATATCAGTTTGAGGATGTCCAGATACCTGGTTAAACATTTTTTCTGGGCGTGTCTGTGGGGGTGTTTCTAGAAGAAATTAGCATTTTATTTGGTAGACTGAATAAATCAGACAACCTTCCACAATGTGAGTGGGCATCGTCTCATTCATTAAAGTCCTGAATAGGACAAATAGGCAAAGGAAGGTTGAATTTGTTCTCTGGCTGAATGCTAGCACTGGAACATTGATGTGATCCTACCTTTATCTTATTTTCAGTTCTCGGGGCCTCAGATTCAAACTAGAATCTACATAGTCAGAGTTTTGTCTCTCAGGCCTTTAAACAGTATCACTGGCTTTTCTGGATCTCCATTTTGCATATCTTGTGACTTTCTAAGCTCCATAAACCTTATAATAAACCTGTTCCTAGATACATATTTGTTCTGTTTCTCTAGGGAACCCTGAGAAATACAATATGTTACTTGTTCCAAAAAGTAAATCTTCAAAGCAAGTTATGTGTTTATATTTTATTCTTTCATTGCATATTACCTCTCTTCACTAATTTAAGAAATTTCTGTGTAGTTATGTTTGTTAAATAACCATTGCTTTCACTGCACTGAAAGCTCCAAGAGAAAATGACTATGACCGACTTAATGAATTATCATCCCAATTCCCTCAATAATTGCCTTAGTAAATATTTTTAAATGAATAAGCCTGAAAGCAAGGAAAATAAAATGAAGAAAATTATCCAAGTACCTTAATTCTTCAGAACAACTCATTATAAAATGTAGGGCATTTCATTTTAGCTTTTTGCTGTGAATTTTTGCATATTTACATAGTCACAATTTCACATTTACTTATTTTTTTTACTTAGCATGCCAGCATGCCTTTATAAACTTTTATAAACTCTGTAATTATAATTTCATAGGAACACACAATATTCTATTGAGAAAATTCTCCAGTCAGCTTACCCATTACTCTAGTAAATGGCTGAGATGAAGATTTGTCATTATTATTGTCTTTGTTTCTGTTGTTACTATGATAAAAAATATGACAATAAACATCTTTGTTCTGAGAGGTTTTCATGGATATCGAGATTTTTTTAGGTTATTTATCCATAATACAAATTTATGGTAGCATTTCCAGATGATTTTGTAAATTTTCAATTATTATTGGAAAGGTAAAATTTACCTTTGATTTCATTTTTAAATAATGTTCAATTATAATCTGATAACCCCATTAAGTGCTTGTTAGGATGAAAGGCTTTGAATTTTTTTTCTTGTTACTTTGTACTGGGATATTTTGTAGGACTTTTGTTTATTTGTTTCTTTTTTTGTCAGTGGATATGGCAAGTGCTATACAAAAAGAAGTGACTGGGACTTCAGAGACCTCTTTTGACAGAAAGGTGTGATAAATTTTTTTAAAAAGTGATGCTTCAGAAAGGTGATATTGAAAGACACAACTTCAGCTAGGCCAAGCAATGCCCTTAAGGATAAATGCAAAATACAAGGGCAAGAAAGAGTTATTTCTAAGAATGTTTATGCATGAGTGATCTGTAAAGACAGCCCCAAGCTATATGCACTGTATCTACTATATTCCTGAGTAGAAGCACCCCAAATCAATGTAGTAGGGACTCAATACGTGCTTCCAGGAATATCTCTGTGGACTCCAGACCTCTTATCTTAGCCCAGACCTGCTCATTTCCAGAAAAAATAGCCAAATCCATTTTCTTTAAATGCTAACTGGAAGAAAAAATAAATCAGAACAGTGTGGAAGAGTAGCAATAATGTTTGAAAAATACGGGTTTTTTTTTTTAAAGATCAGAGAATGTTGACACAAATTTTAGATGCTGCATAATGTTAGCTGTTATTTCTTAAATTCATGAAGAGAGGAACTGGAGATAAACTTTAAGAGTTGTAAAGTGGAAAATGTATTACATTTTGAAATAAATATATTCTAATGATGAGAAGAGCTACTTCATTTAATAGAAGGGAAAGCACCAGAATGAAAAATAAATTTCCTTTTCTAGAGACATGAAAACACATGGCCTTGTGCTCAGGTCAGACTCAATTTAATGTCCTCCCATTTATATAGAGTAGGTATTTAATGGAGAAACAGAAAATGACATCAGTCTGGCTCTTGTTTATGGTTACCAATTTCTGTTATCTTCAAAAAGCTAAGAAGAAATGGTCTAGGCTACTGGTTTTCAAAATATGGGCAGCATAGAATTCTTCCTTCAGATTAAATCTTACTCTAAAGACCAAGATTTAAAATGGTTAAGGGGCGCCTGGGTGGCTTAGCCGGTTAAGCGTCCGACTTTCGCTTAGGTCATGATCTCGCGGTTCGTGGGTTGGAGCCCCGCGTCGGGCTCTGTGCTGACTGCCAGCTCAGAGCCTGGAGCCTGTTTCAGTCTGTGACTCCCTCTCTCTCTGACCCTCCCCTGCTTATGCTGTCTCTCTCTCTTAGAAATAAATAAAAAACATTAAAAAAAAAAACATAAAAATAAAAAAAATAAAATGGTTAAAAACGGTGCTCCCTCTTGTTGCACCTGGTGTGTGAGGTCCCAGCTATGGCCTCCTAGACCTCTCTACCATACATTCAACAACTGCTGAGGGGCCTCAATGCCCAGGATAAATAAAGCCTCAGTGTTAGTCTGCATATTCATTTAAAAAGGGTGTTTAAAATGTGGGTAGGTATGCCATGGAAGGGGAGATACTGCTGCCACAAAACTTTATAAAGACTCATATCAAATGATATGAATCTTTTCAAAGATGTTTATGCAGAATAAATTTTAATGAAATAATTATTTCATAATTTTTCTGTTTTAAATCATATAATCAATAACTACTCTTTGATAGTCACCACAGTTACCAGGTAATTTTACATATTATTACTGAAATTATAAGGTAAGTGTTTCTATTTCTAATTCAAGTTCATAAACTAGGCTTCAGAAAAGTTAAATCTCTAAGTTCAAAAAAACTAGTGGCAAATCCATTATGCCATATTTGGTCTCTCAGATATAGAAATACGTGCTCTTTTCTTTATAACATTTTGCCTTCCAATTAAATTTTACCTCTAGACATTTAGCATCATATCTTGTCACCTTCAATCATCAATAAACAATTTTATCTAACATAGATATATTGTAAGGCAGAGTTTTTTAAGCTTTTGTGCAATATGGTAAAAAGATGTGTACAGTGTCTAAATTGGTAAAGTACAAAAATTGATTTCTTCATGAGCATTGAGATTTTTTTTTTTTTTTTGCTGACAGAAGCCCCACTCAGAGCTTAAACATGGCCAAGACATCAAATGATAGAGGTACAGGTTACCACACTATTAGAGACAACTGGTATATCCAATTAAAAGTTTCTTGTTTTGCATTTTAACTTGTCAATACAATTTTAAAATCTTTTTTTTTATATCATGACCATCTAAAACAAAGTTTGGATTTCCTTCATCCCCTTTTGAAATCACATTTAATTAATTCTGTGATGGCAGTATTAAATAAAGGAATCCTATTGCTATGAATTCTTGCTTATGTTTTAGAATTCAAACAGAGTTACTTATAGTGAAATGAAAAATAATATTGGCATTAAACATGTTTATTAAAACCCTGCTGATCTTACAATAATTGTGCCCTTTGAGAGATGTTTGAATTCCTAGTGGAGCATAGAGAAAAGGACAATAGACATGAAACAGTCAATTGAAGAAGACTCCTGGAATATCAGAAGGATATGCTATACATTTTATGATTTCCCCAAAAAGACCTATAGTCATTTACCAAAGCATTTGTGTACTAGGAAATGGAAAAAATCAGACTCTTCATGGACATTTGGATTATTACTGCCTCTGTGCTAATACTAATCCCTGGAAATCTAAAACACTTTAGTCTATTTGTCCAAGTGGTAGTTTATTGAAATTAGGTGATAAATGGAGACTCAACTTAAATGCATTCAATAGGCTTTTTGAGCCAAACAAGTGGTGGTAACTCTGGTTTCCAAATTAAGATGAGAATAAATATAATAAGCAACTGAGAGAATGTCCATAAGGGCTCTCTGTCTTGTGTGAATAAGGCTGAAAGAGCCACATGGAAGTTCCTGATCTTCAGCCCTTGCGTTAATTAGTCAAGGGTCTCCAGAGACACAGAAGCAATAGGCTAGATCAATGAATGGATGAGTACGTAGATGGATAGATGGATGGATGGATGCATTAAAATGGGAATTGTCTCATGTTCTTATGGAGGCTGAGAAATTCCACAATTTGCTGTCTGCAAGCTGTGAGCCAGGCAAGTTGGTTTCAGTCCAAAGACCTGAGAACCAGAGGGTTGCTAGAATAAGTTCTGGAGTCCAAAGTTCCAAGAACCAAAAGCTCTGATGTCTGGAAGCACGAAAATATTGAAACCCCAGTTTAAGGAGTAAGAAGAAATTTATCCTTCCTTCACCTTTGGTTCTGTTCAGGCCCTCAGCAGATTGGATGATGCGACCAACACTGGTGAGGGCAGATCTTTACTCATCCTACTCAATCAAATGCTAATGTCTCCAGAAACACCCTCACAGACATACCCAGGAATAATGTTTTACTAGCAATCTGAGCAACCCATAGGCCAGTCAAGTTGACTCATAAAATTAACTATCATATATTTCTGTTTAAAAAACGGAACTGTAGCTACATCACATAGTTGGTTAAGTCTTGGAGATTAGTTCCTCTAATAAAGATAAGAGATAGAGGAGTGGTGATTTCAATCATCTTATGATTTAACATGGCTTTTGTTCTACGCAGAAGATAGGAATATCTCTAAGAATGAATGAGTTATCATTCAACTCAATTAACTAGTGATTCCAATCATTATTATTATTCCATTGATTATATTCCAGTGATTATATTCATTATCACATCATATTCATGTGATATCTTCCTAAGCATATTAACAAAATCCCCACCAAATTATATGCAAGCATTTGTCTGGTATGTTTTTCTTCCTCTGTCCCAAAAGCCAGGAAGAAAACAGGATTTATTTGTACTAATTTCATAGGGGTAAAATTATATCTTTATTGACTTACTTCAGTAGCTTTGTGCCACTCAAGATTTTTTTATCTTTCTCCCAAGGCTGTATGCTCTCTGCTACCTTGATTACAGCAGGCTCATTAAGACCTGGTGAACAGAAAATAGCAGGTCTGCCAGATGACTTGGTAAGTTGCTATTGCCAGAGGGTGAGAAATGATTCTTATTAAAATACAGGGGCCTGATTCTTCAGAGAAGTTCTGGGGAATTTAGAAGTCTGGAAATATCAAGCTTTTCCAAAATTAAAGACAGTTTGCTTCACCTTGTACTCTTCACCACAAAGAATGAGACACACATGTGGTACATCCTTTCATATTTTACAGGAAAAAATATTATTGCTTTGAGTGTGTTGCTCTGATTCATTTACTGGCTAGTTCAATATTCTACCAGTACGAGAGAAAAAAATAGGAAAAAAAAGATATTTTAACTCATTTGGATTGTACATCCAAAGCTCTTTGGCTGGAACCTTGTGACCTAGGGAATTCAATATTGTTCAAAGTATCTGTGTCATGCCTGGCTGTTATGTAGTATTTGTGGTAAGCTGTAACACTGAGAATCCTGGTTTTAGGGTAAAACCAGGCCTTTATTGGCAAGCAATTATTTTCCTTTAGAGAAATAATTATTGGCTTGTTGCTCCTTGCCCTAGTAAAGATTGAATACCTGATTACAGGTAGCAAAGTAACTGGGTGTTACCAGATGTTATAAACCAGAAAAATCATGTATGCTCCTCAGAACTAAATCATGAAATACAATTGTGAACAGGATCTGAAAGCACAGGTGTGTTACTTTAACAAGTAACTCATG
The DNA here is from genome assembly GCA_017311185.1 of Proteles cristata cristata. NCBI lineage: Eukaryota > Metazoa > Chordata > Mammalia > Carnivora > Hyaenidae > Proteles > Proteles cristata. The sequence continues at coordinate 967,842 of JAESUZ010004636.1, forward strand.
TTCTCACTGTGTTTACCCCTGCCAAACTTCCACTTTTCCCTCAACCCACAACTGCAGATGGAGGGACATGCTAAAACAAGAGCCAAGTGATTTACTGAATACTTTTCATAATATGCTGGAAATAAGACTTGAAGGATGGTGACATTTTAGCCCTACTCACAAGTTACGTTGTATGACATCCAATTCGTTCAGCAAAAGAGAAGACAGCTGAATAAGTCACAGATTAAAAATCTACTTAAGTGGGTAGGGAATAATTATTTGGACATAAAAGAACTTAGAAAAATTGGTACATAGGAGTTGGTTCTTGGTTGTTTTAGAAAGAAGTATGTGGATGGAATGTTTGGAATGAATTCAAATGTAAGAAGATTAGAAGGACCATGGGGGAGAAGAAGGGGGGCAAAGAGTTGGGGAGAGGGAGGGAGACAAACCATGAGAGACTCTTGAATGCTGAGAACAAACTGAGAACTGATGGGTGTGGGAGAGGGAGGGGGTGATGGGCATGGAGGAGGGCACTTGTGGGGATGAGCACTGAGTGTTATATGGAAACCAACGACAATAAACTATTAAAAATATATAAAAAAAACTATTTAAAAAAAGGAATAGTTTACTCCATGTGAATGTTTATCAAAGGGTCTCCCAATGCAATGAGGACTCTTCCATACTCTGGTGGTTTTCAGTCAGTCCCTTTCCCAGGCCTTCTTACTGCTTGGCCAATGGATACTAAGACCCACTGGCCAAGGGAGAGTCAGAGGTAAAACAAGTACCTCCCCACTCCATTGCTCACCAGCTCCAGCCTCTGCTGAGCATACAATTTTCTAGCAACAGTGAAAAGGGACCAACCCTAAATGTATTATTCCCTAGGGATCCAGTTAGCTACCTAATTGTGGATTGAAACATTAAAGTTCTTCCATCACAAAGGGAGTAACAGTTTATCTGAAGATACTAAATATTTGCCCTCGAGTTAAATTGTCTTCTTCTCTGACATGACTCACCTAGCGATCCCATCTCTAGGCTTTCTGAATGTCTTATGCACAACATTGTTTTTGGTGAAAGAACTAATTTCACACAGGCAAAATTAAGTCAATAACCTGTCACTCACAGAAATTACTGCCTTACCAGGCACCCTATCAATCAAATCACTTGACTTTACAGAGAGTTGATATTGTCTGAATGGTATTAAGACAGAAGACAACAACTAATAAAATTAGGATGTTGTCCAAGGTGAAGTACGTATATTATCTGAACCAAACCTGGAATACAGGAAATAAAGGATAGAAGTATGTATAGACCTCTCACTCTCATACCTAGTAAGTCCTACTCACATTAATGTTTCCCATGTGTGTCTCTGGGTTGTGCTACTTGTCTTAGAACTCTACCAGGAGATTTTAGAATACAAAGATAAGTTATTCCTCAAGGGGCCTTCACAATGGTTTCATGAATTAGAGAATAAAGCTTTCATTTGTCCATTTCAAGCTCTTTCTGCTGTAGGACAAAGATGCAAAACAGAGGTTTATGAATACTGATTATCAAGGGGAAACAGGTTTGCTAGGGAGAAGATTGTAGTATATTTATAAACCAAGGTCTTCCCTAGGGTGCCTCCTAATCTGGTAGTAAAACTTATTAAAAGGCTCCAGAAACTTCATAAAGACTACGGAAACATCAAACAAGATCACCAACTAATGCTATTCCTGGAAAATAGTAGGTTGATTTACCTCATGATGAAATCAACCTCAATTTCCTGTAATAATGGCTGAGGGCAAATTAAGTATTGAATAATTAATAAAGAGAGCAAGCATAATACCAATGATGGCCTTCTGACAATTGTAGAAACACAATGCCTTCATCTGGGTGCCCTAGAAAATATAACAAATATAACAAGGAAAAGTTTATGTGCTAAAGTTTTGGGGATATTCAATTTCAGGAAAATAATATTGAAGAAAGAAAGAAAGAAAGAAAGAAAGAAAGAAAGAAAGAAAGAAAGAAAGAAAGAAAGAAAGAAAGAAAGAAGAAAGAAAGGAAGGAAGAAAGAACATAAAGAAGGAGAGAAAACAAATACAAGGTGGTGCATTTTTTAGCTTTTGCAGTTTCTTAAGATAACACAGCTGGTTTCTTCTTGAAAGAAGGATTTTGGAAAGGCCATATGAAACCACCACCTCTAGTTCATGTGGTCAGGAAAGGGAAGTAATGAATCCACTGGAGTTTTCACCATCTCTTCACTTCCACTGGTTAAATCCCAACCCATAGGGAGCTACAGCCCTTCTATTCCAGATTGTGTTAGCTAGCCCCTGTGGGTAGCCATTGGGAAAGGTAGAGTCTTGGTGGTTTAATTTGGAAGGACCCAGACACTGAAGCTGCTTTCAGCCTCTAGATCTGCAAACTCAGCGGAGCTTGAACAGAAGCCCAGCTCTTGACCCCGAAGGAGGCTGAAACCATGTGTTGTGTTGGGAGATGAGGTGAAATTGCAATAAAGAAAGCTTTGTGCTGCTTTGAAGCTACTGTATCCTGAAGCCAGCCCCACAGCCTGAGGTACGGGAAGGTCATATTGGATGTAGGCTAGCACACAAACTTGATCCTGAACTTATGGTCTAGGATGTCTACCCATAGGTTTAATTCTTTCAGTGTCATAAACGCCAGATTAGTATGACATTCCTGTATATTTCCCCCCCTTTTCCTGTTCTTTTCTTTTTATACAGAGACCACTAACAGTGGTTGTTAGCTTTAACAATTTAGTTCATAGTTTACAGAATATCAAAAGCTAAAACTCAAGAAAGAATAAATACACTATGACAATCTGGACTTGAAGCAGGTTGCATAAACTATTGAAACATTTGTTAATTTACATTTGGAGACAAAGGAAAGCAAGATTTTCTTTGTGTACTTAATAGTTGCATTATTTGGGGTACATACACTGTGTTCAAGCTTGCAAGAGGGAGTGTTTTGAATTGGACAGCTAAAGAACGGACTGTAATAAACATTTCTGTGATATTTACCAGTGAGTTTTGAACATCCCTCTCTTGTTCAGGATTTTCTTGTTCAGGTTTTCTATGTTAGATCCTTGCATTCCTAAAACAAACCCCAGAAACCTACCTTCCTAAAGTCCCTTGCAAGGTGTGAGCATGGGACATACCCTTCACTGATGAAGCACATTCACAGGAGGTTTGCTAAGCAAAGAGAGTGAAGGAAAAAGGAGCTGCCATATGGAATCTAATCCAGCAAGCAAGAAGAGTAGTAAAGGGTGGAGAGACATCCAGGTTCCCGCAGCTGTGTTGGCAGACCAGTGACCTTGCCTCGTGCCAGCATTTTAAACTGTAGTGCCTCTGCTCAACACAACCGTGACGGAGCAGTTGCCAGTAGAACAGAGTGAGAGGAAAATGTGAGTGTTGTTCTCAACAGAGAGCTTGACTCCCTGACTCTCTCAGAGACTTTGAGAACTCCCAATATTCTTTTTAAAAAGCAAGTTTTGCTATTCATATTAAGCATCAATATAGCTTTTGTTATCATTTTTACATTACATATACTCCTTTTAGAATCATTTTGCATTTGCATTGGTTCATAACTAGATGTAGAAGCATCAGTCGTTTCAAGTTGAGTTTCTTACTTTGTCAAAACTATGCCCACATGTACACACACATACATGTAGCCAACCAAAAATTTACTTAAGAATGGTATGAAGTATGAAATATGCTGAAAAATGCAATTTAAAAGCTCTCAACTGTCTAGCTTTCAAGTTGGACAGAATTTATCAGCCCGAGGACTACCTGACACAGGCTGACACACCATATGAACCTTCAATAATCACATCACAGAATATGAGAACATAGCTGTAGTTGGATGCTATGTTAAGCAGCAGAAATTACTAATCTACAACATTTTGTGGTAAGCACCACTGCTGTCTAAAGGCAGATAGCCTAACTTTTGCTTACAGTAAAATTTAAAATGTATATTTTGGGGGTTAAACAGCTCTGAAAACAGAATAATTAAATTACATAGAATTAACTGCAGTTATCCAAAAAATGGAATTTTCAATAAACTAATTTTCTAAAGTAATAAGTACACTCAATTAAAATTATATCATAAGAGAGCCTAGTTTATATTCCCTCCAACTTTACTAATGGAAGCCTTCAATTGCAATTGCATTTTTTCTTGAATAAAATGTTAATTCACAGTATTTTCAACCCTCAGGGAGACTGAGGATGAAGAACTCCCTAAAAATAGGTAAGAGAGGAAAATTGACTATTTATGCATTTTTAAAATGTTTATTAAATTAACATTGAGAGAGAGAGAGAGAGAGAGAGAAAGCATGACCAGGGAAGGAGCAGGGATAGAGGGAGACACAGAATTCAAAGCAGGCTCCAGGTTCTGTGCTATCAGAGCAGAGTGCTATCAGCACAGAACGTGACACAGGGCTTGAACTAACAAACTGCAAAATCATGATCTGAGCCAAAGTCAGAAGCTTAACAAACTGAGCCACCTAGGTGCCCCGAAAATTGACTACTTCAATCTGAATTTCATATACAAAACAAATTTATATTTTCTTCTGTTCATAGCTAAACGTCATTTCAAAATCATGTGATTCCCATCAGAAAGTCATTGGGTCAATTAAATAGAAAACTTTAGCCAAGTGGTAGGAAAATATTACCATTGCATGTGCATTCTATTCCCTAAGCATCAAGTAGTAGATGGTTTTTTGAGAAAATTAACAATAGACTGAAAAATGAAAAAGAACATGATACATCTCCTTTAAAAATCCAAATAACATTTTCAGATTATAAAAGTAGTATGTTAATGTAAAAACATTCTGAGAGAGATTATTTTTAAGCTGAAAGCATTTTAATTACACCATTCATAGTGCATTAGTAATACTCTAGTTAGGTAAACTTCTGGCTCACTACAAAGATAAATATAAGTATAAATAAATATAAATATATGTGTATATACATTTTGGATATATATTTGTATGTATACATTTTTGAAAGATTCTCTGTATGATATGTATATGTGTACATAAAAATTTTTACATTATGGTGTGATTCCTCCTTGATCTACAATATATGCCTTTTACTTCATTGTGTGGAGGCACTGTAAGTTACTAAACTGCTACTATTGGACATTTATCTTATTGCTAATCTATACTATAACAAATTATGCTGAGTGCAGATTTTGTTACATTATTTTATGTTTATTTTTCATTATTAGGATGAGGTTCAAAGTGTACAGGAAAAAAATGGAGAATTTTATGTTTTTGAAATTGGGCATCATATTTCTTAACCAGAAATGTTATATAGCAATTTCCATTCCAGTAGCAAGGCATCAGACCTCCATTTTCAGTACAATCATGACAAAACTACATATTTTAATTTGTTTCCTAATTTAATTATTGAAAAGTGCAACCATATTTTAATTTGTATATTTAAAACTAGTTTTTTTAATGTCAAATTTTAGGGTGTTTTATTTTTTCCTTCATGAACTGCCTTTTGCATTCTCGATAAAGTTTTGTCCTTTTCTTATTAATTTGTAAGAACAACTGTTTATATATTAAATTTCTATCACATATGATGTATGAATTTTCTAGATATTTAGTTTCTTTTTTTATCAATTTTAATTACATCCTGAAGAAAGGATTTTAATGTTTTAATTGTCAATTTTTATTGGTTTCTTAGGCTGGTAAACTGAGAAATTTAGATAGAAATTGATCATACTTCCCTCTACTTATAGTTTCGCCATTTGTAATTAAATATTTTATCCATTTAAACAATATGTTGGTATAAAGCCTCACATGATATTTTAAAATAATTAATTACCCAGTGCCAGTTATTGATGGATCTTTCCTTTTAATTGTTAGATTTATAATACAAATATCAAATATTTGAAGACTTTCCTTAGCCTGTTTCATTAGTTTGTCTATTTGTTCAGAAATACTCTATCATTTTATTTATTATTTCTCTAAAATAACATATTAATGTCTAAAGGAAACATCTATCTCCTTGTTAATCTTTTTTTTGTCGGAAATGTCTTGACTCCTACTACTCATGCTTTTTCCCCAGATGATCTGTAGAAATCATATATCCAATTCTCAAAAATCTTATACAATCATCCATTACATTGAATTTCATTGAAATCCCACGTACATGTTTCTATAACTTGTCAAGATGTATTCAGTAAGTTTTTAAAAAAATTATATTTTCACTTTATATAGCCATGCACTTCTTAATTAACTATAAACCATGTATATTAATAATTTTCGTGTATGTATGTATACTTATATGTATACATATATTCTTAGATTACACATGAGATTATGCATGTGTTTCTGTCAGAACAACTAAAATTAACAGCACAAGAAACAACAGGTGTTGGGAAGGATGCAGAGAAAAGGGAATTCTGTTGCCCTGTTTGTGGGAATACAAACTGGTGCAGCCACTCGGAGAACAGTATGGAGGTTCCTCAAGTAACTAAAAATAGAACTACCCTATGATCCACCAATTGCGCTATTAAATATTTACCCAAAGGATACAAAAATACATATTTGAAAGGGGTACATGCACCCCACTGTCTATAACAGCATTATCAACAATAGCCAAATTATGGAAAAAGCCCAAATGTCCATCGACTGATGAATGAAGAAAGAAGATGTGGCATATGTGTGTGTGTGTGTGTGTGTGTGTGTGTGTGTGTGTGTGTGATTGCATATTACCCAGCCATCAAAAAGAATAAAATCTTGCTATTTGCAACTACTTGGATAGAGCTGGAATGCATTTTGCTGAGCAAAGTAAGTCAATCAGAGAAAGACCAATACCATATGATTTCACTCAAATGTAGAATTTAAGAAACAAAACAGATGAACATATGGGAAGGGGGAACAAGAGAGAGGGAAACAAACCACTAGAGATATTTAATGATAGAGAACAAACTGAGGGTTGATGAAGGAAAGAGGGTAGGAGATGGGCTAGATGGGTGATGAGTATTAAGGAAGACACTTGTGGCAAAAAGCACTGGGTGTTGTATGTAAATGATGAATCACTGAATTACACTCCTGAACCAATATTGCACTGCATGTTACCTAACTAAAATTTAAATTTTAAAAAGTGAGAAAAAAAAGAATATGTATGTGTATAAAAGAATATATGAATGTGTGTGTATGTATGTACATATGTATGTATATATTACATGCGTATGTATGTATGTATGTATGTATGTATCTCTCTATCCCATTCTTGGATTAGTGATTTTTAGCATCTATGCATGTGAAATTTGATCACATAATTTGTTTGGGGAATGATGATGAAATTTGTCTCAATTAACATATTGAGACTTTGCATTAAAATTATTTCTAAAATGTGCAGCAAGATTTAATTTGCTTACACGTTACTCAAGATTTGTCAGATTTTTTAAAGATATTGCCCTATAGTTTTATTTTCATTTGTTTTGAGCTCTGATATCTGATTTACATTAACTTTGTAGAATATTTTGTATGTCTTGCTATTAGTTTCATATTCTAGATGACTTTGCATTTCATAAATTCACTTCAAAATTTTAAAGAACTCATTGGAAAACTCTTCTTGACCCCAGATATTTTCTTTTTTTATGTTTCCTTAAAAACTATCTAGCTGCTGAATTAATTTTATGAGGCAAATTTTCTTAACTTTAAAAGGTAAACTATCTATTGACAGCTACAAATATTTTGAGACACATTTGAGGGAGGTGTATTTAAAATTTATTCTGTTTGTGTGTTCTCTAATTCTTTTGTCTTCCTTTGTCAAGGATTTAATTATTTGAAGACGGCCTATAAAACAAAACAAAAATTCAAATGCTTTATCACTAGTGTTACTCAAACGCATATTTTTACTGACTTCTTCAATATCCCATCAAAATGTTCCACTCTAATTCTTTTTTTTTAGCAGTTCAATTCTTTTTTTACTTTTTAGAAAATGTTTTTTAAATTTATTTTTGAGAGAGAGAGAGAGACAGTGTGAGCAGGGGAGGGTCAGAGAGAGAGGGAGACACAGAATCTGAGACAAGCTCCAGGCTCTGAGCTGTCAGCACAGAGCCGGACACGGGGCTCGAACCCACGAACCATGAGATCATGACCTGAGGCGAAGTCGGACGCCTAATGGACTGAGCCACCCAGGTGCCCCCGCACTATAATTCTAAAATATCATAGAATATTTCATTTACACCTTGATGTGGCTGCTTTTGATTTTTTAGCATACATATTCACTTTATTTTTTTACACAATTTATTTTAAAAAGTCAACTCTGTTTCATAAGTATGTTTCATCACAATGCTATTTTGTATTTTAGAATAGTTTTAAATCACATACAAAGAAAATTCACTCTTTGGAATAGCATTATCCTATTTTAAAGCAATCATGGTATATGGATTTTCACTTGGAAGTTTTGGTATTTCCATGGAAATAGATTGAGGGAACAACTCCACAGATAAAATACGTTTGCTGACATATTTTTTAAATTTATTTTTGAGAGAGAGAGAGACACATATCTAAATAAGAGTGAAGGCAAGAACAAAACAAGAATAATCCTTTCTTGACTCAAGACAAACTGAGAGAATAAAAATTATATATAAATAATATATTAAAATTATTAAATTATTATATATAAAATATATATTAAAATTATTTATAAATAATTTTATACTGAACGAGAAGCCAGCCAGTATACTGTCCATGTAAATTGTCTTCCTGCAAGCATAAAGCAAGATAGTGGAATGGTTAGCATAAAAGCACACTGAGGTGTTCTGCTTACATGTATCACTTCTAGCCAACCACTGCCATTGTATATATTTGCTTGACAATAAAATGGAACCATTGTCTCTTAAATTGTTTATTCTGCTTTTCATGGAAATTTCCTATTAATCCATAAATTATGATAAAATTGTTACTTTATATTATAAACTGGTTTTATTGGGATTTATTTTTGAAATGATTTGACAAACCTTATATTGTAAACTCTTGCTATCATATGCTGTACGCTTTTACTGAAACTTTGCTTTCTTTATATATATTATTCATACTTTTATATATATCTAAAGACTTGTTTCTCATTCATTCTTTTTTTTTTTTTAAATGTTTTATTTATTTCTAGGAGAGAGAGAGAGACAGCGTGAGCAGGGAAGGGTCAGAGAGAGAGGAAGTCACAGACTGAAACAGGCTCCAGGCTCTGAGCTGGCAGTCAGCACAGAGCCCGACGCGGGGCTCGAACCCACGAACCGCGAGATCATGACCTAAGCGAAAGTCAGACGCTTAACCGACTAAGCCACCCAGGTGCCCCGTTGTTTCTCATTCATTCTTAAACAAATCTATACTAAGGAGTCCGTGCCTGCTTGCTTCTCAGATGCTTAAGTAATATCTCAATGTGGATAACTATAACCTATTTGCAAGACTTTTTTATGATAATTTTAGATTTTAGGTTATGGCAGTTGTGTGGGTTATTTTAAACCACAGATGCAGGCAGGACAGACCAAGTCAATGAACATAGTCACCCCTCAGCTCTGGCAAACACACTCCAAGACCCCCAGTGGACGACTGAAACCACAGATAGTATCAAATCCTATATATACATGTTTTGTCCTATGCATACATACCTATGACAACATTTAATTTATAAATTAAAATATTAGAAAATAAAGTCAGCAGAGTAATATATGGTGTATTTTATTAATGGAGAGCATTGTAAGATCTAGCAGGTAGTCTCTCTACCATAACTTTGAAGTAATTATAAGTGTAACTGTATTTTCAGTTTTATGTTACAGAAAAAGTATCCAATTGGTAACAAAATCATAGCTAGTACTATTGAAGTATGTTGCCTCAATTATAAAGAAAATAACCTAAATATCAATTAGAGATTAGTTAAAATATACATTTCTTCCCTTTCCAATTCAAATACTAAAATGAATGAACACCCGTTAAGGACAGTTGGTTCAGAATAACCACAAGAAAGCTAAAATTGTAAAAGAAATTATTTTCCCAAGCAAGTTCTAAGGATCATAGTCGCCCTATAATTTAACTTTTCTGTAACTTGTATCTCTGCTTTTTAGAATCACAGAAAAGTAAGCAAAAATTATGTACATATGAATTTTATGTAATACTTTACTAAGATATCAGACTTATAGCAGTGTTCAAGAGCTTCATAAGTCTGGAAATTAATTATCAAAGTTGCCCAGATAACTCAATTGTCACCTCTCGTTCCTAGAGATGGTACCCCTTATTTACTACACTGCAATGAAGTGGATATTATTTTTCTTTATTCTTTGTTTTTCTTTTTTTCTTCTTCCTCTTTAATGCTTATTTACTTTTGAGAGAGAGAGACAGAGACAGAGCATGACTTGGGGAGGGGCAGAGAGAGAGACACACACACACACAGAATCAGAAGTAGGCAGCACAGAACCTGACACAGGGCTCAAACTCGTGATCATGTCCTGAGCCGAAGTCGGCTGGTCAATTGACTAAACCAGCCAGGCAGCACTTTGTTTTTCTTAATAAGCTACAGTTACAAAAGCAGTTAATAATAGAACTCAGATCAATATCAATCAGCATTTCAAATCTTTTAAAAAATGGCACAGTATTCTGAATTCAAATGACATATGTTAAACTTTGCTCTAATTAGTGAAGCTGAACCATTTAAGTCAAATGGTGATGAGTTACAATAGATCAAGTTTGGAAAAGGGCATCTTTCAAATAAAAGTACCCTGGCACTTCAGTAGGATTTCTTTAAGATCAAAGATTCTGGTTTGTTTTTTAAACAATAAATTGTAATATATTGAATAGAAAAGAATCCATGAATCCATCCTGATAACTTTTTTAAAGTTTTTAACCAGGTAAGGATAGAAAACCAACTAATAAATGGAGAAAGAATAATAGAATTAGGAAATCACCATTTGCAATATCCTTGGTAATAATTGATTCATGCAAGAAGACTATACCAACACATTAAGTTTAAGACAGTTGAGAACTTGATATTTACAGTCTCAAAAATCACTCACAGTTTATGTACAAAAAGAAAAGAAAGTACCTTTACAATGAAAACAATCTAAAAGTGATCAAACTAAGTGGTCAAATTTATACCACAAAAAGTAGGACCAACTGACATTATTATTTGCCTCCTGTTATGATGTACTGAGGACACAAGAATTCCTATGTAGTATTCCTGCTGTCCCTGCCCCACAAATGACCTAAATTTAATCATAAGATAATAACCAAGTAAACACAAGCTAAGGTATATTCTGCATTGCATTCTCTGGCTTACTTTTCAGAAATGCTTTCAATACATACAATTAAGTGATGGACAAATTTTTTCACCTAACCAATTTTCTCAGTATGTTTTCAAATACAAATTAAACTTATTCTATCTATTAGCTTTTTAAGAAGTAAGATGATGAGCAAGAGGGCAGAATAGCATGGAAGTGTTTTTGCATCTCTCAGCCCTAAAATGCAGCCATATCAACACTGAACCATTTTGTACGCTTAAAAAACTGATCTGAGGATTAACACAACAAACTGCACAACCTGAACTACAGAACTCGGCAGGTATGCAGCATAGAGAGGTGAACTGAGGGGAGAGACAAGCTGCAGAGGTCAGAAAGCCATTTTTGCTTGTGGAGAGAGGATGGAGATGGGATGGAGTGGGGGAAGAGTGCAAGAAAAGAACCCACCACCCAAAAAGCAACGGTAGAGAAAGTGGAAAAGTGGAAACAGCCCACAAGGAACTAACAAAAAAGGGACAAAGGAGAAAGGAGAGGGTTTAAATTCATTAAGACTCTATAAACAGTGGGAGCACAGAGTCTGAAACTTTTCAGCTTAATACCTGGCAGAGTTCTGGTGAGAAGGGTGAATCTCTGAGAGCAGAGAGCAGGGTCCGAGGATCCCTTGGAACCACAAAGGGAGTGGCAGGTCCTCTGCTGGAAGGACATCTGGTAGATGCTCGGCAGCCATCGCACAGGCAAGGTGCACCCAAAGAACAACCGCATTCGCTGATGTTGGAACAAGGACATTAATGGTCAAGCCTGGCACCAGAAGTGTGTTGACTTACCATAATCCCTGAAACACTGCTGCTATTCAATCTTGGGAACTTTTTCTGGGGGCGACAGGCAGTCTCTGGGCATCAGCTGCAGCACAGTCCTGCAAACATTCCTAGGTACTGCCAGCACCCAGCCATTATTCAGTTCAGCTCAGAAGGTCTGAGCAGGTCAAAGCCTCAGTCCCTCAGACGTGGGGGGTTGGGAAACACAGCAGCATGTGAGATAAAACTCAGGGAGGAGGTGCCAGCTGGCAGCATGAAGGCTTGGTTACAGAGAGTGTAGAAACGCAAAGCAGACAGAAGCCAGAGACAAAAGAGGAGTGCTTGTCAGTCTGGGAGACCAGAGTTCCAATAGAGACTGGGTAACTGAGTGATGCCATTTTCACCCCTCTGGCGCATGCTATACATGCCTACCCATACATGCGCATACATGCAATCCACCCAGTCATCTCAGCAGCGCCATCTAGTGGATAATGGAGCCGTTAGACTAAACCCCGCCCAACTAGGCCAGCAGCGCTCCTAACAAACCGAAGTCTCTCCGTCTGCTTAGTTTACAGACTGTAAAGTGTTTCATAGCTTGATTTCTATGGGAAACCAGTTGTGATTCCAATCGTACTACATTCTGTTTGCTGGTCCTTTTATTGATTTCTTTTTCTTTTTCTTTTCTTATTCTTGAATACAGAAAGAGAAAAAAACTTATTTTTATTTTCCATTTTTATTAAAAAAATTTTCTTTGATTTTTTCTACTATATTTTTTACTTTTTTGTAAATTTTAAAATTCTATTCTACTTTCATTATTTCATTTTATTCTATTTTGTTGTATTCATTTTTCAAATTTTCAAATGTTTTCTTTTTTTCTTTTTTCTCCTGTTTCTTTTCTTATCTTACCCTTTTTTCTCTAATTTATCAATATTCTTTCAACAACCAGACCAAAACAAACCGAGCATCTAGCATCCTTTATTTGATTTCTTTGTGTGGCTTTTAATTTTTTAATTTTAATTTTTGTTACTTTATTAATTCCTTTTCTTCCTCCAAAATGATGAAAAGAGGGAATTAACCTCAAAAGAAATAACAGAAAGAAATGACAGCCAGGGACTTAATCAAGCAAAATGTATGAACCAGAATTTAGAATCATGATAAGAATACTAGCTGGGGTTGAAAATAGATTAGAATCCCTTTCTGAGAAGATAAAAGAAGTAAAAGCTAGTCAGGATGAAATAAAAAATGTTATAACTGAGCTACAATCTCAAATGAATGTCACAGCAGCAAGGGTGCATGAGGCAGATGCAAATGAGCAAGACAGAGGATAAACTTATGGAGAATAATAAAACAGAAAAAAAGAGGGAAACTAAGGCCAAAGAGCATGAAATAAAAATTAGGGAACTCAGTGATTCATTAAAAAGGAATAACATCAGAATCATAAGGGTTCCAAAAGATGAAGAGAGAGAGAAAGGGGTAGAAAATTTATGTGAGCAAATCATAGTGGAAAACTTTCCTAACCTGGGGAAAGACACAGACATCAAAATCCAGGAAGCACAGAAAACTCCCATAGGATTCAACAAAACCTGACAATCAACAAGGCATATCATGTCAAATTCACAAAATAATCAAGCAAAGAAAGAATCATGAAAGCAGCAAGGGAGAAAAAAAATTTTAACCTACAAAGGAAGACAGATCAAGTTTGCAGACCTATCCACAGAAATAGGTGGCAGCTTGAAAGGAGTGGCAGGATATATTCAATGTGCTGAATCAGAAAAATATGCAGCCAAAAATTCTTTATCCAACAAGGCTGTCATTCAAAATAGAAGGAGAGATAAAAAGCTTCCCAGACAAACAAAAATTAAAGGAATTCATGACCACTAAAACAGCCCTGTAAGAAACTTTAAAGGGGACTCTCTGAGGGGAGAAATGAAAAAATAGAAAAAGCAACAAAGCCTAGAAAGGACCAGAGAACACTACCAGAAATTCCCACTCTACAAGCAACATAATGGCAATAAACTCATATCTTTCAGTACTCACTCTAAATGTCAGTGGTCTAAACGTTCCAATCAAAAGACACAGGGTAACAGAATGGATAAGAAAACAAGATCCATCTATATGCTGTTTACAAGAGACCAATTTAAACCTAGGATACCTTCAGATTGAAAGTAAGGGGATGGAGAACCATCTATCATTCTAATGGTTGTCAAAAGAAAGCCAGAGTATCCATACTTACATCAAACAATCTAAATTTTTTTAAATGTTTTTTTTTTTTAAATTTACTTCTGAGAGAAAGAGAGAGAGAAGAGGATCAGAAAGAGAGGGAGACACAGTCTGAAGTAGGCTCCAGACTCTGAGCTAGCTGTCAACACTGAGCCCGACATGGGGCTTGAACCCACGAATTGTGAGATCATCACCTGAGCCTAAGTTGGACGCCTAACTGACTGAGCCACCCAGGCGCCCCTGGACAATCTAGATTTTAAAATAACGAATGTAGCAAGAGATGAAGAAGGGGATTATGTTATAATTAAGGGGTCTATCCACCAAGAAGTCCTACAATTGTAAACATTTATGCTCCAAACATGATAGCACCCAAATATATAAATCAATTAAACACAAACATAAAGAAACTCATTGATCATAATACCATAATAGTAGGGGACTTCAACATCCCACTTACAGTAATGGACAGATCATCTACACAGAAAATCTACAAGGAAATAATGGCTTTGAATGACACACTGGACCAGATGGACTTAACAGATATATTCAGAACATTTCATCCTACAGCAGCAAACTACACACTCTTCTCGTGTGCACATGGAAAATTCTCCAGAATAGATTACATAATGGGACATAGATCAGCCCCTAAAAAGTGCAAAAAGATGGAGATCATACCATGCATATTTTCAGATCACAACGCTATGAAACTCGAAATCAACCACGAGAAAAAATTTGGAATGATAACAAATACTAGGAGACTAAATAACATCCTACTAAAGAATGAATGGACTAGCCAAGAAACTAAAGACTAAATTAAAAAGTACATGGGAGCCAGTGAAAATGATACAGCCATTTGACACAGCCCAAAACCTCTGGGAGACAGCAAAGGCAGTCATAAGAGGGAAGTATATAGCAATCCAGACCTTCCTAAAGAAGGAAGAAAGGTCTCAGATACACAGTGTAATGCCTAACTTTACACCTTAAAGATATGGAAAAAGAACAGCAAATAAAATCCCAAGCCAGCAGATGACAGGAAATAATAAAGATTAGAGCAGAAATCAATGCTATTGAAACCAAAAAGACAATCAAACAGATCAATGAAACCAGGAGCTTGTTCTTTGAAAGAATTAACAAAATTGATAAACCCCTAGCCAGTTTAATCAAAAGGAAAAAATAAAGGACTCAAATAAATAAAATGAAGAATGAAAGAGGAGAGATCATAACCCAAACTGCAGAAATACAAACAATAATAAGAGAATATTATGAGCACTTATATGCCAATAAAATGGGCAATCTAGAAGAAATGAAAAAAATTCCTAGAAACATATAAATTATCAAAACTGAAAAAGGAAGAAATAAAAATAGAAAATTTGAGCAGGCACATAACCAGTAAAAAAATAGAATTAGTAACCAAAAACAAAGGTCCAGGGCTGGATAGCTTTCCAGGGGAATTCTACCAAACATTTAAAGAAGAGTTAACACCTATTCTCTTGAAGCTGTTCCAAAAAATAGAAATGGAAGGGAAATTTCCAAACTCTTTCTGTGATGTCAGCATTGCCTTGATTCCAAAACCAGACAAAGACTCCACTCAAAAGGAGAACTATAGATGAATTTCCCTGATAGACATGGACACAAAAATCCTCAAGATACTAGCCAATCAGATCCACCAAATGGGATTTATACCTGGGATGCAGGGCTGGTTCAATATCCACAAAACAATTAAGGTGATACATCACATCAATATAAGAAAGATCAAGAACCACATGATCCTCTTAATAGATGCAGAGAAAGCATTTGACAAAATACAACATCCTTCCTTGATTAAAAAAAAAAACCCTCAAGAAAGTAGGATAGAAGGATCATACCTCAAGATCATAAAAGCCATACATGAAAGACCCATCGGTAATATCCTCAATGGGGAAAAACTGAGAGCTTTCCCCCCAAGGTCAGGAAAAAGACAAGGATGTCCACTCTCGCCACTGATATTCAAAATAGTATTAGAAGTCTTAACCTCAGCAATTAGACAACACAAAGAAATAAAAGGCATACAAATCGGCCAGGAAGAGGTCAACTTTCACTCTTTGCAGATGACATGATACTCTATATAGAAAACCCAAAATATTCCACCAAAAAACTGATCCATACGTGCAGCAAAGTGGCAGGATATAAAATCAATGCACAGAAATCGGTTGGATTCCTATACACCAATAATGAAGTAACAGAAAGAGAAATCAAGGAATCAATCCCATTTAAAATTTCACCAAAAACCATAAAATACCTAGGAATAAACCCAACCCAAAGAGGTGAAAAATCTATACACTGACAACTACAGAAAGCTTATGAAAGAAATTGAAGAAGACACAAAAGAATGGAAAAAATATTCCATGCTCCTGGAATGGAAGAACAAACATTGTTAAAATGTTGATAGTAACCAAAGCAATCTACATATCCAATGCAATACTTATCTAAATAACACTAGCATTCTTCACAGAACTAAAACAATCCTAAAATTTGTATGGAACCAGAAAAGACTCCATATCCAAAGCAATCTTGAAAAATAAAACCAAAGCAGGAGGCATCACATTCCCAGACTTCAAGTCATATTGCAAAGCTGTAATCATCAAGACAGTATGGTACTGGCACAAAAACAGACACTCAGGTCAATGGAACAGAATAGAGAACCCAGAAATGGACCCACACATGTATGGCCAACTCATCTTTGACAATGCAGTAAAGAATATCCAATGGAATTAAGGCAGTCTCTTCAGCAAATGGTGCTGGGAAAACTGGACAGTGACATGCAGAAAAATGAACTGAGACCACTTTCTTAAACCATTCACAAAAATAAACTCAAAACAACAAAAATGGATGAAAGACCTAAATGTAAGACAGGAAGCCATCCAAACCCTACAGGAGAAAGCAGGCAAGAACCTCTCTGACCTTGCCTGCAGCAGGTTCTTACTCAACACATCTCCAGAGGCAAGGGAAACAAAAGCAAAAATGAACTATTGGGAACTCATCAAAATAAAAATTTCTGCACAGTGAAGGAAACAATCAGCAAAACTAAAAGACAATTGACAGAATGGGAGAAGATATTTGAAAGTGACATATCAGATAAAGGGTTAGTATCCAAAATCTATAAAGAACCTATCTAAACTTAACTCCAAAAAAGCAAATAATCCACTGAAGAAATGGGCTAACGACATGAACAGACACTTCTCCAAAGAAGATATCCAGATGGCCAACCAACACATGAAAAAATGCTACACATCACTCATCATTAGGGAAATACAAATCAAAACCACAATGAGATACCAACTCACAGCTGTCAAAATGGCTAACATTAACAACTCAGACAATAGCAGATGTTGGCAAGAATGCGGAGAAAGAGGATCTCTTGCACTGCTGGTGGGAATGCAAACTGGTGCAGCCACTCTGAAAAACAGTATGGAGATTCCTCAAAAAATTAAAAACAGAACAACCCTATGACCCAGCAATTGCACTACTAGGTATTTATCCAGAGGATACAAGTGTGCTGTTTCAAAGGGGCACATGCACCCCAATGTTTATAGCAGTACTATTGACAGTAGCCAAAGTATGGAAGAGTCTAAATGTCCATCAATGGATGAATGGATTAAAAAGAGGTGGTATATATATATACAATGGAGTATTATTTGGTAATCAAAAGGAAGGAAATCTTGCCATTTGCAACTACTTGGATGGAACTGGAGGGTAAGTGAAATTATGCTAAGCAAAATTAGTCAGTCAGAGAAAGACAAATATATGATTTCTCATATGAGGACTTAAAGATACAAAGCAGATGAAGATAAGGGAAGGCAGGCAAAAATAATATAAAAGCAGGGAAGGGGACAAAACATAAAAGACTCTTAAATATAGAGAACAAACAGATGGTCCTGGAGGGGCTGTGGGAGGAGGGATGGGCTAAATGGGTAAGGGGCATTGAGGAATCTACTCCTGAAATCATTGTTGCACCATATGCTAACTAAGTTGAATGTAGATTAAACAATAAATAAATTTAAAAAATAAAAAAAGAAGTAAGATGATGAAAATTCATTTGAATGATTCTTTAAACTATGTAATGAATATAGAAGTAATTAAACTGTATACCCTTTGCCTACTTATACATGGTGAATATGAGAAGACGACTGTGGTCTAAAACAAATGTATGAACAAACAAATGTTTCCTAGATTAAAAGAATGCATGTGGAAAGATCTGGTTTAAACTGTCCTCTTTCAGGGGCACCCAGGTGGCTCAATTGGTTAGGCATTTGACTTCGGCTCAGGTCATGATCTCATGGTTTGTGGATTTGTGCCCTGCGTCGGGCTCTGTGCTGACAGCTCAGAGCCTGGAGCCTGCTTCAGATTCTGTGTCTCCCTCTCTGTCTTCCCTTCCCCTGCTCATGTTCTGTAGAGACATTCTCAAAAATGAATAAACATTTAAAATAATTTAAAATAAATGCCTTATTTCAAACTAGCTTTAATATATGCTATATGTATCTAAAGGTAAAAATCAAAAGAAGGCAAGAAGAAGAACACTCTAACTAGTAATCACTATTTCTCAAGAACCTAGAAAATATTCCCTCTATGCAGCCAATGGAACAAATTGAAAAGCCCACTTTTGGCCAAAGTGCTCTATGTTATTAGAAACAGAAAATTGTGCTTGTTTACCAGAAAGTAGAATATGTTCTCTTTACCTCCTATTAGTGGGTTTAGCCATATAAGCTTTTAACCAATGGGTTAGCCTTGAATTTTTTAAAAAGAATTTAGAGGGCTATTTAACCTCTGTTGGCTCTGATCAGAAACCATCTTTCCTCTTGAGTCCAGGGAATTGGCTGGATACGCAATACAGCCACAGGGAAGTCAAAGAAACTGCTGGTGCTCAGGAATGAGGAACCTGAGATTCAAACGCCAACATGACCAACTGTCCATCTCCGCCTCTGCTTCTTTTTGTTTATCATACTGGTATCATCCCAACGGTAGACTCAAAAGTCTGGAAACATAGGACTTTGCACTTCCTATTGTATATGATTCACATTTTTGCCACCATAATATATTTTATATGTTAAAAGTAAAAGATAATATAACATTATGTTTTGACACAGTTCTAGCCCAAAAATCTCTAAGGAAGGACTCAAGTTAGCCTAACTTTAGTCAGGAACCAATTCCTGTGCACATCGCTACTGAGACAAATCTCTGGAAATGGCATCTCTCTCAGATATGCATGGTTCAAGTATGGAAAGAAGCAGTTGCCAAAAATAAGAGGCTGCCCTTCAATAGGTGAGCAAGAGTTAAAAAGATAATATGTGCCCACTGTAAGATCTACAGTGTAAAAATAATGATTTAAGAGTGATGATTTGGGTTTTTTTTGAAAAAGCAGACTATCATATTTTACCAAAAACCAAGAGAAGAGAATAGGAACACAGAGGCCTACCAACTTTTGTTCTACATAATGAAGTAACTAAAAATGATGTAAGTAACAAATTATAGAGGTAATACTTTTTTAAAAATAAAAAACTACAGTGAGATAGTTTTAGTAAACTGAGTTCTATCCATAACTCCCTTGCTTATAAGAGACACAACTACAATGAAATAAATAAATGTTAAAAATGAAATGATGGACAAAAATTCATCAAATACATTTAACATAAAGAAAGCAGAAGTAGGAAAACTATTTTATAAAAAGTTGAGGGGCGCATGGGTGGCTCAGTTGGTTGAGCATCTGACTTCAGCTCAGGTTATGATCTCAACAGTCTGTGAGTTCAGGCCTTGCATTGGGCTCTGTGCTGACAGCTCAGAGCCTGGATCCTGCTTCAGATTCTGTATCTCCCTCTCTCTCTGCCCCTCCCTTGCTCATGCTCTGTCTTACTCTGTCTCACAAAAATAAATAAATGTATAAAAAAATAAAAATAAAAAGTCGAATTCAAAATAAAATAATATCAATAGCTTAATAGGTTTTAGAGTGATTATATGCCACACAAAGGTAGAATTCATCATATAACATTTAAGGAAATTTACATATCAAATAAAAATGCATCAAATTATGTACAGTAAAAACTCTTAGAAAGCAAATAAGATATTAATAGAAACACTAAGAGACTTAACCGCAATAAACCTTAGGCATAATGTGCACACAGCAGACAGACAAATAATGTAAATAATATAGTAAACTTGGAAATTTGTATTTTACAGAACTAAAACTTTTTCAAGTAACCATCATCTAAAAAGAGTGAATGGCACATTAGTCCCTTGGAGCAACATCAGTAACTTTCTAAAAAATATTATATGAACTATAATATACTCCGACAATGCAATGAACCAGAAACCAACTACAGAGGGTTAAAAAGAAAACACAGCCATTGGAGTTTAAGAACAAAATATCTTCAATGCTACTGTACTAAATAAAACTCAAATTACTCTAGACTTTTAAAAACTAACTAAAATTAGGATACTACATTAGATCTCAGGGAATGTGAAGAAAAGCATACTCAAAATGAAGACCTTCAGTATTTTTATGTTATTTTATTTTTTATAATTTTATTATATTTTAAGTTTATTTATTTTGAGAGAAAGAGTGCAAGCAGAGGAGGGGCAGAGAGAGGGAAAGAGGGAATCCCAAGCAGGCTCCACATTGTCAGTGCAGAGCCTAATATGGTGCTTGAACTCACAAACCGTGAGACCATGATTTGAGTCAAAATCAAGTCAGACGCTTAAATGACTGAGCCACCCAGGCATCTCAGTATTTTTATTTTTAAGAGAAATAAAAAATTAACTGAATATTCAACTCAATACTCAGGAAACAACAAGACTAATTTAAATAAAGGAGGAAATAATAGAAATCCCAGAGGTAATCAGTAGATTATAATGACAGAGTACAAATAAGAAATGAATACAAGAGTTTGTACTTTTATGGGTTTTTTTTTTTTTTTTTTAATTTCTAGGGGAGAGAGAGAGAGAGAGAGACAGCGTGAGCAGGGAGGGTCAGAGAGAGAGGGAATCACAGACTGAAACAGGCTCCAGGCTCTGAGCTGCCAGTCAGCACAGAGCCCGACGCGGGGCTCGAACCCACGAACCGCGAGATCATGACCTAAGCGAAAGTCGGACGCTTAACGGACTAAGCCACCCAGGCGCCCCAAGAGTTTGTACTTTTAAAAAATGAGTGACAGCCACTGATAATTCTAAATAACATGAAAACAGAAACCAAAGAAAACAAAGTTAAGAATGAGATAAATGATACAATAAGAAATATAAATAGATAGCATTTATAAAAGAATATGAGGTGAAACTTAATGCTGATATTGCTCAGGGTATGGTTCTTAACTCTTCAGTTTCAGACTTACCTGAAATATTAGCTAACAATGCAGATATTTAGGCCTATTAGAGTTACTGGATCAGAATGTTTAGAGAATGAGCCAGGAATCTAATTTTTAACAAGTGAATCTTATTCACATTAAAATTTGAGAATTATTATCCTCTAATAATAAATACTTGAATCCTTACTTGTCTTTTAAAAATTGCATGATTAAAATTGACAAGAGTAATAATGGCTAAAAGATTAAAAACATGCTAAAAGTTACCTTTACAAAGGATGCCTAAATCATGTGCTTTTAGAACGTGATAAAATGTTGAATAAATAAATCATTAACTGCTCCAGAAAATAAAAAAGATGGAAGGCACCCATGTCAAATTACAGAGAAATAGATCCCTGATATCAAAGCAGGGTAAAAACAGCATACCAAGCAACTCCAAAGATCAAGTTCATTTTAAATTGCAGCACAAGAATTCTAAATTCTTAAGAAATAAGATTCAAGAGCACATTAAAGGAATTATCCATTACAATAATATGGGCCTTGAAAAAGAAATGATCATTTAATTTAAAAAAAAGTCATTTTAATTTATCACATAAACGTGTTAATTAAGAATATTTATAAAGTAATAACAATTAGTAACAACATATGTGAAAAGGCAATAGAGAATCAGCACTGATTCTTTTTTTTTTATTCCAGTTAACATACAGAATTGTTTTAATTCAGGTGTGCAATATAGTGATTCAACACGTCCATACATCACCCGTGCTCATTGGGACAAATGCCCTCATTAATCCCCATCACCTTTTTAACCCAGCCCCATAGCCCTATCCTCTGGTAACCATCAGTTTGTTCTCTACAATTGAGTCTGTTTCTTGATTTCTCTCTCTTTTTCCTTTTGTTCATTTGTTTTGTCTCTTAAATTCCACATATGAATAAAATCATACAGTATTTCTCTTTCTCTGACTTATTTCACTTAGTGTTATACTCTCTTGCTCCATCCCTGACATTACAAATGACAAGATTTCGTTCCTTTTTATGGCTGAGTAATATTCCATTGTGCCACATCTCCTTTATCCATTCATCAATCAATGGACACTTGTGCTGCTTCCATATCTTGCCTGTTGTAAACAATGCTGCTATAAACATAGGGTGCACATATCCCTTTGAATTAGTGTTTTTAAATCTTTGGGTAAATACCCAGTAGTGTGACTGCTGGATTATAGGGTAGTTCTATTTTTAACTTTTTGAGGAAACTCCATACTGTTTCCCAGAGTGGTTGTACCAGTTTGTATTCCCACCAACAGTACATGGGTGGGGGGGGTCATTTTTCTCACAGCCTTGCCAACATTTGTTTCTTGAGTTTTTATTTTAGCTGTCTGACAAGTGTGAGGTGATATCTCATTATAGTTTTGATTTGCATTTCCTTCATGGTGATGATGAACATCTTTTCATGTGTCTGTTGGCCATCTGTATGTCCTGTATGTCTTCTTTCGAGAAATGTCTGTTCATGTCTTCTGCCCATTTGTAATTGGATTATTTGATTTTTGGTGCTGAGTTTAATAATTTCTTTTTTCTTTTTCTTTTTTTTTTATTTCTAGGAGAGAGAGAGAGACAGCGTGAGCAGGGGAGGTTCAGAGAGAGAGGGAGTCACAGACTGAAACAGGCTCCAAGCTCTGAGCTGGCAGTCAGCACAGAGCCCGACGCAGGGCTCGAACCCACGAACTGCGAGATCATGACCTAAGCGAAAGTCGTACGCTTAACCAACTAAGCCACCCAGGCGCCCCAATAATTTCTTTATATGTATTTTGGATACTAACCCTTTATCATATATGTCATTTGCAAATATCTTCTTTCATTCATAGGTTGCCTTTCAGTTTTGTTGCTTATTTCTTTCACTGTGCAGAAGGTTGTGGTTGGGTTTTTTTTTTTTTTTATTCTGACAGTCTCAATAGTTTATTTTTGCTTTTGTTTCCCTTGTCTCAGGAGACATATCTAGGTAATAGTTGCTATGGCTAATGTCAAAGCGGTTGCTGCCTGTGTTCTCTTCTAGGATTTTTATGGTTTCAGGTTTCACATTTAGGTCTTCAATCCATTTTGAATTTATTTCTGTGTATGGGATAAGGAAGTGGGCAAGTTTTATTCTTGTGCATGCTGCTGTCTAGTTTTCCCAACACCATTTGTTGAAGAGACTGTCTTTTTCCCATTTGGTGCTCTTCTTGCTTTGTTGAAGATTAATTGACCATGTAGTTGTGGGTTTAGTTCTGTGTTTTCTATTCTGTTCCATTGATCTATGTGTCTATTTTTGTGCTCGTAAAAAAGCATAAAAATCCACAAATTATACAAGTGAGACATTTATGTATGAAAAATTTTCAACTTACATAATAATTGAAGAATTATGTATTTCTAAAAATATGAAAAAGATGTTAAAACATGAAAATAAACAGTATCACTATCTAACTGGCAAAGATTATGAAGATGACAAAGGGCAAAAGCCTGCCATAATCACGCCAAACACAAGCTTGAAAGAAGGATATGACCATTCCAAAGAAGCATGTTGTCATAATGTAACAATCATTTTATTAGACACCCATGGGAGACCTCAACTCAGAAGGGGTCCATTGGAAGTGGGTACTTGGTGGGATCTCTCTTGAGATGAATGGTGATGGTGCAGATTAGCATTCCGTCTCCCACATCATGCGCTGTATCTATGCTGTGCTGAGCTGCCTCTATGGTGGTTTCTCTGCTGGAGCAATCCTGTAGTATAGTTGGGGAATTGTTCCTGTCTCTATATTCTCTGACACTGATTCTCAGTCAGTACTTTGTATTGAACACAATCTTGAGTGAATTCTACTTGTTGCAACTAAGAACACTGGTTGGTTCGGAAGTTGATATTACTTTTATGTAGACAACTGATACTTAAAAGAATAAAACTGGGATTATTTTCCTAGTTTGGTTGTTTCTGAGGTTGTGCAATTATAACTTATATTTTTAATTTGTAACATACTCTGTCCAAGCAGATAACTAATTTACAATCAACTATGGTCACCTGGCATTAAGTTTCCATTGATGACAGGACTTTGAAAAACCCAACGTCCATTTCTATAAAATAATATGATGAGCATGAGGACTAAGAGATGGACCAATGGCTTCTAATTGCATTAGAATGCTACAAAAATAAAATTCAAAGTTCTAAATTTTTATTCAGGCAGAGTGAGAAAATGAGGGTTTTTTTTTTTCTGTGATTGTGATAAATGAATTTCTTATCATTTTCAGCCCTGAGGCTAAAAGTGCAAAAAATAAACTAAAATAAAAGTTAACATACAATCCTATGGCTTGACAACTTACAGCATCAGCTGAGCTGCAACCTTGCCAAAACTCTTATGTAAATGTTAAAAATGATAGGGCACCAAGAACTGGCTTTAGGACTCATGGGAACATATACATGGTCTAAAAAAGTGGTTTTCAACTGGAGGTGTTACAGTCCAAAGGCTTCTGTAAACATGTGGAGGTACTGTTACTTGGGGATGCTGTGGACACTTATCACTAAGGTACAAGGGTTTTAAATGCCCTAAAGATGTAAGAAAACCCTACACAGAGAAGAACTGTCTCACCTAAAATGTCCACAGAATTCCAACCAAAAAACTTTGAGTAAAAAAATAAGCACCCTTCAGTCTGACTGAGCCTCCTTTGCCAGCAGAACGATCTCCTGGCCTCCTGGCAGATGCAGTCATTTCAGTCTTGCTTGAAGATTTTTTTAACAATGCTACCAAAACATTTACCTTGAAAGGTGAATCAGGATTAAGTCCAGCTGCATCATCAGGAAAAATATTTAGGGTGGTTTAAAACAAAATAGAATTGTTTTCCCTTGTACTTAAAAGTAGTCCAGAAATAGATAATCCAGGACTTGGAATACATCCTTCCTGATCACTATCATCCCAGGCTTCAACTACCTGTGTACCCCCCATCTTTAGTGTTCTGTCACATTGTCCTATCTAATTGTAGTCAGCAGGACAGGAAGAAGGATGGAGAAGAGTGAGCACCACTTTCTTTAGAACATCTTAGAAAGACCACACAACTTCTTTATGACTATTATTGGCAGGAATTGATCACATGACAAGCATAGGTACAAAAGGGGTTGGGAAAGGTGCTATTTTACTTAAAGCACATGGATATTCACTTCAAAAGTAAACCCTGAGATTCATGTGGAGAAGAAGAATGGATATGAGTGTTGTAGTATACAGTAAACAATTTCTATCACACAAAAGCAATCTAGTATTCTCTATGTTCAATCTCAAGTTATCCTTGATTATAGATTCTAGGATGAAAAGGTTTATGCATCAAGCAAAATTCGATATGTTGTCTATTGATGTGAGTGAAGACTTGGAGAAAATGTGTTAGAATGGATTCCAAGGGTTCTAAATAAAAGGAGAGAAACATTGTTATGTCTGATAAAATTTACTTACATAAATGTATTTACCAGAAAGTTTGGATTCAATATGCTAGCTGAGCACATGGAAGTAGTTTTAACTTGCCTTATTGTTTTACTGAGATATATACTTCATAGTGGACTAGAGTAAGCAGGTGTGAGATGTAAATAATTCTGTTTTATACTAAAGATAAAGGAATCTAAAGGTTTATAGAGGAGAATATTATGTAAACTTATTATGTGAAATATACTGTCATTTTGACACTAATAGTACTAATTTATATTAAAATTGGTACCAGTAGTAATCCAGGAGATAACTTTTCACTATAATACTGAAAAATACATTGGATCTGGAAGGTTCTAGATCTTTGATATGTTTTGTAGTGGATAGTATTTGTAAGATAAGTATATTGGTAGAAGTTACTAATATCAAAATGGGCTTTTTAATTTCAAAAAGAATGAAGGAATTCTGGACTGGCCAAGTCGTGTTATTTAACTAGCAGACAGAAGTGGGCATGCTTACTGTAATACACAGCAAAGTAATTACCATGGAGTAATAATTAGGATGGTTATGGATATCATTGAAAGTATTATTAAGCATGAAATTTATAGTTCCAAATAGATACAAAGCCAATCAAGGTTTATGTGCTTTGCATTAACAAATGCATTCTAAGTCTGATAACAGAGATGCAATATTAGCACCAGAACAATAAAGTTATAACTTATTCCCTAATCTCAGATCTGTGTTAATTCAAGACTGAGTCCCTCAAATACATTAAGAGAAAGACTTGCAACAATATCATACTTTATAGGGTAAAATTTTCTCCTAGCCTTTAAAATATAACTTCTGTCCTGATAGTGAGGAAACTGAAGTGAGTAAAAGGAAATATTCCTATTATTCTAAGGTGCTTGGACTCAATGATTACTGCTCAAAGTAGGGACTGAAATGAGTTGTGTTATAGCTCTTCAGTTATGTGAATCATAAGTAGAGAAAAACCTAATGGATGGGTGAAATCACCTATTAAGAAGTTTTTGCTGTTTAGAAGATCACAGATCAGAGTGCTATACTTCTGGGCACTATACCTACATTTAGGTAAAAAGAGGAAAGGAGGGCAAAAGATAAGATCAAATGTTTTCTTAACAAGAGTTTTTTTTTTCAGGAAGCCAAGTCCTCTCCACTTACTTCTGATTCTCATTAACCAGGCTGTGTCATATAGTCATCGTTCCAGAAAGGCTAAAAATTGGAAGTATTGTATGTCCAGGCTCTAGCAGAAACCAGCATGGCTGAAGCTTGTTCAAATGGGTATTCAGAGAGCAAACCTCCTCGCCTCAGGTGGAAAATGAAGATTGATTGAATTCCATCTCCTTTGGGGCCCAATGGGATCCCAGGTGCATCTTGTGTTATAACCTAAATTCTGAGAATATAGTATAAATAGATGAATTTAGGAACTTGCATTTGCTAATGAAGCAAAAGCTTGTATGGTAGACTTAGTAAGAAAGCCTCTTGAGGCTTCCCTTCCTACCAAAATGATAAACCAAAACATCAGAACTTCAGGAGAATTACTGCCAAAGACAGAAAATTAGGAGTGATGATTCCTAGCATATCAACATTTAACTGGACCAGCCTATGCAGACAGAACAGTCTTGGAGATATTTCATTAGTATAAGCTTAATCAAGTGGTGAATCTATTTGCAGCTGCTGTTCTAGATGGGGACTCTCCTGGAGCAGATCACCACTGCTCCAAATACCTGTTATGTACGTATTGGTCTGCTTTTGTCCCCCCTTCATTTCTATCCCAATTATCAGAAGTTATTTACTTTCACATGGACAGCTGCATGCATCTAGCATCCTACAGCAGGGTTCTTACAGTTTATCATAATTGAACCATAAGTGAGCACACAGGAACCTCAATTATCTCTCCATCTCCAAGGCATCATCCTGAATCTACTTAAGTGACAAGATCATGCTCAGATAAAATGGCAAAATGAGAAATGGAACTCTAGAGGCCTTTGTAAGACACATGTCAGGAAATAGGAGAAAAATGGTACTTGTAACTTAAGTAAAGTGAATAACCCAGAAGCCCAAGACAACTTGGAGATCCCCTTTTTCTTAGCCTGTGCTTTTCAGAAAGGAGAGCCTAGTACATGCACATAGTTTGAGAAGTGATTCAGGAAACAGAAATGAAAGGCCAAGGAGAAAAAAACAGGAAAAAAGGGAGAGCCAATTGATTGAGTCTGTCAACACCCCCCCACCCGACCTTCTGAGTTGTAGGCAGTGTATCTCAGAATTTTACCCCTAAGGGAAGACAAGAGAATGATTTATTCATCAGTTTTGCCTTCCATTGGTCAGCTTGTAATTCTAAGTTGTAAATGCATGAAACCTGAAATAATTTCCTTGATTTCCACAGGGTCCCATACCACATCATCAGAGGTGCTCCAGGACAGGAAGTAAAAAATATATAGTACAGTGAGACTTTCTGTGGAGCTATAAAATATGCCCCCAAATGGTCTGCTTGAGCATGTATCTAGCATCACGCAGCCCTAGTTAGAAGCTACCCATGGTACATGAATTCCTTTGTACTTGCACATTGCAAATGCATATTTATGCCAAGAGAGTTTCTTCGGGTTTCCCATGCCAATCATCAGAAGAGTTCAGGATCAAGAGTCAAAGTCTACGCAATGCAACTGAGGCAAGGGAGTGTTTTCTGCAACCGCTTGCCAGAATTGTGTCAGGAGCAAAAGGTGGACTGAGAAAACATGAGGAGGTTTAATTAAAGTTTTAGACAAGCCCTCCAGAAAGTATTTTTATTTCACACTCCAACTCAAAATTGGAGACATAACATTTGGTAAAACCTTTTGGATTTTTAAGGTAACAAAAAAATCCATTTAGATATCCTAATGTTACAATCCATTTATTGAATGACCCAAAGGTTGCCAGGTTTGACTGGATCCTAAACACAAGAAGGCTCTCTGGTGTGACTAGTATAACTAATCCACAGATGCAATGTTCTTGAAATATCTATGGCAGATTGTGAGCTGAAATTAATGACTCTTACAAACCTCGGTATGAGATTTATAGCAGATGTCTCTAAAGTTTGGAAGTAAATGGTTTCCTCTTGAAAGGCAGCTTTGCCTTGCTTCTGAACTCCAATAAAAACTGAATGCCTAACCCTAGGAATAAAGGCAACCATAAGTTTGGGCAGCCTTTTATGAATTGGCTATTATCTGGTCAAGTCATAAATGGTGTCACCTGCAGCATACTGTGTGGATTTCATGTATGGGAGACTGAGCCCAGGTAGGTACACAAACTGAGTTCCAAAAACAAGTTTCTCCTACAAATGTTGTGCCTATACTTTCACCACCATACCCGCCTCAACCCTCAGCACAATCTCTTGAAATTCCCTATAACCAGATGCCCCTGAAGAAAATATCTGAGCCTATTTTATAGATTGCTCAGCAGTACACTTTGACATGTGAGGGAAATAGATATCTGTGGAGAAACAATCCCATTCACGTGACCCATGGAAGGACATTGGAGATAGGAAATACGGCAGAAATTCAAAGTTGTTCTTGTGATTCATCAATTCCTGGAATGGCCACTAGTCTGGTGAATGATCAAGAATCTAGAAGGAACAAGATTAGAGGAGTGAAGACAGAGATGCTTGAGGACAGGTTATATAAGTATAATGGGTCTTAAATGTAAGAATATTTTTAGCTAGTGTGGGTATTTGCTAAAAATGTCTGCACTGCAAATGAAGCTCTCATAATCAGGTGGATATGATGATCTGCCCTGTGGATGTCAATCTGCCTCATGGTGCAGCCAACTCAATGATTGTTCAGTAAGCTTATTAGCAAGGAGTACATGTTGGTAGGAACAGATGTTATGCATTGGCTCAACAACATGGATTTCCCCTATCCAAGACTCACCTGGCTACTGGCAGGGTTGAATATTCAATTTGCCAGTGGCTGTGTCTGACCCTGATTTTCTGATAAGTAACAAAACCCTAAAGGGATCAGTCAACCAGGTAGTGGAAAATTAATTACACCAGACACTTTTTTTTTTTTTTTTTTAGAAACGAGGTAGCAATTTGTCCTCATTGGAATAGACACTTCATATGAATTAGATTTTTTTCTCAGGTTGTCAAACTTCACTCAGTTCCATATCACACTATATATCCCATGCAACATTTTTATGCCCTAGGTACTTATTCTTCAGCAAAACAAGTAATTAACTTTCTACCTTTAATGTATGTATTTTTCTTATTTCACTGTTTTCAGTGTTCAAATTTTATTTTCTCTCTAGGAAATATCTTTGCTTTCTTTTTAAGAAATAGTTTCTGGAATCTAATATGTTGTTTAACAAATATACAGATATGATAAAGGCACAGAGCATGTTAAAATATATGTTAGATTTCCTCAGCCCATTGAAAATTTATCTTTACAAAGGTAATGAAATGTACAATGATAAGATTGTAGGGAGTCCCAGAAAAACCTTAGCTATCTCAAAACCCCAGGGTATTTCAAATTACCCACTGGGATTCTGATACATAGACATGAATCTCCCCAGAGGTCACAAGCATCCTTTGAATACCATTTCTTTAAGATGGTTTCTATGGTAATATAATGGATAGAGCTATAGAACAATCCAGATGCTATTAAACATGTGATTTTTTTATAGATGGCACATCAGAGACCATTAATATCAATACACAGCTTCAATGTCATCTCTTAAAGAGGCACAAAGCTTAGCATAGCACCACTGATTTAGAACTCCTGCGAAATCTATTATTTTATTTTCAGATGTTTATTAACCATAACTACAAAAAAGGAAAAAAAGTCATAACTTTTTCTCATGTCCATTATTTTTAAATTCCCAATACATATTCTGTTCTCTGTCTCTCTGTCTCTCTCTCTCCCCCTGCCACCTGTGTGTGTGTGTGTGTGTGTGTGTGTGTGTGTGTGTGTAGTTGAGGGACATAGTATATCAAAGAAAGTGAAAATTGCTTGTGTCATATACGGTGGAACACGCTGATTTGATTGTGCAGAACTATTCCTCCTTTCTATCTTCTCATAAGAAAAAGTTGCAACTGTTTATTCTTTTGTAATGATTCATACTTTTATAAGCATAGTATGCCATCCATGTTCTTCAACCCTGTCTGAACTTTATATGCTATTTCTAAAACAACCACATGCATTTGAAGCATATATTAATAAAGATAAAGTAGGCATAGTCATGTTTATAGGTTAAACAACTGAATTTTATTGCT
The DNA here is from genome assembly GCA_017311185.1 of Proteles cristata cristata. Taxonomy (NCBI): domain Eukaryota; kingdom Metazoa; phylum Chordata; class Mammalia; order Carnivora; family Hyaenidae; genus Proteles; species Proteles cristata. The sequence goes on from JAESUZ010004636.1 coordinate 999,097, forward strand.
GTTCCATCACTATTTCTTCAAGATGCCAAAAACCCAGTTGATTCAGTGAATTATACACGTATACACATTTACTCAACTGAGTGGCTGGTATTACCTAAGTCTTTGTTGGATTGTTTTATTAGTTTATTACATTAATGGACAAAAGGAGAATTCTTTTTCTTTACTTCAAATTGACTACTGGTTCACTAAAGACACCATTACTTTTTCCCCTAGGGCATCCATAGAGCAACAAAGAAACCAGAGCAACTTCTGAAATGAATCAGAACTGGAGGTGTCTGCTTGAGGTGGAAGAGGTGTAGCTGGAAAGTGGCAGGAGAACCAGATTTTCCCCCCATATCTTACTACTCAAGAAATTTGTACTTTTAACTAAGCCCAGAAACTATCTCTGATGTCTGCTGATGCATAGTGAAGCTAATCGCTGAGACCTCAGTGGTTTGCAGCAAGGAAAGTGTTTATTCAAGAGGCAACCAGAAAAGGAGACTAGAGGACAAGCTTTAAATCTGCCTCCCTAAAAGCAGAGAGAACATTTTTTCAATCATAGTGGTTGAGATTACATGCACATTGATGAAAAGGGCAGCAAAACCTATGACTATTCATAAGGAAGGATGGAGCATGCACAATGCACAAACATATATGTAACATACATCCTATGTTCATTTTGGGGTGGAGACTTAACATCTGAATGAGGCAAAATTCAGCCCCTGAAGTCAGGAAATTATCCTTAGGTCAAGAACATGGGGCCATGCGCATGCTCCAAGAGCTGGCACAAACTGGATACGGTATTGGGCTCATTAAGTTGATTGTTTATAGGCTGGAACTGTATCAGTTGACCTTGATTACAGGCTTATGCAGAGACAGCTAGCAGATTTGTCAGTGGAATTTGTTTATGGAATCTAAAATCTAACATAGCCAAACTCTTAGAAGTATAGAGCAAAATGATTATTGTCAGGGGTTGGGATTTTTTTAAATGGAGTAATATTGGTCAAAATTTACAAAATTCCAGTTATGCAAGATGAATAAGTTGTAGATATCTAATGTACAACCTGGTGAGGATAGTTAACAATATGTTATTGCATACTTGAAATTTGTGAAGAGGATAAATCTTAAATCTACACACACACACTCACACACACACACACTCACACACACATTGGTTAACTATGTAGAGATAATTGATATGTTCTTTATTTAATGTTATAAATGTAGTGATTTGTTCACGATATATGCATATATCAAAACATCATATTGTACACCTTAAATATACAGAATTTTGACATACCAAAGACACCTCTATAAAGTTAAATTGTAAAAAAGTTTATTGGTAAGCCAAAAGGAAAGATGTACTATAGAAAAAATAAAGCAAGTGGCATGCTCCGAAGTATAAAGGTATTTTGTAGTTTAGAGCCCATATGCATTGCAATTAGAAACTTTCAAAAGAGCTCTGCTTTTGTTCTACTATTAGTTTCCTATTTAACTATTAGATTATTTTAGCATTTTTAAAAAGTAGCATATCAAGTTTACATATTCCAAAGTCTTTAGATTAGTAAATTGTAGATATGTTAGCAAAATACCAAGACTCGATGTAATTGGCCAAGTATCTGAGCCACTGCTCTTTTTTAAACTGTGCTCTTTCACCCCAGGCTGAATTCAATTTGCCATTAATTGCATTCTGTCGACCCTTGAATTGGATCAGGTAGCCTTTATTTGGTGAGCTAGGATGCTATTTTGTGATGCTGTGCACTGTTTACTACTTGCTACCTTCCACCCTAAAGGCAACTGCAGTTTCAGGAATGAGTTGACATATTAATTAGTTTGTAATCAGTGTATAAATTCCTTTGAGCATTTGAGGCCAGTTTCTATTCTTACTTAGCAAGTCAATAGAAGGTCCACCTGGAAAACAGATCCATAAGGCACAAAACAAAATGAGAAACTTGACCTCATTGTAAACTGGAAAATAACTATTGTCTACAGGCGAGACCCTTCTGACTATATGTCCTCTCAGAGGAAAGCATCCTCAGTACCTCCTGTCAGCAAGGCTGGAAGTGGAAGTACTGGTATACCTGGCTGATGCATCCAAGGGAAGACCACGGAATCTGCTTATGTGTGTGACATATGTATTTTGGCCCCAAAATTACCAAGAAAATAACTCATCACCACCTAAATCAGAGGCTAAGCTTGGAAAGGATATTAAGTTTACCAAATTTAATTTCTATAATACAATTATCAATTTATTGTTATATTATTATTGTAATACAGTTAACAAATTTAATTTCCATAACACAAATGTTTTGTCATGTTTTGATCTGGTGTTTTGAGGCCCTGGCTGAAGGGTAGTCAATTCCCCTTTTGGGCAACTACTTTTTTAAAATTTTAAACATTTATTTACCTTTGAGAGACAGAGCATGAACAGGGGAGGAGGAGAGAGAGCAAGACACAGAATTGGAAGCAGATTCCAGGCTCTGAGCTGTCAGCACAGGAGCTGATGGGGGACTGGAGCTCATAGACCTGAGATCATGACCTGAGCCCAAGTCAGAAGCTCAACAGACTGAGTCACCCAGGCGCCCCATTGGGCAGCTGTTTATTCCACACTTAACATGCCCTTTATGAGTTTCTTACACACCAAGTCACTATGCACTCATCCTAACGGCCCCAGGAGCAGGTACCAGACAGCCAAAGACAACCCTTTTGCCCCACAGCCTGCTGAAATTATTCATGTTAGCCAGTCCTAAGCCTGCTTCCCCCTCCTCACTCTTTCCTTTCCAGAGAAAGCACAGTAAAGGTGCTTACCCCCAGCTTCCTCCACCATGGTGCCTTCTGACCCACCCATGCTTCCTCTGAATGGCCCTGTGTGCTGTGCTGTGTTCTCTCCAGGCAACTGATTAACAAAACTGTAAAAGTCCAGTCTCTTACTCTGGAGCTGCATCTGGCTTCACCATAGGGCACTCAAAGTAATATGGTTAAAACTACCCCCTGATCTTTTCAAAGAGAAAAGAAATGTGTGGAAAAGGGAAATGAATTACCTGGGGTCACAGAGTTCTTGACAGTTGAGGATCCAAAATTCAGGTTTCTGCTCACAATCTTATAAGACACAGCTCCTTTCTTTGAACACTACATGAAAAGCAGAGATGACCAGAGGATAACAATATAGTAATATCCCCAATCTACCGAGCAATTGATGCAAGCAGACTGGGTCTGAAGACCCAGGGGGGGTAGATCCCATGGCACTGGCCAAGAGGGTCCTTAGCTACAAGCTGTCTGGAAATCAAACACAAGCCAGCCAAAAGTGAGAACAGTTTATTAAAAATAAAGAGCAGATATAGACAACATCTGGGAGACTTGGAAAAGGAGTCTTGTCTTTGGGATCTGGGGATTCTGTGGAGGATTGTGGTTTGGTGTACGTGTCCTCTGAGGCAGCCAGGAATTTGCTAGAACAAGGACAAGGGTCCTGGTCCTTTATTAGTCAATTATTCCTTGGAGCCAGGGGGTCTTGGCATCATGATGTTTGATACCAGTTGTCTAGAATATGTATATGGTAGCTTCATTCAGTCATCCTTTCCTGGGCCTTCCTTAGATGTTGTGCTAGAAGACTCTAAAGAAACCATTAACTCCTTGCCTTTTACAAGGGGGACATACACTATTTACACGATAAGGCATGTGGAAAGTGGGGGTGCAGGTCCCAGCAAGAATAGAAGCAGGAAATGGAGCAAAAAGCAGAATTTTATGGAGTCCTTCAGTTTCTCTGTCTCACAATTACTAGAACTTGCTACTATGTTTGGCACTGTAAATATCCAACAGTTCTTCAAGGTGTTCGTTATACAACTCAGTCTGCACTTAAGAAAACTGGGACTCACAAAGAGGAATTGGCTAAACCACAAAGCCATTTTCTCCTTTATCATAGAAGCGCAGTTCAAATGCTGAAGCTTCCAAATCAGTGCATCAGTCACTGCCTTCGTTGAATGTTATGAAGCTCATTAAAAAACAAGGGTTCCTCTTCCTACTCTGGAGGAAGAAGGAAAATCAAGACAAAGAAGAGATAAATGATAGCTGTGAATTATTTAATTTTAATCAAACCACAGAGGGAAATAGTGTAATCTTAAATGAGAATATGTACTTTCTACCCCTTGTACTTTTCCTTCTTTTTCACATGTTCTATACTCTATTTTTTTCATATCTTTGAATGCATATGATGTGCTAGACACTGTTCTAAGTATTCTGCATACAGTTCTCACAATGACCCAATGAGATGTTATAATTAACCCATTTTACAGATGAGGAAATGGAGGCACCAGGTACTAAGCTAAGCAGTTTGGCTCCAGAGCCTACCCTTTTAGCCGCTGTATTAAACTTCTCTCACATGTTCTCTCATATGCTTCTAAGTCTATTGGACCTGTGCATTTTCCCCAGTGAAGACATCCAACTGAAATGTTCAGGAAAACCTAGAAATTACATACAATATAATTACATCTATCCCTGGGAGTCTTTTCTATAATATCCCCAAGTTTTATTTATTCTCTCTGCATATCAGCATAGAGAAAAGGCTGTTACTCAGCTGTTATTAGAATTTGGGCTTTGACACAAGTGAAAATTCAAGGATTTTTCTGGGAAATTGGATTCCCTGCATATTTGAAGAAGGGGAAGACTAGCTTTGGAAGAAAGTATTTTTTCTGCTGTGACTCTGAAAGAGCTATATTTCACATTCCAAACCTAAGAGCAAAATCAAGCTGTATATCTATGCAGATTGGATTGTGGCACATTTATGGGTATTTTATTTGTCATAGAAAACCTAATGAAGAGGCGCCTGGGTGGTTCATTCCATTAAGCATCTGACTTTGGCTCAGATGATGATCTCACCATTCCTGAGTTCGAGCCCCACATGGGTGTGCTGACGGTGTGGAGCCTGCTTGGGATTCTGTCTCTCCCTCTCTCTCTGTCCCTCCCTGGAGTTTACTCTCTCTCTCTCTCCCTCCCTCCCTCAAAAATAAATAAACTTTAAAAAAAAGAAACAATGAAGATTTGGGAGGAAAAGTGTGTGGTGTCATGGAAAGAGGGCTGGCATGGGAGTCAGGGCCGGTCTTGGCTATGTCCGCTTAGCTTTATTCCTTCAGCTTCTCTTCACTTATGTAGGCTGCCATTTTCTCCTCTGAGTATTTAAACTGTTAAGGCACAATAAATTATAGAGGGTTCTGAAAGACTGAAAGGCAGAGAATCCACTAGGGGACCTAATGGCTCTGGGAAGTATCTCTTTGGCCTAGAAGAGAAATGGAATCATGCCAGAGAGGGAATCAAGGTGATGAATACCAAGAAGAGGAGGGAATATTCTCTCAAGCAACATCAACGAGACTTTCCAGGCATTATTGCTTTCACCCAGCTGTATGCAATGCCCAATCTATTAAGGGTGGATCTTCTCATGAGGGGGACTCTCCCATAAATGTTCTTGCTTCTCCCCTCTGCAACTTTTAGCCCATTGGGGGACTAAGAGGAATATCTTAATGCCAAATAAGAGTTCTCCCCACCAATAAAAAGAAAACAGATTTCTGTGAAAATATTAAGCTCTGCCTATACTCAGATATCTCTTCAAGGCAGGAGTCAACAAAGATAGCATTCTTTACCTATTTGTGTAAACACAACTTTGGGGGAATGCAGATAGACCTATTTGTTTACCAACTGCCTCCTTCAACAGCAGAATTGAGAAGCTGAGACAGAAGCCACATGGGCCACAAAGCAGAAATACTTACTGTCTGGCTTTTTTCAGAATCAGTTTGCAGAATCCTGCTTCAGGGAATCTTAAAGGTAACTCTAGCTCAGAAAACACCTGCGCTACCTGTCCCCCTAAACTGTAGAGATGCCAGTGTCATCAGTGGCATCCTCTGAATATTTGTTCCCTCACAGTCCAAGGGTATCCTCAAGATCAAACAAACCTCGAGGGAATTTTTGTTCTTTCCACTACATCAGGCCTCTAGCAGCCATGTCACCTGATTATCCTTCTACCAGCAGAATGCACATGGCACTCACATCTCCCAGATCACTTCGGTGCTGGCAAGGGACGCAGCGATGGGACTTATAGAAAGGCAACTAACCACAAAAATATCTCAAATGAGCCCATGATGACACAAAAATTATGTAATTTTTTATAAACATTTTTGATAATTCATTTTAACTATTTTGATGGAATATTGTCAGATGGAAAGTAATCTACATTTCCAGTATTTCACTCAACAAGCAATCTTGTGACAGAATTATATAAAGTGACTTAATTAGCAGAAGTTACTGTATAACGATATACCAAATTTTAGGTAGATTAAATTTAGACATTAAGGATTCGCAGGACACCATAGTTAGGAATCCCCTTCATATCATCCACAACTATTGGCCAATGCTCTATTGCCTTTGCTTAGAATGAATTCACCTCCTGCTGGCTATATCCTCTGTTTCCTAGGATGCCACCTCAGACACAATCTTAGAAGACACCAAGAATTCTATCACTTCTTCCCTAATCAAACTTTCATTACTCTTCTCTTTAAACAAGACTTTCGAATTCTTTTCCTTCACTCATCTCTGCCTTTAGCTAAAGTTTCCCTGGAAAGCAACTGATCTCGCATCCAATATTGCCCGAATAGTTGCTTCCTTACCTGTGGGCTCTCAAACCTTGGGACAAAGAGCATTCTATAAATTCATCCTCATGTCCTAGGGAAAGTTACACAAAATCTCTTTTATTATATATACTCATCATCATATATTTCTCATCCTTTTGTTCAACCGTTCATATTCTCTGTAACACTATGGCATTGCTAAGTCCTAGGTGATTCTTTCATGTAGTATTTTTCAAGTTCTGGATGAACAACCCATTACTTGGGGCATGAGATCATTTTAATTGATCAAAATAAGCTCATTTTAATGAAATGGAAGAGAATAGGTACAAACAGAGCAGATAAGAAAATATTAGAGTACCCCAAACTTTAGCATATACACACTTTTCTATATTGTACACATGTATTATATAATATATATTATACATAACCTTTGTATATATATGAACCATAATATAAAATAAATTTCTTTCTGTGGGTTAACATCAAAAATATTTGTAAGTTACTGTTCAGATGTCTTTCCTCTTCTCCCTACTCCATCCTTCAGAATTCTTCCTTTAGTACAAGACTGCATTTGGAGTTAGATTAAATACACCTTTAACTTTAAGAATCCAGACAAGTTTTTGAGTACCACAATTGCCCTCTAAGATTGCTTTGCTTGTTCTTTTCTTAATTGTTCCTTTAGATCAATTTAGTTGGACAACTGTTATCTCATTTCTTGGCCCAAACACAGAAGGATACTTTTACATGGGGAAATACAATGCCACTGCAGCACTAGAAATTTAATTACTAATTAATGTCTTTATTTATATCTATAAATTGATCATTTAAAGTCTATGTTACTGTAACTCTGAAAATAAAATTGTTTTAACATTTATAACTTTCTGTAATTCATAATATACAGGCTTATGTAGATCATTGTTTCAAAGCATCTCAGTAAATTGTTCTTTGAAATTGAAGTAATATATTTGAGGGGAAAAGAAACAAATAAATTCCTTGAGAATAAAAAAAAAAAACAGCATTGTTTCCATTGAAGTAGAAATCTGCTCTCACTCTCAGATACTGTAGACAGTGGCAATGACAATCTCGGTCAAGTGAACTTCATTACATTCTGATGAAATGATAATTGGTGTTTCATGGGGCACTGCACAAGTAAGGCCCTGGCTTTTACCAATACCTTTCATCATTTGCTCCTGCAACTCTACCAATTAACTGACTAGATAGAACTGTGTACTTTTTAATTTGCCAATAACATGAAGACTTTTCTATCAATTAAGAAGCTCAAATTTTTAAAATCGATTATAGTATCATCCTGACTTTTATCTTTGTATTGTCAAGACCCGCATTGAAATTCATCAGTGGCAGTGTTAAATCTTATCCTCTTTGGATGTGACTTGAACTAGATGACTACTGGGGTCCCTTCGGTTTTAAAAGTCACTGGGGTGCCTGGATGGCTCCAACTCTTTAAAAAAATTCTTTTTACATTTATTTATTTTTGAGAGATAGAGTGAGACAGAGCGTGAATGGGGGGAGTGGCAGAGAGACAGGGAGACACAGAATCCGAAACACGCTCCAGGCTCTGAGCTGTCAGCACAGAGCCCAATGTGGGACTCAAACCCACAACCCATGAGATCATGACCTGAACTGAAGTCGGATGTTCTACCGATGGAGTCACTCAGGCGCCCCATGGAGGGCCCCAACTCTTGATTTAAGCTCAAGTTGTGATCCCAGGGTCATGTGAGATTCTCTCTCTCACTCTTTCAAATAATGAAATAAATAATAATAATAATAAAATTATTTGGCTCCGCCTATCTCCCTAACTGCAACTGATACCACTCCCTGGTTCTCCGTGCTCCAGTCACACAGGTTGGCTACTAACCCCAAAAGAGAGCAAGCTGTTACCTTTTGAGACCTATGTTCTTCCATTCATCTGGAACATTCTTTCATTGATCCCATTTGCTAGCTCCTGTGTATCCATCAGATCTCACCCGAAAGACCACTCCTCAGGGAGACTTTCCCTATAATCCTCATTTAAGGACCCACCCCCATCATAACATCCTGTTTGTTACTTTTCTTCTATGTATAACAACATGGCTTTGTCTTCATTTAATTTTGTCTCACTGTAATATAAATTTCATAAGGACAAGACATTTTCTGTCCCACTTTATCCTTTATATTCTCACCAGAGCGCCTATTTTCTACTATGTAGAATACCAATAAATTTGTGTTTAAATATGTGATTAAAGGAATCCTTGAATTTTTAAAAAATCAATTTGTCAAGCTCTTGAAACATAGCATTAAAAGTATTCCTTCTCGGGGCGCCTGGGTGGCTTAGTCGGTTAAGCGTCCGACTTTCGCTTAGGTCATGATCTCGCGGTTCGTGGGTTCGAGCCCCGCGTCGGGCTCTGTGCTGACTGCCAGCTCAGAGCCTGGAGCCTGTTTCAGTCTGTGACTCCCTCTCTCTCTGACCCTCCCCTGCTCACGCTGTCTCTCTCTCTCCTAGAAATAAATAAAAATATTTTTTAAAAAGGTATTCATTCTCTTTGCCTGTCTCCTGCTTTCAGATCCAGATTGGATGCTTTATAATTAGACGCAATATAGAGAAATGATTTTACATTGTCTCTCTGTCCTATGATACCCAGTGATCCAATGTCAAATCAAGAGGTGACTGTTTCCTCATTCATTTCCCAGTCATCGCATCCCCGACTTTCTCCTTTTTTCACTGATTCACTTTGAATGTAGCCTCCCCATTAATTCATTTATTCACATATTTGGTGAGCTCTGGCCAAGTGCTACGCACTAATCTAAAAGCGAGATCAATGCAGTTAGGAAAACAGACAAAATCTCAAAACAGACAAAAACATTAAAAAAAATACCTAGTATCAGAATTCTACTTATTTCTTAGAAATAGGAAGCCGTTTTAGACTCCCCAAATGGATTCTATTTTTCTTTTCCTTGGAGATGTTCTGGAAATTTTTTGGCCATCTTTTGTCATTTAAGATGCTCTTTCACATTTTTGAGATAGTTGTAAGTATGATTTCCTTCTATTAAAATGATAAACTACTTAAAAGTAGATAACTTGTATAATGCATATTTTACATATAGTTTCTAAAATAGTGGCTGGCACATACTTGGAGATTAAAACTGAACTTTTTAAAGACGTGAATTTCATTATAACTGGATAAAGCAAACATATGACTGTTTAAAAACTTTTTGTGTCCTATACCATATCTACAAATATTTTAAATCAGTGGTTATCGAAGTTTGGACTAAGGATCCTTAAAATAAAACTATTCTCATAATTTATAATACTGAGCCATTTGCCTTTTTCATTCTCATTCTCTCACAGGTATACTCTGGAGTTTCCCAGAAGCTTAATGACATGTAATAATGTGATAATGTAACAGATTGAATGCCTAAGTAGATATTAGAACCCAGCTGTCTTTTTTAAAACCAAACATTTTTAAAAAGCTTTATTGTATCTTTTGAAAAACCACTCTTCAGGAGAGAACAAAGTCCTATGGTTTGGCTAATTCAGAGGCTTGAAAACCCATCTTCTGGTAATTACTGTCAACAAAACATGGCCTAAAGACAAAGCTGAGCAGACGGGGTAGCAGTCCAAGAATTTATTTAGATGTTAGTCACAGGTGCAGAGAAAGGGATATGTGAAAGAGGAAAAAATTGTGGAAAATAATCGGTGCCATTCTCAGGTTTTTATCACTAGGTCACTTTAACTCTAGAAGTCTCCAAGGCATGGTGCACAGTGGAAATGGAATGTGTCTGAAAATCAGGTTTAAGTCTGAATCTTGGCTCCATTTATTTCAACTCTTTTAGAATCATTTATTCTCTACGTCTGGCTGGTAATTGAAGATAATAATAATAATAACTGCTACCACTTATGGATTATTTACTTCCTACTAAAAGCTTTAGTCTTCATTTAATTATTAAAACACAACAAAAGATATGAATTACTAGTATTCTCAACCTGCAGATAAGGAATTTAGTTTTATAAAGACAAAGTAAAGTGTCAAAGTACACAGAAAAGTGCCTGGGCAGATTTAAATCTAGATAGTCTAACTTGACCATTCTTATTCTTGAACAGTTTATTATAAAAGTAAATAAAGTTATTTGTAAGAAAGCACTTTGTAAACTATAAAAAGTTGCCTAAATGACAATTATTATGACTTCAAGTGTTCTTTTTTGTGATCTTATTTCCTTTCAGAATGTAAATTTATTGATATTTACACAGGTAATTTTTGTTAAAAAATAACTTGCATGGCATGTAAAAAATTTTGAGAAATTTTCCAGAAAAGGAGAGGAAACCTGTGTGTGTGAGAGATTAATCCTGAGTTTCTCAAAATTATTTCATAACTGAAAACTTTTTCCATCACATTAATTTCTATATCAAATCATTAGTGTACTGCAGAATACACATGCTGACCTCAGCATTTTCCCCATGTTATTAAAAACTTCAATAAACACTGTAATGGATGCATACCTTTCCTCAAATGGATATAACATGATTAGCATAATCATTCCCCTTTACTGGAATAGAATTTGTTCCCGAGTTTCAGCTTCCATAAATAATGTGAAGATGAACATTTTTTGAGCAGTTTTCTTCTGTATGGGACATAAATTCTTCTAATAGTTTTTCGGCTTAATGTCAGACTGATTTGTAGCAGTGGATGAGAGTGCTCAATGCACTATATCCTTCCTTGCCAACACTGATTAATCTCATTTTAAAACAATTTTCCTTATTTGATAGCCTTCAGAAGTATGAACTTACTAGTTTTTTATTTTATTTTTTCTCAAGTTGTGAAAAGCAAGGTATCTTATTAAATTATTTTTTCAGCTTTATTGAGGTATAATTGACAACTAAAATTCTAAGATATTTAGTGATTAATGTAATCATTTGATATATATATATATATATATATATATATATATATGTATTGTAAAGGATTCCCCCATCAAATTAACACATACATCACCTCACATATTTACTTTATTTTTGATGAGCACACTTAAGTTCTACTCTCTTAGCAAATTTCAATTGTACAATACAGTGTTATCAATGATAGTCACCATGTTATGCATTAGGTCTGAGGACCTTATTCATTTTATAACTAAAAGTGTGTGCCTTTTTAACAGCAACTTCTTATTCCCCCTACTGCTCAGCTCCTGGTAACCACTCTCTGTTTATGAGTTTGACTTTATCATTTTTTTATTATACATATAATGTATATGTATGCAATGTTGTATTTCTCTAGTTTATTTCACTTAGCATAAGGGTCTCCAATTTCGTGGAAGGCAAATGTCACAAATAGGAGGACTTCCTTCTTGTTGAAAGCTCAATCACATCTTGTTTATATATATACACCACATTTTCATTATTCATTCATCCACTGATGGACAGAGTGAATAATACTGCAGTGAACACGGGAGTACAGATATGTCTTCAAATAATGGTTTCATTCCCTTTGGATGTACACCCAAAAGTGGAATTACAAGATCATATGGTAGTTCTATTTTTAGTTTTTGAGAAAGCTCCATACTGTTTTCCATTGTGACTGCACCGGCTTGCATTCCCAAAAGCAGTATACAGGGTTCCCTTTTCTCCACATCCCAGCCAGCATTTGTTATCTCTTGTCTTGTTGATAAAAGACATCCTAATAGATTTGAGGTGACATCTCATTGAGGTTTTGATTTGCATTTCTTGATGATTAGTGGTGTTGAGCATCTTTCCATGTACCTGTTGGCCATTTGGATGTCTTCTTTGGAAAAATGTCTATTCATATCCTTTTACCAATTTTTACTCAAATTGTTTGTTTTTTGCTATTGAGCTGTCTGTGTTCATATATATATATATATATTTTTTTTATTTCTAGGAGAGAGAGAGACAGCGTGAGCAGGGGAGGGTCAGAGAGAGAGGGAGTCACAGACTGAAACGGGCTCCAGGCTCTGAGCTGGCAGTCAGCACAGAGCCCGACGCGGGGCTCGAACCCACGAACCGCGAGATCATGACCTAAGCGAAAGTCGGACGCTCAACCGACTAAGCCACCCAGGTGCCCCTGTTCTTATATTTTTTTAACATTAACCCCTTACCAGGTATATGAGTTGCAAATATTTTCCTCCCATTCAGTAAGTTGCCTTTCATTGTGCTGATGGTTTCCTTTGCTGTGCAGAAATTTGTTAGCTGGATGTAGTCCCACTTGTTTATATTTGCTTTTGTTGTCTTTCCTTTTGGTGTTAATTACAAAAGAACATTGCCAAGGCCATTGTCAAGAAATTTACTCCCTGTTTTCTTCTAAGAGTTTTACGTTTCCAGATCTTATGTTCCAGTTTTTTTTTAATTTTGTTTTGTTTTGTTTTTTATTTATTTATTTCTAGGAGAGAGAGAGACAGCGCGAGCAGGGGAGGGTCAGAGAGGGAGGGAGTCACAGACTGAAACAGGCTCCAGGCTCTGAGCTGGCAGTCAGCACAGAGCTCGACGGGGGCTCGAACCCACGAACCACGAGATCATGACCTAAGCGAAAGTCGGACGCTTAACTGACTAAGCCACCCAGGCGCCCCATGTTCCAGTTTTTTAACAAGTTCTTAAGTAGGTATAATTTCATTATAATTGCTTATTGGTAATTGGAATAAGTTTTTTGACATATAACATTATTTTTGTAAAAGGCACTGATTTTGCTATGGAAACTGAGACTATAGCTGCACACACATATGCACAAAACAGTGTAACACTTCTTGTTTGTCAAGGAGAAGGAGAAAAGTTTTGTGGGAAACCTTCTTCTCTAAGAACAGAGAAGAAAGAGGAAAGGGATGGAGCACCTGATCTTCCTGGCGTTTTGGACCAGGTCTGAACTCCTTTAAGTAGGGAAATAAAAAATAAGAAGATGTTGAAACTGTTCACCTTATGAAGCTATACATATGCTCAGCTATTTTTTGGGGGGTCATATCACAAAATGCAGCATAAGCTGGAGTCATGGAATAGAACCCATTGTTGGCTGGAAATTGGAAACTTGACATGCACTCGTTATCACATCCCCTAAAAGGGAGTGACAAAGCTTTTTCAAGTGACTCTTTTTGCCATAAACTGGGATATGCAGTACATGGAACAATAGAGGAAGAGTATGTTTGCTGTGGAGTTTCACTAGTAAGAGCATCAGCTCTGGAGTCAGACCGCCTCAGTTCAAAAGTTGGCTTTGCCACTTGGTGGCTTTGAAAACTTGAAGCCCCATTGTGCTTCAGATTCCTCACCTGTCAAATGAGGGCACTAAAACACCTATGGTATGTGGTTATTGCAAGGATACAATAAGATAGCCTGTAGAAAGCACAGCACAATGCCTCACACATAATAAGTGCTCAGTACCTTATCATCCACAGTTACTCTAACTGACAAAACGGATGTAATTTTTAGCCCTTTCAAGGCATCATAAAGTAACAGAAGGAAGATAAGGCTGAGGTCCTGCCTTCTTATAATCAGGGACTGACAAGCCAGTAGACTTCTGTGTTACTGTTAAAAGGGTGGTAAAAATCATTAACCATAAGGAACTCAAGGTTGAATAATTTAAGAAAGTAGTCCAAATTTTTAGTTTAAAAGTATTGTTAAATCCTGATGCTTTTGTTTCTCCTTCTCCTTAAATATTTATCTTTCAAAATGGAATGCACAGATAAGAATGAAGATTAGCTATGAATCTGGCTGATATAAGTAGAGAGAATATCAGGATGGAAGTCAGGGAATGTGGTTTCTTGTCTTCATTCTGTTGGCATCCTTGGGGTAAATAAGTCGCTTTACAACTCTGAGGCTCAGTTACATCAGTTGAAAAATAAGTATACCGGAATATATTTCCTTATAAAATGGAAAATGTTATACTGTGAAAAAATTTGTGGCTTGGTTATCAGAGAAACAGATCTGAAACTTCACACTTTCTGACTATGTGATCTTGAGAAGGTCACTTTTCTTCTTGGTCATTTCACTCTATGGATACGCTTTACTTCTCTATGTATACACTGACTACTGAGCAATATATGAATTATAATGACTTTAGATTATTTGTTGACATACCATCTTGAAACAAATTAAAACATGTTATAAATAGAGGTAATCAAATAGTCATGGAGCAGGTTTTTTTTCTCTTTGATTTGACTGAATATGTCAGATAAAACTACTTTAACTTATTTGCTTCAGTTCCTATATTCAAAATAAGAAAGTTTTTAAATTGAATATGACCTTTAAGATTATGTATGTCAACCCCAGTATTTTATATGTTAGAAAACTAACCTCAGAACCACAGTCAAGGAGATGGGGGAATTATATTCTTTTTCATCTCAGTCCTATCTAATATGGTTAAATTAATCTCTTCAAGGCCTATCTATGCTATGTAATATAAGTTAATTCTTCCAAAGGATCCAGTACTAATTTTAAAAAGATACTCAAGATTTTGATTGATGGCTTAGAAAAATTTACATGTCTTAATATTCTTTATCCTCATAACTCAGGTGAAATCTCATCCATTTTCAAACACCTCAATAAATCAGCATGAAAGGAAACATTCTCCTTTTCCTATGTAAAAAATGTAGAAATAAATAAGTGTGCCCATATCATGAGACAGAGTCAGCAAAGTATTCCCACAGAATCAAGCATTGACATGAAAACTTAAAACAGAAAAAGAACAGTTGCCCTTATATAAGTAATTACAAACCATTCTAAAAGTTGGGGTCTTCTAAAACTAGTCTGCCTAATGTCATAATCTGTAAATTTGCACAAGACTCTCACCAGCCTTTCCTAGCTTCACTGAAGTCAGGATTCTATCTGATGATTAAATGATCAGGACTACTCTCTGATAAATAGAAAATGCTATAGAACCTTTTACAAAGCATACGATAGTTTATCTAGAGAGCTTCTACGATAGCAAAGGTAGTACAAGTACTCCCAAGAGGTGATGGGTTTCTGCTTGGTGTGAAAATTACCTGTGTTTTTAAAGTGATCAAGCCACTGAGCTCATGACTTACCTCTCATTTCAAAAGTTCATCCCCCAAATTCTGAGGATTACATAGCCTTACTTTCCCAGTCTTTAAATCAGCTCTCTGTTCCACCATTTCATTTATTCCCTTTCTACCATAGGAAGTGCACTCATTTCTGACTGTGCAGGAATTGGAGGCCCACATCAAGCTGTGTGACATGCTTGAATGACAAAATAATGGAATGATCCCAGGGACTCTGGAGTCACAGCAGAGGTACTTATTGCTTAGCAACCCCAACTGATGTCAAGAGTTTTGCTAAATGCAGATTGTAAGTAGGACTGTTGAAAATCAAAATTGCTTTCCTATAATTCTTTTACATTGTTTTCAACAAAAAATGTTAATTAATTCACCCATTTATATGTTTGATTGATTGATATAACAGCTTTCTGGCCAAACACTAAAGTAGCAATTGCAGTTAGCTGGTCACACTAGAGGGCCATAGAAATACAAAACAAGAGAAAAGAACTCCCACAACTTGTCCTGGAGGATAATCATCTGCTTTTCTAAATTGATATTCAAGTTCATTTCTCTAATCATTGTTGCTACTCAAAGTCTAGGAAAGTAATAAATAATGGTAGAGTCTTTGGAAGCACATTGAAAATAATGGTATATTACTTAATAACTCTTATTTATCAACAGCATACTCCAGTTCAGACACCATATTTACTCCATGTTTGGGGTATTTGTTTTCAGAAAAAGTAACTGACTGTATTCTCAGTAGTGCTAAGTAGAGTCTCACAGGCTCTTTAATTTCAAATGTGCTGTAGGGAGCCAAATATAAAATAGGAACTATTTCTTTAAATCAGAACTATATATCCCATTTGTGTCACTATAAAAAATCGTACCTGCTGCTACCAGGAATTGCTACTGGAAGATGTGCTTTATCAGTTTTCACGTAGCTTTAACCAACAATAAAACTGAAAGGAAGAGCTGATTGAAATTTTGGATATAGCTCCTTAAAATGAAAGCCCAGTGTGAGGATGGTATTCCTTTCCCAATCATAAAATGGGCATGTTTTTCTCTAGATAGCAGATGCCAGTGTTAGGAGAACAGACAAGTCTTTCAGTAGTCCTCCATATGGTACAGGCCAGTGGTTAAGGAAGTTACCTGACAAATTAGCTAGATCCTAATGAACCAGAATACTCAACTAATACAAATGATTTATTTAAAATATTACACACAACACATTTAAAGAAAGAAGCCAATGAAAATAGCACCGCATTTTCAGGAGGTTTTTTCCTGCCTTTTTTCCTTTCTTTCTCATTCTTTTCTTTATTATTTATTTGTTTGTATGTGGAGATTTTTTTCTTAAATAGTTTATTGTCAAGTTGATTTCCACATAACACCCAGTGCTCATGCCCACAAGTGCCGTCCTCCGTGCCCATCATCCCCCCTTCCCCTGTCCCCAGCTCCCATCAGCCCTCAGGTTGTTCTCAGCATTCAAGAATCTCTCATGGTTTTCCTCCCTCCCTCTCCCCAACTATTTTTCCCCTTCTCCTCCCCCATGGTCCTCCATTAAGTTTCTCCTCATCCTCCTATAAGTAGAAGCATATGGTACCTGTCCTTCTCTGCTTGACTTACTTCGTTCAGCATTAACACCCTCAAGTCCCATCCATGTTGCTACTCATGGCCAGATTTCATTCTTTCTCATTGCCATGTAGTATTCCATTGTATAGATGAACCACATCTTCTTGATCCATTCATCCGTTGATGGACACTTAGGCTCTTTCCATGTTTTAGCTATTGTTGAGAGTGCTACTATGAACATTGGGGTCCATGTGCCCCTATGCATCAGCACCCCTGTATCCCTTGGGTAAATTCCTAGCAGTGCTATTGCTGGGTCATAGGGGAGTTCTATTGTTAATTTTTTGAGGAACCTCCACACTGTTTTCCAGAGGGGCTGCACCAGTTCGCATTCCCACCAACAGTGTAGGAGGGTGCCCATTTCTCCACATCCTTGCTAGCATCCAGAATCTCCTGATTTGTTCATTTTAGCCACTATGACTGGCATGAGGTGGTATCTCAGTGTGGTTTTGATTTGTATTTCCCTGGTGATGAGGGACCCTGAGCATCATTTCATGTGTCTGTTGGCCATCTGGATGTCCTCTTTGGAGAAGTGTCTGTTCATGTCTTCTGCCCATTTCTTCACTGGATTATTTGTTCTTTGGGTGTGGAATTTGGTGAGTTCCTTATAAATTTTGGATACTAGCTGTATGTGGAGATTTTCAATTTCTTCTTGAAGCACTTTCCCTAGTTTGGGTGTCTTTCAGGGAATTTGTCCATTTCATCTAGGTTATCCAATTGTCAACATACTATTGTTCTAGTATACTTTCACATACGTATATATTTTTTACTTCTTTGAGGCCATTAGTAACATTCTCTTTTTCATTACTAATTTTACTAATTTAAGTCTTCTTTTTTTCTTGATTGTTTTGTTTTTTCTAATGTTTCATAGTGGAAGGATAAGTCATTAAATTGACATCTCTCTTCTTTTTTATTTTAAGCATTCATAGCTTCAAATTTCCCTGTAAGCACTATTTTATTTGCATTTCATTAATTTTCAGTATGTTGTGTTTACAATGTCATTTATCTCAAAGTATTTTCTAATTTCCTCTTATGATTTCTTTGAGACACCAGTTATTTAGGAGGGTATTGTTTAATTTTCATATATTTGTGAATTTCCCAAATATCATGTGTTATTGAGTTCCAATTTTATTCCATGTGATCACAGAACATACTTTGTATAATTTACATTTACTAAGATATGATCTATCCAGGAAAATGTTCCATGTGCACTTGAAAAGAATGTGTATAGATAATGTTCCATAGATACTGTTAGGTCTAACTGGTGTATAGTGTTGTTCAAGTCTTCTGTTTCTTTACTGATCTTCTAACTGTGTTTTTTTTTTTTAATGTTTTATTTATTTCTAGGATAGATAGAGAGAGAGACAGCATGAGCAGGGGAGGGTCAGAGAGAGCAGGAGTCACAGACTGAAACAGGCTCCAGGCTCTGAGCTGGCAGTCAGCACAGAGCCGGACGCGGGGCCTGAACCCACGAACCGCGAGATCATGACCTAAGCGAAAGTCGGACGCTTAACCGACTAAGCCACCCAGGCGCCCCACTTCTAACTGTTTTATCAAATATTGAAAGTGAATGTTGAAGTCTTCAGCTATTATTCTTGAGCGGTCTACTTGCCCTTCCAATTCTGTCAGTTTTCTTTCGTATAATTTGGGCTCTGATATTAGCATATAGTTTATATATGCTTGTCTTGTTGGCTTGACTCTTTCATTATTACAAAATGCCCTTCCTTTCCTTTAGTAAAAATTTTGCCTTATAATCTACTCTATCTGCTATTAGTATAACTGTTCCCACTCCCTTTTGGTTACTGATTGCAAGGTATGTCTTTTTACATATTTTTATTTTTAATGCATTTGTGTCTTTGAATCTAAATGAGTCTCTTATACACAGCACAGAGTTGGATTATTTTTTAATCTATGAAACTAATTTCTTTGATGGGGCACCTGAGTGGCTCAGTAGGTTATGCATCTGACATCAGCTCAGGTAGACGGTTGATGGGTCTGAGCCCTGCGCCAGGCTCTGGGCTGATGGCTCAGAGCCTGGAGCCTGCTTTAGATTCTGTGTCTCCCTGTCACTCTGTTCCTCCCCCACTTGTGCCCTGTCTCTCTCTCTCTCTCTTAAAATAAATAAATACTTTAAAAATAAAACTAATATCTTTGTTTTAGTTTATGCATACTGTAATTACTAATAAATTAGGATATATGTCTGTGATTTTGTTATTTATTTCTATTTATAGTATACTTTGTTTATTCCTCCATTTTTCCAGTACTACATTCTTTTGTGTTAAGTAGGCATTTTCTTTTCTTTTTTTTCTTTTTTTATTTATTTATAGGAGAGAGAGAGAGAGAGAGAGAGAGAGAGAGAGAGACAGCGTGAGCAGGGGAGGGTCAGAGAGAGAGGGAGTCACAGACTGAAACAGGCTCCAGGCTCTGAGCTGGCAGTCAGCACAGAGCCCGACACGGGGCTCGAACTCACGAACCGCGAGATCATGACCTAAGCGAAAGTCGGACGCTTAACCGACTAAGCCACCCGGGCGCCCCAAGTAGGCATTTTCTAGTGTACAATGTTGATTCCCTTGTTGTTTCTTTAACTATATATTTTTAGTTATTTTCTTAGTGGTTGACCTGGGAATTACAGCTAATATCTTAAAGAAAAAAATCTGGTTCAGATTAATACCAACTTAATTACAATATTGTAAAAAAACTTTGCTCCTCTGCAGCTCCATTATCTCCCCTCTCCTTTGTGCTTTTATTGTCATAAAAATTACACCTCTCTAAGTTGTAGATGACTATAAGCAGATTTACAATCTTTGCCTTATGCAATTATATTTTAAATTAGTTATAAAAGACAGAGAACAAACTCATGGTTGCCAGAGGAGAGGAGGATGAAGGGTGGGCAAAATGAGTGAAGGGGAGCAGGAGGTATAGGTACCCAGTCATAAAATGAATATCTTGGAAATAAAATACACAGCATAGAGAAACTCTATGATAGTGTAATAGTGCTGTGACAGATGGTAGCTACACTTGCGATAAGCATAGCATAACATATAAATCTTTTGAATCGCTATGTTGTACATTCGAAACTAATGTACCATTGTGTGTCAACTATACTCAAATAAAATTTTTAATAACTTAATTATAAAAGGAAACTTCTAAATAAAAATACACTCACTTCTTTTTAAAAATTTACTTAGTTACTATTACCAGTACTCTTTATTTCATCATTTGGGTTTGAGTTACTATCTGATGGCTTTTCATTTGATATTGAAGCCACCCTTTTATGATTTCTTATGCAGAGGTCTGATAGTAATGAATGCTCTCAGCTTTGCTTATTGGTACACGTCTTAATTTCTCCCTCATTTTCAAAGGATAGTTTTGCTAGAGATGATTTTGCAAGTGATAGTTTTGAAGAATACTTTGGGTTAACAATCTTTTTCTTCCAGCACTTTGAATGTATCCCCATACTGCCCTCTGGCTTTCATTGTTTCTGATGAGAAAGTGGCTGTGAATCTTACTAGGAACCCCTTGTACCTCATGAGATGTTTCTGTCTTGCTACTCTCAATATTTTCCCTTTGTCTTTGGCCATTGACAATCTGGTTAGAATTTGTCTAGGTATGAATCTCTTTGGGTTTTCATATTTGGAGTTCACTGAGCTTCTTGAATTTGTCAATAAATTTTTCATCAAATTTGAGAAGTTTTCAGTCATAATTTCTTCAAATAGTCTTACTTCACCTTTCTCTCTCTCTTCTTGACATCTGGAGATATCATGAATATGCCTTATGCTTGATAGCATTCCATTGGTTTTTGAGAATCTGTTTTACTTTATTCTTTTGTCTATTTCTAAAACTGGATAATCTCAATTAATTTACTTTAAATTTATTGATTATTTCTTCTGCCCATTCAAATCTACCATCAAGCCTCTCTAGTAAATTTTATTTCAGTTGTCGTACTTTTAATTTTTTTAATGTTCATTTATTTTTGAGTGGGACAAAGAGAGACAGAAACAATGTGGGGGAGGGGCAGAGAGACAGGGAGACACAGAATGCAAAGCAGGCTCCAGATTCTCAACTGTCAGCACAGAACCGGATGTGGGGCTTGACCCCACATACTGTGAGATCATGACCCGGGCCAAAGTCAGACACTCAACTGACTGAATCACCCAGGCACTGTCAGTTATTGTACTTTTAAACTATAGTCTGTGTTTTTATTAATTCCTATCTCTTTATTTGTATTTTCTATTTATTGAGATATCATTCTCAAACTTTCCTTTAATTCTTTAGTCATTCTTTCCTTTAGTTATTTGAGCATTTTTAATTTTTTATTTATGAAAAAAATTGTTTTAACATTTATTCATTTTTAAAAACTGTTTAAGTTTACTTATTTACTTTGAGATAGAGACAGACACAGCATGAGCAGGGGAGGGGTGAGAGAGAGAGAGAAAGAGAGAGAGAAAATCCCAAGCAGATTCTACACTGCCAGCACAGAGCTTGATGCAGGGCTCAAACTCACAAAGCCCTGAGGTCATGACTAAGACAAGGGTGTAAGTCCTTCTCAGGTTTCTTCTTAACATATACTCAGTTCTGGGCATTTAAGCAGCCCTAAGTATGCAGGCAACCTTCTAGATCCCCAGGAATACGTCAGACCTTTTCAAAGCCACTATGGACAACTCATTTTCCAGATTTTTAAAAAGTTCTTTAGTTAGTCTATTGTTTGCTCCAAATGTTAACCACCATCTCAGGCAGTCAAAATATTTAATAATTGCCTCTAATTGTTTTTGACAGATGCCCTGGGGAAAAGGCTGTTCTCACTAGGTAGGCTAAAAGTCACATCAAGTAAAAACAGCCTTGTCAGCAAGAAACATCTGAAAGGTAAAATAATGATAATTCTCTGGGAATGGGTCTTCGGAGGAGCTCCAGCCCCAGTATGCACCACCAAATGCTGCTAGGTTGCTGACTTTCACCATGATCATGTGCTGTTGGTTTACAAGATTACCATAAATCTTTGCAGGAGGGCATGGGAATAGGGAAGGTTAAAATTCCAGAAGAATTACTTTTTTAATTGCAATTAAGCTGTGTTTACAAATTTCGGCAAGCTTTTGGTTAATTTCCAGAGTTCAATAAAAGATTCTGAATATTTCTGCCATTGTTCTCAACTTATGGAGGGAAGAATACTCGGAGGTCCTTATACCACCCTTTTTGATAATATCTTTTTATTTGATTTAGGTACATTTTGTTTTGTAATGTTTTCATGCACAATATAAAATTACACAAAGTTCAGTTTACTCTGTTACTAGGATCTACTCTACAACTAAACACAAAGAACAATAATAATTATCACAAATGTTAATATTTATCAAGGTCTTAGAATGTTCCGTGCATAGTTGTAAATCTTGTATATGTAGTAAGTCTTTTAAAACAGCAATTCAACAGGTTAAGGTATCCATATCCATTTTTTAAAAAATATTTTTTAGTGTTTTATTTATATCTAGGAGAGAGAGAGAGGGAGACAGCGTGAGCAGGGGAGGGTCAGAGAGAGAGGGAGTCACAGACTGAAACAGGCTCCAGGCTCTGAGCTGGCAGTCAGCACAGAGCCCAACGCGGGGCTCGAACCCACGAACCGCGAGATCATGACCTAAGCGAAAGTCGGACGCTTAACCGACTAAGCCACCCAGGCGCCCCTCCATATCCATTTTTACAAATGTAGAAGCCAAACATTGCTCATCACCACACAGTAAGTGGTAGTCAGGAATTAAACACAAGAAAGCCTTTACTTTATTTATTTATTTATTTTAAAAATTTGTCTTTTATTTTGAAATTTATGTATTTTATTTTGAGAGACAGAGACAGAGAGCGAGTGGAGGAGGGGCAGAGAAAGAGGGAGACACAGAATCTGAAGCAGGCTCCAGGCTCTGAGCTGTCAGCACAGAGCCTGTCACGGAGCTCGAACCCACAGACTGTGAGATCATGACCTGAGCCAAAGTTGACAACCAACTGACTGAGCCACCCATGTGCCCCAAGAAAGCCTTTACTTTAAAGTACATGTTCTGTGTGTATATATATACCACAACTTCTTTATCCAGTCATCAACTGATGGACATTTGGGCTCTTTATTACTCAACAATCAAAAAGAATGAAATCTTAACAATTTGCAACAATGCGGATGGAACTAGAGTTTATTTTCCTAAGCAAAATAAGTCAGTCAGAGAAAGACAAATATCCTATGATTTCACTTATAAGTAGAATTTAAGAAACAAAACAGATGAACATAAGGGAAGAGAAGCAAAAATAAGATAAAAACAGAGAGGGAGACAAATTAGAAGAGACAAATACAGAGAACAAACTGAGGGTTGCTGGAAGGGTGTAAGTGGGGAGATGGGCTAAATGGGCCATGGGCATTAAGGAGGGCACTTGTTGGGATGAGCACTGGGTGGTATATGTAAGTGATGAATCACTAACTTCTATTCCTGAAATCATTATTACACTATATGTTAACTAACTTGGATTTAAATAAAAAATAAATAAAATAAAATGGCTTTCCTTAAATAAAAAACAAAAGTATATGTTTTTATGTATGACACTACAGACTGTAGTCATTTTTTCTATCCTTTTCCTAGAAGACTAATACAAAAGGAGAGGAAACTTTTTTTTATTTAGAAGTTGGGTTGGGCAACTACTCTCAGGTATATCTATAAAAGGAAATTTCCTTTAAGAAAAGAGCTCATCAGTAGGGACAAAATAGCAAAGGCTTGGGGTGTCCCTGGTCACCAGGATAATTTGCAGTACCACTTAGTCTACCAGTCATCAGTATTTGGAAATAGCTAAAGAATAAGGAAAACACAACCCCTTGGTTTGCATGTTACTGATTGTTTATGCTCAGATTTTCAGTTTGATTCTTTTAACAGCCCTATGACATATAATCTATTTTTTGGATAATAATTAAAAAAGCTTGAATAGGTAACTTCTTGAAAATAAAATAGTATGTCTTTACTATGTGCCAGGTAATGTTTCATGCATCTTACATTCATTGACATTTTCCCCTCACAACATCCTATGAGACATGTATTATTAGATTCATTCCCACTTTTTACAGATAAGAAAACTGAGGCAGAGAGAAGTTAAGTAATTTGCCCAAGGTCATGTGATAGAACTAAGATTTGAACACCTGGGTTTCTAGCTATAGAGAATGAAGTACCAGAACAATAAAATAGATGAGATTCCAAGGTCGCAAGTAAAGTGTCAGAATATTAAATTGTAAAATAAAAATCACAATGCAATAAAATTAGTTTTGTGTCACTATACTCTTCACTCCTGTCTTGACTGAATAATGCACTTTACAGTGAAATTAAGAAAACATCATAAGTAGACTTTAAAGCCCTGTAGAACTTTCCATTATCCTGGGATTACTTCTAGAAAGGACATCAGTTTTGGTCACTTTCTGTAATTCAGGAACAAAATGTTCCATGCATGAAAGAGAAATTCAAGCATAAAGAGGATAAAAGACTTTCCCAATGTCACCTGAAAATTCACCATCCGGAGAAAAGCTAGGAATACAGCTGAATTGCACAGCACATTTTTTCCCCAGTTCTTCTCACACACTTCTTGCTACAGTAACTCATTTCATAAACATAGTTCTGATGCCCAGCAGTGCTGCCGCCACTGAGCTGACTTAAGACTTTGTCACAGCACAGGGAGGTACAAACCAAATGCATGCCACTGATTAGATCATCCAACATTAAGTACAGATTTACTGAAACAGAAGAATGCATGATTCATTCATTTTAAGTGAACCAGGATGTGGGAGAATGCTGTTCTCTTCTTGGTAACCCCATTTGCTGACATGGAGATTGCCTTGAAGTCACTTCACTTCAGTTAACAGTTTTGGCTTTAAATTAGTTTTCACTTCCCAGACTGATACTTTATATATCTGAAGCATTCTAGTCTCTTTCTGTGGCTATTTTCACTTTTCATTTAAATTATGAAATATTTTGGGGTGCCTGGATGGTTCAGTCGGTTGAGCGTCTGACATCAGCTCAGGTCATGATCTCACAGTGGTGAGTTCCGGGTCCATGTCGGGCTCCGTGCTGACAGCTTGAGATTCTGTGTCTCCCTCTCTCTCTCTCTGCTCCCCACCCCCTGATCCCACTCTCTCTCTCAAACATAAATAAACATTTAAAAAAATAAATAATGAAATAATGAAATATTTCAACCTCACCTGAAATTTTAATACCATTTTGATCTATTTGAAAGGTGACCTTTGGAAACCTCCATTATAAATCCTACCAAATTCTGATTTCAATTCCATCTCCACTCAACCCTTAGGATCTGGGTTAACTAGGCATTAAGCAGTATTATTTCTGTGCTGACTTCATCAGTGATTTATTTTTATCATTTCATGCAACTTTTGTCAGAATTCTATTTTGATTCCCTGATTCCTTTGCATATGACTTCTTCGAATATAATGTACTTCTAACCATTATTTACTCAGAAAGTCAGTCAGTCTTTAAATTTTAACAGAGAAATTGCTTCCTCTGTAGATACACACCTGAACTTCCATCCTCTGTATGCCACTGGACTTTGCACAGCTCATCATAACTTCACTTTTACATCATTTATTTACCTGTACTTTCCAAACCAGATAAGAATTCCCCTGAGGGAAAAGGCTATGACCCACTCAGTGCACATCTAACAGGTTCTGATAAATACAAAGCGCCCAATATGTAGTTTAGAATTAATAAATGAATGAAACTTATTTAAAAATTCATTAATTTAGTATAATGAAAGTTTTGCCAAGTCTGATTTTGTAAAATGCCTGAATTATAAGATATTTTATAAAACAACTATACTTAAGTAAATATTTCTATTAGCTTCTAATACAGTAAATATTTTTTAAGTTTATTTATTTATTTTGGAGGGAAGAGGTGGAGAGAGAGGGAAACAGGACCCCAAGCAGACTCCACAGCACAGAGCCCAGTGTGGGGCTTGAACTCACAAACCATGGGTTTATAACTTGAGCTGAAGTCAGATGCTCAACCTACTGAACCACCCAGGTGTCCCTTAAATATAGTAAATATTGTAAGATAAAACTAAAGGCTGCTTAACCAGGAATATGTGGAAAAAATAATTTCTAACAAGTCACAGTTCATATGCATTACAAATTACCAGGTCATTAATGCAAAAGTCATTTTATATACAAAAAAAGAAGTTGCTGATCCCTAATGGGAGATACACAGACATAGAATCCTTGATTTCCTGAGAATGTGGCTTTAAAAGCCTTTCATGTTACTTGCATTCCAAAACCTTAATGGTTGGCGAGCAAGTGATTATTTTTTAAAAATTTTTAAATGTTTATTCATTTTTGAGAGAGAGAGAGACAGAGCATGAGTGAGGGAGGGGCAGAGGGAAAGAGAGAGACACAGAATCCAAAGCACGTTCCAAACCCATGAACTCTGAGATCATGACCTGAGCCAAAGTTGGATGCTTAACGGACTGAGCTACCCAGGTACCCCTAAGTATTTTTATTCAAGAGGTGTTAAAGGTTTTTACAAAAAGAATCATATCCATGAAAAAAAACCCTCCATGTAAAAGGAATTTATCATTCTCTTTCATGATTCCATATGGTCTAGTGCTGTGTTCTGTATGGTGAGGACATTTCTAAATTGAGGGGAGAGTAAAAAGTTAGATATCAGCTCATTTGACCCCATAAAGGATTTGAAAAACTTTTAGTGTCAGCCACAAATCTGCTTGAGATGCTCAGCTTTTTAGAGAATCAATTCTAGCAAGGGGTTAGAAAGAAAGAAAGAAAGAAAGAAAGAAAGAAAGAAGGAAGGAAGGAAGGAAGGAAGGAAGGAAGGAAGGAAGGAAGGAAGGAAGGAAGGAAGATAAAAGCAAAATGTGAAATAAAATATTGCCATTATTAATTTCAGCCTGGCCAAGTCACTGACAAAATTGCCCAAGTATTTGAAGAGTCTTAATGTGACCAGTAAAATGATGTAGCTCTGAAAGACAGTATCATACCGTATGAATTTAGTTTGCTTTCTTCAGGGGGTGAGGGTCTGAATATTGCTGTTCAGGGCTCTAGAAAAAAGTAAACATACTTAAACCTGAATGGGAGAGATTATTCACCTCACCTAGGTAAATAGTTTACTTGATAGAATAGATTTTTTATCTTTTCACTAAACACACAATTAGTTACTATGTCTTCTGTTTTGCATGTTTTCTTCAGTAGTTGGTTATCAGCACATGAAAAAACAAATGGTATTCTATTCTATTTATTTGCAATACATGTTCAAAATAACACACCAGAACACCCCTGAACATATTTAAGAAAAAATACCATATGTCATATAAACAAGGAGGAAGAGCTTAGATTTTTCTTCCTTGGGAGGAGTGGAAGCTTATGTAATATGTTTTTGAAATTATGTAACATCAGCTACCACCTAATCTGGTTTTCTTAGTACCTACTCTGCTTTGAGCATTTAGTATATTTTGTATTTTATTTTTCTGTCTTTTCCTCTTATTTGCTGTGTCTTTATTACATATATATTTTATCCTATAATTATGAGTTTACATGTGTGCCTACAAGCTGTGGCCACTATATTTTTAATAAGTCAAATTAATAAATAAAATGTGATTCTTACTTTTGCTGACTCTTCTGATCTTGTTTTCTGCAATCACAACTTTTGTTATTACTAATATTAATAATAATAACTGCTTTCTCTCTCACTGCAAGAAAGCAATACTAATGGGAATGTTGTATCATATTTTCAAAAATTCAGAAACATGGTTGAAATAAGTAAACAATTCAAATGTAATCTTGATGAACAGTTCCTTAAAGTCTAAAAGCTCTTTGGAAATAAGAATGAATTATATGTCAATTTAGAAGCAATTATTGTCAGTTTATTTTTATCTTACAGAATTTTTGAATATAAACCCAAATCTTCTTTGTTTGCTGTTATGAAGACATAGATTTTATCTTCATGCATAAGGAATATGGCAATAATACACTATATGTGTAACTCATTGCACATTATTAATCTCTGCTCAAATCTACCCTTTTCCATGTAATCTTTCCACTTTAAAATCTCATTATTCATGTATATAACTCTAGCAATTCATTTACATAGCTAGAGTAATAGCCTAGCCTCTATGCTACATACGTATGCTTGCAACACAGTAGATTTCATTAGAACTTAGGGCTAGGAGCATGAAGAGTCTTTCACACCTCTGATATTTATATCTTTCTTAACACAGCTCCTATGAATTTATTTTATGATTTCTTTTTTTTAATGTTTATTTATTATTGTGAAAGAGAGACAGAGTGTGTGAGCAGGGGAGGGCAGAGAGAGGGAGGCACAGAATCTGAAGCAGGTTCCAGGATCTGTGCAGTCAGCACTGAGCCCGATGTGGGGCTCACGAACCTTGAGATCACAACCTGAGCCAAAGTCTGCTGCCACTTAACCGACTGAACCACTCTGGAGCCCCTAATTTTTTAATGTAGAACCATCCCTTTTTTCTAAATTATTGGAGCACTTTTGGGACTTTATTTTTTATTTTTATTTTTTGATTCTTCCTCTATCTCTCATCAGAGACAGTGACTAATATTTCCTTAACAGTTAAGCAACTCCTTACCCTGGAGCTAATTAATCTGAGCTACATATATGGAGATATTTATCTGACAAATGAGAGAGTTTCCACCAACAGAGCAGCCTCCCCTCTGTTTCATCAAAAATATTGCCAGTTGGGCAGAAGGGGATGGTGAACAATGGAACAACTGAAATAGTTGGCAAGAAACATTGGCTGCTGGTGGAGGAGCCCAAGGTTAAATCCTCAGGTGCCTTCAGCCAGACAAAAGCTGAAGGGGAGAGAAGTTGTGACAACTGAATCCTTCATGCCAGTTATTATTTTTGTAGCTACCCTCAAACCATGAGTATATAAATAATTCATGTGTATCAAATCTATATTTTAAATCATATATAAAAATCCTCCCTCATAATTTAAATGCTCCTGCAATGTCAACCTTCATATGCATAAATATTATCTTAGTAAGCTTCTACAGCACAGTAAACTGCATTTAATAGTATGTTTTCCTGGGGACACCTGGGTGGCTCAGTTGATTAAGCTTCTGACTCTTGGTTTCAATTCAGGTCATGATCTCACGGTTCATGAGTTTGAGCCCCATGTAGGGCTCTATGCTGATGGCATGGAGCCTATTTAGGATTCTCTCCCTCCCTCTCTCTGCCCCTCTTCCACTTGCACATGTGCTCTCTCTCTCTCTCTCAAAATAAATAAACATTTAAAAAACTTAAAAATAGCATGTTTTCTATTAGTTTCCATTTTATTTCTCATTTTATTTATTTGTTTTGATAGAGAAAGCACAAGAGATCATGATCTGAGCCAAAACCAAGAGTAGGAAGCTTAACTGACTGACCACCCAGGCATCCTGTTAGTTTCCATTTTTAAAAATGGAACCTGTTCATCAGTTTTGTGAAACCTATAATCTAAAGTGTGTATATAAGAGGATATAGACTTGAAGAGAATTGATTTGTGGCTCAGACATGAGGAGGTCTCAGCAGTCAGCCAAATGTACAATGGATGGGAGCTTTGAGGCCACCAGTGGTAAAGGAGATTGTCACAGGACTATACTGAAAGTGGCCATACACAGACACACAGAATACTAGCATCTGAATATTTACCCTCTAGGCAAGATGAATCTGAGGCATTTTCTTTGGAATATTTAAGGTGCAGATGGTCTTAGTAGAGATTGGCTCAGGACTGAAAATAGGACTCAATTGACAGTCAGCCTTGAAGTTTGTCAAGCACTCAGACTTCCTTGCCCATCCCACAGGCTGAATTCTAACAGCCAGGCAGGCATTTAGCACTTAGCCAGAGTTTCAAGCATTTCTCTTCAGAGGAATTTAATAGGAACAAAGAAAAGATCTCCACATCTCTGGCTGTATCTACCTAAATGGAACCTTGTTTGTCACAATGCTTCACTCAGGTACCTTATCCCCTTCTTAATGTCTCACATTTAAATACAAGGAAAACAGAATAACCATTATTTGAGGAGAGCTTTTAACTCAAGAGAGAGCTTAAATAATAAAGTAATAAATGACGTAATGAAGGGAAGTTGAGTGAGAAAGATATTCCTTCCACAAACAAGAACAAGTTGCTATGTGTATTAGTTTTCTATTGCTGTGTAATAAATTACCACAAACCTTCATTTTAAAACAACACAAATTTATTATCTTATAGCACCTCTACTTAGGCTCTTGCAAGGCACCAGTCAGATGTAGCCCAGGTCAGGGTTCTTATTTGAAGCTCAGACTCCACTTCCCAGCTAACTGGTTGGTGAAGGAATTCACTGCCCTTGTGGTTATAGGACAGAAATCCCTGATTCTTTTACTAGCCATAGACCAGGAACTACTCTCATTTCCTAGAGAGCACCCAACAGTTCCTTGCCAGGTGGCCTCCTTAACCTGTTTATAAAATGAATATTACTTACCTCTAGACCAGCAGGAATACAGCTCAGTGACTGCTTCTACCACCGACCAATGGACTCTCTTTGAAGGACTCAACTGATTACCTCAAGACTACCCACTACAATTTGCCTTTTAATTAAGTCAAAGTCTACTGATCAATAACTTAATTACTTATACAAAATCTCTCCTTTCATGAAATCTTGACTACAGTCAAGAAAACAATATACCATCATAATCATAGTTTCCTCCTCCATTCATGAGGATTTAATTATTTAAGGTGTATACATGAGAAACCAAGAATTTTGGAGGCCATCTTAGAAATCCGCCCATCATTCCTTGGAAAAGAAAAATATCAGAAACCAACAAATAACTCTTTATAACATAAAATATAATTGCTGAAAAAATTGCTCTAAAAATATTGAAAGACAATATTAAGGAAATAGTGCAGAAAGTGAGAGAAAGAACAAGGAAAACTATGAGCAGAAATTAAGAAAATTAGAGATATTATGTAGAAAATTTAATATTCAACAAATTAGAGTTCTATGGAGAATTAAACAATTCAAAGGAAGAGAGTATTAAAGAAAGAAATCAAGGGAATTTCTTTGAAATAAAGAATATATATTTCTAATTGAAAAAACCTTCTAGTACCCAGCAAAAACAATAAAAACAGATCCATACTAGAGCACACATTATAAGATTTTAGTATAGGAAATAGAAAATTCTAAAGTCTGGAGATTTAAAAGAAACAAGTCATGAACAAAGGAGCAAGACTGATATTTCTCACAAGGAACACTAAATGTTAAATGGCATTGGAGGTGCACCGTGGTGGCTCAGTCGGTTAAGCATCTGACTTTGGCTCTGGCCATGATCTCATGGTTCATGAGTTCTAGCCCTGCCTGGGGCTCTGTGCTGACAGCTCAGAGCCTGGAATCTGGAGCCTGCTTCAGATTCTGTGTCTCCCTCTTTCCCTGCCCCACCTCTGCTTGCTCTCTCTCTCTCTCAAAAAGTAAATAAACATTTTAAAACATAATGAAAATAAATGACATTGGAGCAAGTGCTTTAATATTCTGAGGGAAAACGCTTTTCAAATGAAAACTCTACCCAGCCAAACCCTCATCACATGTGAGATACAAGAACACCAGGCATTGTCACATGTGTCAAATTTCCACACATTTGCCTCCCATGACACCTTTCTTTCTTGAGACGTCCCAAAACACGTTCTTCAGCAAATTCACGAGTAAATCAAGAAGAGAAAGACAGGATTCAGGAAATATTGGATCAAATCAAGAAGACAGTAAAGAGAGACCTCAGTGTGACAGCTTTGGAACTGCTGGAAACAATCCAGATTATGGGGAATGAATGTAAAGCTACAAAGGGAAAGGTATAAATTAAAGATATTGAGACGGCAACCTGGGCATCTGGGAAGTAGGGATATTATTGTACAATACAGAAACCTCCCAAGTGAGGGTTTGCCACATGGGGCCACATGGTGACTCTAGTGAAGCTGTATTTGCAGAAACATTGACAAAAGCAATAATCGTTGACTTAATTTCAGTGTTTAAAGGGATACAGTTGAGAGAAATGGAGGCATGGTGGGGACGTTTAAAAAGCCCAATATTCCTTTTTATTGTAGAAATTCGAAAGGTAGTTTCTAAAAGTCATCAGTCCAAAAAATTCTTCCTAGAAACATATAGTTTGGAAAAATATCAGAAGAAACTGCTGAATTAAACCTTTGCCTCTAGAAAAAGGAGGAGGATGGGAGCTGCTCGTTCTCATTATTAGCTTTCTGTTACTATTGGATTTGTTCTAACAATGTGCTGTTAACATTTTTTAACTTTTTGACCATATAAAAACATCTATAGTTGTTTCTTTGGCCATAATTGAGTTTCAGATATTTTTTTAGGAAAAAAAAAAAACCCACTATAGCAATGTTGTATTAAACACAGAAAACTAAGCTTTTAACATGTATGTATAACTTTAGCCTCATGTAGCATTTACCCTCCCCAACAACTAATAATTTGAAACTTCTTGATTTTGGGGGGTGATAATTATAGTCTGCAAATATTTTTATTAACTATATTAAATGATGCCTACATTCGTGGCATGTGGGAGGCACTAAAGCATTTTCATTTTTATGTTGTTAGTTGTCCTTCCAATAATCCTGTGATAAAGGCAGAGTAAATACTCATTAAATATTCATAATAATTATTTATATTAAATATTCACTCTGTTTTATAGATTAAAAAATTGAGGTTCATAGAGTTAAGTGCATACTCAGAATAATGTTTTTTCTTAGAAACAATATTCCAACATTAGTATAGTGTATCGCTCATCCCATTGCACTGGTTCCTGTATGTTAGGATATAATACTTTTTTTTTCACTTTGTAATTTCCTGACCCAGTCCCATTTTGATAGTCATGGTATTTTGTGTATCTAAGTGACATTTTTTATTTCAAATATAGCACTATGCATATCCACCCAGTGTCATTGTGAAAGGTGATTTCCTTGTTTTCATATAATTGTAGGTAGAAAATAGGTTTTTAAATATACATATATACTAATAATGCATTTACAATTTTACTTCAACTTTTCCAAAACAAAGGGCACGAATCTGTGTTTATTCTACAGAGTTATACTCCGTGACTCTCAAAAGAAATGTAAACACCAAAAGGATCCACATATGAAAATCAAGAAAATAGGAGCCGAGTGTTAGCTAATTGGACATTCCTTCAGTCCTTCCCTGCTTCATTTCAGGAAACAACCATGCCTCTCATTCTGTCCTTAGGACATTACAAGAAACTCATACTGGGACGTGGTGGTTCTCCCCTTAGAAAACTACCAGATTTCCTTTGGAGTCATTTTATCTTGTTAAGTGAACCCAGACAGAAGTTAAGAAATGAGGGAGATGAAAAGTAGATTCCAGTAGTGGAGAGAAAAGATTACGATTCCAGCAGAAAGGAAAAGTAGTTCACTCCTTCTCAGGCAAAATCAGTGAGGGTTTGGGATGGTCATAAAAGCATCCTAGCATTGCACAGGCAGCCAAACAGCAAGTATACAGTCATTCCAAGATGGATCCCAGAAGAACAATTGCATCTATCACATGAGAACTTTAGGGAGCATAAACACCAGTCAGATCTGTACAGGAAGCTCCCCCACATCCTTAGACCTGCAAACTACTTTCTCAGATACAAAATACATATATATCCAAAATTTGGCATCATAGATGAAGTTGGCTTGCCAATTTCATAAAGAACAGATGAATTAATGTTATTTTACTTTAATTAAATGTATTTAATATAACTCTGGCAATAATTCCTGTCCAATGTCTCAGCTATTTCCACTAGTGCTAAGAAAAAGAAGATATACCAACACCATATTCTATATAGATGGTCACTTAGAAAATAGTTACAAACAATAACAGCAAACTACAATGCAAGAAATCCTGCTTAGAAAACTTTGTTCGTCTGTCTTTTTAACAAACATTTA
The DNA here is from genome assembly GCA_017311185.1 of Proteles cristata cristata. Lineage (NCBI taxonomy): Eukaryota > Metazoa > Chordata > Mammalia > Carnivora > Hyaenidae > Proteles > Proteles cristata. The sequence goes on from JAESUZ010004636.1 coordinate 1,033,254, forward strand.
TTGAGTCCTGACAAATTGCCAAACAAAAGTGCTCAGTAAGGCCTGGGTTTTGGTGTTTCATGCAATGTTGTGGCCAGGAGACAGGGAACTGACATGAAGACACTTGAATTACTTTTAGCAGAAGAGAAATGGAGCCATAGAACATTAAAGATGAATTCAGGAGGATCCGAGACCATGGAGAACTCGCCTGCTCTCCACACTATTCTACAAGGAGAGGTTGCTATGGCAACAGACTATGAAGCCTTTCTCAAAATCCTACGGTGTAGGAAGCAAGGCCTGTTCCAGCAAACTCACATGTCATCCTATCTTGCCCATCCATGTCATTATGTCACATAGCTCTAGTCCTCTGAGATAGTAGATGTCAGAGAAAAGCCCTATTCTACCTACCAGGTAAAACCAAAAGCCTTGGACATTATATAAAGCATGTGTGTTTTCTTACTGAAATGGAATCAAAGGAGAAATCAACAAAACCTAAAATTCAACCTAAGGCTTGGATTTCATAAAAAACAGTTTCATGTAACTCAACAATTAAGGCTTGTATTCAAGTGTGGTCATGTTTCTTATCTAAGACTTATTGGTAGTGATGGCTCGAGTACATAATTCTGCCCTATTTTTGTTTAAGAAGGTATAATTCTCATTGATAGCATGTTTTAGGCAGAGTGTATTCAAAAATGTATATCTGCATCTACAAAGACAGTTCATTTTTAGAAGCATAAAAACGGGGGCTCCTGGGTGGCTCAGTCGGGTAAGTGTCCAACTCCTGATTTTAGCTAAGGTTATGATCTCACTGTTGGTGAAACTGAGCTCTGAATTGGGCTCTATGTTGACAGTGCAGACCCTGCTTAGGACTCTCTCTCTCCCTTTTTCTGCTCCTCCTCTGCTCATGTTGTATGAACACTCACACACACACTCTCTCAAAATAAATAAACATTTAAAACAAACATAAATTTGGGTGCCTACATGGCTGAGTTGGTTAAGCGTCCAGGCTCAAGGTATGATCTCAGTTCACAAGTACAAGCCCCACCTTGGGCTTTGTGCTGACAGCGGGGAGCCTGGAGACTACTTCAGACTCTTGTCTCCCTCTCTCTCTGCCCTTCTCCCACCGCCCGGTCTCTCTCTCTCTCTTTCTCTCCCAAAAATAAACATTTAAAAATTTTTTAAATAAAAAAAGTAAATAAATTTAAAACCATAAATTGATAATGATATATAACCATGTTAAAATAGAAGGTGTGTCTCTTCAAACAATTCTTGGAAGAATTTATATGACAAATTATAAAATAAAAGATCACCATTTTTATACAGCTTATGCTCTACAGCCAGAAAGTACTTGCCTTCATTTTAAAAATTAGGTGTTTTGCAAAAAGTAATCATACTTGTAATTATGAATAGCAATATAAGCTGAAGTATTAACAATATCAGTAACAACAACAGCAGAAAATGTGAGTGCCAAACATTCAGGACTCAGTACCTGGCACCTTACAGGGTAACTATAAATGCTATGTAAACACTGGTAAAAATAAATGACAGGAAATCTCACACTCAAGAATTGTGTGCCAACGTAGCATAGAGTTGCAGTTTTCACTCCATTAAGTCTGATTTCCACATGGGGCGTCTGGAATAACCAAGTTAAAAGACCAGAGCCTCTGGGTGAATACTACAACTTAGGCCCAATGCACAATGTGTAGCTTCAGGAGCTATCTCTTTTCTTAACATTTTTAAAGACAGAAATACTCAGGAAAAAAAAATGACTGAAGTAGGTGGTATTTAACTTCAAGAAAATCATGATTCTTGACATTTTTGTTACTAAGAGACTCTGAAACATGAGGAATCATTCTCTGGTAAAGGAGTTATGTCCCATTATGAAGTCCTAGAGATAAATTCTCAAGGTTCTCCAAACTTTGTGAGGTATTTTGGGAAATACATGAGTGAACCCATATTTTCTCTTACATCTTCAAAGAACAGAAAAAAATGCCTAATGAATTCTTTTTTGATGCTTAAGCCGAAGATTTAAGAAATATATGAGAAAAGCAGTATGTGTTCATGAAACCATTTTAAAAGAAAGGATTCCCTGAGGGAGCACCTGGGTGGCTCAATCAGTTGAGTGTCTGACTTCAGCTCAGGTCATGATCTTGCGGTCTGTTGAGTTTGAGTCCTGCGTAGGGCTCTGTGCTGACAGCTCAGAGCCTGGAGCCTGCTTTAGATTCTGTGTCTCCCTCTCTCTCTGCCCCTCCTCCCCTCACTCTCTGTCTCTGTCTCTCTTTCAAAATAAACACTAAAAAAAAAAAAAAAAAAGGAATGAAAGATTTCCTGAGAATGTAACTGCAGAATGTCTTCCAACCACTTTCCTAAAAAAAAAAAAAAAAAATTACTTCATGCATTGCTGGCAAATCGATTACATAAAAATCGAGGGAGTCAAAAAGAAATTCCTTATTGCTGTTGATAAAACTCACTAAAAGTATTGAACTTAGAGACAAGGCACTTTAAAACTCAAGGCAATCTTTCTTGCCGAGAAAAGCCTACTTTGTAGGGGAAGAAATACAGTATTATTATCTAGTACCAACCATCTGGCAACTTTGGGAAAAGATACTTAATAGCCCTGTGACCAGGGCTACTCAGCTACAAGTAATCATAATGATTGCTTCTACTGAGCTTGTCCTGGCTGTATTGGATGCTCTACTCAGCTTTCTTTTCTGGTCTGGTGAAGCTGGGCGTATTACTTAACTCCAATCTTCAATTTCTCACTGAAGCAAAGTTAATGATAGTTGCATACTTATAAAGATTAAATGGAATAACGGGATAAGGTATTTAGCACTTAGCATACACAGTGTCAGGTATAGAACAACCAATTTAGAAATGTTTGCTTACTATTATTACCCCTTGAATCATAGCCTAGAAGTGGGTATTATTTAAAGATGGCCATCACAGTAAGGTAATGGAAGAGATTAGATGCCATAAATTTTATAAACTGGCCAACATGTTTTGTTTGGCAGGCCATATCATATTCAGCCCACAGAATGTTTTCATTTTTAAGGTTTGAATTATCTCTCAGTGTATAAAAATAGATTTCACAAAGCAATCTCAAGCTCCATCTTTCATTAGAAATGTAAAATATCTGTTTATTTTTGGCCTACCAAACCACATGACAGCCATGAGGGTAAACTTGGGTTGTAATTTTTAACAAAGGTTCTCGTCTTCCATGGCTCCCACTTTTACTGTTTTCTCCATGATAATAAGAACAAAATAAATATAATTCATCATGGTGCTTGCAAATTTGTTAACCACTATTATTATTTTTCTTAGAATTTTTTCCATAGAGTTTGGAAAACTGTGGTGCCCTCCTTTTGATTTAAGTACACAGACTTACTCCTTTTGTCTGAACTACTGAGGGAAGTGAAATAAAAGTTGTTTTTCAAGTGTGTGCCATTGGTTGGAATGCATATTATGTCACCCTTTTCTGGAATGTTCCCTTTATAAACATAAAATAATAAGTAAAGCATACATATGTACATATATATTTGAGCTAATGGGAAGCTGTACTTAATGATTCCTAAATAGAAAATGCTAATGAGGGGCACCTGGGTGGCTTAGTCGGTTAAGCGTCAGACTTTCGCTTAGGTCATGATCTCGCGGTTCGTGGGTTCGAGCCCCGCGTCGGGCTCTGTGCTGACTGCCAGCTCAGAGCCTGGAGCCTGTTTCAGAGTCTGTGACTCCCTCTCTCTCTGACCCTCCCCTGCTCACGCTGTCTCTCTCTCTCCTAGAAATAAATAAAAAACATTAAAAAAAAAAAAGAAAATGCTAATGAGTCTCAAAATTCCATCCAAATGTATTCAACTTAGATAAATATTCTAAGTAAATTTGCATGTGTGTTTATTGAGACATAATAGGCAGGTATTAAGGAGGGCACTTGTGACAGACACTGGGTATCATATGTAAGTGATGAATTATTCAATTCTACTCCTGAAACTAATATTACACTATATGTCAACTAACTAGAATTTAAATAAAAACTTGAAACAGAAAAATAAAAATCATTTTAAAAAGACAGATAATCAACATATACCATTGAGTAAATTTAAGGTGTATGACTTGTGGATTTAACACTCATATATATTACAATATGATTACCACTGTAGCCTCCATCACATAGTGTTTCTTTCTTATTTGTGGTTGAGAATATATAAGACTAGTCTGTTAACAACTTTCACTTATGTAAAACAATATTGTTAACTATAATCACAATGCTGCCCATTAGATCCCCAAACTTACACATCTTATAGCTGTAAGACATTTTTCCAAAGAAGACATCCAAATGACAAACATGAATTGTTGTTCAATATTACAAATCACAAGGAAATGAACATAAAAACCACAATGAGATGCCCTGTTCAAATGACTAATATCCCCTTGGACCAATGTGTCCCCAGTTCCTGCAGCCCCCTACCAGCCACTGGTAACCACTATTCTACTCTATGTTTCTGTAAGTTTAGCTTTTTTAGATTCCCATGTAAGAGATATCATACAGTATTCGCCTCTCTCTGTATGACTTATTTTACTTTATAAAACATCTCCAAGGTTCATACATGCTATCACAAATGGCAGAATTTCCTTCTTTTTCATGGCTGAATACTATTCCATTGTATATCCTGTTTATCCATTCATCTATTGATGGAGCCTTAAGTTGTTACCATATTTTGGCTATTGTTAATAATTCTGTAAAAAATATGGGGTACAGATATCTTTTTGATATCCTGTTTTCATTTTCATAGGATATATACTCAGAAATGGGAATGCTGGAACAAACAGAGGTTCTACTTTACATTTTTTGAGGAAGATCCATACCATTTTCCAAAGTGGTTGAACTGACTTACATTTCTACCAGCAGTCCTCAGGGGCTCTCTTTTCTCCACCCCCTCACCAACACTCGTTATCTCTTGTTGTTGTTGTTTGTTTAGTTTTTTTGTTTTTTGTTTTCATAATAGTCATTTTAATAAACTTTAAAAAATTAATGTTTATTTATTTTTGAGAGAGAGAGAGATGGAGAATGAGTGGGGAGGGGCAGAGAGAGACAAAGACACAGAATCTGAAGCAGGTTCCAGGCTCCCAGTTGTCAGTACAGGGCCCAACATGGGGCTCAAACCCAGGAACTGAATCATGAGATCATGACCTGAGCTGAAGTCAGATGCTTAATGGCAGGTGCCAATGGCACCCAGGTGTCCCTTGATAATAGTCATTTGAACAGGGCATCTCATTGTGGTTTTTATGTTCATTTTCCTTCTGATTTGTAATATTGAACAACAATTCATGTACCTGTTTGTCATTTGGATGTCTTCTTTGGAAAATGTCTGTCTGTTCCTCTGCCCATTTTTTACTTGCATTGTTCCTTTGGGCACAAAGGATTATTATAGCTTTGTAGTATAATTTGAAATCAGAAGCTTTGTTCTTCTATTTTAGGATTACTTTGGCCACTCAGGATCTTTTGTGGCTAAATATTAATTTTAAGATTGCTTCCTCTTTCTGTGAAAAATACCATTGGAGTTTTGATAGAGACTGCATTAAATCTATATATGGCTTGGGAAGTATGGATATTTTGATAGTATTAATTCTTCCAACTCATGAATATATCACGGTTTTCCATTTGTGTATTATTCAATTTCTTTCATCAAAGTCTTTAAGATTTCAGTATACAAAACTTCCTCTGGTTGAATTTAGTCCTAAGTATTATATTGTTTTTAATGCTACTTTAAATGGGAATTGTTAATTCATTTTTCAGATATTTTGTTGTCAATGTATAGAAACACAACTGATTTCTGCATGTTGGCTGGATATCCTGCAACTTTACTAAATTCATTGATTGACTAGAGTTCTTTAGTGGAGTCTTTAGGATTTCTATACATAATATCATATCATCTGCAAATAAAGACAATGTTACTTCTTCCTTTCTTTTTTTTCGAAGTTTATTTACTTATAAACTTTAAAGAGCAGAGAGAGAGAGAGAGAGAGAGAGAGAGAGAGAAGGAGAGAGACAGAGAGAAAAAGTAAGAGAGAATCCCAAACAGGCTCTATACTACCAGTGTGGAGTCCAATGTGGGGTGAGATCATTACCTGAGCTGAAATCAAGAGTTGGCTGCTTAACCAGACTGGACAACTCAGGTGCCCCTACTTCTTCCTTTCTTATTTAGATGTCTTTTCTTTAACTTGCCTGACTGTTACAGCAAGGATTTCGGAGACCCTGTTGGATAGGACTGGTGAGAGTAGGACCCTTGTTTTTTCCCTGATCTTGGAAGAAAAGCTTGTAACCTTTCACCCTTAAATGTGATGTTAGCTGTGGATTTGTTGTATATTATCAGTATTATGTGGGATATGTCTCTTCTATACTCAACTTGTTGAGGGCATTTAGATGCTGTATTTTGTCAAATACTTCTGTATTTATCAAGATAATTTTTGTCCTTCATTTTATTAACATGGGGATCACATGTATTGATTTGCATTCATTGAATCTTGCATATCAAAGATATAGCCCACCTGAAAATGGTGTGTGATCCTTTTAATGTGCTGTTGAATTAGGTTTGGTAATATTTTGTTGAAAACTTCTACATCGATATTTATCAAAAATACTGTTCTGTAGTTTTATTTTCTTGTACTGTCCTTCTGGCTTCGGTATCAGGGTAGTGATGGCCTTGTAAATGAGTTTGGGAGTGCTCTTTCATTGCTGGAAGAGTTTGGGAAGGATTGGTGTTAATTTTTCTTCAAATGTGTAGTAGCATTCACTAATAAAACCATCTGGACCTTGGCCCTTCTTTGTTGGGAGGTTTTTGATTACTGAATCAATTTGCTTACTGATAATGAGTCTGTTCAAATTTTCTATTTCATTATTCAGTTTCAGTAAAGTTTGTTTTTAGAAATGTGTCCATTTCTAGATTATCCAATTTGTTGTTGGCATGTAATTATTCGTAGTCGTTTCTTATGACACTGTATACTTCTGCGATATCACTTGAATGTCTCTTCTTTCATTTCTGATTTTACTTGAGAATTCTTTCTTTTTTCTTAGTCTAGCAAATAAGTTGTGAATAGACTGTAATTTATCGAGTACTGTGCATCTTAAAGAAATAAGGCATTTTTTAGGTTGGATAACATTTTCCCTTTGGGCGGCATTTTGGCTAATGTTATTCACCTTTTATTTCTCAAATTTTTTGTTAGGGAGTCAGACATGAAACAGTAGTTACACACACACACACACACACACATACACACACATGCAAGAAGAAATGGATCAAAATCACCCAAGATAATGACAGCTCATTATGCAAGCATAGCACAGTGGGACATACTTGCTAACAGGCATACACCTCAGTAAGACAGCATATATGAATTTTTTATTGAAGTCTTTAAAAAATACTATAAACAAAATCCAGAGATTTAATATCCTATTTAATTATATCTATCTTGCCACTCCTGTTAGAATATAAAATCCCTACAAATGTAAATATATTAAAAAGACAATAGACAGTAGAGTATTAGGTGTTTCAATTGTTACTTATTCTTTAAAAATATTATTTTTCAATCTGAAACAGCTCATACACATCTCTAGTCAATGTAGAGACATGAACAATCAAAATAATTTAACACAGAAATTAAAATAATTGTTTCTTTAACTCACTAAAAATTTACATCAAGTAAATTTATTATTTCCCTTGTATTGATATTTGACATAATTTTTATTGAGTTTACTGTAAGTCTTTCTAAAGTGGTAGTAGAGGCAACAATGCTCTTAATAAAATGACCAAAAAAGTCAGAGAAAAGACAACTATGTCCAGGGGAAACATATTGTTAAAATTAGAAAAATAATATGTCTTTATTTATGTTTTGTGCTCTTTGTATTCCATTATATTCTGTTTGTTTGGAGAAAAAATAATCGGGTCCTGAAAAATGCTACATAAGTGATTATTTGATTCAAAAAAGAGTTATGGCTCCTAAAAGAATATTACTATTGCTCATTTTATAATTGGAGATAAATTTATGGTATAATCTCTCATATCCTTTCTACCACTTACTATAGCCCTGCCATGTCCCAAATTTTTGCTTTTGGTTTTTCTATCTTTTATAGAGCAGTAAGAAATTAGATACATAATAAATGTTTGTCTACTAGTAATATAATGTATTGAAACATATTTTTTAACATGCCACAAATATAACAACTGGGAGCCATTACTTCTCAAATATGACCAAGTAGACTACCATGATGTTAATTTTGTTAAATAGCACACTTCCATTCCATTTCCCACAATTTGGGCAAACTAGTCATCACAAAGATTTAGGACCCAGTGTATCTGTGTCATGTAAGCCTCAAATATTTCAGCAAATGATTTTTTCAACAGTACTTTGGTATTACTTCTTTTGGTAATGGACAACCATAAAAAGCTCTTTGAGAACAATTCCATTATTTGTATACTTTCATTATTTGATTGCCAGATAAAAATGATCTTCTGTAGTTTTGTATGATCTTCCAGGTGGGTATCCTATTTACTATTCCCCTCCAGTCCTGCTTTCATGTCCCTCTAATAAATAAGTCCTTCCAAATCCTTCACCATGATTACTTCTTCCCTTATTTCTATCTTAGTCAGTTTCAGGCTAACTCCTCTCTAGATGCTTCTTGCCTAGTCTTTTCTGTTAATCCATGAATGTATCCAACTTTCTTTTCAAACACTCTTTCCACTTTTTTCCTTTATCTGAAGCCTGACAACACAGAGATTCTCACAAATGGACTTGTACATAGCATTCTTTACTCTCAGAATGTTGTTGCCACCATCATTCAATTACTTTTCCCTTTGAAATTCATATAACTTAAATAATCTACTCTCTTCATTTTCTAATTCATACTCCAGTCTCCAAGACACTCTGCTAAATTCTTCAGTGATTTATACAAATGGCAAACAATGTATGCTTTTTGTCTGTGGTGGTGGTGATGGTGATGGGGCATGATGGTGTTGCTGGACATGGTATTTAAATTTTCTTTTTGTTTTACTCACAACTATATTTTTGAGGAACTTCTTAAAGTCCTAGCTTTACATTTTTGTCACCTTCACCAATGACTTATTTTTTCCACACTTAACACTTCAAGCTCCTTGTTATGTCCCTACAACAACTCAAGACTGTTGTATCTTCAGAACTTTGAACTTAGATGAAAGCATTTACCCCTCGTTTTCCTCGTCCCTTGCTTCTTTATCTCTTGTGTGATATTCAAAATATTGAAAGATGTCCCTATCAACTCCAGAATCCGTTATACTTACACTTCCAGCTCAGGATACAACCCAGTATTTCTTTCCCCTTACTTCTACTACTAGATTGTTCATCATTTCTACGGGAATAAAGAGATTTCTCCTGAAGACATGGTACTGACTTATATTGGGTCTTTATCTACTTTTGTGCAGAGTTGTATTAGTATCTTGATTCATTTACAGTTTCACTCAGCTGTCATTAAGATTCATAATTTATATCACTAGACCTCACAGATTAATTTCCAAAATTAAACATATTAATAGAATTAAACTTATATTTTTCAATTACTGAATTTTATTTTAATTAAATTATTTTCAAAATTATTTTTTCTAGAATTATAATTTAATGAGGCTTTATATCCAAGACATTTTTGTTTTAATCACCATGTTTTATTTCTGCATGATAATGAGATTATTATAGAAGAAAAGTAAAATTTCATAAAACATCTTAGAAAATGTACTTTTACAAATAGAACATTTCACTGTCATATGATTTGTGTCTCAAATCCATCCACTTAAACTCTATAAAATTAAAGTTCTCATATTTTCATTTTTGATATTTATTTGTGGTTTCTAAGTAAAATTTTCTTTAATTTCAAAGAGAAATATTGGTCTGTGCATTTGTTAAGACATAGCAAAATAAAAATACACATTGAATGTGAAAGTGGGATGTTCTGTGAAGTTTAATAAAGTATTATAGCTGGACTTCTTTTCAGTTATTTGTGGGAAGCTACACAGTGTTCCTTCAGAAAACCGCAACATATTTCAAATGTCCCTTTATAATTAAAATATAAATAAGACTTATGTAGAAGAGCCCTTTGTATCCTAAAAGGGCACAAAAATGTTTGCTTCAGCCTGCACCGGATTACCAGTGCACAGAAAATATTCATATGTAGAGCACAAGAAAACAGGAATAATATGTATTTGATATATATTAATATTATATATATTCAGTATGTATTTAATATATATAATCTATAATACAATATATACAAATGTATATTATATATTAAGTATTAAAATTATATATAAGTTAATATTTCAAATATGGAAAAACTTACAACTCTACAATCCTTACTTGTAGCCACGTTAGTGTGCAGTGTTGAATGTGAGTGTCTATGTGCATAGTGGGAAGGGAAATGAGACAAAGGTCTTCTGTGCCAACTTTCAGGAAACTGCTGATCTTATTTGCAATCATTTTATATAAGCTGCATGAACAGTAAGTAGTAAAGCACTATTGTCATTTATATTACAGATTTTCTTTCTGTTATTTCCAAAACTATTGTTTCAGATATACATAACTTAAGAAAATCTGTATATAATACTTGTGCTTTTAGGATCCATTGAACACCATGTAGATACAGAAGAGCTGCAGAAAATTTTTGCAGGAATCTGTAAAGATAACTTGTATTTCTCTCAAATAAAAGAAGGGAAGAGGATAGTGATTTTTTTGTCTGATCTCATAATGTTTATAAAACTCTTACATAAAAACAACCCATTCCCTATAATGTTTTTGAAAGACAACTAGACAATGTTTGTTTTTCTTTCATGATAAATTTTCATTTTTTACATAGGACTGATAACTTCTGGTTCATGCCTATGTTTACCTTAAAAATCAGAGTATCCCTTTTTCAAAAGATTATAACGATTTACATAACTATCCTGTATTGCAAACTTGACCTCCATCTGAACCCAGGTGACACAATTATTTAAAAGATTAAAATGTATTACTTTGGTGGATTTAGTGGGAAAAAAAAAGATTTTCACACTACTTAGCACCTGTTAAAAAGTACAGTAGGGTTGTTGGCAGTAAGGGAGTCTAATAAATGTTGAAGATCTGGGAGGGCTGACAGTGAGCACAGCTTTTTCATGTAATCATGGCAACTATCCTGTAAAATGATTATTACAGTCCATACTTTGGGAAAACTGTGGTTCATTAATAATAAATTGCTCAATACAGTAAGTTGCACAAATAGTAAGTAGTAAGAAGTATTAGAATTTATATTTCTGTAACTCCAAAATCTGGATTTCTTCGCCAACACTACTGGCTCCCCAGTCTTCACATTTCTCCCAAGGTTCAAAAAAGAAAAAAAAAAAATAGAGGGAGAGAGAGAGAAAGAAGTCTGAGTGGAGACAGACTTTTACTGTCTCCTTGTAGTAAAAATCAAACCAGCAATTTTCTTCTCTGTTTATGCTGAAATTTTTTTAGAAAAAGGCAAGGACACAAACAAAACACAAAGAGTCAAACCTCATTTTCTGCCAAAGAAAGAGACAAATATAATCTCATATAATCTGCAGATTCTCAATTAAATATAACTGCTGATATTAAACAGAAAGAGCAAACAGTGGAAAGACATGAGGATGAAGTACTGACAGAACTGAGAGAATACCGGTAAAAATGTACTTTCTGAAGGTAAAAAGACTCACTTCGAAGTAGTGTATTGCCCACTTACAGCAGAAGAAAGAACTGTGGTTGTCATGACTGTTGGAGAAACCCTTCTTCACACTAATTAGCTCAGGGGAACAAAACTTGGGAGCTCCAAAGAAATCACATAATTGAGCCAGGGCTACATCTGTTGTCTCTGTGGCAAAAACAAACATAGTCTTTAGAGTGTAAAGCCTTAAAAACTTCCCCCCTTCTCTTTGACACTATACAATGGGGTCCAGGAAAATACAACTCTAAGAGACCATAAGACAAAATAAATGAAGGAACAAACAGGAAAATTCATGAATATTTTTTATTTTATCTTTTTAAAATTCTTTTCTTAAATGTTTATTTTTGAGAGAGATGGAGACAGAGTATGAGCAGGGGAGGGGCAGAGAAAGAGGGAGACACAGAATCTGAAGCAGGCTCCAGGCTCTGACCTGTTAGCACAGAACCCCATGAGGGGATCAAATTCAGGAACCTTAAGATCATGACCTGAGCCAAAATCAGTTACTTAACCGACTGAGCTACCCAGATGCCCCTATGAACTTCTTATACAAAGAAACTCTGAATACTTTATTCTAATATCAGGGGCAAGACAAGTTTATACAATGTTGAATAGAAGGAGTATGAGGTACCAATCCTGAGAACGCTTATATACTAAAGTTGAATAAATAAGTAAATATATTATAGATAATGAGAGGCAAGTTTCTTGGTGATAGAGAAGGAAATAAAATATAAGGGATTGGAAAGCATAGACTAAACTCTGTGGTGCTGGGTTGGAGTCAGATATCAATATGGACAAATGTTTTAAATGTTATTTTCTGATAAATAGATACAGAAATAAATATAGATGTATTTTATACTTATTTATGTATTTATTTCCCAGTTCTATGACATCAAAGTAGCAAGTAGCCTTGCTCACACCCAAATCTCAATTTCTAATACCATTTTCCAATGAAAGGAAACAGGGTTCCTTAGAAAAGTAGTTGATGCTAGGCCTGGGGCTGAGAATGTGTAAGCTGAACTTGGAGCATCTCATGACGCCAGAAAATAAAAAAAAAATGTTTAGTACATGTGCTGCCAAAGCGAGCATGCAAAAAATAAAAAAAAGTTTAAAAAAAAAGAAAAAATATTAAAACTGCACAAGAACTAGCATGAAACAGCTTTGGATGGCCAAAGTTGGAATAATTTGTGACCCCCCAAAAATGACAATAGTTATTCTATAATCCAAAGACTAAAATAAATATCCATGAATCCATACTATGCACCAAGCTGTAAATAAATATCTAAATGAATGAATGACCAAAGGTAACATTTCTTCTTCACAGAAGAATTCAAATTAATAAGTGTGGAAAGAATGTGAAAAATAGAAAATTATCAATATAAAATCACAGTAGTAGTTATTGCAGGTAAAATTCATTAATCGAGGCTAAAATTAGTGTTCAAAGTGTAAGTAGAAACAGAATATTGGCATAGGCTCAAGGTAGCTTCCCCCAAATATTTAGTAATTACAAAAGAAAAAGTAGCTTTGCAATAAAGAATCCTAGAAGGTGCCATGTTAGTCAAGTAATAAAGGTTAACATCACCAGTAACACATATTGACAGTATGTATCCTCTGACGGTATGCCCAGAAAAGGACATGTGATCATATCACCTCTGTGGTATCCATCCTCACAATGTGTAGCCTCAAGCTAATCAAGAAAAAACATCAGACAAATCCACATTGAGGGATGTGCTGTAAAATAACGGCCACTATTCTTCAAAAGTGTCTTTCATGAAAGACAAGGAAAGACTGAGGGTACATTACAGATGGGAGAAGACTATGAAGACATGAAAGCTGAATAACATGTAGGATTCTGTATAGATTCTTGAAAGTGAAAAAGAATATTAATGCAAAAATGTGTAAAATCTGAATAAGTTCCATTCTTTAGTTAATAGCATTTGACTGAGGGCAATTTCTTAGTTTTAAGAAATGTTCTATGGCTATATAACATGTTAACATAAGTGCGAGCTGATGAAGGATATAGTGAACTCTCCATATTATATTTGCAATTCTTCTAGGAGCCTAAAATTACCTCAAAATAAAAGATAAAGCTTAGAATTTAAGACAAAGTGAAACAAACTTATTTATCATTCAGATGCTGGTACAATCACTTGAGAGGGACAACACAAGTGAATTTAAAATGCTAGTTGCATACAGTCAAGAACAACAATAACGTAACTGCTTTAGTAATTGTATTGTTCGTAGCAATACTATAGCTGCTATTCTGAGATTGCTGCATGGGCAGTATCAGATAGTTTGGATTCAACTACATCATATATCAAATTTCTATATGTAGTTGGATGCATTAGTGAATTTTCTCTTCTATTTCATTGCTTTGTCTATTATTAATTTGCCAGGACCATCCTGTTATAATTATACAGGACTTCTACTATGCTTTCATATCTGGGAGAACAATCTCCTCAGACTGTTTTTATTTTGGAGGATTTTCAAACTATTCCATTTTTTTAAAAATTTGCTATATTAACTTTAGCTTGTCCAGTTAAAAAGGAGCCCATTGAGGTTTTATTGACATTGTATTAAATTACAAAATAAGAGATGCCTGGGTGGCTCAGTCGGTTAAGCGTCTAACTTCAGCTCAGGTCATGATCTCACGGTTCATGGGTTCAAGCCCCATGTCAGGCTCTGTGCTGACAGCTCAGAGCCTGGAGCCTGTTTCAGATTCTGTATCTCCCTCTCTCTCTGACCCTCCCCTACTTACTCTGTCTCTCTCTCTCTCTCTCTCTCTCTCTCTCAAAAATAAAAACATTTTTAACAATTTAAAAAAATAAATTACAAAATATTTAGAGAAAAGCAACATATTATGATTATTATGTCTGGAGAACACTGTTACATATGTATACAAATTTTGACCCAGCAGTTTTACTGCTGGGAATTTACCTAACAAATATGGTGCACATGTAAGAAATGGTATTAAGTGCAAGACCATTTACTGTTACACAGTTATGGCATGTCATAAAGCACCATGAACAAAGTCAAAGGCAAATGACAAAGTGAAAAATATTGAGAACTCCTGACATAGACAAAGGGTTAACCTCCCTAAAATATAGTGAGGTTTCTACAAATTGCCAAGAAAAATCCGATAACCCAATAGGAAAATAGATAAGAAAATACGAAACAGCAACCACTCACCACAACAGCAAAAGCAAATAAACAAATACCAATAGACCCTAACCAAATGAAAACTTGCTTAAATTTACTTATCATAAAATGAATGTAAACACACTATATGAGAGGACCAGAAAGTTTGACATCAACTCTGTGGGTAAAGCTGTGGGGAAACAGTCGCATTCATACATTGCTAATAGAAGTACAAATTCTGGGGAGGGCAATATTCAAAAACGTATGAAAAATCCAAATCAAATACCTCTGATTCAATAATCTCACTTCTGGGTATGTATCACACAGATACACATAAATGTACCACAATTATATATCTCATTATTTTTTAATTATAATAGTAATAAATCAGAAATAATCTAAGTATCTGTTTGTAGACTATTACCTAACTGAAGAGTGGTATTTATCCATAATGTAATATTATGAAGTTATAGAAAGAAATAAGGAATCTTCCTATAAACTATATTGAGTTTCTTATGCTGTATTACTAAGAGAAAAAAAAAAAAGTATGTCCAATAGTCAGTCCAAAGAAAATGAAGTAGTTAGGTAAAAATCTAACAAAACATGTACAAGATCCATATGCTATAAATTACAAAATGCTGGCAATAGAAAGAAAAGAGTGTCTAAATAAATTAAGGGATATATCATGTTTATGGAATGGAGAACCAACATAGTAAGGATAATATTCTCCCCATATTGATCCATAGATTTAATACAATTCTTATTGAAATTGCAAGGTTATTTGTAGACATAGACAAGCTTATTCTAAAATGTATATGGAAAAATAAAGGACCTATAATAGCTAAAACTATTTTGATAGAGAAGAAAAAGGTGGGAGAAATTACTAAACGTAAGCTAAATCTTAGTATAAAGCTATAATATTCATTATCTACCATAAATATTCAGTACTCAAGGCTTACTATACAGATGCAGTAGTATTCGAGCACAGGTACCAATGAACAGAATAGAGAACTCAGAAATCACCTCATAAAATTACAGCCAACTCATTTTTTATAAAGGCACACAAGTGATTCAACAGAGAAAGGATTGACTTTTCAACAAATGATGCTTAAGCAATTGGACATCCAAAGGCAAAAAATTGAGCCTCAACCTAAAACATTAAGCAAAAATTAACTCAAATTCAGTCAGGGACTTCAATATAAAACATAACACTATGAAACTTTTAGAAAAAAATATCAGAAGAAAATCTTCAAGACCTAAGGACAGAAGAGTTTTTAGACTTGACACTAAAAATACAGTCTAAGAAAAAAAAATTGATAAATTGGACCTACTTAAAATTAAATTTTTTTTACTCTGTGAAACCCTGTATGAAGAGGTTACAAATACCAGCTACAGATTGGGAGAAAGTATTTGCAAGATACATATCAGACAAATTCCTTACATCTAGAACATGTAAAGAATTCAATATTCAATATTTAAGAATAGAAAATCAAATATTTAATTTTTTTAATGTTTATTTCTTTTTGAGAGAGACGGAGAGACAGAGAGAGAGACAGAACATGAGCAGGAAGGGGCAGAGAGAAAGGGAGACACAAAATCCGAAGCATTTTCTAGGCTCTGAGCTGTCAGCATATAGCCCGAAGTGGGGCTCAAACTCATGAACCATGAGATCATGACCTGAGCCGAAGTCAGGCACTTAACCAACTGAGCAACCCAGGTGCCCTCCAAAAACACAATATTTAAATGGGCAAAAGAAATGGACAGCTATCTCACCTAAGATAACATACAAATGGCAAATAATCACATGTTAACATCACTAGGTCATTTGGAAAATTCAAATTAAAACCACAATAAGATATTAGTACACATATATCAAAATAGCTCACAGATAGAGTTATACACCAAATGCTAACACTCATACACTGTAGTGGGCATGAAAAATGGTACAGTCATTCTGGAAAATAGCTTGACAGTTTCTCATAAATGTAAATATGCACATGCCTTATGACCTAGCAGTTTTATTCTTGGACATCCCAGAGGAATGAAAACTTAACATAAACACCAAACTCTGTACACAAACATTCATAGCAGTTTTATTTGTAGTAGCCAAATATTAGCAACAACTCAAATGTCTTTGATAGTTTAATGGTTAAATAAAGCAGGGTCCATCCTTATTGTGGAATCTATTCAATCATCAAAAGGAACTAACAATCGCAGTGACTGGGATGGTTCTGAAGGGAATTATGCTGAATGAAAAAGCTAATCTCAAAAGGTACATACTGTAGGATTTCAGATATATATTTAGCACATCTTAAACAAAACTCAGATCAGTGGTTGCCAGATTTCACTAATTTTATATATAGATACGTAAAACTGGCAAAATCTGAATATACTCTGGATTGTAGCAATGCCTGTTTCCTGGTTTTGTATTGTAGTTACCATCAGGAAAATTGGGAGAAGGGAACAGGACCTGCCTATATAATTTTTTGGCCACTTTCTATGCATTTATAATTATTTCAAAGTAAAAGTTTAAAAAAAAGAACAAGTGAAGAACTATGTTTATCATATGCTATTGTTTTGTGGGAAGATGGTAGGAGAGATAACATATGTTTGTTTGGCTTCTTTACCCACGAACGAACTCTACAAGGATAGCATTGACAGTGGTAGGCAATAATGTAGGCAGGGAGAGAGAACAGTAGCAAATGGAAGTCAGGTATGGACAAGAATGTATCTTTTTATATTTTAAACCATGTTATTTTAAAAAGTAAATCATTATTATAGACATAAAAAATGTATAAAGACCATGCGCTATCTCTAGCACTCATAAAAGAACATTTAACACCAAAAACAAACAAAACCAAAAAGACATAACCTTGGATTTAGATCAAGCATTCAGATTTCATTAGTGCTGCTTTATGAAAACTTTATTTCATCATTGTTATTTCTCTTATTTTCTGTGGATTTAAGGAAAATTGACCACTGGCTAGGGCTGGTGGGGAAAATGACCCTCAGAAAACACTGTATTAGCTCATACTGACTTTACCCAGGTGGCAGAGGAATCGCTTACTTTTTGGTTTGCAATCCTGAGGCTTCAGCATATGCAAAGCATTGTTCTCTTGGACTTTAAAAAGAAAAAACAACAAAAGGATTCTTTTTACAACTTCCACAAACTGGAATAGAACATTGGTGTTTCGTGGGAAATAGACTTGTGCGGTGCTATTTGTACATTTCCCAAAAAAGAAAACAAAGAACAAGGAAAATGCAAATGCTGAAACTCAAAAGAATTTTTGAAAACAGTCAAGAACAAATAAGGGACCTCAATAAAAAAAAAAAATGTGCAGGCAGCACTTAAACACATTTATTAACACAGATGGAAAAGTAAAATGCCAGCCACCGCAGATCCTAATGGAAATCAGTAAATGTCAGTGTGGCTAGTGCTGCTACGATGGAAAAGCTCTGCTTTTTCTTTTATCTGCTAGAACAGAGAAAAGGGAAAATTAGTAACTTAGACCAATAAAGTATGAAACCTACTCTGAGGTTATCCCCATTCAAAACTGTAATATTCTGTTAAGTTAAAGAGCCATTTCTCTTTATGTAACTCTTGAAGTTTGTTTTTTTTTTTTTTTTCCTAAACTGTATGTATCAAAGTTCACTTCAACATTAGCGGCCTGTGCATTTACTCTTCTTACTGCTTCTTTCTGTATATTTACAAAGCAGTGATCAGTGTAGCCAATATTTACAGGAGAAAGGCATGGGCTTTAAGCAACTATGAAAGCAAATTTAAGAGCTCTAAATTAATGATTTTTTAAAAGTACACATGGGAGCACATAAATGTGTTAGCAATGTGACAATCTCCTGTTATCTGGGAAAGACAAATGTCTTGAATTTCAGTAGGAGCAACCCAGTGAGCCAGAGTTCCTCTAAAGTGGGCACATGTCTGGGAACGTGTTTCTCTGTGTATGAGCTTTGTTTCCATGGAGACTACCGTCATTACTAACATGTCTTCCAACTATTAGGACATTCAAAGCGATTATTCAGAGAATGATCAGCTCTGACCTCTGGGTCCCAGGTACTTTTCCCCATACCAGTTAGATCAATTCCTTCACTTTTCTCGAGTTTCTTCTCAAATGTCCCCTTACCAGAGAGAGTTTCCTTGACACTCCAAGAGAGGGCACACACTCTGTTTCCTCCACAGCACTTACCACCACCGTCTATTTTATATTTATTTAGTTATTGTTAGAGTCCCACTCAGGAATGTCAGCTGAATGAGGACAGGAATCCAATGATTTGACTCATTTCTACATACCCACTGGGAACGAACAGGGATCAGTAAGTCCTTCCATTCAAACCTCACAATGATTCTGTAGGTAAAAGGATGCTAAAAATTATTGAGTCCCCCAGTGCTACCAGTCTAATCAGTAGAGCTTATGACTGAAACCCCTGTCTCTGAGTTCTAAATCTCAGGCTTTCTCCAGCATATCAGAGAGCCAATATTGTAAGATAATGTGAGTTACTTTAAATCTGTAAATTTTCATTGGACAAATGTGGTATCATGAAAGCTAATTGTCCACGAAAAAGAGTATGTGGTTTTTATCAGTTTGTTCTATGATATAATTTCTCCTTCATGTACATGAGCGAAAGACATTTTCCTTCAGAAATATAGAAAAATACTGAACCATATTTACAATCCCAAATAATATGGAAACAAAAAATCTTGGCATTTTTCAGAATAACCCTAGATGTTAATGCAAAGGTATTAATAAATCTATGAAACTAACCACAACCATTTAACAAATTAATGAACATTTGTTAAGTATCTTCTATTGGTCAGACTCTATGCTAAACCATGTAGTTACAAAGAGGAATCAATGATAGTCCACATCCTCAGAGTTAAACCCCTTTAAAAGTTCAGACATAGGAACATAATTACAGTGAAATCAGAGGTTTGTATCAGTTTTATAAGTGATAAGAGCAAAGGGAATCAGTATCAGTTCCGCCTAGGAGGATCAAGCAGACAGTCTGAGTTATATCTTAAGAGATGAATGGGCATCCCCAGGTCCAATTGCAATACAGATAGTGGCTTATCTATGCAGTTGGAGAATGGCATGTGCATTCCAAGGACTAGGACATTTAATACGTCTGGGCATCTTGTACCCTGGGAGGTATAAGTGGAGACACTTCTGTCAATAAGCATAGTAATACTATCTAAATCTTGAGAAAGTTCAACGAGATAATGCATATAAAGCCATCAGCATAGTGCCTCACTAAGTAATGAATAAATGCCTGCATTTGTCTTGGAATGGAGGATTTGAGATTTTTGTATATCCATAATTCCAAAGGAAGAAAAATCCCTCCTGGTACAAGAATAAAGATAGTATTTAGCAAATAAAATTATCAGAGTGTCTGTGTAGTAGAAATGGCATGCATATTTTTTATACAGAGCTGTATTAAAAACTTGAGACTCTAGGCAACATGATCATCTGATGTTTTCAGTGAGAACCAATATACTTGACAGGGAGCTGCGGAAGTAATGAAGCAATCCTGTATTTAATTAGAATAAGCCATGATACAAATTTCACTTGCTTAAGTAGCAGGTTGGTTTTCCAAAGAAGAGGGTATGAGTTTGGTTTCTTCTTCCATTACTCATGACCTCGATCCTTAGGGAAATGACAAGATAATTTAATTCTCAAGCACTCATTTGGGAATGTCAATGATAAATGCTCGGAAATATTGCTGCTCTCTCTGCGCAGCTCTGTCTATTGGTTCTTGCCTTTCCTTCCCCTGACTTGCTTCTTCTCTCCACTCTGCCTCAAGAAACTAACTTGATACTGGAGCGATAAAACCTGTCACAATAAACATAATCTTCTGTCACAATCTTTCTCCTTTTTTTCCTTGTCTATTGTTTCCCCTAAAAAATCTTCAGTTTGATACTTGCATGGCAACTTTATACTTCCATATAATTAAGAGCCAACACTGATTGATTCCATTGTTTGTACCAGTCAGCACCAGAAAACTGTAATTTTCCTTTTCTTTGCATCTTACAATCACCTAATAAGCAGCTCTAATGCTGGGCTATTGAATTACACAATAAACAAAAATTTCCCATCATTTAACATTTGTTCAAAGACTTAATGTTGTGGGTCCTCAAAAGCAGAAATAAGAAGGGAAATGTGCACTTTCCCAGTGAATTCAATCAGTGCAAACCACAAATCTAAATTAATTATTCAGGCCACCAAAAAACTGTTGTTGTTATTGTTGTTGTATTAATGCCTAAGCTATTTGAGAAAAAAAAAAGCTAACCTTACATGGAAGTTTGGCCTTTGTTGACAGAAGTGTGCCTAACAAAAATCCTTTTGTATTCTATCTGAAACATTACTTAATTATTACTTAAGTAATAATTACTTAATTATTTTCCAAATAAGCAAAAACTTAACGAGTTCTATTTATCACCCAGATCTGAAAGAATGTAAGGGCTTCGTTACAGAGGGATCAGAAACCACCATCCTTTGCGCCAGAGTAAGATCTTAATGCCAAGCGCTGGACCTAGGAACCTCCTACCCATGAGACTACATCCAAGATTCCCACCGAGTTCTCCCTGCCACTCTCTTCACACACTCCTCACTGAGGGTCAGGGACACTGGGGGAAGCACAGAACAGCCAAAGGCATAACAATCCCTTCCTTCTGGTGTAGTGGGGTGAGGGGAAGGGGAGGAAGTGGGGGCACTGCTCTCCCACCTTAGCCCCAGCAGGCCCAAGCCCCTTCTGGCATCCTTCCTGCATGCTCTAGGCTTGCTTCCATACACACTCATTTAGTTAACAATTTTTACATCTCCTTAGAAAAATCTCTCCTCATCACCCTGGGCAAAAGCACAATAGGCATTTCTACAAGAAAAATGTGATCCCATCAGAGACCAATGTATGAAAAAAAAATTAAGACATTTTATGACAATAGACCGTTCTTGTGCAGGAAACTTAGAAAATGAGTCTGTCTGTTTAATTTTGTTGTCTAGTGCTAACTGAGAGGTGCTTGGCTCCTAAGTACCATGACCCTTGACAGTGACCTTTGCTATTGAAAAGCTTCCTAGAATATATTAGTACACTTTTCTTCTGGAGTAAGTAATATCACTTAGTCTTTGGTGACTCAGCATCTCGCAGTACATTATGGAGAACAGATAGGCGGCTTCTCTTTTAAGATCACACAGTTTTCTTTCACTTGTGTGCTTTTAACTAAAAGACATTTAGGAAACCATGTGGCGGAAAAATATTGAACTGAGCAGCATCGTGCAAGATCACACATTCCCTTATTCATTCATTCACACATTTGTTTCCTGAGCATTTAAGGAGCTCCTACAAAGTGCAAGGCACTGTGTCAGGCCCTGGAATGGAATGGTAACTCTAAGACTTCTAAGGAAAGAAGTTAGCCTTTCTACTCACCAGAAACACTTCTGAGCTCTCCTGAAAATCCATTTGTAAGTCTGAGCATCAACATCCATGTGGCATGTGGTAGGAAGACTGCAAAGACAGCACAGAGATGGCCAAATGCTTCTGTCTGCAAGAATCAAAGAAAACTCCTCATGATGAGAAATTTCTAAGTCTTCTCCCTTAGCAGCTTTCAAATATGCAATCAGTATTAACGATAATCACTGTGCTGTATGTTACATCCCCAGGACTTACATATTTTATAACTGGAAGCTTGTACCTTTTGCCCTGAATTTTATCCCTTTCCCTCCACCCACCCACCCTCAACCCCTGCCCAGCTGCAGCAACCACCAATCTGTTCTCCATATCTATGGGTTTGGTGGGTTTTTTTTTATTATTATTCCACTTAAATAAGTGAGATCATATGGTATTTGTTTTTCTCTGACTTATTTCATCTAAAACAAATACAATGTTATATATGTCAATTATATCTCAATAAGAAAAGAAAAGGAAAGAAAAGAGGAGAAAAGAAAAGAGATAAGAAAAGTCTTCTCGGAGGTGATGGCAAGTAAAGCAAGAAGTGGATGAGGAGGGGTTTGGGCATTCAGCCACCTTTTTTAATAACCCTACCTCATCTTGCTCTTCATTAACAATGATTTTTAATTTAAAGGGGGATCAAGTGCTTCATAAAGAATCTAAAAAGTCTCTTGTCCATTATGCTTAAAAACTAGTTAAAATGGTAAATTTTATGTTATGTATATTTTACTACAATTTTTTAGAAACTGTTGTCCAAGAAAAATATGCAAATGTACAATGATTTAAAAAAAAAAGATAATCCTATAGAATCCAATGATCCCCTGAAGACCACCATGGAGTTCCTGGAGATTCAGGAATATCCTGTTAAGAATCTGTATATTAGGGGTGCCTATATAGCTCAGTGGGTTAAGAGTCCAACTCTTAATTTTGGTTCAGGTCATGATCTCCAGATCATGAGGTTGAGCCCCGTTTTGGGCTCTGTGCTGTCAGCACGGAGCCTGCTTGGAATTTTGTCTCCCTCTCTCTACCTCTCCCCCTCTCATATGCGGTCTCTTTCTTCCTCTCAAAATAAACTTAAAAAAAAAAGACCTTGTGCATTCAATAGAGCTAAGGCAGTTGTTTGATTATTTTATATATATATATATAAATGGTACAAGAGAATATGTGGCAATTATTTGAATAGTCTCATCAAAATGGTGGCTAGAGAAATAATTCAGATTCCTAAATAGAGTTTCTGCTAAGATTTCTAATTTGACTGTATACCCCAGTGCCCATCAAGGGACACTTGTCTATGTCTCAATATATATTGGTTGACTGAGAAAGAGGGGCAGTTGGTATTAACATGTAGCAAATAGATACCAAGGATGCTAGTGAACAGCCTAAAACGCACAGGACAGAGCACCCCCCAAAAAAAAAACACTTTCTGGCCAAAATGTCAACAATGTCAAAATAGAAAAACACTGTTCTATACTAATAAGTTGCTCAAATATTTTCTGTAAGAAAAGGTTGTTCACCTCTAAAATTGGTTATAGAGAGAAACAAGAAAAATGTAGAGAAACATCCATTTTAATCCAAATAAATAATCCTTTTTTTTTTTTTCTTTGCTTTGAAATGGATTATCATTTTGGTGTTCCTTAGTTTTACAATTAAACAATATATTTATTGTTGTCCTTTGAGGGCAAACACCAGTTTTACCTAAATTAAATAATAAAAATATCAAATAATGCAGTGTTAAGACCCCTATTTTTTATCTACTTTTGATCTAAACTAGGTCACAGCCACCATTTCATAAAGGCAGGGGGATCTCGTTTGTGGAATGAAAATAATCTGACCAGTCCATCTGCCCAGCAGTGTTAGCCTGTGGCAGTTGCTATAGCAAATATCTGTGTTTTATGAATACCACTGAGTAACACAAGCGGTCAAAAATGAAAACAGGCTTGATTAAATGCAGACTAAGTGACCTTTAAAATTATTTCATTGCCTCCAGACAGCGGTTTGGGTTACTGTGGACAAATAACTTCTCAGTATACATTTACGGTACTTGGGACTGCATCTAAATAAGAACAGGAAAGCAGGTTGCCCCACATCAGTTAGAATCTTTCCTCTTAGAAGTACACACTGACCAGCCACCTTTAATATGGAGAAAGCCATGGTGATCATTAAAAGGCACAGCAGGATAGTATATATGTGCTCTGTTCTATTTTCCAGCTGAGTATAGTGACATACTTACAATCCCAAATTAAGTTTTCTCACTGCAAACTTGAATGCTCATGGTATCTAAAAAAAATTTAAAAGTTTATAGAAACAGATAGTATAAAACGCATGCATGCTGTTATCTAAGTAAACTATACAGGGGCTCAGTTTTGTTTTCAATAATCCCTTAAATTTCACTCTTCCCCCCAGGGCCTTCACATGGCTCTTTGTGACAAGCTACTCATCTTTGCCTATCTAAAAATATGTTGCAGCTCAAAATTATTCCTTTCTTATTGCCTAATATTCAAAACTCACATTGTTTTAATGTTCTGGACTTGAATAATCTTTAGCACCTGCAAACTAATTTATACATTAATATATAAATGGGTGATGGCTACTGGAATGTGCGAACACTTCAAGAAGTATTTATGTTTTAAAATAATTTAAAAAATAAATTTTTAATTAATAAACATCAGGCAGGAAACAGTAATTTTTTAGCATCTCCTGAATCATAGCATAAGCAATTTCCAGATGGTATCAATAAAACTTTCCAAATTACAAAGCTGTACAGATCTCACTTTCAGCGATAAATGAGATTTTGCCAATACTGAAATATAACATACAGTATCAGACCTTAGCTCCCAAAAATGGTAAAGGAAGTTGAAAGAGGAAAACTAAGTTCTACTGAGCAATTGCCTCCCTCTGAGAACTGTCTCAGGTGTCTACACTTACATAAGGTAATCCTCTTAAAGTCTTTTCAATATAGATCATATCAGCTCCATTTTGGAGATAAGAAAACTAACATTTACACAGATTAAATACAGTAATACCTTGGATTGTGAGTAACTTGTTCTGCAAGTGTTTGCCAGATGAGCAAACATTTCTAGTAAATTTTAACTTGATAAACAGACGATGTCTTGCGATACGAGTAGTACAAGTTGCTCAATGTCACATGATCACAACTGAGCCAGTGGGTCTTGAAATTCACTTTGATACACGAGTGCTTTGGATAACAGGCATGTTTTGGGAATGAATTATGTTAGCAAATCAAGGTTTTACTGTAGTTTGTTCTAAATTGCATATTAATAAAAAGAAAAAATAGGATTTTAAACAATCCTGCTGACTCAAAATTTTAAAATCTTTGGATAGACATCTGGCTTATTTTGTGTAAACTGAAGGAAACCAGCATCCAGTAAACACCTACCATGTTGATGCACTTTCTGAACTAAGCACTGCCACAAGTAGCTTGTTTATAATCCACAGAGTCTGGGAATAAGACACTCTTTTCCCCACATGAATAGATGAAGAAAGAGATTATCGGTGAGGTGAAGGTCACACAACTGGGAAGTGGCAAATCTGGAATTTTTACCAAGGTCAGTCTTGGTCTGGATTCTAATTCTAATACCAACTCTACGAAAGTTTCTGAGGCATGTATTCTTTGTTTCAACTAAAAATGGTTGATAATAGTCAAACACAGAGCAAAAATTATTTTGAGCTGAATTTTCTCCAAATTATTTACTTTTTATCCATAACAGAGGAGATTCCACAGCTTTTCACACTCACTATTGTAATGTTTGCTCCTTAATGAAAGCAAATCTGTATAGATCATCTAAATCTTTTGGTTTTAAGTCAGTTTTGTTTATACTGGTAAGTTTCTGCTTTTAGGATTTACTGTTTTATTGTTTGTTTGTGACAGTGTTTTAGGATCTTTTGAGGAGATAAAAGGGAGGAGAAAAGTAATGTAAAACTCTTGGCAAACGGGGGCAGGGCTAATCACAATGCATAACTGTAAAACAGAAAAATTAAGCATTAATTTAGGAGTTTTATCCATATAGTCCTAAGGCAAACCTAATATTTGGAAACATCCTCCTACTTCTCTGAACTTCCTTTTCACTAGAAATTTGACTCTGTGTAAAAATAGTCATAATGTCTTAAGTCCCAAGTTTTTGACACACATCTTTCAGTAACTTTCCATAAACGGGAAATACCTTGTGTCATGCATTACTTACCAGAGCAGAAGCATCTATATTTAATACTTCCATATCCAGCAGCTTAAATGTACAATTTTATACATATCAATTCCCTTAGAAGAGACCAGTGGGCATGGTATGTACACTACAATCTTAGTCAAGATTGCAATCAGATAGGGAGGGACAGGAATTTGGGAGCAGATCAAGAAGGAAACCTGTGTTCCCTTGATACAACATTGTACTTACAAAAAAAAAAAAAAATCCCTAAAGTTCAATTATAATTTAATGCTTCAGATTAGCATTTGGGAAACACTTCTCAAAGATTAAGTGAAACGGACCTAATGATGCAGTTTCGCTACCAAGTCTGAATACAACTTATTCACCTGGGGCTGTCGTCATACTTCTCTAAACCACAGAACTGAATGAAATTGTTGTAATACTTTGTTTATGATGATGACAATGATGATGATAGCATAATAATAAAAAAAGCAATAATATCTACTTGATGATAGCATTATGAGGACTAATAGGGGAGGGTGGTAATTTAAAGCATGTGGCACCAAGCGTTCAGTAATACTGGTTCCCTCCTCAAACTGCCCCTTTTCAAATGAAGCAAATTCTTGGGGCATCTGAGTGGTTCATTTGGTTAAGCATCCTACTCTTGACTTTGGCTCAGGTCATGATCCCATGTGTGGGAGCAATGGAGGGTCACTTCCACCCCCCACCCTGTACTGGGCTCCACGCTAACAGTGTAGAGCCTGCTTCAGATTCTCTCTCCCTCTATCTCTGCCCCTTCCCCTCTCCCATGGGCGTACTTTCTCTCTCAAAATAAAGAAACTAAAAATAAACAACAACAAACACAAATAAATAAATAAAATGAAGCAAATTCCCAGCAATGCATCTTTGATGGACTAGAACTCTAAGTATCATGATTGTACACAGAGGGGATGAAAGACTTCAAACTATGTTTTGTCATGTAGAATAAAAACCTATTTGGACACTGACACACACATTAATTTAACTCAAGTGAAAACTCAAGTCAAAAACTAAAGGACAGGATCCTTTCAGAAGTAGGAGCTTTTGATTCTGATTT
Organism: Proteles cristata cristata; assembly: GCA_017311185.1. Classification (NCBI taxonomy): domain Eukaryota; kingdom Metazoa; phylum Chordata; class Mammalia; order Carnivora; family Hyaenidae; genus Proteles; species Proteles cristata. Next base: position 1,060,810 of record JAESUZ010004636.1, read on the forward strand.
CCAACCCAGGCTTAGGAAACTTTTGTTTTGTTTGTTTTTTTTTTTTTTTTTTACAAATAGTTTATTGTCAAGTTGGTTTCCATATAACACCCAGTGCTCATCCCCACAAGTCCAGGCTTAGGAAACTTAACAGCTTCTCCATTTTTGTGGTGCCAAGAAATTATAAACTTATTTCATAAATAATTTAAATTACTTTCACTGAAGAAGAAAAGAAAAACCTTATGAAATATTTGGGGAATAAAAAGTGGGGAGGGGGCTTTCCCTGAAATCAAAAGGCTGCTCTAGAATATTAAGTTTCTAAATTACAATAAGAATAAAGTTCAACAGATAGAAAGCACATTAGTTTCTATGTTTACAAAAGACAAAACCTGTATAATATTAAATGTGTGTGCATGTATATGTGTATAATTCAAGTGGCTTACTAAATAAAAAGGATTATCAAGGAAATTGTGCCATTTGCCTTATGTTGATAATTGTTATTTCTTTGTTTTATTTGTTGTTGTTTGATCATTTGTTTTGTATTATTAATTCTTTTTTATTTTATTTTTTTTATGAAAGACAAAGCCCTTATTTGGAAATGACATAAAAACAAAAGACTGAATCTAACGGTCATACTTCAGATCCAGAAATAGTAAACTGTCTGTTTTAGGATAGACCGATATATATTATATATATATATAAATAACCAAGCTATATGTTCCTATAGATCCTTATTATTCAGAGTGGTCCATGGAACAGCATCATCAGCATCTCCTGAGAGCTGTCAGGAATGCAGAATCTCAGGCCACAACCTAGATCTATTGAATCACAATCTGCATTTTAACCAATTTCCCAGGTGACTATTATGTCCATTAAATTTTGAGAAGTACCACCGCAAACCAAAACCAAATCCACTTGACTTGCCATTTCATTCAGGGGCTCCCTTCACCACCCACAGATACTCTGTGGGTCAAGTATTGTTCTAAAACCTTTATATACATATTCTGAGTGGATTGCTCCATAGCCAAACGTTGCGATTACCTTAAGAGAATTTTTAAAATAGGAACTTGAGACCCTACTCCAAATAATATAATTTAATTAGCCTGAGGTAGGGTCTGAGGAAAGATTTTTTTTAATTTTTTTTAAATTTATTTCTAGGAGACAGAGAGAGAGACAGTGTGAGCAGGGGAGGGTCAGAGAGAGAGGGAGATACAGACTCTGAAATAGTCAGTCAGCACAGAGCCCGACGTGGGGCTCGAACCCACGAACCGCAAGTCATGACCTAAGCGAAAGTGGGACGCTTAACCGACTAAGCCACCCAGGGGCCCCTGAGGAAAGATTTTTTAAAGGTCCCCTGATGAATCCAATGTATAGCCAAGGTTGAAAACAACTACGTTATTCCATTTAATTTTTCCCTGCAAATATAAAAGTATGTATTATTACATTTACAGAGGAACTTGCTCACTGTTGCAAAACATGGATTTAAACTCAGATCTTTCTGACTTTAAAGACTTGCTTTTGCATTTTAAGCCTACCAACACGTCGGGGGGCTTCATGCCAGGAACCTCATGCCAAACTTGCCACTGTGTGATGAGCCCAACATGCTATACCATGTGGGAAAGCCTCTGAGAGGCAAGGGAGGAGAGCGGATTCAAGGACCTTACAGGCAGGCAATAGTGGGACGGTGAGATAAAGAGCCAAAAAAGTGCTTCCCCACAAAATCAGATCAGCCTAATGCTGGACCTATTGAGACGATTCAATGAAATAAGGGTAGATTGACAAATTATGGCAGCAATATAGGTCTACACAGGATCACAAACTGGATTAGCAGATAAGCTTAGAAGAGACAACCAGATGTGTGTGCAAATGTACCCTGGGCACAACTCCCAGACCAGGTAACCTACACTTTGTGGACTCCTCCATCACTGCAGTCCCATCACCACATTTGTGAGCAAGAGATATCCTGAAATCTAGTTACTCTAATATGGAATGACCAATCAGAGGCCGATGTGTGGAATGTTCCCACAGAGTCAGGGAGGATATGAGTCATGCCTTCATGCATCAGTGAAGCAAGCCGTGTGTAGATTCTTTTAAGCATTTACCATAAATGGATCCCTATATCACCATCTGTTCACTGTAGGTACAGGAAATATGATAAAGCCATTTTTGTTATATAGATATCCAGTTGGTAGTTTGGGAAAGGCTTTTTCCTCTCTTTTGAAATATATACTAATAAGTCAAAAGAAATGGGCATTTTCTTTTACAAACTACACTTGGAATAGTGTTAAGTCTTGCCTGTGTAGGCTGGCCCAACTCCAGGGATTAGCTCTCTCTCAGGGAATATTGAAAACCCTAGTATAATCCTAAAGTGTGGATGTTGACTTTGAAAGTCAGTTTTAACTGACAGATGTGTGAAATGGCGATGAAACTCCCCACTGGGGATAATGAAAATGCTGGGGAGCACCAGTGAAGGGGGCAAGGCAATCATGTGACCTGTTTTCTCATTTTGTATGATCCTTTCTCTGCACAGAAATTTTGGGGCGCCTGGGTGGCTTAGTCGGTTAAGCGTCCAACTTTCGCTTAGGTCATGATCTCCCGGTTCGTGGGTTCGAGCCCCGCGTCGGGCTCTGTGCTGACTGCCAGCTCAGAGCCTGGAGCCTATTTCAGAGTCTGTGTCTCCCTCTCTCTCTGACCCTCCCCTGCTCACGCTGTCTCTCTCTGTCTCTCCTAGAAATAAAAATAAAACATTAAAAAAAAATTAAAAAAAAAGAAATTTATGTTCGTAATACATAAGATTATAATCACATTTATCAATGCCTCTTTTTAAAGTAAATGCCAAAAGTACACAGACTTAAAAGTCTGTCCTCTGGGAAAAACTGACATACAAGTATACCTTAGCTTCTGTGTAAAAACACCAGCTCTCTCTTTAAATGATAAATGATGAATGTTCTTCCTTTGAACTATGGCTATATCAACCTCAAACCAGTAAATTTTGAAAAGAAAAACACAGTGATGAGAAAAATCACAGCGGCAAAGGACATACCTAAGTAAATAATTAGCTCTCTTGAATCTGAATATAAGTTCTTGGTCTTCTAACCTCCGAACTCCCCCATTGCCACATTCGTCAACGTTCACAGTGTCTTAACTACTAAGATTTTAGCATTTCCCAGGACTAGAGATGAAGAAGAAAGTAACTGACTTTGGATAGACGAAGAAAAATTTTAGGATTGTTTTAGAGATCCTGAATTTGCAGTTCTGAAAAATATATTTTAAATAAATGATAAGCCCCCTCTCCCTTGCTTCATGGATCTTCATTTCTATGAGCATAGAGAGAGAAGTCACTACCATTTGCAGTGTCCCAGCAGTTAAGAGATTGTGAATGGTGAGCACCTGAACCCTGAAAACAACTCCACCAGAGTCTGCCCCCTGGTGGACTGCTCAAGGATGCACCTTGATGAAGGGCGCAGAAGCTTCGCTTCCTACCCACTTCCCCTGTCACCCTCTTTCCTTCTAGAAATTGCAGTGAATGCCCTAGTTAAAAGCTTTTGCCCCTACTAATTATACATTAATTTTAATCAACAATATTTGCATATGTAAAGACGCTGGACTGCCTAATCAGCCCTCCAGAGCTAAAAGAAGAACCATATTAGATCAACACGTTATCATTGGTTATCATGGCTTTCCACAGGTAAGAAAAAAGCAGAAAAGTGGAAAATGAAACACAGAGCAAATATGTAGATGTGGTGAGGGCCTTTGGATTCTGGGAAAATCACTAGACAAAGAAAAAGAAGAGTTTAAAAGTGAATAAGAGGATGTTATAGGAAATGAAATATTTGGCAATTTCCTTTCGGCCATTAAAGCCACTGCAAACCATCTCTCATACACCCTTTACACCTTTGGCTGATATTTTTCACCAGCCTAAGTGGCTAAGTGTGAAAGACGCCTAACCTCAGTCATTTCCAGTCTAGCCAGGTTTCTTCCATTCAGGCTAGCTTCATCCTCCCTAGTTCAACCTTTCTCAAATAGCCTTCACTTTTTCTGTGCTACAGGTGCTACAGGAAGTAATGGGAAAATAATGGCTAAAGAGGAAGTACTGTTCTGAGAAGCCAAAAAAAGTGTTAGGTATTTTGATAGGTGCCTTACATGTATAGATTCTTGCAACCAATTGTCAGCAGACTGAATTTGAGGAGATCCACACGGCTATCCCATGCTCTATTTGCAATTCAAACCTAGGACTTTCTGAATTCAAAAGCTGTTTTTCTGTCTATTTTTCTGATGTTCTGATAATTCAGCCTCCACCTCTTACATTTCCCCAAGCCTGCTTCTAACCCTGCATTTCAAGCACCAGGCAGTACCTTGGCATCTCACTACCTAGCCTAGAGACAACAGTCCCTCTAAATATACAGATCTGGAAAACTCTTGTGATAGTGCATATGACTTACCCTCTTTTGCAGAATGTGAGAGCACAATCTGCCTAATGCCTTTTAAATTCTTCCTACTAACTAAATCCCCAAGTTGTGGCAGTTCTTGCCAGTCTGCCACAGTATCATTTATCACCAATCACTCTCTCTTGAGGGTTCAAAGTCCTCAATGCCACCCAGAATCCAATGAACCAATCCTTCCATAATAATAGAATCACTACCAATTCCTTTTTTGAACACGAAAAGGACTTTATTTCATTATTCGCCTAAATTTCATTTCCAGTTACACATTTGTTGAAAGGTGGAATACCGAAGGCAGTTTTCAGTCACAGCAACTCCATCAAATACACATAATCTGAGATTTTACTGCTTGTGTGAATTATAGTCCTCACAGGGTTTCCTGGTTAAAGAAGATAAAACTAAGATAATAGAGAGGAAAAGTGAAGAATATTGTTCTGTAGGAAATTTGTTGAATTCAATAACCATTATTCATGGGTGCGTGTCCATTTTTTTAAAGGAAACTCTAAAATTCCTAGAAACACAAGACAATATTGGTATTTTTGAATGAGTATACATTCATATATTTGTGTGAATTTTTGTGCAATTAAACAATATGGCAAATGTTATTTGTTACCACAGCCAATGAAGATGTATTTTCATTTCTATATAAGCTGAACATTTCCATCTCCCAGTTTATGTTCTGCAAAAAGCCATGTGTCTAGTTGATGAAACAAACAATACTACAGGCAGCAGTAACTGAAAAGGAGCTTAAAAGTCTTAACTACATACCCCTGGGATGAATAATACACTTTGCGTATTCATATGCATTGCTGGATGATGAACCTAGATTTCGTATAACTATAAGGGTTTGCAAGCTTCTACTGCACACAATATGCCCCAAATTCAGTTAATTCAGCCAAATAATAAAGCAAACATGTAAGTGGGTAATCTACAAATGGCAAACAGCCCATGTGACTAAGTTGACCGTGTTTTGTTAATATGAGGACACAATCATTGTAGGTGCCCTATAAGCAAGTCATTTGCAAGTTTCAATTTATTTATTTATTTCAATTTATTGTCCCCCTCAGGCTCCTAGAAGTTGGCTTCATTGTTTGTTATGCCCAAAGAAAACACAGCTGCATAGACAAAAGACAAACATATTAATAACATAAAAACAAACACCGTGCTGTATGCACATTCCAATCAGTAGTAAGCTAGATCTCTCCATAGGAGAAATGTCACAAAACAAATAAAAACCTGGAGGATATAACAGAAACACAGGGATTGTCCAATGCCTCAAATTTTATTTTATTCCAGTGGCAGGTGTAAATGCTGATCAAATTTCCCCTTTTTACTTAGTTTATGTGTGAACTTTTGAACAGTGTATGTTTAAGAGTCATTACCCCAGAGTGAAGGTCTGCACAGTAGGAAAGCAGTGTACTTCAGCTCAATATATCTATTGTCTGACTGCCTGGACTGGGGAGCTTCAAGCAGGGAGGGAATCCATTTTACAAAGACAACTCACTTCTGCAGACAAAAGGTATCACACTGCAGAAAGCTCTCTGAATAATGGAGTGTGAATCTTCTTTGGCATACAAAATGTTCCATGAACATATTTTGTTTTCTGTGCAGATGATCCTTCAGGGTGACTCCTTTTTATTCAGATAATGCATTTTCACCTTTTGTTGTGTAATCTTGCCCTGTGTTGGAGAGGCCTCAGAGTGAATTTGGTATCAGAACTAAGCATTATTGAAATTTGAAAAGACATATTTATATATAAAGTATTACCGATATTATATTCATTGAGGTATTGGGTCAGTGACAAATTTCCAAGGTTCAAAAAAGACTTGTCAGTTTCCTGATTGCTAGTAAGTCTGAGGTTTGCTTCCATGAGTAACAGGAAAAACAGGCTCAATGTTAGCATCTCTAAGCTCTTCTAAAGTCCTTGCATGTCATCTTCTAGTAAAGTTTGTTCCCACCCAAACTTCAGTAGCAAGGGAAAACAAGGGTTTTTTTCCTTTATCATAGTTTTTTGGGTTCTTTCTTACTGCATTTTGAAGATTTTTGGGAAAAGGAGCTGGTTCTCTTACTTACTTTGTATGTGGGCACACAAAGGAATTACAGATGGAAAGGAGAGTGTAGATGACTATCAGAAAAAGTCTCATGCATTAAAGATTTTTTACAAGTCAAATATACATCCTCCTATTGCCCTGCCCCCATTCCTTAATTGTAGAAGAACCATTTCTATTTTATCAGTCTCCTTCACATCTCAGTGTATTGGTTAAGGAATAAAGATACCCTCCTTGTTACGGAGCAGTATATATCTAATACCCATCAGTTTAATTGACTGCATTAATAAGAAATATAGCAGCAGCTTGGGCTGAGTCACCCATCATATTCTTCATTTATGAGGATTTAAATGTGTAAAATGACAGGTACACAAAATTAGGAGGAAAATAAAGCAATCTGCAGACTTTGGCACTAGCACACATAATGTTTTGTTTGAGTTGTTAGAAATGTGGTTTGACAATCACTAAATAGGAGTTTAAAAAATTACAAATCTGCAGAAAACAAACAATCATAGGTGTTGGTTCTCAGTTTAATCCTTCCCATCTCCCATCCCCACCCACCCATATAGTTTCAATTATAATAAAAATAGAGATCTTAACATGAGAATTTTGCTGTTAAACTCTTCAAGGTTTCTCTGCATCATCCACGCCACACATAAGGTTTGAAGCACCAAATCCACAAGTTTCTCCAACCAAGTTTAAATAAACAGAAACTGAAGACTGAAGAATGCCAAAATAACTCTTCTTAAATGAAGTTGTTAACTCAAAGGTCTTCCCAAAACAAAGGGTCTCAAGCTTCTAGTTCAAGTACTGCCAGGCTGTATGCAGATCTGTCTCAGACAGGATTCAGATAACTACAAGTAACTCCGGTTCTAGAGGGCAGGATCCAGGATATCAAAGCAGGGCAGGGATACCCCTTCCATCATTGATTTTTAAAGTTACAACCCTCCCCTTGTGATTGGCTGCTGCAGGGTCAGTGCTGGACCTGGGGTGTGAGGGGAGGAAGTGAGCTTCCTCCTCAGCAGGGAAGCTCTATCTTTAGTTTGAACAAGTTCTCCACTCAGAGCTCCAGCGCTCTCGCGCTCGCATGCTCGCGCTCTCTCTCTCTCTCTCTCTCTTTCTCTCAGGGCTGTCCTGGCTTCTCAGGATCCATTGCCCTTGCCCAGAAGACAGAGCCTCAATCCGACCCAGTAACAGTGAAAGAAGAGTCGACCTACCTGTGGAACCAGACACAACATGGTCCCCAAAGGCCGCTTAGGCTACCCCATTGCAACTGACAAGTCAACCTGTGCACTTAAAGCGTATCAGTTTATGGAATGCTTGTTTGAAGTCCTCGTTGGACATGGTATAGATGATGGGATTGATCAGGGAGTTGAGATAGCCTAGCCACGTGAAGAAGTCAAAGATGGCCAGGTGGAACCAGCAAGCATCCTTGCAAATAGGCATCACCAGGGAGATGATGAAGAAGGGCAGCCAACACACAATGAAGGCTCCCAAAATGATCCCCAGGGTCTTAGTGGCTTTGCGCTCCCTAGCGGCCATGAGCTTCTTCTTCTCTAGCAGGGCGTCAGAGACTCGCACTTTGACTTGGTTCACGTACACAGGGGACCCGGATTCGCTGGGCACATCGGGAGCCCGGGAGTTCACGGAGGTGACCGAGGACGTGGACCCGGGGGAGTCGGTTATCAGCTGAGCTCGGGTCAAGCGCTTGCCGGTCCTGTTGGGCGTCTGTTTCAAAATCCGGGAGCGGGCTTCCACATAAATGCGGCCGTAGAGGGCGATGAGGAGCAGGGTGGGGAAGTAGAAAGCGCCCACGGTGGAGTAAACTGTGTAGAGGATGTGGTCGGTGTTCACCCTGCAGTCCGACACCTCCTCCTCGGCTTTGGCTTGACGCCAGAAGAAAGGCGGCAGCGAGATGGAGATGGAGAAGACCCACACCAGCGCGATCATGACCGCGGCCCTCTTCGTAGTCCTTTTAGCGGAGTACTCCACAGCGTCCGTGATGGCCCAGTAGCGGTCCAGGGCGATGACACAGAGGTGCAGGATGGACGCAGTGCAACAGGTGATGTCCGACGACAGCCAGAAGTCGCAGACCACCTGGCCCAGCGTCCAGCGGCCGGTGACCGTGTACATAGTGCTGATGGGCATCACCAGGATGGAAACCAGCAGGTCGGTTACCGCCAGGGAGGCGATCAGGTAGTTGGCTGGGGTGTGCAGTTTCCGGGTCCGGTACACAGTGGCAATCACAAAAGCATTGGAGAGCGTGGTGGCCAAGGTGATGAGTGCCAGCACCAGGACTAGCAGTACTTTCCAGGGCAGGGCGATGTAGTCCTGGTAAATGTAGCCCTCGGCGCTGCAGTTGTGGGGAGCGGAGGAGAGGTTGGCTTGAGAAGCCGCGGTCTGGGAGCCCGCGGGCGGCGGCGGGGCACGCTGAGGGTCGGTTTCTTCCATGTCTTTCCTCTCCAGGGCTCTGGAGCGCAGCTCTTGCGCATGGAGCGAACGAGGGAAAGGGCGGAAGGACCGCGGGGGAGACCACAGTCTCGTCTCTCGGTTGCTAGTCAGTCCCGTGGGCTCCTCAGTTATTCCTCCACCCAGATTCCTAGCTGAAACTAGAGGTCAAGGGCGCGGCAGTCTAAGCAGGCGAGCGCGTCCTCTGCACTCCCAGTGCGCCAGGCGCTGCCACCGTGTCTCTGCCTGCTCCTCTCCACGCCCCGTCTTAGCCCTGGGTTGCTAAGGACTGGCCCACCAAGCCCTGCTCCACTCTGGATCCTACTCAGGCGTCTAGTGGCGAAGGGCGACGTATCGTTTGAGAAGGGAGCATCAGCCAGGTGGGGTCTCTTACCCCAATTGCTCCGGGCTGAGCCTCCTAACCCAGGCGCTCCAAGATCTGCAGAATCGGCCCGCAGGAGTTTCCTAGCTGTTGAGACCGAAGCTTGCAGGCCAGCCAGGAGTCCTGGTCTTGCATTCCCGCCTCCCTCCCCAGACTCGGGCAGTTTCCTGAGGCGGCTTTGGCCGCCAGAGCTGGGTGGGGTGAAGTCTGGGAGCCGCGCGGTGCCGCGCCTCGCGCCGGAGCTCTGCCCTCCCTTCTTTTCACGCGCTGGCCACTCCGGCGAGCTGCCCCGCGGAGACGCGGCCGCAAGAGGGGGGACTCGGGGGCTGGGGCTGGGGCTGAGGCTGCTCGCCACGCGCCGCCACTGCCGCCGCCACCTCGGTCCCTCTGGCACCGCTCGGAGCCATGGTGCTGGGCGCACGGGTCTGGGGGACCTGGCGCGGCACGCGGGTTTGGGGCAGGTGTCTGGGGGAGCTGTAGGAACGCAGCGTGCGCCAGCCCGGGAGGAGCGTGTGAGCGGCACAGCAGATGGACTCCTTTTATAGAGTCCAGGTCCGGTCAGCCCGAGCCGTGCAACTCTTGCGGCTCGGCGAGTGCGGGCGCCTGCTCCCCATCACCTTCCCCCTTTTCTCTCTCCCCGCCCCTCCTTTCCTCCCGCCTGGTTCCCACCCCGGCCAAGGAAGCTTCCCGCCGGGTCCTACCGCCCTCACGCCCCACTACCCATCCCCGGGCCCCTCTCCCAATCCTGGCACCCAGACGCCGCAGTTCTGGCCAGGAATGGGGATGAGGGCGTCCTGTCCTTGCCTCTGTCCTCTTCGAAGCTTGCAGCGCGACCCTCCAGTTAGATCCACGCCCTCGGCCGGGGCACACTCTTCGCATCCTTTTCTGGGCTTCTACTTAAGCATCCGCACCCCAGCCGACCAGTGCTAGGTGGAGCCAGCCCCAGGCTCTGACCTTTTCACTCAGGAATTTTATCCAGCCTTGCGGACCACACCCAGGTTAGAAGGAGGCGCCAGTAATGTCGCCTTAGAAGGAAATGGCCAATAGTGCATTTTAAACTTTGGGCTTCAAGTCATACTTAACTCTTGGTACAATACAAACTAATATTCCATATCTGGTTTTAGGCATCCGTGCTTTCCATCCAGTGCCTCCCCTTAAACTGTGGGTCAACAGGGGAAGAGTGCTGTCTACAAATATAAAAAGTATCACAAACAGAAGCCTGCCGATTGTGAAATTAAACCTTCCATTGCACCCTCCCTCTCCAGCCGCTCAGCAGTTCAATGCCTCTGGAAAACAGTTCACAGTAAGCACCTTCCCTCCCACAGCCCTAGACAAAGGAGGTCAACAAAATTCAAAAGAAAAAAAAAAGAAAGAAAGAAGGGAAAAAACGGGTTTTGGGGCAATCAGCACCAGTGTGTCTTCTTTGCCCTCAACAAATACATCAGGGTATTAATTAGCCAAATGCGGCACCAAGCAATACCAGTTCCGGGTCCCAGGACTTCCAGGGGTTCCCTGGTGCTCGGGCTCCCCCTCCAATGTTAACAGAAATAAATGTAGGGTATAAGTACTAGTTGGTGAAAGTTTAAAGAAAAGCACCAGGAAAGGGTAATGTACTTTCAGCCCTCAGAGCTAAGTGATCCCAACCAGGAGTTTCTAGCACATAACTCAATGTTTGGTGGGTATAATGCATTCAATGAACACTACATCATAAGAGAATTTATCAGGTTAAATGTAAGTATATTTTAAAGAGGATTATTCAGTCTAGAACCCATGATTATTTCACCCATCCATTCAGTTTAGAAGAATAATTGAGAGCCTTTGAAAGAGCTTTTTATCCAACGTGACACAACACGGACCTAGGTTCTCTTAATTTCACCCTCCCTAAACCAGGCAGAATTAGAGTGCTTATCCTGTGCTGGGAATTCTAGACATTAGGGGTATCATGGGGCATACCCAAACCCATTTTTCAAATAGCTTACATTCTAGAAAAGGCAGATAGACAATAGCCACACAAACAAGCAAATGATTAGCATACTTTCATATAACGGTAAATATTATAAAGAAAATAGTGCGTTCCTGCACTGAAAGTGAGGGTACTCCTTTAGGCAGCAGCTCTCCAAGAATGCCCTCTGTAAGCTGTCTGGGTTGCAGCAGCCAAGCTGGGGATAAAAGAAAACCTTCTCTTTCCTCTACTCCTGTCCCTAGCGCCCAGGATTGCTCCTGCTAACCTTAAGCTTTATTTGCACCACTATTATAAAGGGACCTACCCATCCTCCCCCACCCACATCAGGCGCCTAAATAGACTTCATCTTTTTGCAAACTGCAGCACTCTCTTAGAAATCACAGCTGAAGAAAGCAAAGCAAGCGAGCCTAAACCACTAGGTGGGGGCGTTGGCCAGGATGGAGCAAAAGTGTGTGTGTGGTTGCAGTTGCGGCGGGGGGTGCTGCCAGGAAACTCTTTCCCTGCTATCTTAAGGGAGTGGCCAAGATTAGGAGAACTGTTTGGAAGGATGCGAAGCGGAGGAAGGCAGAGAGGAATTTTACCAAGCTGCAGGCTGCCTTTCCTGTTTAAATTTCTTCTCCGGGAGCGTGCAAAGGAGAAAACCACTTGCTCCTTCTAGGGTTTAGATTTAGCGATCTAAAGGAACCTGTGGCTTTCTCCCAGCCACTCTCACTGTTTCGCGGAGTCCAGAATCCTTGGTGGAATCTGCCACCTGTGGGCGGGGTTTGATTTTCCTAGGCTTTGGTTAAGAATTGCGTGAACACACCAAGCTATCATACAGAGGGATTGGGGCAGAGCTTAGTGGAGAACCACATTTTCATTAACTTGGCTCCCTCATTTCACTCACTCCTTTAGCACTTTAAAACATAAAATACTCAGGGGTGCATATGTGTGGAACACTCAGGACAGCAGGGAACTTTTAAATTCACCTCTGCTTAGGTCACCCCCATAGAGGAAGGACCCTTAGGCACGATCCACGCGCCCGCTCCGCAGTTCCCAGAAGCGCAGGGAGGAAATTCCCTTCAAGTTAGCGGGAAACTCAATCCACACAGATTTAGCCAGAGGGCAAGGAGGGAACGAGCTGGAAAAGATCGAGATGGGGAAGCACACTGCAGGAAAGGTTATTTGGGTCGAATTAAGCTCTCGTTTGACCACCCAGCAGGGAGACTGCAAATTAGTGTGCTCCACGCGGTGGACCTCAAGCAGAAGCTGAGGAGGTAGAAGATAACAGAGTGAAGCCTGTGCTCAGACGCAAAGCCTGACCATGGTGGTGAGCTGTGGAGGGACCAGCGAAAAATCTCCTCCCAAAGAGATTTTGCCTATGCTAGAAAGATTTGGCTGATGCAGGAAAATGAGAGGCGCAGGCTTGGAGGTTTGCAACGCGGAGGCGCTAGCTAGACTAAATGCTGTGGTTTCCTTCCACCTGCAGGAAACCACAACAGATATTACCTAGAACTTGCGGCAACTCAGCTCCGTCTTGGCTGGAAGCCAGCCAGCCAGCCTAAGGCGGGGCACTTGGGTTGTGCTTGCAGCGTCCCCATAGTCTTCCCTGCATTTCCCAGAAAGTGGCTCTTAGGAGAGCTTTGGGCACTGGGCACCAGAGCACAGAAAGTAATTGTAAGTTAACCTTTGCTTCGTTGCAATAAAAAATCCAGAATGCTCAAGCTCTAGTCGCTTTGCAATCTCACACTCTCCATCCCACTACTTGAAGAATCCACAGCCAGCCCCTAACCTCAACGTGTGGGGACCTGGCAAGCTCCTTTTTGCAAGTCCTGCTTCCTCAATCTATGGCCACTGTTTTTGGCTTTAGACTCCCACCCAGGAAATAGGCAACAAGAGACTCTGAGCTCTGTACAGCGTTCTCATGTGTGGGGGTGGTAGCTGGTTTCTCGGTTCCTCTTATATTACTAGTTCCTCTAGTAACTTAAACCATCCCTTAAAAAAAAAAAAAAAAACCAAGCCTTACTTATGTCTTGTTTCACCGAACTATGGAAATTTCAGATGAATGAACATATACAGATGTATATGGATACAAATACTGTGTATCTATAGTTAAGGAAGAATGTGACAAAAAACAGAGCAAGTATACATAATTTAGACACTTTCTAATTCCAGTTTCTGTAATAACAGCCACTTTGCTATTTGGAACAGACACTCCCAACAGGTTAGGTCACTGCTGGTTCAAAGCCAGCCTGGTTCCAGCTAGTAAAAGACCTAGGTCTCAGCTGAAGTCTCAATCACATATTTCCTGAATGAAGTTCTAGGTCCCAGAAGAAAATTTCCAACCTAATGCTTAAAGTAATATAAGTGGAGATTGCCGGGGAAGGAGACATTGCATTTTTCTTTTTGGACAGTGACACTTGGCAATAACAAATCTTTGGATGAAACACAATGCCAATGAGTCCACCAAACTTAGAAACAACTTGCTGCGTTCATTTGGCAGATCATTAGACAGCTCTATTCAGGATGGAATCTCTCCAGAAAAATCACATGAAAGAATTTAACAGTGAGGTTTTCCACTGGCCTAAGGAAAGAAGCAATAGGTATGGGTTTTGCCTTATTTTCAAACTAGGAAAAATTGCATTACTGTGGAATCGGTTTCAGTCTTGCAAACAAACAAACAAGAAACCAAACAAGAACAAGCCAAGCTGGTTAATTGTTTCTTCACCTGTAACTCATGAGTGATAATCATTAGCCTTTCTTGAGCACTGTGGACTAAGCCTCCTCTACGGGTTGCACATGTGTGCCTTCATTTAATTCTTATGAAAGTACTAGGAATTGTCATCATCTTACTCATTTTCTGGATGAAGTTGAAGCTTAAAGAACTTAAGTAAATTTGCCAATGTCAGACAACTGATAGGGGATAAAACTGGTTTTCAAACCCAACTCTCTAATTTCAAAGTCCCACTTTTACCAGTCGCCTACTCTGAGCTGGCCATGCACCTTAGTGCTGGTAGTCCTGCCTGTGACTTTATCTGATCTCACCTGTGATGTGGAACCACTGCTCGTTGCTATGTAAGTCTCTGGAATAATTGGTAGTTGCCTTCGAACTTGTCTGGGGGTGGTGGTGGTGCTAAAAGTCAGGTGGAAGATTGTGCACCATGATTATAGTTAGCCAGTTAATCATCACTTCCAAAGTAGACCTGATAGGTAAGCACATATCACATATTCTGAAGTCCAAAGCCCAGGCAGAAACCAGCCTAAGTCCTTTCTGAAGAAGCTTTTTGACTTTCTTTCCTGGTCCCATTCATTACCTTCAGGGTGTGGTTTATTTTTTCTATTTTATCTACCTCTTTTCTTTTCCTTCTTCCTTTTCCTTCACTGTCTCCTCATCCTTAACACTTCCTTCATATCCTGCCACACACACACATACACATTAAATAAAAAAGCAAAACAAATTAGAGCTCCTTAAAAATTGAATGAATGGAATGTGTTAAATACAGGGACAGTCCCTGTTCCCCATTTTTAACCACATGAATCTAAATATCAGTTAGAAAAATGAGTTAAAAACTTGAATTGCTTTTTCCCCCCTTGTGTTGAACATACTGATTTTTTCCTCTAAGACTTAGTAACTCGCCAAAGAACAAGAGACCTAATCCCAGCGAGAAAATTATTCAAATCTTATCAGTCAAGAATCAGTAAGTTAATCCACTAAGAACCTGTCCAAATCAAGAATATAAGCAAAAATAAATTTAAATTCCAATATACTAAAACTTTTGCACTTTATGCAAAGTTTTAGAGCTCCTCTTCATTCAGATCTGACTCCTTCTTATTTTATATGCACATCTAACACATTTGGCTATGTGATTTCCAAGGTTGTTCCCTGAAGATTGTAAGTGGATCAGAAACTATGTCAGGTAAGCACCTGCATGCAGTAAGATGCCACAGTTTGTCATAATTTTTTGCAAAGTAGGAAAATCTAGGTTAAACTATAAAAAATAAAAACCTAAAGTGATGTCAATAACCACCTTATTATTTGTGTCAACACATGTAATAGTGTAGAGTATTAATGCAGAATTCTGTTGCAAGTGATGGCAAACAAACATAATCATACCTAGAAACAAAGGAGGGCATTTGTTTCCAAGAGAGTGGAGTCCCTCAAAATCAAAGGAGGAATTGAACCACCAAGCTTTGGGCTCTGAAGGAATGAGCTGAGCCCTGGGAACAATCGGCATCCTGGAACACTATCAGGACTCGGTTGCTGTCTGTCTGTGGACTTCATCTATTTCACAGGAAACAGGTCTTCTCCACACTGTGGAAAATCTTTTTCACCAATAATAACTTTTGAGGCTTACTTCCTCAGCTTCTGTCATATTTCAGAAACTAATGTGAATCTGTTTGAAGCTCAGAAATTCTGAGAAACGGGTTCTGCTTCTGAAAAAAAAAAAAGTAAGGAGACCATGACAGGTGAACATTCTAAAAGGAACAACTGGAAACGTTGTAAATTTTAAAAAGTTTGCAAAGCTATGGAAGCTAGAAGAAATTGACAAGATAAATTCCAGAAAAGGATAACTATTCCTATGTAAGTTAATGATTGCTGCCTCTGTTAGTTCCTTGGGACATTTGCTGATTTTAGGCAAAGACTGTGGATTAGACTTGGTCCAGGTAGAGGGATTCTACTGGGAAATGAGAAACAAGCAGAGATTTTGATAGTTATTGGGGTCAGTGTGACAGTTTGATTCTAAAAGAACACCACATGCATGGCCAATTTTCACTGTGGATATTTGCTATATGTTGCAGCAAATTAGAAGCCCAAGGGAATGCGGAGGAAAATTCTAACAGGCAAATTGAAATCCCCCACAGTTTTGGAGTACTTAGAAGAAAAAGTCCCTCTAGAGAAAAGAACCCTGCATTAAATAAGTGACTGGTCTTCCCTGAGAAGACAGAGACCTTCTAGGCTTTCAATCAAAAGGCCAGGATAGCAAGCAAGACCCAAAGAACAAGATGAATCACAGACAGACTGAATCTAACTGCAAAGCAGCCTTGACTCAGCACAGTGTCTGACTGCTCTTCATGCATTCTGCCTAACTTAGGAAAAGATGAATACTCTTTGGACAAAACAGTATCATTTAGAGGCTTTAGAGTCCTTTTATATACATTATCTGAGTACAGTGTATAATGATACATGCATAGTGCTGATAAAAACATGACCCAATGCTAATAACCAAAAAAAACTAGACAACAGAAGTAAATCCATGTGCAATCCAGATATTAGAGGTAGCTGGAAAGAACTTTAAAATAACTATGATTAGGGGTGCCTGGGTGGCTCAGTCAGTTAAGTGTCCTACTCTGGCTCAGGTCATGATCTCGTGGTTCGTGGGTTGGAACCTGGTGTTAGGCTCTGTGCTGACAGCCAGCTCAGAGCCTAGAGCCTGTTTCAGATTCTGTATCTCCCTCTTTCTCTGACCCTCCCTTGCTCACTCTCTCTCTCTCTCTCTCAGAAATAAAAATAAATAAATAACTATGATTAATATGTTTAGGAAAGAAAGGAAAAATGGGCAAAACAGCTTAGAAATATAGAGAATTTCTATAGTGAACAGAAATCTTTAAAAACAGAGTCAAATGAGCACTCTAGAAATAAACATCAAAGGGTCCCTGGTGGCTGAGTTGGTTGAGCCTTCAACTTCAGCTCAGGTCATGATCTCGCTGTTTGTGAGTTTGAGTCCAGCATCAGGCTCTGTGCTGATAGCTTGGAGCCTAGAACCTGCTTCAGATTCTGTGTCTCCCTCGCTCTGCTCCTCCCATGCTGGTGCTCTGTCTCTTTCTGTCTCTCAATAAATAAAATGTTTAAAAATTTTTTAATAAATAAATAAACATCTAGGGGGCGCCTGGATGGCTTGGTTAAGGGTCCGACTTTCGCTTAGGTCATGATCTCGCGGTTCGTGGGTTCGAGCCCCGCGTGGGGCTCTGTGCTGACTGCCTGCTCAGAGCCTGGAGCCTGTTTCAGTCTGTGACTCCCTCTCTCTCTCTGACCCTCCCCTGCTCACGCTGTCTCTCTCTCTCTCTCTCTCCTAGAAAGTAAAAAATAAATAAATAAATAAATAAATAAACATCCAGAATTTGATATTAAGTACTCACTGAATGGACATAATAGGACACTCAGAACGGTAACCTCATAAAGTAAAAAAAAAAAAAAAATCTAAACTGAAGCACACACAGAAGAAAAGTACAAAGAAAAGAACAAGAATGTAAAAGTCTCAGACAGGGTCAAATAACCTAAAATACGAGCACAGAAACAGAGGAACAAGTGAATGGGAAATAAAAAGTATCTGAAGAGAAAATTTCTAAGAATTTCCATTAATACATGTGTTAGGTGAATAAATCTAACAATGACACCGTTAAAAAGTTCAAAGAATTGTGGCCAGAATACATACAAAGAAAGCCACAGCTAAGCACATAATGGCCAAACTGATGAAAACCAATGACAGAAAAATTTCATAAAACTGCCAGAGACAAAGACATATTACCTTCAAAGAAGCACAGTAAGGCTATGGTTAACTTGTCAGAAACTATAAATGTCAGGAGTGTCTGGGTGACTCAGTTGGTTAAGCATCTGGTGGGTCTCTTAATATTGGTGGCTCAGGTGATCTCAGGGTCTTGTGATTGCACTGGCAGCTTGGAGCTTGTTTGGGATTCTCTTTCTCTGCCCCTTCCCTGGGTACTCACTCTTCCCTGCTCTCTCTGTCTCTCTCAAAATAGATAAATAAACATGTTTTCTAAAAAAAACTATAAAAATCAGGAGATAATGTAATGGCACTTTATAACAGCCGAAGATTTTTTTAAAAAATTGTCAACCTAGAATCCCATACTTAGAATTAATATCCTCCCAAAATGGAGGTGAAATATAAATGTTTTTAGACAAATGAAAAGCGAGAGTTTGTTGACAGCAGAATGGAACTGTATGAGGAACAAAATGAAGTTCTTCAGGCTGAATGAAAATGATACTAAATATATAATGAAATATAAAAGAGTAATTAACTATGTAAAATGATAATAATAATGTCTTATAGGGTTTATAACATATGTAGAAATAAAATGTGTGACCACAATATTATGACGAGCAGCTACCCCAAAAGAATGGGGATAAACAGAGTGAACAGTAGTAAAAGTTTTGCATTTTTAAAGAAAGGATAAAGGTATTGAAGTTAAATCCTAAGATGTCAAGGATGCATTTTGCAAAATCTCTAAGGTAGTGATTAAAAATCAATGCAAGGATATAAATAGAATAGTGTAAGTACTTGATAAATACATAAAAACATTGTTAAAGAGACAATGGACTATAGGGTAAAAAGAAAACAAATTGCATGATAGTAAATTTAGACCTAAAAGCATTAGTAATTTCAATAATTGTAAATAAATACAACATACCAATTAAGATGTTAAAAATTATCAGAGGCACTTGGGTGGCTCTGTCGGTTATCGGTTAAGCACCCAACTCTTGATTTCAGCTCAGATCATGGTTCATGGGTTGGAGCCCTGCAAAGGACTCTGCACTGACAGCGTGGAACCTGCTTGGGATCCTCTCTCTCCCTCTTTCTGTGCCCCTCCCCCGCTTGCACTCTCTCTCTCAAACTAAATAAACAAATAAATAAAGCTAAAAATAAATACATAAGTAAATATATAAACTTTGAAAAAAAATTAAAAATAAAAATTACCAGATAAAAGAAGAGATTAGATCTACCTATTTTAGTTTAAAATTTTTTAATTTTAAAATTAATTTTATTTTTAAAAAATATTTTAATTTTAAATAATAAAAAAACAAATATTTAAAAGCTAAATGATAGGAAAATGTATGTCATGTAAACAGTAACCATAAGAAAGCTGGTGTAGCTATTTAATAATAGAAAAGGTAGACTTTAATGCAAGAAGCATCAATTCAACAGAAAGACATAACAATCTTAATACCACATCTCCAAACTATATAAAACATTTTTTGATGGGACTAAAAATAGTACTAGATAAATTGACAATCAAATTTGGAGATTTTAACACAACTTTCTTTTTAGCTTATAGAATGAACAGTGGATAAAATGATAATACAAGCAGAAAACAGAATATATACCAGACACAACACAAGTCTCAAATGATTGAAACAGATCTTTCATCAGTGAAGACGAATGGTTGACATAAGCATATAATACAGCATCAATGTCATTAACCATCTGGGAAATGCAAATTAAATGTGATACACCTACTGGACTGTCTAAGAAAAAAAGAAAGAAAGAAATACTGGCACTATCAGGTGCTGATAAGATTGAGAGCAACTGGAACTCCTTTTTATGAGAATGCAAAATGGCACTGCCATTCTGGAAAAGGTTTGCAGGTTTATTATCCATTAAAATGTACATTCTAATTCCATTCCAATTTATCTACCCAAGAGAAATGAAACTGATGTGCACAGAGAAACCTGTACATGAATACTTATAATAGCCATATTCATGATTACCAAAATTTGGGAACACCACAGATAGGTTTCAACCAATGAGTGAATAAACAAACTATAGTACATGCATATAATGGAATACTATTTAGCAAGAAGAAGGAATCAACTACTGATTCATGCAATAACAGGAATAAATCTTAAATGCATTTTGAGGGGAAAAAAGGTAGGCCCCAAAAGCTAAATATTGTACAATTCCATTTATATGTCACTTGGGAAAATGCAAGAAGGTGGGAGGGAGGAAAACAGTTGCTGGTGGTTGCCATTGGTTGGTAATATCACCACCCCCCACCCCCCCACACACATACTCATACAATATCAGGAGAAGGATATTTCACCTCAATAGTACTATTCCCGCATAATCCGTAATCACTGTTTACACATGGGAAAATATCACACAAATCCGAACCGATGGACATTCTATAAAATGCCTGAGCAGTATTCTTCAGAATATCAGGGTCATGAATGATAAGACTGAGGAATTGTCATAGAGCACAGGAGAATAAGGAGACATGCCACATAAATCCAATGTAGAATCCAGTACTGCGTTCAGACACAGGGAAAAGGACGTTAGTGAAAAAAAGTTATTCTACTAATGTTAATTTCTCCATTTTGATGAATGTTCCATGGTTATGTTAGATATAAACATAGGGTAAAGCTGGGTAAGAGGATATAAGAATCCTACATTCTGTGTTTCAAATTCTTCTGTAATTCAGAAGTTATTTAATTTTTTTAAGTTTTTAATCTACCTCTCATAGGGCTGAAGGATTTAGCCTATGTTTTACATAGTTATGGTTTGTTTTTTCTTTTTTTTTATAAATTGTTTTAATGTTTATTTACTTTTGAAAGAGTGAAAGAACAGAGTACAAGCAGGGGAAGGGTAGAGAGAGAGGGAGACACAGAATCTGAAATAGGTTCCAGGCTCCTAGCTGTCAGCACAGAGCCCAACACGGGCTCAAACTCACCAACCACGAGATCAGGATCTGGCCGAAGTTGGTGCTCAACCGACTGAGCCAGCCAGATGCCCCGCATAGTTATGGCTTCTGAACCATCTGAAGATATGAACAATATAGAAATATTTAAAAATAAATACAAATGAAGACGGTTTTCTTATTTATATTTTAGCTACTCTCCAAATTTTGTCCAAAGATGTTCTTGTGGCATATGCTGCAATAATGTGCTTATTAGAAGGAAGATTTTACATACATATAAATACGTATATAAATAAAGTAACATCAAATAAAGGGATTTATGTACATTTATGTAAAGTCAGTGGAAGAAAATATTCAAGCCTTGGGATCTTATATTAAAACACCAAAATGAAGTTTTTATTGCCATTGTTTATGAAGCGCGAAAGTACATTGCCTTCTATGCCAACAATCGTTTAGAGATAATATAAATGCTTTGCTTTAATTAGACTTCTCATATTTGTTCAAGGGATGAGTTATATTCCGCCTTTCCTTTACAGGCCTCAGATAGTCTGTTTCAATGGAAAGGAAAGAGGGATAGAGTATGGTTTTGTTTTGGTTTGGGTTTGTTAAATACGATTTTATGGCAGTCTTTCCCTAGGCTGAAGTGTACTTTGAGTACATGAATTAATGAAAAAATTAATTGGAGGGACTTGATGACCATAAAGGTCTATGTTTATTTAGTAAAATTCTATTTCCACGTTCAGCTGAGAATTCAATTGAGAGCATAGGGTTATGAGTCTGGAGATTTGCATTTAATTAATTGTAGAGAATATAAAAATATTTCCTTTTACTTACATGTGGCATTGCATGCTAACTGTCCTCTACTATGTGACTGCAGTTCAGATTTTAAAACTTGGCCATATTTGCTAGTGAGGTTTTGCTGTTAGCAGAGGATTAAGATGGTTCTTGGTATCTCTTCCGTGATCTCAGACAGCTGCTCTATTGCTCTGCCATTCAGCAGGCAATGATAGTTTTACATTACATTTTTGTTGTTATTCTGACCATTTCAATTTACATGAATTTGAAATCCATTTGCCTCCAGAAAAATGAACGAGGAGGACACATTTTCCTGTCTTTTGCAATTACTCCACGTGCTTCATGAAAACATAGTAATCACAAGACAGACTAAATTGTGTTTTCTTTAATGCCAGGGTACTTTATGACCATGATTTGCTCCATGGATTTGCCAACACCCAAATCTACCTCTGAACTCCTCAAGTATGACTGTAAAGCTGGGTTCTGTCAGCTCCTTATAAAACTCCAACTTCCTTCTGTGGATTTATAGAATGATTCCTGACACAGGGTTACAGAAACAGCTAAGTGCTTCTTTTAGATCACTACTCCTTACACAGTAAAGACTGTTAGATTGGACCAGTCCCTCTGATAATGTTCTTTTTCTTAATATTGAATGAAAATTTCTAGATCAAAGTGATGATTTCTCTTATTGGAAAATTTCACTTTCCTGCCAAATTTGTGTTCTAAGCTCAACTACTCTTATTAGACTACATTTCATCATGTCTTAGTCTCTTTGTATCTTGATGAAAAGACATTTTTTTTCCAGAAGTCATGCTTCAGGCTTTTTTTTTATTGTTGTCATATTTCCCTTTGTGTAAGAATGTGTGTTAAGTTCTTTCTTTCACTAATCTTTAAGGACATAAAGATTAAGCATTCTTGAATACTTTGAAGCTTTTATATGCAAATTAATCTTTCTTAAAAATGCTTATATATTTTTGGGGGGGAAGCATGAGGGGAGGAAGGAGCAGAGCGAGAGGGGGACAGATGATGGGAAGCTCTGCTCTGACAGCAGCTGGCCCTGTGCAGCTTGAACTCATGAACCCTGAGATCATGACCTGAGCTGTAGTCATTTGGTCGCTCAACCGACTGAGCCACCCAGGCACCTCGTTACCTTTTTGAAGTGATGTTTTATTAATCTTACATAATATCAAGCTCTTGGGCTCACAAAGGACCCAAATGAAGTATCCTTTCATTTTCAATATTTAAGTATTCATTTTAATGGAGCTTCAGGAGATCTTGTGTCACATGAGGGCGGAGGAATCAATGTCTTGTGGCACAGACCTTTCCTACACAGCTGTAATATTTTCATAGAAGCTCTGGGTATGTATTCTCATCTGCTAGTTAATGTTCAAACATTGGTGGATGTTTGGCATTTCCATGCTCTCACAAATGCAGATTAATTCACAGGAAACAGTCTCAACCAATCAGAACAGATAATCATGCTGGAGGTGGGTTTTAGAAACCCATTGCTACAATGTGGAGAGAGCTTAGGAGGTCCTAGAGGAGGGTCTGAATGGGAGGAGAGGACCCCACTCAGTGGATTTTGATGAGAACTAGCAACCTATGTGGAAGTATACCATCTTTCATCTAACTAAGAAGCCAGCAGTAGTAAAATGAACCCTTATTTTATGTACCACTAAAAACAAAAATGCTACCAGTCGAATTGTCACAATCCTTTTTTTATTATTTAGAACTTTTAAGCTATTCCACTGAAAGCTCTTTTAGACACATTGAAGCAGATATTTTTTTTTATTTATTTATTTTTTTTTTATTTCTAGGAGAGAGAGAGAGACAGCGTGAGCAGGGGAGGGTCAGAGAGAGACGGAGTCACAGACTGAAACAGGCTCCAGGCTCTGAGCGGGCAGTCAGCACAGAGCCCGACGCGGGGCTCGAACCCACGAACCGCGAGATGGTGACCTAAGCGAAAGTCGGACGCTTAACCGACTAAGCCACCCAGGCGCCCCAAAGCAGATATTTTTAATCACATATCACTTTCATGTGAACATACATATAAGGAAAATTAATTTATTAAGGTGTATTCCTAAAATTTCTTTACTTGAAGAATTCCTGTCTTCTGAATCACTTTCAACAGGGTCATCAATTTTCATATTTTCCCACACGTTATCATCTGTGTCACCCAGAGCATTGGTAATATAACATTTTTCTCAGTTTTTTTTTTTTTTTTTTTTTTTGAGAGAAAGCACATGCGACCACATCTGTACACAAGTAAGGGAGGGACAGAGAGAGAGAATACCAAGCAAGCTCCTCACTGTCAGTGTGGACCCCACCTTGAGGCTTGAACCTACAAACTGTGGGATCATGACCTGAGCCAAAATCAAGAGTTGGGCACTTAATGGATTGAGCCAACCAGGTGCCCTGGTAGTATGACATTTTTTAAAAGAGTTTTTCATAATTACCTCTGGTATGTTTCCCCAAGGCAATATTTTACCAGCTTTTTCTCAAGATGCATAAAAATCAAGTATAATAAGTGACAATCATAATTATAAAATATACCAGTAATAAAAAAACACAACCTCATTTCAGAGACATGCACATATAAAAAATATTCATCTTTTATCAATATTCAACTTGATAAAATATGATAAATTCAGTGTTTAATAGCTCACATACTACTATTAGCATTACCTGCATAGTCATTACAGTTGTTGTTTACAGTGTATTTTGTGTGAAGATATCAAAATATTTTTCAAATATTAATGGTACATATTCTATTCATACATACTTAAAACCTATAAGTGATATGGCTTCTCAAAAGGTTGATAAAGATTAAAATTTCATTGTTTATCTGCCAAAAGCTAGAATCAATATTACAAATCAAAGGAGATAGATCTGGCTGGCTCAGTCAGTAGAGCATGTGACCTCACATTGGGTATAGCGATCACTTGAAAAAATAAAATCTTTAAAAAGAAAGGGGGAGCTCCTGAGTGGCTCAGTTGGTTGAGCGTCCAACTCTTGATTTTGGCTCAGCTCATGATCTCGTGGTTTATTAGATTGAGCCCCATGTAAAGCTCTGCACTAACAGCATGGAGCCTGCTAGGGATTCTCTCTCTCCCACTCCTGCTTATGGTCTCTCTCTCTCTCTCTCTCACTCACTTTCTCCCTCTCAAAATAAATAAATAAACTTTAAGAAAATAAAAAAATTAAAAAGGGGCACCTGGGTGGCTCAGCTGGTTAAGCTTCCAACTTCATGAGTTTGAGCCCCACATCAGGCTCTCTGCTGTCAGCACAGAGCCAGCTTCAGATCCTCTGTCCTCTTCTCTCTCTACCCCTCCCTGACTTGTGAGCACTTGCACACTCTCCCTCAATAAAAATAAACACTTAAAAAAATTTTAAAACAGAAGTTAGATCTAATTTGCACATTAATTTTGTGAATCTTAATTTTGGTAATCTGACTGAATAAGAGTAAATTGGAGGGTGCCTGGGCGGCTCAGTTGGTTGGGTATCTGACTGCGGCTCAGGTCATGATCTCATCATTCATGAGTTCAAACCCCACGTAGGGCTCTGTGCTGACAGCTCAGAGCTTGGAGCCTGCTTTGGATTCTGCATCTCCCTCTCTCTCTGCTCCTCCCCCACTCCTGCTCTGTCTCTCTCTCTCTCAAAAATAAAATAAACATTAAAAATTTTTTTAAAAATAAAAGCAAATTGGAAAAAATACAAATTAAAGACAATTAAACTAAAACATAGGAAAAAGAGAACTCTCATTGTAAAAACAACCACAATAGCACAGAAAAGGATTTGTTTGCAAGAAAAGGAAGAAAATTTGAGAATTGCTAGATACGCTCAAAAGTGTAAGGGCATGGAACTAAACTGGAGGAGAGGTCAATGGAAGGAATGGTTTACTTAGAAGCCAGAGTTCCAAAGAGTTCCAAAAGTAATGAGGATAGAATGGAAGGAAAATTTAAAATATCAGTACTCAACTCCAATTAAGAAATTAAGAAAATCAATTAAGAAAACCAATTAAGAACATCAACTATCAATACTCAATGCTAATTAAGTAAAAACAATAATGCCACACAATATTGCATTAGTGATAAATAGTACAGAAATTAAGAATATCACAGAATGTAGAGAAAAAGAAGAAAGAGATGGAACAGAAAAAGATAAAGATGATAAAGATCTATGGGAATTCTTGAGAAAGAAACCAGAAACATACAAGAGTCAACAATGCAATGTTGACTGTTACTGTCTTTAAGAAACTATAAGTGTATTTATTAAAAGCACTTATCAATTCTGAGCCAGTTAATAAGAAAAGACATATAAATATAACCTACCATATTTATTTTATTTCCAGAATAATTTTTTTAATCCAGTAAGAACTGATGCAGAGAAAAATTAAAACAGTTTACCTTCATTCAGCAAGGGGTACAAAGTCAGCTAGATGCTTCCTTCATCAGTACTTAAGATAAAAAAAAGTCTGCAGAATTTTGAGAGGATAAAGGTTGCCAAATCAGATTTCTATACCTAGCCAAATTACTATTTGATGCTGTTATGTAAATGAAAATGAAGGCAGTCTTAGATATGCAAGAAATTATACACTTTAAAAGAATATTGGGGTGTCTGGGTGGCTTAGTCATTAAGCATCTGACTCTTGATTTTGGCTCAGATCAGAATCTCATGGTTCATGAGATCTAGCACCACGTTGGGCTGTGTGCTGGTAGTGTGGATCCTGCTTGGGATTCTCTCTCTCTGCACCTCCCCTGCTCACTTGCTCTCCCTCTCTCTCTCAAAAAACAAACAAACAAACAAACAAACTTAAAACAACTTAAAAAATAAATAAATAAATAAGAATAAATTAAAGAATATCAAAACTATATTCAACTGAAAGGTTTAGAAGGATATGTGTCAAAATGTTAACCATTGATATTTTTTTGGGTGGAAGAATTACAGATGATTGCCATTTCTTTATTATCTTTTGAATGTTTTTTCATTCTTGATGTTGTTTCATACTTGAAACTAAGTATGATTTGCTATTATTTCCAAAAATAAAACGATTTTTAATTTTGGAAGATATTTATTACATATCTTTAATGGTGTAGAAATTATATTGTCACATAATTCTAATCCTCAGAATTTACTTAATATTATAAAATATGGAATTATGTACAAGGGAGAAATTAGTTCAGATTTGTCAGTTATTGAAATTACACCTTATCTCTTAAAAATAAAGGGTAAAATCTACATGCCAAAACATAACTGAAATTATTTAAATAAAGAGCACTTATGTATGGCTTATGCTGTAGTAACTGATTTGTAAGCTTTTTAAATGTCTAGAGGAAATTTTCTCCATATCTGGAAATTATAGCAAGCATATGGATGTAACCTGAGCAGAATTAGGTTTAGTTCATCCCCAAATGTAGAAAACATACTAAAATGACAATTGGATTTTAGCCCATAGAAGGATGGTTTAAGCATGTTTCCTCTAGTAGAATGTATACAAAACACTGATTATAATCTGGCTCAAATTTTAATATCCTTAGTAGCGTTTGCTGTGCATTTATGGCTTTTTTATAGTTAAAAATTATATTTAGTAATTATAGCATATCTTCTACATATAACCTCGTAAATGTGCAGCTTGGAAAATGTTTCCAGAAAAATGGAATAATTTAAACCCTATAGAATTTCACCATGATTTCATCTTCATACTGACCTCAGATTTGTAGAAAATGTTTTACACCTCACAATAAAGACTAATGTCTCAGAAATAAAATACGAGCTTATTTCAAATTTCCAATTTTCTGAATACTATATTTAAAATCATAACAATGTTATCTGTTTTGAATGCCATATCTCACCAAAAGCGTTTTCTGCTATTTTAGCCTCAGATCTGAAAAAGACTATTTTTATATAAAGCCTTTCCCTCCAGGGCACACTTAATATGTTCTTGCCAATTTTACTATTTTTATAAGGTAGTTTAAACATCAGCAAAACTTTATTATGTAATAGTTGAATATTAATATTTACTAACAAAATAAAGCAGAAATTCTAATGCTCTATGGCTTTGTGAGGATAGATGTCACGATAATCTACTTTCACACGATAGACTTGGGGCCAAGTGGGGTGCCTAGATCATAGGAAATTCAGTAAATATTTGTATCATGAATCAACAATAGCTCTGCTAAAATGGAGCCAAGGGACATAAAATGTGTACTTTCTACTCTGAAGATCTTTATGAAGGTGCTTTAAAACCTAATATGTCTCATCTGTCATTACAAAATTCATTTGACATATAAAATCAATATATTACTCACTTCCTGGATATTCTCTTACTGTTTCCAAATAGGTCTAAAGTCTTCTCACAATTTGTTGAAATGTATTTGGGCTTATCTAAATATATCATTGTGTCAGTTCTCCAGTTTAGATCGAAATATGCCACTTGAATTACTATGTACTAATATTTATTCTCCTAAAGGGAAGGGAGAATGATGCTAAAAATAAGAGAGAGAGAGAGAAAGAGAGAGAGAGAGAGAGAGAGAGAAAGGAAATCAAGATATTTGGCTTCTATTTGTCCTTAGGGATATTTAAGTTATTAAACAGTATGTGCTGATTGCCTGTATGATATCCATTTCTCCCTTTTTCTTTATTAAGAGTAACCCTGGTTGACGTGTCCAGCTGACAAACTACATTTTCTTATCTCCTTTGTAGGGAAACACTAACATAAAAGCAGAAATTCTTGGGTGGAGTTTCTAGGAATCCTATTTCATAATTAGGATGGCTTGAGTTCCTGACCCCATCTTGAGCAACGAGAGACATTTGTCATGGAAGCCTAATGCTAAGGATGCTGAAGCAGAAATAACCCAGGTTGCAGATGATTCTGTGAAACTGCCATGTCAGCCCTGCACTGCCTACCTCCAGACTTCTTCAACTTTAGTACATCGCTGCTATATCCAGTCTCTCAACTACAAGCTAAATACAATTCCTAATTTACCTAAGAGATAATCTTGAGCCCTAGTAAGTATAATATGATTATAGTCAAGTCATAAAATGCTTTGGCTGTTTAATTTAAATGTGTTAGTCATAATGTTAATTCATCTCACAAGACTTTCCTAAGAGATAACCACTTAACACATTTTTCTCCATTCTCTAAATATTTTCTGAGCAGCCAGCAATTAGGGCCTTAGAAATCAGCAGTGTATATTTTGAAATGTATATATTGCGCTAATATGTTTAATAATTTTTGTTTAGTCATGTGTAATGAATCAACAATAATAAGAAAACAGCATAATTTATGATTTTTGTACTTACATGATTAATTCAATAACATAGTTAAATCTATACTTTACTGTTGCCTAGAATTTTCCTCCTTTAATACAAATGTATACTTGAAT
Source organism: Proteles cristata cristata (assembly GCA_017311185.1). Taxonomy (NCBI): domain Eukaryota; kingdom Metazoa; phylum Chordata; class Mammalia; order Carnivora; family Hyaenidae; genus Proteles; species Proteles cristata. Next base: position 1,089,663 of record JAESUZ010004636.1, read on the forward strand.
ATCATGAAAATTTGTTTCTCTACAGTTATTTAATGTAATACACACTGTATAATTCTTTCACTTTGGAGAAAGTTACATGATTACCTCAGCAGATATATACTTTGTTTTTTGATAAAATAAATATTTATTAAGGACCCCAACACAGCAACAGATGTAAAAGACCTGGTCCCAGACTGAGGGACTTCATGATGTTCTCTCAAAATTATATGATAATAAGTGTATGATAACTGTTCTGATTGTGTGTTTTAATTTTGTTTGCTATTATCCATTTATTTCATAAGAGATGCCATTATCAGTTATATTTATTAATTTCTACCTTTAAAAAAAGCTTGTGAAAACCCCAAATCTCAATGACTAAAATTTTGGAAATGTGTGCTGAAGGCAATCCAATAACATTATTCATCATCTGGAATCTTATCTTTATCCAAACACCACTAGTCAAGAATGCTATCAACTAGGACTTTCTTATTAGAACTGAAAAAAAAAAAAAAAAAAGAACTACAGATACAAAGTTCTTCTTACTTCAATTCAAAACTTTGCTTAGAACTGAATCCATTAAAACATGATTAGTAGTTTTGAATAAAAATTTAATAATTCTTTATTTTTGAGATCTTATGAAGAATAAGTTACCTTTGAAAATGTTGGCATAAAGCACAAGAATATATTTCTTTCTGGCACATCCAGACATCTAGATCAATACACGAAGATGTGTATTCTTTTTAAAATATAGTTCAAAATTAACACGCACATAAGTTTTTTAAACTTCCTTTATTGAAAATATTTTTTTCTATTTAACATGTTAAGGTCAGAATCACCTTTGAAAAAATATCTGTTTGTTATTTCTACAACAGAAGAAGATCTTTCGTAGGTGTGACATCTGTCCGTTAGGGTGACAGTAATTTTACTCTCCTGAGACAGGCATACTCAGTCACTTTGTATTAAAAGAGTTTTCAATTTCAAGTAATCAGGAGGAATGACTTTCAACAAGAATTAATAGCTTACATTTCAGCTAAAAGACATTGATTTAGTAACATTGTTCATTCTTAAGTCTTTTGAGTTCCAGTAAAGGAATGCTATATCTGTCATGGGTGGATATGAACTAGCTGCTTGTAAACTCTTTAAAGTATAAGTTGTGTTGGAATTAAAAAAAAAGAAAAAAGAAAAAAACTCTCTCTACTGTTAGTGTCTTGACTTTAAGGGGATTTCTGATCAATGATCTATAGATTCATATTTGTGCCTGTGTTTCATTGTTTCATTTAACAGTGTGCACTAGAAGGCCTTAACATATTTGAATTCAACAAAAATTTAAAAAATGTTTTAAAAAAATATATACAAAAATGTTTTACATAAAGTGTATAGTGTATACAGAAATGTACTCTGTGAACTAAAGAATAAAAACATGTACATCAATTCATTTGACCAGAATAAAACATACATTTGATGGTTATCAATTCTTATTTTTTTAATGTTTTTTTATTTATTTCTAGGAGAGAGAGAGAGACGGCGTGAGCAGGGGAGGGGCAGAGAGAGAGGGAGTCACAGACTGAAACAGGCTCCAGGCTCTGAGCTGGCAGTCAGCACAGAGCCGGACGCGGGGCTCGAACCCACGAACCGCGAGATCATGACCTAAGCGAAAGTCGGACGCTTAACCGACTAAGGCACCCAGGCGCCCCGATGGTTATCAATTCTTAAGGGGAAAAAAAAGAGTAGGCATCAGTTAAAAATAAGTATCAGATTAAAAGTTATAAGGGCACCTGGGTGGCTCAGTGGGTTAAACAGCTGACTTTTTTTTTTTTTAAGAGAGTGTGAGAGCGCACGCGTGTGAGGTGGGGAAGAGGGAGAGGGACAAGGAGGGGGGATTTTAAGCAGGTCTTGTGCCCAGCCAACTCACTGAGTCACTCAGGCACACCAAGCATCTGACTCTTTGTCTCAGCTCAGGTCATTATCCCAGGGTCATGGGATTGAGCCCCGTGTTGGGCTCAATGCTGAGCTTGGAGCCTGCTTAAGATTCTCTCTCCCTCTCCCTCTTCCTCTCCCTCACTCAAGCTCTCACTCTCTTTCAAAAAAATTATAGAATGGAAAATAATCAAAAAGGTTAATATTTGCTGGTCATGTTATTGTTTTGATGAAAATTTGATTCAAATTCATAGCTACTATATACCAAATAAAATGTGCATATGTTCCCACCTTTTGCTTATCCTTGGAATAATTATATGCTTATAGCCTGGGGAGAAATTTTCTCTTACCTATGAAACTGCTCAATTTATACGAAGAACATTTTTTACCTACCTCCTTTTTCTCACCATCATGCACACTGTCCTGCTTTATTAAGAGCTTTATCTGAATTTTTTTTAAAAGTTTAGAATTAAAGTGGTTGCCATTTTCTTTCATCTTTTAAACACTGAATTTCAAGCATCTTCTTGATCTTTCTCCTTAAAAAATGAATAAAAGCATTAACTGGATTTTAAAAATAGTTTTAGTTCCAGTTTGTGTGGCTTTGATTTTTAAAATCATTCACTATGCAAATGGGGGTGAATATAGATAGTCCTTCAGAATTCAGCTAAGCTATTACAGCAAAAACATGAATCAGAGGTGAATATTTTGGTTAATAATCTGGTTTTCTGGAAATGTTTACATGTAATAAGTAACCAGCTCTCAGAAACTTTTTTCCTTTACAGAGTCTGTTTCATTTCTAATTTCTACTCTGTCATTTTGCAGGTTTTTCAATGCCCCCTACAAATATAATTTCTCATAATTCATATTTTATCCAGAGAGAATCAGAATCCCATATTGATTTATGAGGACAATTTTGATGTTACCTTCTTGAATCTGCCCTGTCTTAATGGACTAAGATTAAGAAGAAAGAAAAACCAAATCCCTACTACTTCCCCTTTCCCATCAGTTTTATAATCACAGTTTCATTCCACTTGACTGAAAACATGCACCAAAGGAGAAACACTTCCAGTTCAGAATCAGCTTAATGCCAAGATACAATCGATCCCTGGGGTGACAACCCTGATCCTCATTTACCAGGGGTTTTCAGATCACTGAGGTGATATATTTCCTATACTAATGCATATGTTCCTATACCATGAATTGTATGTACACGTAATAAAGTTGAAACACTTATTAATGATGCTGAAAAGTCAATAACATTCCTCGGTGTTTTTTCCTTATCTGTGAAAAGAACTGCTTCCACAAAATTAGTGGTTAAGTCTTTTTCATTGTTAATGTTCCATGGTTTCTATATGTAGAGAATTAGGACATTCATAAATTTAGGATGATATTTGCAACTTTTTGTCAGGGCTAATTATTTGATTTAAGAAAACTGTTGACTTTGATAATCAACTAGTCAAAAGTATTTGTTAATTTTACTGTATGCTCAACAAAATGGCATTAGTAGTTACAACAGTTAAGCTTCACAGTCACCCTGAGGCTGTGGAACAACACCCCAAATGTGCTGATGCTCCTTACCTCCAAGAAATCTCTGGTGCTCACCAGGGATCATCGCAAATGCTACCCAACACTAGCCTAAGGATCAGTTTGAGGCTGGCTCATGTTGGAGTGCCTGGGTGGCTCAGTAGGTTAAGCACCTCTTGGACTCTGTGCTGAGTGTGAAGCCTACTTAAAAAAACAAAAATAAAAAACCTCTCTCTCTACTTCCCCCACCCCTCTCTTTCTCTCTCTGCCCCTTATGGGATTCTCTTTTACTCCTTCTCTCTCTCTGCCCCTCACTCACTTGTGCCTTTTCTCTCTCTCTTTCAATAAATTAAATTAAATTAAAATTTTAAAAAGAGGCTGTCTCATCTGAATTTCCTACAATCTGAGGTATCAGATTAACAATTCTACCATTTCTCTAGAAGTCATTTTCTTCTTTCTCCTTGTTCCTTTTCCCTAATCCACTTTTTCAAAGAATAAGTTCCAGTGCCCATTTGGTGTTCTTATATTATATTCTGATTATATGAGCAATGATGTTCACAAAATCAATTGTATCTCCTCACTGGCATTTCAGTCTTTCATCCAACACATATTTTTTCCCACAGTTTCTTTTGATATGTGGAAGCCCCACACCAAGGACATGTCATGAGTCAGGCATAGTACTGTAGTACTGGCTCTCTGTGATCTTGTCTGGTACTAGGTGAAGCAGATGATTGCAGAACTGCACACATGGGTATAAGCATCTGAAGATGGAAAGTGTGTGTATTTTATTCACCATCATATCTTTGTCTTAGCTTCCTTGGGCTGCTGTAATAATTTACCACACACTAGAGAGCTTAAAAGAACAGAAATTTTCTCTCACAGTTTGGAAGTAAAAAATCTGAAATCAAGGTGACAAACGGCTATGTTCTTTTTGAACACTCTAGGGAAAAGGCCTTCCTTGCCTCCTCCAGGTTCAAGTGGCCCCTCATGTTCCTTATCCTGTAGCAGCATAACCCTAATGGCTGCCTCTGCATTCACATGGACTTCTTCCCTGCATGTGTCTGTGTGTCCTCTCCTTTTCCCATATAGACACTAGTAATGGGATTTAGGGCCCATCTTAACTAATTACATCTGTGATTATCCTATTTCCAATTATGGTCACATTCTGAGGTGGCAAGTAGAACATGAATTTGAGGGGTGGAGGACGCTATCCAACCCACTATAGTCCCCAACTTTCAGAATATTTCTTAGAAGTCATGTTTAACATAGAACAGATGGCAATATTTAATAAATATTTGTTCAATAAATGAATGGATCACTTAGGGAGTAATTAATAAAGATGTTATGGAAGCTCATTTGAAGAGTACTGACTACAGTCTGGATTGGGTCAGAAAATGCTTTCAGAACTCTCCGAACTAATCATTTTTAGGACCAGTATTAGTATAAAGGAAGGAATGTGGACAAGAGCAAAGAATGTTTCAGGCTGTGTGAAGAGCACATACAAAGACCCTGCACGTAAGAAAACACAGAGCATTCAGGAAATTTAATCAGTGTGACTGCAGTGTGGAGCAGCCAGGTGGACGTGATGAGGACTCATCTGTGAAGGGGCTTGTAATGAGAGAGCCTTTCCCTCTTGTCCCCCAGGAGCAACCCTTTGACAGTTTTAAAGTTAGAGATGAAGGAAGCTTTAGATCAGTCGTTCTTAACTGTTGAAGAGAGGATCAGTTGTTTTGAAAATCTGATAAAAGCTGTGAATGCTCCCTTTGGAAAAATATACATATTTGCAAACAAAAAATTTTGAGAATTTGAAGTGTTGGTTTACAGTCTATGGGCTCCAGGACAATAATTCTTAATCAAGATTGGCCCTGGACAATTGTTTCCCAGAACTGCTTCTGCACAAATCCCTTGGCTCTAAGAAGGAGCCTGTTGCAGAAATTGAAATTCTAGGGAGAAACTAATTCATCATTGGTCATCTATGAAAATCTGAAAAACTAGGAATGAAATTTCCTAAAGAAATTTAGTATCTTATCAGAATGCGTGGGTTTTAGGTTTGTTCTGCAGTACTATAGAGCTATTGTTTGCAAAGTGACTCTCTCTGGTTTGTATTTGTATAATTCATAATAAAAACAGAGCCTACCACGTGGCAGTTGTCATGAAGATGAAATGAGTTGGTACAAATAAAATTTACCTGGAACACACACTCAGATATGCCAGTGGTTATGATGATCATCATAATTATAACCATTATCTTCATAACTCTCCTGAAGTATTAAAATTTACACTAACAACATCCATACCATGGGGACCCCATTTGGCACCATCTTTTCATACTCATGTAATGTGATCTGGAGCTTGATGGGCTACTCATGTCCTCAGAACATCCCTTGTCTGATTAGAATTCAGCCATACTCTACATCTGGCTATTCAGGCTGGCAAAGATGGTTCCCTAGAAGAGCTCTCCCCTGGCTCATTTCAAACTCCAGCGGTTGGGATAAGAATCACCTGACTTAGAGCTCATAACTGATACTAACTTGATCTGGGATCTTAGTTCCTACAACATTTGCAGAGTCTTTCCTGATGCTATTACATGGCTCTAGTAACCCTAGTCTGTGCAGAAAAATGACTTGACACAACATTGGCATTGATCTGGGTCTGCTGTTCCAGAGGGGTTGACTCTCTTCTCATTTTCTCCTCCTTCTCCTCTCTCTCCTCCTTCTTATCTTCTCCTCTCTCACTTCTTTTTCCTTCTTCTCCTTCTTTCTTTCCCAGCTTTTACCTTAGCCTTTACCTTCACTTTCAGCTTTGCATCAGGACCTAGATCCTTAGGCCTAGTTATTCCTAGGTTGTTATAGCTCAGGAATCTCCTAGTCAAGAACCCCCATCCCCCCACAATGGTTCAAGGCAAATAAACTCTTATTAAACTGCTTTTTAACCCCTTCACCCAGAAAATGGTGTAGTTTTAAGATCATGGGGCTTCACTGGCTCTTTGCTGTGTGAATCCATGTTAGCTCAACATAGATATCACACTTAAGTCATAAGTATGATAAGACATAAGTCATACTTAAGGGGTAGTCCTGAATGGGAAGGAATAGCATGTGAAGGAATTGGAGGGAGGAAGAATGCAAGCAAATCCTTGGGAGCAATTATAGAAATATCACTTAATTGTTCACTTTTTTAATGTTTAGTTATTTTGGGCGGGGGCGGGCAGCCAAGAAAGGGAGATGGAGAATCCCAAGCAGGTTCTTGCCACTGTCAGTGCATAGCCTGACATGGGACTCACCACAGAACGTGAGATCATGACCTGAGCCAAAACCAAGAGTCAAACACTCAACTGACTGAGCCACCTGGGTGTCTCAGTTGTTCGTTTGCTTCCTCAACAAATGCTTCTAGCAAACTTCTTTAGGTAAAGGAAATTCTTTAGAAAATGTTAGCTTAATGAAGCTGGTGACTGATGTGATTTTAAAAATGATGATTTGGCATGATTGTAGAGCTAGACCAAATGTGTAGGCCAGTCCATCACCTTCTCTTGTGACTATGCAGGTAATAATTGAGATACTGTAGCTACATCCCTTCCTTCACCATCTCATCATTCACTTCTTTTTGCTAAACTCCCTTAGGTCTTATCAGAACTTCTGTGGACTGTCAAACATGCTCTAACAGACATGGGAAGTGATGCAAAGGTTAGAGGTACATATGGCTCTGGAAGTCATATAGACAAGGCGAGTCTCCAGACTGCCTTTGTAAGGCCTACAGATCTCTTGCTTCAGCTGACTGTGCAAAGATGCAGACATGGGAGATATGGGTAATGCTGCTGCAGGGAAGCAAAAGCAGATACCTTACCACAAGCACAGAGCTTCTGCTTCATTTGGTGCATTTACATATCACCTTTGCTCTCAGGTTCTACTGTAGACATCACACGATATGTTTATGACATTTAGTACTGGATGAGGCCCCAACTGTGTAGGATCCTCATTAAACTGCAGCCCTAGGTCCTCCTTATGGGGACGTTCCCAGGGACCATGTTACGTCCGTTTATTTACTAGGCTGCCAATCCAGAACAATAAAATCAGCTCTTGTTATGAACCTTCTATATGGTAAGCACTCATTCCCTATGTCATTAGGGAAACTTTATGCAATCGGCTAGTATACCCATCCTAGTGCTAAGATTTAAGACATGCTCATGCTCCACAGCTAGTAAGTGGCAATGCTGAGAAGCCAGTATGAATCTATCTGGCTCCAAAACCTGGATTTTACCCTTTATTGGTTTCAAATATATTTATCTGTTCTCTTTAACAGCTCTGTTGCCACAAATGTGTAAATCTTGAGTCAATAATTGAACAAAATTTTAGAGAAGACAACAAACAGGAGACACTAGTTCTAGTCTTGATTTTTAACAAATTGCAGATCTCATTAGACTAATTTGTAGGTGCTATTTCTCTCAACCACTCAGCAATGTGGTCAGCCCTCAATTGCTAAGAGCAATTATAATAATCTCAGGTATAGATTATCATAAAATGATAATCAACAGGGTGGAGGCATCTAATTCATTACATAATATTCCGCAAATAGGTAAATAAAACTTGCTTATATTATTCTAAAGGTTATACTGTTAAAACAATTAATACTATAACTCTGAAGTAGTGCTTCTGTTTGTCTGGGAAGTAGAAGGAAGAATGGTAACTAACAAATTGACCTAAAAATTTAATTTCATTATTCTATTCCCTACTTCACAGACTGGTATATGAACCTCCTGAATAACTAAGACCTAACCATCAAAATCTATACCATCATTCATCCTCTAAAAACTGGGTGACGCATAATGGGATGATCTATGAAAAGTAAATTAAATTAATAAGGAAAGTGATTATGTTATACATTTTCTTTGTAGTATTAACTTGAGACTGTTAACAAAAATGTGTTAATAGCAAAATAAAATACATAGGTACATCTCAGTCAGTCACCTGTAACACCAAACAGATCAGAAGATATAAAATATGGAAATAAAAAATATATTATCACATTCTCTAGGAATTTAAGAATAGCCCTTTTCTTCAATTTTCTGTTTATATGACACAAAACTATGCAGAAACTAGGGAGCAATGCCTTTAAAAGTTATTTTAATCATAAAATAGAGCATTTTAATTTTTTTCAAAATCAGCACACAGTTTTTAATAGGATTTTTAAAATATTTATATATTTGTTTTGCAAATGTGGACACATTTCTTCCCATTGGGTGATCTATTCAGATTATGTCCTAGTTCTGACATAGCTGAAAATAGTGTTAATATCTTCATCATATTTCAAAAGCTACCTCAATATAGTGAGCAAATTTTTAGTAGTAATCAATATTTCTGACTATAATATAAAATTCATCTTGTTTGTTGAACTACTAAATGAGTGTTTTCGTTAATCATTTTCAATGCTTACAACCTTTCTGTTTAGATTAGATGTGGATTAGCACAGTGGTTTCAGATGGCAGCTATTATTTCTTTCCTTAGCATATCTAATTGGAAAAGCTTCAGATACATATTGAGATCCACACCTCGGCCCCTGAGAGTGACTGTGGACAATTAGTTAGCATCTCTGATCCTTTTCCCTTGTTAATAAAGTGATGATGATACCTGTTATTTTAAAGGGTTGTTGAGAGGATCAAAGGAAAAAGCAAATTGTAAACACCAAAAGGCTTGCATTTAGTAGGTACTTACCAGCTGTGGTTTTCCTTTGCTTTGCCCCTTTGGACTTGCCTATGTCTCTTAATGTAACGGGCTCTGTGGCCAGACACGTGAAGACTGGGTCTTGACATCTTTCCTAACTCTTCTTCTCTTTTACCATCCATGGTTCTCTAAATATGAAATGAGCCTTGGTCTTTCCCAGGTTTTTATCTTTTCGATGATTAGCTATTAGTTTTTATTAAGGCTATATTTTATGTGCCATTTCCCAATAATGTGTGAAGTTAACATTTTCTACTTCTGTATCAAAAGATTTGTAATCCCTTCAAATCCATTTATTTGTTATGGCCTCACAGACACTTCCTCAATCTTCCCTTCTACAGAGCTAGTGAAAATTGATAGCATCTCCTGAGCATGGGGGTGACCTGACTGGTCCTGACCACTTGGCTTTCTCAGAAATCACTCTGTCTTTTTTGACCAGAAGAATCTGTGTGTTAAAGTGAATAGTAGAACCAGGAAAAATCACCTCTGACTCACTTTGGGGGAGGTATGCTATGAGAAGAGCATTTTTCCTTTTTTTAAAAGTTTTTCAGATGTTGTGTTTTTTACACAAGAATATGTATAGCATTTCCTGAATTCTACCCTCCAGTAGAAGAAATAATGTGAGACAGCATGTCATAAAAAGTAGAAGTCTGTTGCTTACTTACAAGGTTGGTAAAGGCTTGGAATCACCACTACTTGATTATTTTTTTTTTTTTAATTCTTTCTTCAGCAATCACTGTTATTGGCCTTTACTCCTTATGCTTGAGAAGGGACATGCCAATAGGAAACATGATTCAGGTCCCAAAAGTCATTATCAGATCTACCAATGGTCTACATTTGTTGACCAACTGTAACCCACAGGTTAGATCTATCTGCTGTTTGTTCTATATGGAATTTTTCAGGAACACAGACAGGGTCATTCATTTACAGATTGTGGATAGCTGCTTTTGTGCTAAAGTCACAGAGTGGAGCAGTTACAGTGAGAATGTAAGGATTGCAAAGCCTAAAATAGTTTTCACTTGGACCTTTAGAGAAAAGGTTTGCTGATTCATAGTTTTTATAGTAAGACTGAAGAACATGTCCTTATGGGATATTCAGAGATACAGGCCTTTTTCTGTTTTTCAGTCCCCTCCTGGGGAGAGCTGGTACTGTGAATTTCAGTGCTCTGGGGTGTGGTGGTGTTGACAGATCTGGGTGTAGTACCAAGTCACTTGATCTTTCCAAATAGTCCCACAGAGTAGGCAATCAGTAAATAGGACTTTTCTCTACAAGGAAGCTTTATGATAAAAATATTAACATATAAATCCTGCTAATGCGAAAAGTTAAGTAGTGGATGTCAGGGACAGATCTTTCAGGAGATAACATCAAATAAACCATTTTTGTAATGCCTGCTCAGTGTTAATGAACAATAAACTTCCTTGCATTTAATTAGTCGTCAGACATTTACTCAATACTTAGCTTTCTGATGAGAGTCCAACTAAATTTGAAATGTCGATTTTTTGGTTTCCTATTTCAACATTACCCATTGTTGTCCTAAAATATTTGCTACCTTTTGTATATTTCTTGGTACTTCTTATAATCTGTTCTTTAGGGCATCCTCCTACACTGTTGGTGGGAATGTAAACTGGTACAGTCCCTCTGGAAAACAGTGTGGAGGTTCTTCAAAAAATTAACAATAGAACTCCCCTATGACCAAGCAATAGCACTGCTAGGAATTTACCCAAGTTTTACAGGAGTGCTAATGCATAGGGGCACATGTACCCCAGTGTTCATAGCAGCACTCTCAACAATAGCCAAATCAGGGAAAGAGCCTAAATGTCCATCAAATGACCTATGGATCAAGAAGATGTGGTTCATCTATAAAATGGAATACTACATGGCAATGAGAAAGAATGAAATCTGGCCATGTGTAGCAACATGGATGGGACTTGAGTGTGTTATGCTGAGCGAAATAAGTCAGGCAGAGAAGGACAGATACTATATGTTTGCACATATAGGTGGATTAGGAGAAACTTAACAAAGGACCATGGGGGAGAAGAAGGGGAAAAATAGTTGGGAAGAGGGAGAGAGGCAAACCATGAGAGACTCTTGAATGCTGAGAACAAACTGAGGGCTGATGGGGGTGGGAGAGAGGGGATGGGGTGTGATGGGCATGGAGGAGAGCACTTGTTGGGATGAGCACTGGGTGTTACATGGAAACCAACTTGACTATAAACTACTTAAGAAGAATAAATAAATAAATAAAATCTGTTCTCTAGCATCATTTTCATCATTTCCACATGAAAACAGAGCTCCATTTTACCATGTTAGAGCATTTACCCCTTGAATTTTGATTTCTTCACCAACTCTATGTCCATTTTTGTCCCAAGACAAGATACATTAAATAAATCCATCCATCCATCCATATATACATACATACATGTGCTGTCACAAAACTTTTGAATTTCATCTGCTTTTCCTTCCTTTTACCCCTTGAATTCTGATGTCTTCACTAACTCTATGTCCATTTTTGTCCCAAAGCAGGACAAATTAAATACATACATACATACATACATGTGCTGTCACCAAAAGTTTGAATTTCATCTGCTTTTCCTTCCTTAAAAATTAATGGGCTTAAAAAATGCTATAATGATTATTATATTCCTTAACACAAACAAATGTTTCTCTGCTTTTATTTCTGAATTCAACTTATAAAATAAACTTCTCTGATGTATTTGGGTGCAGCATTTAGCTTTTCAAGTCCAACCAGGTATACCTGTCATTTAGCTAATTGAGAAAATTTTAACTAAATTAACTTACTTTCAGTAAGTTCTTAAATATAAAGTCTAACAGAAAAGAAGAACATAGTCTTTAAAAAAAACCTCTATTTGTTTTGTTTTTATTTTTGCCTAGTAAGAAGATGAATGAGCCAAAAGAGAGTGAATATCCTTATTCCACATGCTGGATGAAGGAAGGGCATAGCTGTGTTCAGGTGGGATCCTCCAAAGGAAGACTGCCCCCGGGAATGACTTGGGTGAGCCATTTCTAATCTTTTTGATAAATGCTACTGCAGCTCAAGTTTCAGAATCAATTGGGGGAAAATTGGAATCAGGGCTTCTTCTGAAGCAGAGGCAGGCATACTGTTCTAGACAGGCATACATTGTAAATCAGAGTTTTCACATTTTATCACCTGGAACTAACTCAAACTGTCAGTATGTGGCCAGGTAGAAATCATGCAGTTAAAATGGAGGATCGCAAACAACTTGAACTATGGTACTGGATACTGGAAAAGAATTCTGAGGATCAAGCTGTTAGAGAAATAATCAACTGGGAAAAATAAAAGTTAATGCCAATATTAAGATGTTAATGCTAGTGTAGAGATTGCAGTATTAAAATGGAGCCAAACAGTAATTATGTTGCATCAAGAATAGTAATAATGGAGACACTCATTTAATTTATTAATTTGATTAAAAGTAGTTGCTGGAGTATGTGAGTCACCAACGCTTAAATGTAAAGATAAAAAATAGTAAATATTATTCATCTGAACATAAAATCATCTGAACGTCTACTGGTAGCTAGAGGTCCTATTGCCTCTGATTTTTAAGAAATAAAACATTTACTGATAGAATCAATATGTAGATCTCTGCAGCCTGGTGCAGGGTCCACATCTTTGCTCTTTCTTAGAAGAGGGATTGTGAGTTTCATCTGGAGGCAAGAACACACACATTCCTTCTCTCTTACCTAGGTGGTTCTGAATTTTTTCAAAGTAAGGAATACATTTAGTTTAGAGCCATATTGAGTATTAAAATTCATCAGGTCTAAGCTTTGCACTTTAGAGATGAAGTAACTGAGGTCAGATCATGTTTAATAACTTACTGAGGAGACAGCATGATATCTTCTAAACAACTTGGCTGTTGAATTCGGAGAGCTACAGGTTTGCATCCTAATCCTATAAATTCAATTTTGTTAATGTCTCTGAGCCTCAGTTTCTTTCTCTATGTTTGAGAATAAGAATATAAAATATTCTCTTTTTTTCCCACTGGGATAACAGTTTTATTTCCTAGCCCTAAAATCACCCCTCTGCATTCGAGCCTCAGAATCTCTATTTGTCCAAGAATTAGTTGTCAGATGAGAACTCAGGAACTAAGACATCAATTTCTTAGCTTTTTCATTCACGGACAAGGTCTAAGGAGTAAGACTGAAAACATTTATTTGAAGGTAGATGTAGTTTGGCAAGACATGTTTTTCCTGGTTCTTCTCCAACCCCACTGCTATCCCCTCCCCTATTGGATAAAGAGTTGGTGAGCTGAGAATTGGAGAGTAAGCAAACTAATGTGGAGGTTGGTCTGTCTCCTCCCTGCCTTGCTATGTTATCTTAGAGGGGGTGAGAAGTAATAACAAAATGTTCTTAGATAAATTTGAAGGATCAAATATTTGAAGGACCTCTTCAGTTCTCTCTGAACTGAAGTGGTAAACAAACTTGCTGATGGCCCTCTAGCCATTATAGTGACAGAACAGAGATAGGTGGCAGGGATATTAGGATAGTGAGTGCTTACTGACAGCCCTTGCTGCTGCCACAGGCAACACGAAAGAACTAGAAATTGACTAAACATTTCTAGGCCTTTGACAAAAGATTTGACCCCTGGAGGATGCTGCCAGTACAACCAATAAAGCACTGCAGTCAAAATGAGAAAGATTCAGAACCATCTGAGCTGCCTTTGAGTATGTCTCATGGTCAAGCAGGAAACTTGACACCTCTGTAGACAAAGGATTAGAAGCTGTAGATCAAAATGATTAAAAATCCACCAAGTGATGATTCTGTCTCTGCGAGGTCCAGTAGAGAGGTCACTAACCATAGCTTCGCTAATGCTCTGTGACATTGGTTAAAGACCCAGACACATTTTGGGCCAATATCAGGGCTGGTGGCTTGTGAAGGGCAGAAAAACCTGGAAATGCCTGGAAAGTTACTGGATTTGACTAAACTGAAAACAGTTAGATTATGTTTTCTTTATATGATTGATTAAGAGCTTTGAATCAGAAGGTAAAATGAGTAATAGAAAATAGAGTTTTGCTCACATATTTGACTCTCAAAGGGGTACTTGTATTAGTTTTATATTATTGCTTGACTAAATTACCACAGTATAATGGCTTAAAACAATACAAATTATTCTTTTATAATCTTGGAGGCCAGAAGTCCAAATGAGCTCTAATGGACTAAAATAAAGCTAATGGGGAGGGGAGTTGCATTCCTTCTAGAGGCTCTAGAGAAGACAGTTTCTAGAGGCTGCCTGCATTCCTCGGCTGTGTCTCCTTTCCCCATCTGCAGAGACAGCAGTGTAACATCTTTAAATATCTCCCTCACACACCTTTTCCTAACTTTTACATTTTAAGCATACCTTTAAGCCCCTTTTGTACTGTGACATATTCACAGGTTCTGGGGATTAATATGTAAACATTTTGGGAGGCTATTATTTTGCCTACTACAGTGTGTGTGTGTGTGTGTGTGTGTGTGTGCGCGCACACACACGTAAGAGAGAGGAGATAAATAATGTGCAAACAAGAATTCAATTTAAATATTCAAGTTCCCATTCTCCAGATTAGCAGTTAATAAAGCCACTTATTAAACCATAGGCATCTTGATTACTTTCTATTGCATAAAAGAAGACCCCTTGAATGTCCCTCAATCGCCTTTGCTTGATCAATTATCAGAATTAGAGTAATATTCCTAAGAGGACTTATGAGATATTTATAGTTACTAAAAAACAAATGAAAACAATGAAAATGAGATTCATCATCACTTGGAGAAAAATTATCAGCCCTCTTCAGCTTGATGTCTGAGTTCCTTCATTTCCTAGTCCTAATCTGTTTTCCTCACTTCCTAACTCACCCTTTCCTTTCACGCCTCCAGTGTAATGCAAGGTCCAGCTTCATTCACATACTTGCCATTCTCCAAAAAACACCTTCTCTGTGGCTTTGGTTATGCCCTGCCCTCCAACTGAAAGGCCCTTTGAAAGCCCTCAAAACCTGGCCATAGAACTTCATCCTCATTTTCTTTTCTTTTTTTTTTTTAAATGTTTTATTTATTTCTAGGAGAGAGAGAGACAGCGCGAGCAGGGGAGGGTCAGAGAGAGAGGGAGACACAGAATCCGAAACAGGCTCCAGGCTCTGAGCTGGCTGTCAGCACAGAGCCCAATGCGGGGCTCGAACCCACGAACCGCGAGATCATGACGTAAGCGAAAGTCGGACGCTTAACCGACTAAGCCACCCAGGCGCCCCCATCCTCATTTTCTAATGCTGCAGCAAGCCTATACTCACCATGAGCATTTCTAAATTGCAGTACACCACAGACTGAATTAGTCCCTCCTTCCCCAGCTCACTCTATGAGTGAGCAATGTTTGTGCCTCTACTTTAGAATTTACCTTCTTAAGTGTCGGTTTTATGTCTGACTTCCTCATGAGATTCTCAGACCTTTGGAATCAGGAGAAACAAGTTCAATTGCCATGGTATCTCTCACTGTGGAGAGGTGAATAATGAACATACATATTAGGTGTTCAATAAATATTTTTGAATTGATATGGAAGATGTCCTTAGATTAATAAAAATAAAGAACAAAAAAAAATCCCCAGAAGAAATAAAAGAATAAACAATTCCTTGAAATGACAAGGTCAATCTATTTTAATGAACAGGATATACATATAAAAATTCCCCTATTTATTATTACAGAAATTGGAGAGGAAGATTTTCAATAGAAGTCACCTTGTTTCCAATCCTTTAATTCTCAAGCAGTGGGGGTAAATCCTCTCTTTTTATGCTAGGAGAATGTAAATAAATAACAAACACCACTACAGTTCTAATGAAAGTTTTGATTCCGTGCTTCAAAAATTAGTTTATATTGTTTCTCAAGTCACTGTGACCAGAGGTTTTATAGCCAAGGATGTGATATAAAAAGGAAAACAAAACATTTTACAAATAAGTTGATAAATTCTCACTGGCATGTAACAGGAGACAGATTAAAGAAGAATCTCCATCAAAGCCCCTGCTGGTCTACTTGCATATAAGAGAAAAAATGCTTTGCACTAGATGACGGAGAAATGCAACAGTTAAATATTTGAGAGGGGAAAGTATCAATGACTCCAGGCTGCTGACAGCCGTCGATCAGAATATTCACTTGGAACCCTATCAAGCCTCTCAACGAGTCCTGGCACCATGGTGAAGGAGTCCAGAAATACTGGAACTAAAATGAAGAGTGAAGATCCTACCTTTTTGTTGGGGTGATTAATTAAGCTTTATGCCAGTACTTGTACGTTAGCTTCCTGATTCTCTACTTCAAAAAGTGTCCTGGGGCACCTGGATGGCTCAGTAGGTTCAGCATCTGACTTTATCTCAGATCATGATCTCGAGCCCTGCATCAGGCTCTGTGCTGACAGTTCAGAACCTGGAGCCTGCTTCGGATTCTGTGTCTCCCTCCCTCCCACCTTCTCTGTCCCTCCTCTTCTTGCACTCTTTCTCTCTCTCTCAAAAAGATAAACATTTTTAGAAAAAGTATCCTGGAGGGGTGCCTAGGTGGCTGAATTGGTTAATAGTGGACTCTTGATACCAGCTCAGGTCATGATCTCATGGTTTGTGAGTTCAAGCTCCATTGTAGGGCTCTGAGCTAACAATGAGGAGTCTGCTTGGGATTCTCTCTCTCTCTCTCTCTGCCCCTCCCCTGCTCATGTATGCATATGCACGCATGTGTGCTCTCTGTCTCTCTCAAAATAAATACATAAGCTAAATAAAGAAATAAATGAAAGTATCCTGGACCCACATTCAGGGTCAATAGGAAAGAGTGCCAAAGAAAGGCTGATGTTAGTAGAGGTGAGTGTCAGATATTTACTAGGAAAGGGCCTGGAGAGAATCATGTGGGTGTTTATATATTTGGCTCCTGATGTTCAGCTCCCAATTCCCACAGTGGAATTCTACACCTGCACCAAACTGTGCTCAGGAACTACTAAGCAGGGGAATAGTGATTCATGAAAATGAGACTGTGATAGTATGATTTATGATAAGAACCATGTATTTGGTCTCTGACACAGAGCTTCTAAAACCCTTATGGTAAGTGATAGGAGTGAGGCAGGTGTCTTTTGTTATTTATAACAATCCCTCAAGTAAATCTGATTATGTTAATGAGGGGATAATTGGAAAGCTCCCAAAGGTGACAACTACTACCAGGCTGGGGGACCAACCCTGTGAGTAGAAGATTGGAACTTTCAGCTCCACCCCGCCTCCAGAGGGGGTAGAGGGGGGGATGTTGGATCAATTAATGGCAAATGATTTAATCAATCACATGTATGTAATGAAGCTGCCATAAAAACTCAAAAAGGAGGGAATTCAGAGAGCTTCCGTGTCAGTGAATGCATGGAGGTGCTGGGAGAGCTGCTGTCCAGAGAAGGCATGGAAGATCCAGGCCCCTTCCCACGTACCTCACCCTGTGAATCTCTTCTATCTGGTTGCTCCTGAATTATATCCTTTAATATTAAACAGGCAGCCTAGTAAGTAAGCTGTTTTTCTGAGTTCTGTGAGCCACTCTAGCAGATTAATCCTGACAAGGAGAGGGTCATGGGGACCTCCTATTTGGAGTTTGGATCAGAAGCACAGGTAACAACCTGGACTTGGGATTGCTGTCTGAGAAGGACAGGTGGCAGGAAGCAGCCTTGGAGGACTGAGCCCTTAACTTGAGATCTCATGGCATCGCAGGTAGATAGCATCGAAATTGCATTAAATTTGTATGACACTCCGCTGGTGATGCACAACTGTTTGGTACTGAAAAACGACTTCAAGGGCACCTGGGTGGCTCAGTGGTTAGGTGCTCTACTTTAGCGCAGGTCATGATCTCACTGTCGGTGAGTTCAAGCCCCACATAGAGCTCTCCCTGCTGTCAGTACAGAGCCTGCCTCAGATCCTCTGCTTCCTTCTCTCTCTGTCCCTCCCCTGCTCTCCTCTCTCTCTCTTTCTTTCTCTCAAAAATAAACATTTTAAAAAAATAAGAAAGAGGACTTTAACCACCTACCTCCATTGTGACCTCAAACTTTCTAATTGTTAAGTTATTCTTCCCAGTTTATCTCCTAACTCAGGCAAAAGACCCTGCCGGTCATCATCAACCCCTGATGAGAACTGAAACTACACCCCTGGAGCAACAAGGACCTCCCTGAGCCAGCAAGATGCCCCATGAGTGACTCCAAGACAATGGTGACCTGACCTTTACTGCCCGCCTGCATGTATCCACTGACTTTTGTCCCACATTTTCCTTATATAAACCTAGAAGTATTTTCAGCTCTTTGAGACTTGCGTTTCTAAAGAGTTTAGTCCTTTGTCTTCCTGGTATCACCTCCACTGAAATAAATACCTTTCTTGTTTTACCAGCACTCATTTCTCTCCCTTTGGATTTTGTCAGCAGCAAGTGTCTGAATCTAGTCTGCCTGAGACTCCCAGAGCCAGGTGCTCTCACACCCCTGTACCCCTGCACTGTATGGGAAAAACCACACACATGCAGTGACCAGAAGTGAAGTAGCACTGTGCATGTAGTGTAAAAGCACAGGAAAAACACAGGAGTGTCTTTTTCTTTCTTTTTTACAAAGACCTAAAAGAATTTCTTTCTAACCCTGCCTCTATGAGTTTATGCCTATGCCTTCTAATGAGAAATTTTGGCCTAGAATGAACAGCTATTTACATAGTGTGAAGCACAGCCTCCAATAACCTCAGAAAACATTCATGTCTTAGATGCTCAGGTGAAATCTTTTTTCATAGTTGTCTGCATCCCAATGAGAGACCCCAAAACTGGCTTAATTATTGAGTTATAAGTTAACTATTATTTTCACATGCATTCTGAATTGACTCATAATGGTTTTCTATTGCTATGCCCAGATCCCAATCTCCCCCAAATCCCAAGACCACCAAGGAGTCCGAGTCATGTATGCAAAAGCAAAGGGCATTTATTCGGGCTTAAGCTGGGGCTCCCAGACCTCACCAACGCAGTGGATCCGTGCTGAGAGCCCCTGACAATGGAGGGGTAAGGTTTTTATTTCAGACAGGGCGGGAAAGGGGTGATGGGCGGAAACTACAATGTGATAGGACAGGGTGGCGGCAGAGGTCGGTGCGGCACAGAGGGATTGGTGAGTTTAAAACTAGGCAGGCCCGAGAAGCGGGGGGAACGACCGGTACTTCCCAACCCCCAGTGATTGGTGCGGGCAGGGGGAATGGTGGTTAAGACTGCTGGGTCATGCCTCAGAAATTTGGGCCTCTTAATTTCTGGGGCCTCCTGAAGCCGGTCATGGCGCTGGTTTGATTCTTCACTATTAACCAATCACAATAACTCTTCTCACTCTGTGGCCCTCTCGGGGCTTTATCCAAGGCCACCTTCCTTCCCTTTCCAAACAACCCCAACACACACCATGAAACTGACTGCTATAGGTAAATTATTTATCTAGTAAAATACATCCTATATTCTCTTCATTTTTGAGTATTTCATTAAGCAAAGTTTACCTTGATTAGTAATGAGGCTGATTCTCTTAATTGTCATATCTAACTGTAATCGAACCAACAGGAGTTCACTCCTTGGTGAGTCACAGATAGAAATTACACCAAGTGAGTTGTCACTCAAAGGAAATTATTTGCAGTAAATGAGATAACAGGAATAATTTCCAAAGCTGTGACTCTCTGAGCAAGAGTGGATAGGTTCCTTTCATTTAGGGTTAGGATGAAATTTATTTTTTAAATGTTTTTATTTAGTTTTGAGAAACAGAAAGAGAGAGAGAAAGTGTGCAGGAGAGGAGCAGAGAGAGGGAGACCCAGAATCAGAAGCAGTTTCCAGGCTCTGAGCCATCAGCACAGGGCCTGATGTGGGTCTCAAACTCATGAACCATGAGATCATGACCTGAGCAGAAGTCAAGAGTCTAATGCTTAACGCTTGACTCTGAGTGAGCTACCCAGGAGACCCAGGATGAAATTTTAAAAGGGGATCCTTGTCATCATATGCAAAGGCAGGAATAAAGTCGTGCATGCACCTTAAGGAAACATGTCGGGGCGCCTGGGTGGCTTAGTCGGTTAAGCGTCCGACTTTCGCTTAGGTCATGATCTCGCGGTTCGTGGGTTCGAGCCCCGCATCGGGCTCTGTGCTGACTGCCAGCTCAGAGCCTGGAGCCTGTTTCAGTCTGTGACTCCCTCTCTCTCTGACCCTCCCCTGCTCACGCTGTCTCTCTCTCTCTCTCTCTCTCTCCTAGAAATAAATAAAACATTAAAAAAAAAAGTTTTTATTTTTGTGCATGGTGTGAGAAAATGATCTAGTTTCATTCTTCTGCATGTTGCTGTCAAAATGGATCAAGGACCTGAACGTGAGACAGGAAACTATCAACACCCTAGAGGAGAAAGCAGGAAACAACCTCCTTGACCTCCACTGCAGCAACTTCTTACTTGACACATCCCCAAAAGCAAGGGAATCAAGAGCAAAAATAAACTGTTGGGACCTCCTCAAGATTAAAAGCTTCTGCACAGCCAAGGAAACAACCCAGAAAATTAATAGGCAACCAACCGAATGGGAAAAGATAGTTGCAAATGACATATCAGATAAAGGGTTGATATCCAGAATCTACAAGGAACTCACCAAACTCCACGCCCGAAACACAAACAACCCAGTGAAGAAATGGGCAGAAGATATGAACAGACACTTCTCCAAAGAGGACATCCAGATGGCCAACAGACACATGAAACGATGCTCAGCATCCCTCCTCATCAGGGAAATACAAATCAAAACCACACTGAGATATCACCTCATGTCAGTCAGAGTGGCTAAAATGAGCCAACCAGAGAACTCTAGATGCTGGCGAGGATGTGGAGAAACGGGCACCCTCCTACACTGTTGGTGGGAATGTAAACTGGTACAGCCCCTCTGGAAAACAGTGTGGAGGTTCCTCAGGAAACTAACAATAGAACTCCCCTATGACCCAGCAATAGCACTGCTAGGAATTTACCCAAGGGATACAGAAATGTTGATGCATAGGAGCACATGTACCCCAATGTTCATAGCAGCACTCTCCACAATAGCTAAATCCTGGAAAGAGCCTAAGTGTCCATCAACAGATGAATGGATCCAGAAGATGTGGTTTATCTATACCATGGAATACTACATGGCAATGAGAAACAATGAAATCTGGCCATGTGTAGCAACATGGATGGACCTTGAGGGTGTTATGCTGAGCGAAATAAGTCAGGCAGAGAAAGACAAATATCATATGTGTGCACGTATAGGAGGATTAGGAGGAGCTTAACAGAGGACCAAGGGGGAGAAGAAGGGCGGAAATGGTGGGGGAAAGGGGGAGAGGCAAACCATGAGAGACTCTTGAATGCTGACAAAAACTGAGGACTGGTGGATTGGGGGGGAGGATGGGTGGGCATGGAGGAGGGCACTTGTGCGGGTGAGCACTGGGTGTTATGTGGAAACTAATTTGACAATAAACTATTTGTAAAAAAAAAATAATAATAAAATAAAAAAAAAAAAGGATACATGTCTATACATACATTGTATGTTATGTAAATGAGGCTGAGGCTCCTCCTTTGGTGGAGATTTTTGTATTATAATGAGGTTTAAAGGTAACTGTTGTTCATTCCAGAGATCACTCCATGGTCCATCTCTGCAGACGCAAATGGTGCTTCCACTCAAACTGATCTGGATGGTCTTGGCCTCTGGAGGTCCTATCAGGGAAGTCACTATTGTTGAAGGGATGGTTTCACTTTCCATTGCCTGAGCCAAGAGAGAAGCTGGGAAGAACAGCTGAAGGAGAAATGTGGGACAAAGGTCACTGGATTTAAGCAGATGGGAAGTAAAGCTCAGGTCTTGGGGTCTAGCTGGTGACATAACCACAAATTTAATAAGTTGGTTACATTTTTGGTACAGTAATGCAAAAACGCAATTCTTCTCAAGAAAACAAGGGACTTCAAGAGCTAAGTTTTTGTAAGAATAACTAGGCCATGTTAAATGAAAAGGATATTACAGGAGAGGGGGCAAGATGGCAGAGAAGTAAGGAGCTCCGTACTTGAAAAGGATATTACAAAGCAAAAGGAATCATTAATGGTTGGGAAAGAATTGAGCACATTAATTGTTTTATGAGCTTGGAATTCATTATAATAAATGCACCTTCATTTATTGAAAATAAGATTTTCAACTTAGATAGGAGTGGGAAGAAAAACTGACCAGCTTTAGTCATGACCTTTTTGACAGAAATAGTTATGAAAACACATTTTATATAATTAGTTCATATATGTTCTTTCTTAATTCCTTGGCACAGACGAGAAAAAGCACTAATTAGTAATGCTGCATTTTCCTGGGAGACATATGTTGAGGTCAATGATTAATTACATTTGGGAACAAAATGCCAAAAACTTCAATGCTTTCATTTTTATCAGATAGTGGATACTGAAAAGATTGTACATCAATGTCCATTTAAAACTACTAAAAATCCAGAAAAGAATGTTATGTGGAAGAGGTAAGTATAAGTTATTAATTCTTCTCTAAAAAATAATGAAGTAGGCTAAAATAGAAAAACAAGACTATAGAATGTAAGTGATAGTACAGTCAATATGGACAAAAATTTGATAATGCCCACTGAAACTCCATATCCCCAAATAATAGCTCTGAGATTCTGTCTTATGGACTAGAACATTGCTGCATATCTTTGGGCAAGTCCATTATATTCTTGTATAGAAATGCCTGGCCTGAGCAGTATTTACCACAAGAATTCTGAAGTATTTAAAAATTGTAAAGGAATATTTAGGACCTCAGTGGCACCCAAGAATTTGCCTCCTTGTCTCTCGAACTGCTCTGCTTGGGACTACCCAACACCTCTAGCATGCTTGATACAGAGTGATAATTTATTGCTCATTGTCACTCCCACTCCTTCTGTCCTGCTTACTGAAACTGAGACCTAACACAGCTGCATACTCCATACCCTACCCATATTTAAATTCTTAAACCATTAGTATAACATACCCAACTTACAGATTGTGACTGAATTTGAAACCGGAGGCATAAAAAGAAGAGTGGTACAAACAGTCTGTGCTGTTAGGAAAGAGGATTGCACCACTGACATTGTTTAGAATTGCTAGTGCATTGTATTTTTGAAAAGCATTATGACTTTTTGTTGGATTTACTACTCTTTTTATATTCCCTACAGACACTGCAGCCCATTATCACTGGTGCCTACAGTGGACTGCTCCTACTCTCCACTCTCTTTGCTTGCCATCGTCAATATCTCTGCTCCAGAAGAAGTGTTTCCAATTTCAATATAATCATACTACATTACTCTCTTCATTTTAACTGCTAAGGGAAAGACTGTTGCTTAATCTCAGGAAGTGTGAGGAAAGCGGGAAAAGCTAATATAAGATAAAAGCATACTGTCAAGGTTATTGCCAGGGCTTTGAAGGTTCAATTCCATTGATCTCCTGACTAGTACTCAGAAGGCCTCCCAGAATTGTTCACCTGAATGGTAAGAAGTGCAGCATGTATCCAACAGCTTCCGTACTGATTTTTTACAGGATTGTCATAGGATAAACATAATTAATTGTGATGGATTTTTTTTTCTTTTTAAAAAATTTTATCATTCTAGTAGTAGTAGTAACAGTAAGAGCAGTAGTAGTGGTGGTGGTGGCAGTGGTGGTAGTAGTAGTAATAGTACTGTAGTAGTAATAGTTTTGCTACTGTTATCCATGCAGCTAAAACCAAACTTGGGCCAAGGGGATGTGATACAAAGCACCATTGACTAGAAAGCACTCTCATTAACATTAAGAAAAAAATAAAGAAAGCACACTCATTTGGCAAAGGTAATGTAAAGCATTCACAATGCCTAAATCACAGTTTTATAGTACTTTCTCAAATGCACAAACATTTAATTTTTACAGTAACACTATGGAGTTGATCTTTTTTCATCCTCATCATCAGCATTCCTACTTTATATTTTTTTAATTTTTTAAAAGTTTATTTATTTATTTTGAGAAAGAGCAAGCAAGCCCAAGTGGGGAAGGAGGAGAGAGAGAGGGAGAGAGAAAATCCCAAGCAGGCTTGCACTGTCAGTGTGGAGTCCAATACGGAGCTCAAACTCACAAACACTGAGATCATGACTTCAGATGAAACCAAGAGTCTGACACTCAACCATCTGAGCCACCCAGGTGCCCCACCATTCCTACTATAGATATGAGAAATGCTTGCCCTAAATCAACTCAACTAATAATTTGTAAGGCAAATACTTGAATTCATGTGTGTTTTCTACTTTATTTGTTATTACTTCAAAAGACATAAGGCACATAATAAATCTACCTTTGCGTGATGCTTCCACCATCAATATGCAAACTGAATATTCAAAAAAGACCCTGACAATCATAAAGTAGTGTTGATTTCTGAACATTAATTTCAATGATGAAAATGGAGACAAATAAACTAAACGTGAGGATAGGACCTACAGTTATGGATAAATTATTCAACTGAGTTGATTTCTCATGGTCCATACCATCCTCTGAGGTGCACTGTGGTGAAGCCAACCTTTAAGATAGGCCTCCAAGATTTTTGCATCCTGGTATTTAATGGTTCCCTCCTTAACCGAGTAGGCTGATACGTTTAGCCAATAAAAACGGCAGAGTGTTGACTTCTGAGATTGTGCCATAAAGTACTTTGCCTTGCCGTCTCTTAAAATACTTAGAGCAGTCTATCATCTGCCGTGTGGTAAGGACACTCAAGCAGCCCTATGGATAAGTTCTCATAGCAAGGACGTGAGGCCTCTGGCCCAAAGCAGCACTCGCTCACCAGGGATGTAAGTCAATACTGTAAACAAATCCTCCAGGCCCAAGCAAGCCTTCAAATGACCATAACTTCATGAGGGACCCTGAACCAGAATCACTTAGCAAAGCCACCCCTGGGTTCCTGACCCACAAAAAACTACATAGAAAAATCAATATTTATTTTTCTTTTAAGCTATTAAATTCTGGGGGAACTTGTTAGTCAGCAATGGATAACTAAGTCAAGTAAGAATCTGAAAAGACTATATCTGCGGGAGTTTTCTTTACTTTGAGAATACCTGACTGTGCTACATGCTTAGAACTGATGCATAGAATCAAGATTCACAAATGAATTCCATCTTCTAAGGTGCACACTATGAAATTCCTTCCAGTGAAATTTCCCAATAAGGAAGTACATTTGTTACAGTAATTAACATACGTTTCTTACAGGGCAAAATGAATCAACTCCGTATCAATCTAGAAAGTTCTACCCTAATATAAGTAGTGTTAGCACAAGTTTCCAATAATCTATGTTTCTGTGGCTCCCTACGTCACCTCAGCTACTAAAAAGCAGAATCAGACACTGTGTCAGAATCTGAGTGTCCCGGGATTGGAGCTAATGTGGTTCCAAGGACACTACCAGCTAGGTTTGGCAAGGTTTACCAATCTGAAATAATTCACCTGTAGATATGTACCTATATTCTAAAATTTTTTTTTAATGTTTTATTTATTTCTAGGAGAGAGATAGAGACAGCATGAGCAGGGGAGGGTCAGAGAGAGAGGGAGTCACAGACTGAAACAGGCTCCAGGCTCTGAGCTGGCAGTCAGCACAGAGCCCGACGCGGGGCTCGAACCCACGAACCGCGAGATCACGACCCAAGCGAAAGTCGGACGCTTAACCGACTAAGCCATCCAGGCGCCCCTGTACCTATATTCTAAAAATACTGGCGGGGTGAAGTGAGAATTATTATATTTTGTGGAGGATATGAGTTAAAATGCAAAAATACAAAGTTAAGTAACATGATTTTCAATAAGCCCTCTTAAGACACTGAATAAAAATAATTTGTCTTTAGTAAATAAAAGGCAAAAGAATCTATATAGGTACAACATGATGCCATAAAAAAATTATGCTATAATACTTCAGGGGAAAATAATAGAGAATGATACTAACATCTGATATGGAGTTGTCTATGCCTTAAGTGCTTTACACACATTATCACAGTTAATCCTCAGAAATTAATCTTAAATTCTACTGTCTCCCTCACTTCTCAATTTATTCTCAGCACCCATACAAGCATTCTATAAGATCTCTCATTCATAAAAAAGGAAAAGAAATTATTTTGACCACATATTCCCCTAGTTTCATTTCTTTGCTTGCCGTATATCAAATTCCTAGAAATTATCTACATTTCTTGATGGCAATCCCTGGGCTCCCTCTCCCGCCAACCCCCCCCCCCAGCCATTTTTTGTTGGCACATTTTACAATGGCTTTCACCTCCACCAAGACTGCTCTTGTCAAGTCACCAAAGCCTCCTACTTCCCAAAACCCTTTAGTCAATTTTTAATAATTATCTTCTTTGGTAACTATCCAACACTTGATACAGCTGATCCCTCTCTCATTGAAACACTCCTCTCATTTGGTTCTAGGATGCCGTGCTCTCCATTTCTACTCCTGAGGACTATCCTCTTTCTTAGCATCGTTAGTTGATTCTTCTAGATTTTTCCAGCTTCTAAATACTGGAGCATCTCTGAACTCAGTCCTTGAGCATCCTCTCTTCTGTCTACACTCAATTTCCTGGTGATTCCATCTAGCCTCTGATCTTTAAACATCCTCTGTACACTGAAGACTGCCAAATTTATACCTGCAGAGTATACATTGTGTGTGAACTTCAGACTCTTACTTTTTTTTTTTTAGAAATAGTTTATTGTCAAGTTGGTTTCCATATAACACGCAGTGCTCATCCCCACAGGTGCCCTCCTCAGACTCTTACTTTTAACATTTACTTGATGTTTTCTCTTAAATGCCTAATAAACATTTCAATCTCAACATGTTCAAAACTGAGCTCCCAGTGCCCCAAATATTATCCGCCCCCCATCTCAGTTGACGGCGACTCATTCTTTTAAGTTCTTAGCTCAGAAACCATCACTGACCTTTCCCTTTCTCCATAGTCCTCATTCAATATGCTGTTCATGCCATCTTGAAATTATATGCATAATCTGATCACTCTCCAGTGATCAGATTGTTGTTACCACCTTGGTCCATGCCACTACCTTCTCTCAATTAGATTATCGTAATGGCCTCCTAAGCATATACCGTTGTTTTTTGTTTTTGTTTTTGTTTTTAATCTTTGTCAACCCTACAGTTTATTTAAACACAGTGGCCTGTTTTTCTTTTAGATGTGTGAGGTCGTGTTGCTCTAAACACGTGCTCCTCTGCTCTAAACACTGCAATGTCCTCACTCAGTCGAAGTAAGTTTTGAAAGTGACCTACATGACTGGCATGATCCTTCATTACCTCTGCTTCATCCCCTATTTCTCTCTCCCTCACCTACTGCACTGCAGCCACATTATCCAACTTGTACTTGGGACATATCAGCACACACCTGCCTCACGGCTCTGCCCTTTCTGCTGCCTCTGCTTGGATGCCCCTTCCCTCGGACATCTCCCTGGCTTGCACCTTTATCCCTTCAGGCCTTTGCTCAAGTATCTCTTTGTTGGTGAGGAGTTTCCTGACTATATTTTAAAGTGGGAGATCATACCTGCACTGCATAGCATGCTCATACTTTCCCCAGCCTTAGTTTTCTCCATCATCCTTCTCATTATCTGATATGCTGCAGAGTTGACTTGTCACTTTTCATTGACTATAAACTCTACGAAGGCAGTGAAAAAAAAAAACTTAGCTGTTTTGTTTACTACTGTCTTTCCCTCTGCTTAGCTTGGTGCCTACTACACAATACACACATGTTAAGTGACTAAATGAGCTAGGTATTCTAAGTAGCTGTATTATTGTAGCTGCATTTGAGAGTAGGGAAAACAGGTCACACAGCTAATGTTTTACAGGGCTGGCTATGTCCCGCTTTTTACCACTATTCAGATACTACTCCATGGTGGTGGAGAGCAGGTATGATCTGGAATCAGGCAGAGCTAAGTTCAAAAGCACGTTTCCCCCTTTCTCTGTATATAACTTAAAGCAAATTAACCCTAAGCTTTAATTTTCTTAGCATAAAAATGAGATTTGTAATAAAACCTACCTCATGGGGTCACTGTGAAGATGAAATAACCTAGACCTGATCTCTCAATTAGGAAATCATATTTGATATATATGATGTAAAACCCAGTGGCAGTGGTTTGGAAAAGAGTTTATTCTTCTCATATAACAAGCGATTTGATGGTAAGCAGTCCAGAACTGGTATGTGCTTGAGCAATCAAAACTTAATATGGGTTCAAAGTCTTGTCTTAAAATAAGAAATGAAACAAACAAAAATACAAGTCTCGTCATAAACTAAAATGGCAAATAATAATAACCAATAATGATTTTAGTTTATGTGAAAAGGAGTACATTTTAATTTTCTTCTAAATTTGACCGTCCTTCTTACCTATTCAGATTTAAAGATCTTGGGTTTTAATTTTGTTATCCATGATGCTCTCTCTGCTGCCAAGGCTAATATCACCAGTGAGTATGTTAACTGTTCTCCAAGTTCCTCACTTGAATTATTGATAGAAATCATTAAACAGGACAGCACAGAATAGAGCCCTGTGGAGGGCTACTAAAGACCACTCTATGACACTAGTGCTTTTGTGTTGCAGTCATTCTACTAATAATCAAAGTAGTTGAAATATTATAATTCATATTTTCCAGTTTTGTTTCTGAACTGCCATGAAAGATCATGTCAACCTGTACCGATGAGATTCTGACACAGAATTTCCCTGGCCAAGCTCTGGATACTGAGCTTGATGTCCTTCTCCCTCCTCAGTATTTTCCTTTCTGATTTCCTCTAGCCTTTTGACTCATGCTTTGAACAAGGAAATGAACGTACATTTATCGCAGATGTAATTAATTATTACTTTTACAAGGAAAACAGCTCAAACCCTGTACGTCACTGGGAAAGTTTTCTTTGCTTCCGCGCCTCTTCTTGATTGCAGTGATAGCAGCCTCTGAAAACTGCCTCCACTGCCCCACTTGTGATCTCGTTCAAGCTCTTATAAAGAGCCAGCCAGTCCAAATCCTCTCCCTCCAGTGAACGGTTTTATGTACTCCCAGGTAGTTCTCAGATGATGTTCCCTAAAGCAGTGACACTGACCTTCTTTCAAGTTCCTGTCTCTCATGTCCCTGACTGCCTACTAAATCCCTCCCCTAGGATGTCCTACAGGACTATTAGAGTTATCATGTTCCAATCCACTAAGCTCCCCGCTCCCTCTTCACCACCAGCCCAACCTGCTTTCCCCTGTCTCTGGCACCACCAAGTCTTCGATTTAGTCCAACTCAATCTAGAAGTGTACAGATATTCCTGTGTACTGATGTGGTAGGAACAATTCTAAGAATCTACGTGGGGGAAAGGCAGGGTGCCCCCAAATGCCCCACTTTGACATATTGGTAGTTTTAAATAGAAGTTACTAAAGAAATGGCCAATGCACAAAAGAGCACTCTGACTCCCCTCCCCCTGAACCTTTGTCTCTGGAAAGCAAAAACTAAATATCCCATGTAAAAGGTACGCTCCCTGTACCAGGAGGTAAAGAGACAGAAAATTTAGAGCAGAGAAGCCCTTTTAAATAACACTCATTAATTTTTAATAATTTACTACCATAGCCTAAATTCTGTTTAGAATTCCTAACGGAAGCTCCCAAAGTTACTTCTGTCAGTTCCTCACAGATTTATTGTCTCTTTGTCTAAAAGGTATAAAAACTGCTGGGGTGCCTGGGTGACTCAGTCAGTTAAGTGTCAAACTCTGATTTTGCCTCAGGTCATGATCTCACAGTTCATGGGATCAAGTCCCATATCAGGCTCTGTGCTGATGTGCAGAGCCTGCTTGTGATTCTTTCTCTCCTTCTCTCTCTCTCTCTCTCTGCCCTTCCCCTGTGTGCATGCTTTTGCAATATAAATAAATAAATTTAACAAAAAAACTGCATGCTTTGGTCATTTCTTGAAGTCTCAATCTTATTATGGAGCCTCTCTATGCACATAATAAAATTTTGGGTTCTTTGTCCTGTTAATCTTTCCCATGTCAATTTAATTCTTAAACCAGCTGGAAGACCCTGAAAAGTAGAAGGAAAAATTTTTCGTCCCCTTCACATCCCACATACAAAATTCAAAGCTCTTACATCTGAAAAAATTAGCAAACAGAAAATGACTTATTTCAACAAAATGATAATAAGTGATGGCTTAAATAAATTAAAGAAAAATAGGTATTTATGTGTGCAGAAGAAGAGGAATATCTGAAGTGTTGTCACCTTCAAAGGTATGTAATCTGGGTAGCTCTATATAGCAGGCCAGTCAAACTCAGCACACAGATAGTTTTCAGCATCCTACACAGAGGAAACCCCTCCGGGAGGCTT
Source organism: Proteles cristata cristata (assembly GCA_017311185.1). Taxonomy (NCBI): domain Eukaryota; kingdom Metazoa; phylum Chordata; class Mammalia; order Carnivora; family Hyaenidae; genus Proteles; species Proteles cristata. Next base: position 1,120,124 of record JAESUZ010004636.1, read on the forward strand.
AAGTCGGCACACCTGTGCTTGAATAACTCCATAAAACAAAGAGGATATATAATGTCTCTTGGGGATAGAGACAACATGGGGGCATCAATCAGTGTGGATGGAAGGAGAAACCAAAACAGTCACAGCCTTTTGACCATCTTAATGAGCAGATTCAACATATTGCTGGGAACTGAGAGGTTGAAAATGGTGGAAAATATACAGCTTTCTAACAGATGGCTTTAGGACTCACCACAACCAGTAAGAAACTGCTCAAAATATTTTCTGCAGCTTGTACTCAGTGGAGAATCAGGTTAACATCATGTCATACTGGTATCAGGTATGCACATATCCCTAGCTTAGTACTTCAGTGACAGTCGCCATATACATATGAGTATTAACTATGTGACTGGTCCTGGACCACATGCTCTGGGAAGACCATCAGGAGTTTATAATCTTCTTTTAAAAATGACCCATTCATTCACATAAGCTCGCAAGCTATTATGCAGTCTACTTTATCGTGATGTATTTGCATATATGTAAGGAATAAAGTAGTAAGAAGACTAAGAGAGAAATAAAGTGCAAAGTGTTAAGTACGGTGCAATTCTTGGTGGGCTATAGGCTTTTAGAGAGGATCTAGAAGTTTAACATGAGACCTATTAAAGTGCTTTTGGAAAGTGCTGAAACCCTGCAAATACTGTCACAGCAGTGATAGGAATTTTACACGTCCCTTAATCCTGTGTCCTTGAGAATGTCATTTCACATTTCTAATACTTAAGTTCATATTTTGTATTTCTAAACCCTCTTTGCTATCACAGATCTGGTATAAGTTAAGTGGAGAAATGAGGATGTGAAAAATAGGGAAGCTAAGAAAGGAAAGCAAATGATAACAAAGTCTCCGAAAGGGAGGGCATGAGGTCATTCAAGCAGAAAGCAATAATGGTTTAAGAAGCCAGATGTGGGGCTGTGACTTCTCCCCACCTTCTGTAGCTGCCTACCCACAAAGCCGTGGTTTCTGACCAAGAGGAGATAGTTCAAGGCTAAGAAGTGCCTCCAAAGAGATGAGAGTTTTTGGAATTTTCTTAGACCGCACCTTGCCAATGGCTGCCTTTCCTAAGCACTGATCAGGCTCAGGCTCAGACTTGACCAGGAAATATTTGGCAGTAGGCGTGGCTACTGGCCTTATACCTAGACTGAAATTTAGGGCAAATAAAGAAAATGTAGGCAGGAAGAGTCATAGATGATCTCCAGGACAAGAAACTGTCTTAAAACAAACTAAATTATATTATTTGCAATATTCAGCATGTGTTAAAATGCTCAGGGCTTTTAATTCATGTACTCGGAGCTGTCAGGAGAGTACCTTAATTAAACTACTAATCGACATATTGGTTGTGTTGATCCCCAAGACCTCACTTACTTCCTAAACAGTAGGGCTTCTAAAATGAGGAATTGGTTGAAAAGAATGAAAATAAAATATTGACAGAGGGTTTGGATTGGCCCCAGTTGCCGGACTCTTGTGAAGAAGCACAATATTCCTTCAGGAGACATGACAAGGTATATTTTGCTCTGGAGCCTCATCAGTGAATGATAAATGAGGCCAAATTAATTCTCTGTTGGTCTCATTTGGTTGCCTCTTTGGAGCTGTATTCCCCTACACGATTGTTTGTAACTGAAGACAATGTCTTAATTGCTCTTTTAAATAAACCTCCTGAAGCTTCCAGTTTGATTTGGGGGTGGTGGGGGGGGGGATATTCCATGATACTGAGGCTGAGATTCAGTCCCATCCTTATGAAAATAAATTATATAACTCTCTCACATCTGCCTCACTGGATTTTTCTCCAGAGATCTCTCTCCAAATCACCAGAGTATTTTTAGAAATTAAAAAAAATAAAAAAAACAAAAAACAAACTCTTCAATGTCACAGTATTCTGCTAATTGGAGTTCATGTACTAATTAGCCATGGATGAGTAACATAGTCCTCGTCCATTTTTCCCATACTCACTTCTCTTCTTCTCCCCCAAAAGTATCCATCATCAATTTAAAGCTTGTGCCTTATCTCTAACGTTTATGCCTAAAATTTTGAAACATTTTATGACAAAGGCCACCAGCAATTTCATTAACCAGTAAATATTAAATAAGCCATTTTATGCTATCTGATATGGACAGTTCTTTTAGGATGGTTATTTTTGTTGAAAAAAGTGAACAGACTTCAAATCATTCTACATTCATCAGTCTGACTTTATTTTTTTAATTTACTTTTAAAGTTTATTTATTTAGACAGTGTGTGCATGCATAGGGGAAGGGCAGAGAGAGGGAGAAAGAGAATCTCAGGCAGGCTCCACCCTCAGCACAGAACATGATGTGCGCCAATCTCAGGAACATGATCATGAGATCATGACCTGGGCCAAGAGTCAGATGCTTAACAGACTGACACTTGTGGGGATGGTGGTGATGATGAGGCTGGAAGAAAGCCACATCCAGGAAGGGCTTCACTGACCATGTTCAGTAGTTTCTTCTTCTTTGTAAGAGCAATAAGAGCCACCAAAAAGTAAAGTAGGTATGAATTTCAGGTCACAAACTAAGTTGTGAGGAAATATGTTATTTCCATAATGTTCAGTATTCTACCTTAATTTCTATTTTAAGCCCATTCCACCACAAGGTAAATAATTAATTACTATGAATTCGCCATAAATGTTATCAGTGTAGGGTTCCTCAATCAATATAACCTTTCGTTGTATCCCATCCCGCGTTTGCATCTACCTTTTAGGGGTCCGCTATTATCAACTGCATCTAGGGAAGTGAATGCTGCTCCATCTTCCTACATCATTAACCTGCACATGGCATTGTCACTGGTGCATCCAGTCTGGAGGCATTAAGTTTTGAACAGCCCAAATGACCCAAAACAGCAAGACCAAGGGGTAGAATATAGGCTACGAAAATATTATCCTGCTACAAATGATTTTTAAATGTGGATGGTAATAAGATCAGATTTTTCTTACAAAATAGATTATTCTGTGGATACTCTGCAGGTAAAAGATTGAAGAGATACAATAATAGATATGGAAAGTACTTCAGATATTATAAATTCAGGTTTGTGTGTGATAGTGGCTTGGGCTAGAGTGGCGAGAATGAAATGGAGGTAAGGATATAGGTTTATAGGATATTTGTATGGTAAAAATGACAGTTGGGTGAAAATTTTGGATACTGGATTGAAGGAGAGGTAACCGCTTGGTTTTCTGACTTGAGCAACTGGATGTGTATGGGTGCCATTTGTTGAGTGAGAGGACAGTTGGAGAAGATCTGGGATCTTGGAGAAGTCGGGGCTAGAAATATAAACTAGACTTCTGCATGTGGATTCAGTTTGAAACAATGAGTATAGGTGAAAGTGTTAAGAGGGAGAGTCTACGGTGGGGAAATAATGAAGATTGAGTCCCATCTCTTATTGACATTGGCACAAGTTTCTTTTCAGCTACTTAAGGAAGAGTCAGTAGCTTCCTTAAGTAGCTGAAGGTTAAGGAAGCTTCTTAAGGATGCCAAGTGTTTTCCTCTGTATCAAACATCAGTCAGTGAGTGGCTTATCACAGAATATAGAAATATCAACACCTCCTACTTCAGAATAAGCCTTTGTCCACCAAGGTTCCTCATCTCTGCTAATGAGTGTTTGTTCTCTTTCATCTCCTGTTTTGAGAGCATTAATCCCATGGTTATTGACAGTGAGAACCAAGTCTACTCTTTTGTGTAGTGAAAATGTCTGCAACCTGTTCTGGTTCATCACAATTCCCGAGTTAAAGATTCAAAACTGATATCCTCACTATGAAAGGAAAATGGTAAGGTTTCTAATCTTCCCTATTAAATAATATAAGAACAACAATACCTAAAAGAGTTCAGGAATTTACTAATAATTTTAAAAAAGAAGATTTATTCCATTGAAATAGTACATAATAAATTTCAAGTCTCTACTCCTCAAGTCCAAGATCATTCTGCAATCAATATCTATCATAGAAAAACAAATAAATGCCTACATGTGTTCCCTTTAATAAACATAACTTGTTTCTCTACAAATAAAACTGTGCTGCAAAATCCTAGAATTTCTGATGAGAGTATGAAATGCAGACTCCTAGAAAGGAAGCAATAATTATTTAGTAATTAATCAAATAGCAAAAAATGTGGCATAAATAGTGAGATTTAAATTTTTCCTATTTCCAGGTGTGTCTGGATGGGTCAGTTGGTTAAGCATTCAACTCTTGACCTCAGCTCAGGCCTTGATCTCAGGGTCCTGAGTTCAAGTCCCCATATTGGGTTCCATGGTGGGCATGAAGCCTAGCCCCCCCAAAATATAAATTTTTCTGTTTTCTTTTAACTATTTCTTGAAAAATGGAAAAGTTGATAATTTCAAATTTAATGAAAACATATTAAATATAGTTTTTAACTGGGGGAAAAAGTGAAAACATATTAAATATAGTTTTTAACTGGGCGCAAAAGTGATGAAAATAAGAATGAAAGGAGGAACAACAGGTTAGCACTGGTGACATTTTAAAATATATTTATGTTGGGGCATCTGGGTAGCTCAGTCAATTAAGCTTCTGACTCTTGATTTCAGCTCAGGTCATGATCCCAGGTTTATGGGATAAAGCCCTATGTCAGGCTCCATGCTGGACATGAAGCCTTCTTGGGATTCTCTCTTTCTTCTCCCTCTGTCTCTCCCTCCCAAAAAAGTAAATAAACTTTTAATTTATTTTAGTGTTTATTTATTTTTGAGAGAGAGAGCGGGAGAGAGACAGAGCATGAGTAGGAGAGGAGAAGAGGGAGAGGGAGACACAGAATCCAAAGCAGGCTCCAGGCTCAGAACTGTGGGCACAGAGCTCTACGCCAGGCTCGAACCCATGAGCTATGAGATCATGACCTGAGCCAAGGTCAGATGCTTAACTGACTGAGTCACCTCCCCTCCCCCCAAATAATTGAGATGATACTGTCATTGAGATGACAGTGATTCCTACATGTTGTACTTATAAGTAAAGAGTAACCAGCTGCCCTCACACTCCTACTGCTTACCCAGTTTATATTTCTAGAGTGTCCTCAAGGTGATGCCAAGGACCATGGGGAAGAAGGCATGGTCAATGGAACCCAGGAGCCAAAGGAACATGTGGAAAGGTGACACAAAGCCGAGAATTATGGTGATTACCATAAAGCCTGGGAAGGAAAAGGAATTGGGAAGTGGGGGGCAGCTAAAGTATTCAGGGGAGGCCTCAGAGAGGAAGCAGGGTTCCAAATGTGCTTTGAAAATTAAGTGCAAAAAGAATAGCAATTATTTTGAAGGAGAAGAACTGCATGAGGCAAGAATGACACCAATGGTATTTGTGACTCATTTACAAAATGAAAGAAACCAGTAAAACCCAGCTCCATTGAAATAGGAGTTAATTGGAATCAGTTAGTAGGAGTTAAATTAGCAGTAGGTTGGAGCAGATTTAACTTCTTTCAATACCAAAAGACTATTAAAGGCAAAGAAAAATGTCATGCCTATAATTATTTTCCTTCCAATGCTAACCAAAAATTTTTTTTCCCTCTTACAGGAAACAGACGTATCTTTGGATCCATCTCAGTACTTAATTATTGCAAATGTTTCTATCCAAACAGCAGAGACACCCATTAGGTACCTGAGGAAAGAGATCAGAGCCAGAACTGCATCAGACAATAACAAATTCTTGACCCTGGCTGTCCCCCAGAATGATCTGTGCGGAATGTAAAACCAGTACAACTTCTACAAACTTACTCATTCATCTCAAATTCTGTCTCTACCACCCAAATATATTACAGCTCCTCTCGATCTGTAGAGGAGAGGAGGTTCGTTTTATCTAAAGTAAAAAGGAATAAGAGTACTGTAGATGGACATTTTAGATATTCAGAAATAAGCAGTGGATAGCTTCGATCAATAGTGTATAGCTCTGGATGAACTTGGATTTGGTATAAGGGAAACAATACCAAACAGTTCCATCTAAAGAAGATAATAAGTGTTCTAGTCAAAAAGAAGAGTCAGTAACTGTGATTCATGTCACTCATGATTTCTTTTTCATTCCCTTTTTATGTACAGCTCAAATATTTGAGACTCGGGAAGTAGAGGCTCCACTAGATATAATATTTTGATCTTCCTTTGAATTTAGTTTAAAAATGGAAAGCTCCCAGTTGTTACATAGCTCCCTGGATTTTGTAATTTAAGTTAAAAACACTGAGAATAAGGACTTCTTAAATCTAGGCTGCAGTCATATCTATTTAATTGCATTTCTCAAAGCTAGACTGTTATACTTAGCAAAAAGCTTAGTGGCATAATTACAGTGCTGTAAAACATTTTCTCCCCCTTTCTTTTTTTTGAAATGAACATCTTTATGTGTTACATTTCCAGATGCATCAATAAATTACACAACCTGAAAACTATAAAATTTTTGCTGGACTTCACAAAATCAAGAAAAAATATACATCATTTTCAGGGTAAATTATTTCAATGTTCCTGATACCGAAAATAATATCTCCAAAATATTTGATCCTGTTAAAATTTTTTTGCAAAATCACTTTTTCATAGACAGTCATGAATTATAAATACATGTAACATATACTGTACATTATATTATACATGTTACATCTAATAAAGAATTACTAAAATTCCAGATATTAGTTTCTGATAAATTCAGAAATATTAACCAAATTCAAAATATATACCTGATTCACTATATACAAAACTACAACCCGACATATCCTCTTCTAATCCTGAAAAAAATCATCACGTAATCAGTTTTTATATTATTTGCATGCTTCCCAAGAATATGCTCTCTTCTCCTCAGGGGCTTTTCCCTTCTGTTAAACAGGTGAATTTATTGTCTCTGCTTTCAAGTTGCTTTTTATGGTCGTTAAATCTTTAAAAATGGTCTTCTCTCAAAATCTAGGCAAGTAAGCTTGCCTTTTTTGTACCACTTGGTATTATATCAATCTATTTTGTGTACCAAAAACAAAATAGAATATTTCCATAGTCTTCACTCATCTTGTTACTTTTCTACACAGATATTTCAAATAGAACTATGTCCGTAATTTGTCCTCATACATAATAGCTGCAAAAGTAATTCTACAAGATAATTTGTCTTCAGTGGGATTCTGAGTTACATATATCTTACTATCTCTTTTGTCCATAATCAAATTTTAATATTCAAGGATCCAAAGAAAGATCATAAAAAAAGCTGTGGTATTAGATTTTATAGCTACTAGCCATAATTAAAAGTACATATGATAAAATATTCTATTTATAGCATTAGATGACTCTTACAATGCTCCATTTTATATCAGTGAAGCAAACATTTAAGGGTCTTTTTATATGTTTGAAATGTTCCTAATAATTTTCACATTATGAATTTTATCAAGAGTCAAATCATTTAAATGTAACTAAACTTGACATTTTTGAGTTTTCAATTTAACTAATGCCTGCTAAATAGATAATAGACAAAGGAATACATTTCAAAATGAACTGCCACATTGTAAAACTGTGGAAAAGATATGGTTGTAACCAAAATTAAATAAAAAATTATACAATTATTCCAATAAAATAATTTTGTAAATATCTACATAGGTGTGTATATTTTGCGGGGTTTTTTTGTGTTTTTATTTTGCATTTTTAAGGAAGTTGCTCTCCATATTTATTAAATTAACAGTAGTGTTTTGGATAAATCTTACTAATGTAATATGCAAAATTCTGGGCAAATGAAATTTTAATTCATTTACATTAGATGTGCCCACAATCCACATTTTTATTGAAAGGACAATAAGCATTCAGTTAAGATGCTTGGAAATAGCATGCTATTTTGAACATTATGTAGTATCTTTCTATCATTTAGGACTGTTGAAAATGTTTTTGATTGTATGATTTCATTTATTTTATTTTTATTGAGGTATAATTGATATAAAATAATATTCATTTTAGGTATACAAAATAATAAATAAATAATAATGATGAAAAATTAATCCCAGAATCATTTGAACTTGAATTGACATTTTCAACAGCTGATGGGTTCCATACAACCAGAGTAAGCAAAATTTAATAGCTTTGGATTTATTATTTACAGAGGTTAGCTCAAAAGCAGCTGTACTACTATATATACTAAATACTTTCTATTAAGTGAGCTTGTCAAGATACTAACATGTCTAGAGAAATAAAAATTTGTTTTCAAGTGAAGATGCACTTTTCATGGCTGTGACTTACTGAATTGAACAAATGGTTCAAAATATTTTCCTACCTTGGATAAGATTCCCAATCTTTCTATGAACATGGTCAACAAGATAATAGACATTTAACAGGGTTCTGGTGACATAGAGCCTACTTCCTTAATAATGAAATATGTTGTTGCTTCTGCATAGAATAGTTTAAAAAATTAATTGGTCACCAGTTAAGTGCAGTAGTTAACATAGCAAGAAATTGTCTTTGCAACATTGTTTGAGAAGAACATGGTGAGTTTTCTTAGCCTTAGCTGATAATCTTGATCTATCAAAAATATTTTTGATATCCATTAAAAAGTCCTTTGTGGAGATGAAAGTGGTTCATGTTGAGTCGTGTTTAATTTGTTCTTCCCATACACAGCATTCTAAGCCTATAGGATTCCTCTAGTTAATGTCCTCTAGCTAAGGTCATTTTCTCATTTCTGCACCTCCTATCTCCCCAAGGCTACTTGTTGCTCTCTGGTTCGAGTATATACTTCTGAACACTGCCATCAAATCCCTTCACTGGCTGGCCCACTATAAAATACATACATGATCTTTTCTTGCCTCTGATTTGCAGATCAAAAACCACACTTTGCAACAGTGTTTTACTGATGAACTTTAGTTATTTTCAATCTGCAAGTATAATCCCTGCTATTCCATTTAACCCACAATCTGTATGTTTGCCACTTATATAGATGCTTCTTTTCTTTCTTGTTAATAAATGTCTTAAGAAATGATGCGAAGTATTCCTTAAATATGTATTCCAAAATGTAGAACTCTTAAGTGAGCATTATCCAACTGTTGGCTGAGGAAGGAACTTAAACAAAATGAAAACCTTCAAAGCCTAGAAAGCAAGACAAGGGGTTGAAATAAGTTTCTTAAAACAGTAGCAGTACTTGAGCGCAATGAAAAATGTGATAATATTTAATGGCCTGCGTTAATACATGATAAAGTCCCTAAATTGTAATTTACAATCAAAACAGTTGGTGGCACCTTTGAGGCAATTTTTTTGTTTTTGACAGCATCTCTGTTGTCTGCAAATTCTTAGACAATACATTAATGTATAAAATATTCATAATTACATTTAGATATATTTTCTACTTTTAATTAACTGAACACTGCCATCAAATCCATTTTAATTCAACTTCTATTACTATTTATACTGTGAAAGAAAAAAATAATAGCAACTGTGCCCTCAAATAACAGCACTTCTTACTCAAGTAGTTTAGCCTATAAAACTTTAACTTCTTCTTAAAAAACAAATCAGAATCCCTTGGAAACAGCATTTCTTATCCAGACACAAGATCAGACTCAATAAAGTAAAGATAGCAATGTGAGAAGGGTTAAGGAGACATATCAACAGCTTATTAAATGTCCCCAACACTCTTAGATGCTCTTTTCTATTAGGCTGTTACATGGTTTAAAACTTCCTACCAGAGAAAATTGCTCTTTCAGCTAAAATATTATAAACTCGGTGTAATCCTTTTAAAAGGACCTCCTTGAGAGGTATAATGCATGAAGTCTTATCCACTGTTAGCACCAAGAATTTGGATGGAATATAATCCGTGATTATACAAATAGACACGTGTAAGGTTTTTATAGTTTTTGTTGGAGCTGGTGAGGGATAGTTAATACCACTTCTTTTCTGAATTTGAAAGCATGTAAGAGGTAAGTTTATACAGATGAAGAATATCCTTTATAAAATTGGATCAAGAATGCAGCTTTGTCCAGCAGCCAAATGTACTTTACCCCAGGATTCTGCCTACTCACTCCCCAACTGCTCCAGAAGTTAAAACAGAGAAGAGTGGAGGATAATGTACTGTTCTCTTGGGCAGTGTAAGGATCAAGAGAAACAAAGCCAGACATCAAAGTAGTAAGAATAGATTTTTTAAAAAGTTTTTTTATTTATTGTGTGTGTGTGAGAGAGAGAGCACTCAAGTGGGGAAGGGCAGAGAATGAGGGAGGGAGAGAAAATTCCGAGCAGGCTCTCCACTGTCAGTGTGGAGCCTGACATGGCTCAAAACCCATGAGATCATAAGTAGAGTCGAAATCAAGAGTCGGTCACTTAACCGACTGAGCCCACCAAGTGTCCCTAGAACAGATTTTAATAAGCAATATACTACTGCAATTGGAAGAGGATCTAGCTTGAACTGGGCTCAACTTCAATTTGTTTAGAGGTTATTGGCATTTAATACTTTTTCTTAAAGTTTATTTACTGAGAGAGAGAGAAAGGTAGAGAGAAAAAATCTCAAGCAGGCTCCATGCTGCCACTACGGGGCCTGACTTGGAGCTCTAACTCACAAACCATTAGATCATGACCTGAGCTGAAACAAAGAGGGATACTTAACTGACTGAGCCACATAGGTACGCCTATAAGGGATTGGCATTTAGAAGGAGAATGAGAGGGATGGGAGGGCCATCTGGCTTTGACATCTGTCACCCCATTGATGGCCAGGGTTGATTTGGCTGATCTGGCTGGCTGGGTGGGTGTCACCTTCCTCCCTCACCACTCAATGTGTGTTGCTCCTTAAGCTGTGCTCTCCATTGAAAAGAATGACATTCCTGGATAGAGGAGGACTGTTCTTTGGTCAAGGGTATAGGGATAGCTAGCTGCACTCCCTGGCTAGAAACTCCAAACAAGTTCTTAAGGTCTATTTGTAGGAGAAGGTAGGGTAATCAAGCTTCCAAAACTCCGGACACATCCAAATGAGGCAGTTTGTTTTAAATAAATACAATACAATACAATACAATACAATACAATACAATACAATACAATACATACAATACAATACTGTTCAAAAATGAGAATGAGGGGATAGGATGGGGAAATGACACAAATGGCATGTGGGCAGTCCGGGAAGCGGAAAAGCCCTAAAAGTGGGTCACTGTTCTTGCCAATTAGGGTAGAGGTGTCTTTTAGCTGACAATTACTTAAGATTCTATCCTTTCAAAAACACTGGGAGACAGAGGCTCTATCCTTCTAGATGATTACATTTCATCTAAAAGTAAATGGCTTCAGGTCATTGAGAAAGACTGAGTTGTAGGAGATATAAAAGGCAAGAAAAGGATTCACTATTGTAAGCCCTTTTTAGGAAACACCCTAACAAAAGGAGATTAGCGGTCAGTCTCAGGTGTTAGCTAGAACAAGCAGCAAGTTCTTAAGACAGCCCTCAGTTTGTTCAAACAAAAACTCAAAAGGCAGCTGCCTGGATTGCCTGAGGGTCTCAACATTACTCTATTAGAAACCATGTTCATGACTGCCCAAGTCACTTCCGGTTGGGGTTTGAATGGAGTGCTCTACTGTGTTTTTGTGGTTTTCCATAACCCACAAAGAAAATACTAAGATGGTGTCAGGGTTTGAGCATGCTCTGTTCCTTTGTTCCATCTCTGAGGGGCTGGAAGAAGGTAAGGGTTGGTTACCTTGCCGTTATAACCAGGAAGGCAAATGTTTCTACATGTTGGAGCCAGGAAGAACTACTAGAAGTGGAGTGGGAATGGATGCTCTTGAGCAATAGTTCTCAACTGGGATGATTTTGCCCCAAGCAAACATTTGAAAATGTCTGGAGACATTTTTGTTTGTACATCCAAAGAAAAGGGGGAAATGCTAATGGTATCCAGTAGGTATAGGCCAGGGATACTGCTGTAAGAGAGAAAGAAGTAATGTTTCCTATACCTTTCTGGGTTTGAGGATGGGATCCCTGTAATAAAAGATAAATTAAGTGGAGAAAAACAAACAGAAGTTGATTTACATGTATACCTCACATATGCATGGGAGATACCCAGGGAAAAGAGTAGCTCAAAGAGGTAGTTTCAGAATTCAGGATTAAATACCAGTTTAACAGGAAAGAGAAGAAGAGAGTAAATGACTTTTAGGAAATATGGATGAGTCTTTAGAAGAATAGATGGGAGACATGTTAATTTATGACAAAGACTGGGTGTGATGTCAATTTCTAATTTCCTGTCCTATGATGAGTCAGTCTTCCTGGTTGATGAAACTCCCCATAAGATCTGTGACGATTGAGTTCCTTTTCTAGAATTTGTCTTTAGGCAGTTAAGGGGAGTTCAGAGAAAGCCTCTCCCTGCATTTGCTGTTTTGCAAGTGCCTGCAGCTCAAGATAAACAACATACCAAAGTGACATATTTGGGGGTGGCATGTCCTGCACTCCTATAGTCATATTTTGAGGTGGCATATTCTCTTACCATTTACTGCTTAAAATCCTACAATGCACAGGACAGCCTTCCATGCAGAAGTTACCCAGCCCTAAATGCCAACAATAACATGATTGAGAAAATTGCCCAAGTGTTTACAATGCATTTTAAGATGCATTACTGATATTATTCTCAAAATTGCCACATGAGAGACAAGAGATACCCAAAAGTTTAAAACATTTTCCTAGTATTGCACACTAGAACCCAAACTTCTAATTGTAAATAGCTTTATACTCCCTTTTGAAGAGGGTGGATAAGCAAATGAAGCCCCACACTTCCTGGAATAATGGGTTTAAAATGGGGTTCAGAGAGACGGGGCAAGATGGCGGAGAAGTAAGGAGCTCCGTACTTGCACTCGCGCCCATACATCACACAGAAAAGATCTGAGGCCATTGGAAACCTTACAAAACCTGAGAGACTGGGAGAAAAAGGACGCAGAATCCACTGAGAAAGCCTTCTAACATGAGTGCGAACCGGGGAAGATAAAATCGGGCCGGGATCAGAGACTCCAGGGTGGGAGGTGATCCCCATCTACCCTATACGGGGAGTGAGAGGAAAAAAGGAGAGAGTCCAAAACAGAAAAAACTCCGTTCGGTGCATAGAAAGACCGTACTTGCCAAATACCTGCACACCAGGTCCCCTGGCGCCAACTGGTCCTGGGGGAGGCTGAGCACACAAACTGCTTCTTTGTGCCGCTCCTGGAGGTTGGATTTCAGAGCGACGGGGCGCCTGCCGCCATTGTAGCTCCAGGGCGGCTGGGACCACTGAAAGAGCTGCGCTGACACCGGGCGTCCGGGCTCCTGGCTGGCTGGAACTCGAGAGGGAAGGCAAAGAGCTAAAAACTGGGAAATTTGCCTGTGAGTTCGTGTTTCGGGTGACAAGCCTTAGAGGGACCCGATTTTCCTCACTCCAGCGGGCTTGGGCTACCCGGACCCGGCAGGCAAGCCCCCGCACATGCGCGCCAGCCCGACCCAGAGAAGGAAGCAGTGATTCTGACTCCGCCCCCAGAGCTCAGCAGGGAGCCTGGAATAGCCCAAGGGGGTTGCCTGGGAACCTGTGTCTAAGGCAATTTCAGCGGGGCATGCGGACTGGGATTTGGAGATTGGAACTGGCCTGGGTTGAAGAGTCCAACCAACTTCGGCTGCGCCCCCGGAACGGGGAGTTGACACGCCAAAAAAAAAGCGAGCGGCAGCGCGGGGTTCAAGAAGGGACTGGAGCACCGTCACTCTCCTCCCCACAACCTCCAAGGCAGAACCCCCGCCTGAGGCATTGGATCACGCCACGCCCATCCCTGCCTGAGAGGTGCCCTCCTCCCTTTTTTTTTCTTTATTCTCTTTCTTTTTTCCTTTTTTTTTCCTTTTTTTGTTTTTTTCCTTTTTTCCTTCTTTCTTTTTTTCCCTTTCTTTTCTTTCTTTTTTTCTTCTTCTTTCTCTTTTCTCGCTTTTTTCCCCAAAACACTGACCTGATTAACTCTGGTCGCCAGCTTGCTTAAACAATCACAACAAGTCCATTCTGTAAATGTAAATTCTACACCTACCGACCTTTTCAGCTATTTCTCTCAGGAGTAATTAGACTATATAGTTTCTATGGATAATTCCAGCATCCTTCTCTCACCTATCCAACCATATTCTACCCTTTACCTCTTTGAAAAAAGCTTCTTATCCCTTCTGCCTGTTCATTCTATTTCCAAATCTGCCTCGTCTCGCCCTGCCTTCTCTCATTTTCTCTATGCTCTTCAACCAGCACTGCATACACACGGCTATTTAACTGTAGCTGGGAAATCCAGGTATATGCTTTAAACCGTTCTTTGTCCATCGGTTGTCTTCTTTTTTCCTTTTCTTTTTACCCTTTTTGACCCTTTTATGTATTTTGTGCGCCCTATTATTCGCCCTCCCTCCTCCGTCTTTTCTCTTTACTTTTTCATTTTCCCTCTCGCTTTGCATGTTAGTTGAATTAGCCTGTGCGTTTGTGTGCTCCTGCTCCCTGTGTGTTTGTCTGTCTGTTTTCTTTTCCAGGGCTACCTCAAGATACAAGCGAGAGTACACAAGGTGAAGAGTCCCAAATATCACTACGAATAGGAAAATAAAATAACCAAGGTCCCAAAAAGAGAGACCGAGGGATACCATTCAAAAAACAATCTCTGAAAGGATAGGCCCTGGAAAGTCAAAGAGTCTTCTTGGATATAGCAGTGCTCATAGAAACACAGAGCATAACAGGTCTTTAAAACCAACAAGAGCCGGAAAGCTAACTAAAATGACGAAACGAAAGAGTTCTCCTCCAAAGAAACTCCAAGAAGAAATGACAGCTAATGAACTGCTCAAAACAGATATCAGCAGCATAAGTGAACAAGATTTTAGAATAATAATGGTAAAATTAATAGCAGGGCTTGAAAAAAACATAGGGGACATTAAAGAAACTATGGCTACAGACAGAAAGGAAAATAAAAATAGGCATGAAGAATTAAAAAATGCGATACATGAGATACATAATAAATTAGAGGCCTCCAATGCACGGCTTGAAGAGGCAGAAAGGAGAATAAGTGATTTAGAAGACACCATTCTAGAAAAACAAGAAGCTGACAAAAAAAGAGACAAACTGATCCAGGAACAGGAAAGAAGAATTCGAGAGCTCAGCGATACAGTCAAACGCAACAATATCCGTATCATAGGAATCCCAGAAGAGGAAGAGAGAGGGAAAGGTGCTGAAGGAGTCCTGGAACAAATTATAGCAGAGAACTTCCCCGACCTGGGGAAGGAAGTCAATGTGGAAATACAAGAGGCTCAGAGGACGCCCCTCAGACGTAACTTGAATCGATCTTCTGCACGACATATCATCGTCAAAATGGCAAAATACAAGGACAAAGAGAGAATTTTGAAAGCAGCTAGGGACAAAAGCGCCCTCACATACAAAGGGAAACCTATCAGAGTGGTGACAGACCTATCTACTGAAACATGCCAGGCCAGAAAGGAATGGCAGGAGATCTTCAATGTGATGAACAGTAAAAATATGCAGCCAAGAATCCTCTATCCAGCAAGACTGTCATTCAAAATAGAAGGAGAGATAGAAACCTTTCCAAATAAACAGAAATTGAAAGAATTTGTCACCACGAAGCCAGCCCTACAAGAAATCCTGAGGGGGATGCTCTGAAGGAAAGGTTGCAAGGAACAAAGATTCCAGAGACACCACCACAAACATGAACCCTACAAAAGATACAAAGACTCTAAACCCACATATTTCAATAATAACACTGAATGTAAATGGGCTGAATGCTCCAATCAAAAGACATAGGGTAGCAGAATGGATTAAAAAACAAAATCCATCTATATGCTGTCTACAAGAAACTCATTTTAGACAGGAAGATACCTTCAGATTAAAAGTAAGGGGATGGAGAAATATATATCATGCTACAGGAAATCAAAAGAAAGCCGGAGTAGCGATACTTATATCAGACAAACTGGACTTTAAATTAAAGACAATCACAAGAGATGAAGAAGGGCACTACATAATAATTACAGGGTCCATCCATCAGGAAGAACTAACAATCATAAATGTCTACGCACCGAATATGGGAGCACCTAAATATCTAAAACAATTAATCACAAACAGAAATAAGCTTATAGATAAGAATGTGCTAATAGCAGGGGACTTTAATACTCCGCTTACAGCAATGGATAGGTCAACCAGACAGAAAATCACTAAAGAAATAATGGACTTGAAAGACACATTGAACCAGATGGACCTGATGGATATATTTAGAACTTTACATCCTGAGGCCAGGGAATTGACTTTCTTCTCAAGTGCGCATGGCACATTCTCCAAGATAGATCACATACTGGGACATAAAGCAGCCCTCAATAAATATAAAAGAATTGAGATCATACCATGCACACTGTCAGATCACAATGCTTTGAAACTTGAAATCAATTACAGGAAGAAGTCTGGAAAACTTCCAAAAACATGGAGGTTAAAGAACACCCTTCTAAAGAATGAATGGGCCAATCAGGCAATTAGAGATGAAATTAAAAAATATATGGAAACAAATGAAAATGAAAACACAACAATTCAAAATCTATGGGATGCGGCAAAGGCAGTCCTAAGAGGAAAGTACACTGCTCTCCAGGCCTATTTCAAGAGATTAGAAAAAGCGCAAGTCCAAAATCTAACAGCTCACCTAAAGGAACTAGAGGCAGAGCAACAAGAACGCCCTAAACCCAGTAGAAGAAGAGAAATAGTAAAAATTAGAGCAGAAATAAACAACATAGAGACCAAAGAAACAATTGAACAGATCCATGAAACCAAGAGTTGGTTTTTTGAAAAGGTAAACAAAATTGACAAACCTCTAGCCAGACTTATCCAAAAGAAAAGAGAGAGCACACAAATAGACAAAATTATGAATGAAAATGGACTTATTACAACCAACCCCTCAGAAATACAAGCAATTATCAGGGAATACTATGAAAAATTATATGCCAACAAATTGGACAACTTAGAAGAAATGGACACATTCCTAAACACACACTCACTACCAAAATTCACACGGGAAGAAATAGAAAACCTGAACAGACCCATAACGAGTGAAGAAATTGAATCAGTGATCAAAAATCTCCCAACAAATAAGAGCCCTGGACCGGATGGCTTCCCTGGGCTATTCTACCAGACATTTAAAGCAGAATTAATCCCAATTCTTCTCAAGCTATTCCAAAAAATAGAAATCGAAGGAAAACTCCCGGACTCATTTTATGAAGCCAGCATCACTCTGATTCCCAAGCCAGACAGAGATCCAGCAAAAAAAGAGAACTACAGGCCAATATCCTTGATGAATACGGATGCAAAAATTCTCAACAAGATCCTTGCAAATCGAATCCAGCAGCATATAAAAGAATCATCCACCAAGATCAAGTGGGATTCATTCCTGGGTTACAGGGCTGGTTCAATATTCGCAAATCAATCAATGTGATACATCATATCAATAAAAGAAAAGATAAAAACCATATGATCCTGTCAATAGATGCAGAAAAAGCATTTGACAAAATACAGCATCCCTTCTTAATAAAGACTCTCGAGAAAGTTGGGATAGAAGGAACCTACTTAAACATCATCAAAGCCATCTATGAGAAGCCTTCAGCGAACATCATCCTCAACGGGGAAAAACTCAGAGCTTTCCCCCTGAGATCAGGAACACGACAGGGATGCCCACTCTCACCACTGCTGTTTAACATAGTGCTGGAAGTCCTAGCATCAGCCATCAGACAACAAAAGGAAATCAAAGGCATCAGAATTGGCAAAGAGGAAGTCAAACTTTCACTCTTCGCAGATGACATGATACTCTACATCGAAAACCTGACAGACTCCACCAGAAGCCTACTAGAACTGATCCAAGAATTCAGCCAAGTTGCAGGGTACAAAATCAACGTACAGAAATCGGTTGCATTTTTATACACCAACAATGAAGCAACAGAAAGAGAAATCAAGAAATGGATCCCATTCACAGTTGCACAAAAAACCATAAAATACCTCGGAATAAACCTAACCAAGGATACAAGAGATCTGTATGAGGAAAACTATAGAAAACTTATGAAGGAAATTGAAGAAGACACAAAGAAATGGAAAAACATTCCATGCTCATGGATAGGAAGAATAAATATAGTTAAGATGTCATTACTACCTAAGGCACTCTACACATTCAATGCAATTCCAATCAAAATTGCACCAGCATACTTCTCAAAACTAGAACAAACTATCCAAAAATTTGTATGGAACCACAAAAGACCCCGAATAGCCAAAGTAATCCTGAAAAATAAAACCAAAACGGGAGGGATCACCATCCCAGACTTTAGCCTCTACTACAAAGCTGTCATCATCAAGATAGTATGGTATTGGCACAAAAACAGACACATAGACCAATGGAACAGAATTGAGAACTCAGAAGTGGACCCAAAAGTATACAGCCAACTAATCTTTGACAAAGCAGGAAAGAATATCCAATGGAAAAAAAGACAGCCTTTTTAACAGAAGGTGTTGGGAGAACTGGACAGCAACATGCAGAAGAATGAAACTAGATCATTTTCTCACACCATGCACAAAAATAAACTCAAATTGGATAAAGGACCTGAACGTGAGACAGGAAACTATCAACACCCTAGAGGAGAAAGCAGGAAACAACCTCCTTGACCTCCACCGCAGCAACTTCTTACTTGACACATCCCCAAAAGCAAGGGAATCAAGAGCAAAAATAAACTGTTGGGACCTCATCAAGATTAAAAGCTTCTGCACAGCCAAGGAAACAACCCAGAAAATTAATAGGCAACCAACGGAATGGGAAAAGATAGTTGCAAATGACATATCAGATAAAGGGTTAATATCCAGAATCTATAAGGAACTCACCAAACTACACGCCCGAAAAACAAACAACCCAGTGAAGAAATGGGCAGAAGATATGAACAGACACTTCTCCAAAGAGGACATCCAGATGGCCAACAGACACGTGAAACGATGCTCAGCATCGCTCCTCATCAGGGAAATACAAATCAAAACCACACTGAGATACCACCTCACGCCAGTCAGAGTGGCTAAAATGAGCCAATCAGAGAACTCTAGGTGCTGGCGAGGATGTGGAGAAACGGGCACCCTCCTACACTGTTGGTGGGAATGTAAACTGGTACAGCCCCTCTGGAAAACAGTGTGGAGGTTCCTCAGGAAACTAACAATAGAACTCCCCTATGACCCAGCAATAGCACTGCTAGGAATTTACCCAAGGGATACAGAAATGCTGATGCATAGGAGCACATGTACCCCAATGTTCATAGCAGCACTCTCCACAATAGCTAAAACATGGAAAGAGACTAAGTCTCCATCGTCGGACGAATGGATCAAGAAGATGTGGTTTATCTATACCATGGAATACTACATGGCAATGAGAGACAATGAAATCTGGCCATGTGTAGCAACATGGATGGACCTTGAGGGTGTTATGCTGAGCGAAATAAGTCAGGCAGAGAAAGACAAATATCATATGTGTGCACGTATAGGAGGATTAGGAGGAGCTTAACAGAGGACCAAGGGGGAGAAGAAGGGCGGAAATGGTGGGGGAAAGGGGGAGAGGCAAACCATGAGAGACTCTTGAATGCTGACAAAAACTGAGGACTGATGGATGTGGGGGGGAGGAGGGATGGGCATGGAGGAGGACACTTGTGGGGATGAGCACTGGGTGTTATGTGGAAACTAATTTGACAATAAACTATTTGTAAAAAATAAATAAATAAATAAAAATAAAATAAAATAAAATAAAATGGGGTCCAAAGTGGAGAGGATTAATAATCAAGGGCGGAAAACAACAAGTCTCAGTAGGGTAGGGAGAGGGACCGTGAAAGGGAAACTAATAAAAATTCTGGAGGGGCGCCTGGGTGGCTTAGTCTGTTAAGCGTCCGACTTTCGCTTAGGTCATGATCTCGCGGTTCGTGGGTTCGAGCCCCGCGTCGGGCTCTGTGCTGACTGCCAGCTCAGAGCCTGGAGCCTGTTTCGGAGTCTGTGTCTCCCTCTCTCTCTGACCCTCTCCTGCTGACGCTGTCTCTCTCTCTCCTAGAAATAAATAAAAATAAAAAAAATAAAAAAGAATTCTGGAGACAAGCTTCACAAGCCTTTCAATTAACAAGAGTCTGCCCTGCCAGAAAAGTGCAGTAGGAAACCAACTTTCCTATGTTAACCATATCTGAGACACGTTATTTGATGTAGAAAGTTGGTATTAGTTAGGAATTGCTATTATTTGTGGGATCTCCTCATTGTCCATGAATGGCATGTGGTTTTTAATCTTAGATGAAATCATGCTACTTTTGAATAACAATTTTCTCCAAACAAAGGTCAAATTCTCTCTGCTAGTTCAGGTGCTGCTGCATACTTTTAGGGATGTATCACAGTTGAGGTGTTTGTGACCATGCAAAATTTGTGAGGTATAGTTAAATGCGGGCAATGGCAAGCACTATTATGGAAGATGATTTCTTAAATTGATAAAAAGGTACAACTTTTAAATATTGAGTAGAGATTGAATACAGAACATGACTACCTTGTTGCTCAGTATGAATTATATCACATGCTATTATTATTACAAAAAGAAGCCTGAGCTAGAATGTAGACGACAAGCAAGTGATGAAATAAAAAGGGACTCTTCCATAGCTAGCCAGCCAGTCTTTCAGATGGTTGATAGTGTGGTGGTCCTTTGCTAAAATTAGCAAAATTAAGTCCTGAAGGACTCCACAGAGTAGAAGATCCTATGGGAAGAGAGACATAGAATCAACTGACTATAATAAAACATAAGAGCTATAATATTAATATAGTGAAGTAATATGAAACATGGGGAAAAGAAAGGAACATAAAGTAGAATGTAAAGGTGTATTTGGATTTTCTAGAAAAATAAAATCTCTCTCTCTCTGTATGTATGTATGTATATATACATATATATATAATATATAACACACACACATAAACAGAATTTGTTAACATGTATTCCTATGTGTACATGAGAGAGAAGGAGATGTATACACATATGTATACATAGAGAAAGAGAGATTTATTATAGGAAATGGCTCATGTACTTAAGGAGTCCGAGGAGTCCTGTGATTTACTTCTGCAAGCTGGAGAATCAAGTAAGCTGGTGGTGTGATTCAGTGAATGAGAGGGGGTTGATGGTACACTGATGATGTAAATCTGTTCTGAATCATAAAACCCAAGAAACAGAAGTACCAATGTCTGAGACCAGAAGAAGATAAATGTCTCAGCTCAAGCAGACTGTATGTGTGTGTGTGTGTTGGGGGAGGGGGAGGAATCTGTCTTTCCTATGCCTTTTTGTTCTGTTTTGGGCATGCAACAGAGAGGATGCTGCCTACCCACATTAGTGGTGGCCATTTGCTTCACTCAGTTCACCAACTCAAATGCTGATCTCTTCCAGAGCCCTTACAGAAACACCAGACGTAATGTTTTATCAACTATCTGGGCTCAGTCAAGTTGACACATAAAATTAACCATCATAACTCTGCCCTTTCTCAATTTAATACTTATACACATTTCCTTCAACTATCTTTAATCTCCCAGTAAAGGCAATAATGAGGTCATAATTCCACCTAATTTAACACAACTAAGTTGTGTACAACTGAAAAGCACTAATTCCTTCTCCAGAAGAGGACATGAAGTCCTTGAATACTATTTATTTTTCTCCTGGGGCACCGGGACGGCTCAGTCGTTTAACTAAATGACTCTTTCTTTTGGCTCAGGTCATGATCTCACAGTTTGTGAGATCCAGCCCTGTGTTAGGCTCTGCACATCAGTGTAGTATGGACCCTGCTTGGGATTCTCTCTTCCTCTGTCTCTCTGCCCTTCCCTCCACGTGTATGCTTACTCTCTTTCTCAAAATAAATAAACATTTAAAAAATACATTTATTTTTTTCCTGATATCCTAGCACTTTAGTACTATGAATCAAAATTAATAATACATAAATACTGACATAAAATCAATACATTTTATATTCATGATAAAAGACTAAGGGAGAAGAGGAAACAAACACATTTGTTTATATGTGTATATACACACAAATGTATTCATAATAGAATAAGGAATACTCATGACAATTATAGTCCTTGTTTCTGTAACTGATCATGTGGTGGTAGCCAGCATTCCTCTACTACCCATTCGGTATAACCCTAGTCTTCAGCAAGCACATCCACTGGTCATAATTCTTTACCTAGTGAGGTGATCCAAACTTTTAATCCCAATTGGTCTGGACAATTACTAATCTTTTTATTATTATTATTTCTTTAATGTAAAATTAAAAAATATACAAGACCCATAGAAAAGCATAACGTTATGTCAGTCCCATTTCAGATTTAGCTTAAGATGGTTTTTATGAAATACTGAAATCCTTCATGGACAAGCAGGGCTCCTGCAAGTAAGAAGATCTCTTCTTTTAGCAAGCAATTTACCTTCTTGATATTGGTTGTTTTTACTGAGTTGTGAAATGAAAAAAAAAAAGTTTCTCCAAGATGGACACTACAATACTGAGCAAAAAACTTTAAGAACAGTGCAGTGCTGTCTGGAAAATGACAATAACCCAATCCAGGCAAGATTAGTCTGTCCATGTCAAGTTCCAGACTAATCTTGCCTGGATTGGGTTGTTGTCGTTTTCCATTGGCCATAAACACAGGCATGGTAATACCAAGAGACACCCTAAGGGATTGCCTGTGTTCCAGACATACTCTTCCCTACCTCTGTTATAAAGTAGCAATCCATTTCCCGTTGGTGGTCAGGACTTATCCCCCCAGCCAACACCATAAACCCCTTCCATGCCTCTTGATTCAGAGGCATGAGGAGCCTCAAGTGGCCAGCGGGCTGTCTTAACTTCCAGTTCAATGGCATTATTGTGTCTCTTTGTGGAAGCATTCTTCTCTCTGGAACTAAGAACTCCGGGCCAGAATAACATAAAGTCACGGGAACAGGAAGCAAAAGTTTTGCTGCTGTGTTACTAAGGGTAACAGTGAGTTGTGTCACTCCGCATTTCCACCCCTTGATTCCTGGACCTATGAATCCTGGTTCATAGGAGAAACAGCACCCTATATTGGGTGGTTCAAAGGGAAACTGGGAAAACTTCTCAGAGGAGAATATGTTTTAGGCAGATCTTAAGTCATACATTTTCAATTTAAAAGAGTGGAGAGGATGACTGGAGGATGAAAAGCATAAAGAAAGGCATAATTTAACAAATGATCATGAGGCGTTTGGGAATGGACTATGTTCCTCAGAGAGTAGCATAACGTGAACGGATGATGACAGACGAGCCTGAGGATGAGGTGGGCCCTTCGCAGCCTAACTGAGGAAAAGCTTAACACAGGTGAGAGATAAAATATAAAGCCTGAACTAGCACTGTGAAAGGAAAATAAAAGGAAGGCAATCAAGTGTGATTCTAAAAGAAAACTTTCTGTACTCACAACAGTTCTGACACCAAATGTGGCCCTTCCCCGCACATTAAATAATTCTGACACTAACTACCTGGACTCGGTCCAGATCCCACAGGGTAAGGGCTCAGTCCTACAAGCCACCTCCCACTTCAGATCCCAACTGCAGGTAGTGGGTTCCCAAGTTACCCACACATCTGCCTACCTTGGCAATAAGTCAGGAGTTCTCACATCTCCAATCCTCCATTTGACAATTTGCTGTCATGGCTCAAGGAAACACTTTATTTAATACTTCCAGTTTATTATAAAGGATATTACAAAGGATTAAAATAAACTGCCAGATGAAGAGGTACATAAGGTGAGTTCTAGAAAGGTCCTGAGCACACAAATTTCTGCCCCTGTAGATTTTGGTATACACTACATTTCAGACATCATAGAGGCAACATGCACCAACCCAGAAGCTCTCCAAACCTCTGCATTTAGAGTTTTATTAGAGTTTCCATTACTTGAGCGTGTTTGATTAAATCATGGACTGTTGGTGATTAACTCAATCCACTGTCAGTCCCCTACTCAGAAGCGGAAGGGTAGGGCTGAAAGTTCTTATCTTCTAATCACATGGGGGTAGTTCCTCTAACAACTAGCCTCCAACCTGCAAGTGTCACTTGCATAACTCCTGCATGATTGAAAAGGGCTTAGTATGAATAATAAAAATTGCCCCTCTTGACCCATCACTCAGGCAATTCAACACACACACACACACACACACACACACACACACACACACACACACATTTATATTTAATGTAGCACAAGGTGATAATCATAGTTTTTAATTTCTAAAATGAGTGGCAAAATTAAATCAGACTGTAGGTAATATTTGGGGGCAGTTGAATGTAGGAGAAGAGAATTCAGATTTGGGTCCAACCACCATCTCATAATGATCTATTTTCAATTATTTCCTTCAATTAATTTTTACTGAATGATAAATATTTGGGATCCAGGCACTGTGTCTTCCTTGATATAGCAAGGTAGGCAACACAGTCAAGCTCCTGGCACCCAAAGAGTTACCCAGTTGGAAAACAGGCCATATGCCAGATAGTTACAAATGCATGAGAGGAGGAGGCTACTTCAAATCTAGAGCAGGAGTGAAGAGTATGATGAGAGACAATAGATCATCACCAGGGGAAGACCAAAGTTTCAAACCCAAATAACTGGAGAAATGATTGTACCACTGGCACAGGCTCAAAATGGAAAATAGGTTTACTTCATATATTGAATATGATGCCATAGCAACATATTAGTTCAGTAGGAAATGAGGTAAATATAAAAATAAGAAAATAAAATGTCTGCCAGGACTTATGCATGAGCTATTGTGAAGAAAAAAAATTGTATAAATTTTACCTACAGTGAGTAAAAAGTATCTATTATGAAATAGGCAAGTTGTGATATTAAATCTATTCTAATTTGCATTATATAACAACCACAAGATTATTAAAACCTCCAAATCAAACTTTAGAATGAGCACATTTTATCTGCCATTTATGACTTGATTTTCAATCAACCAAATGATCACTCACAATGAAGACAGAAAAAACCTGAATCAAATACCTGCAACAACATACAGGAAACCATTTCAGTAGTGAGTGGGTTTACCAGGTTGGTTTTGTAATTAAACCAAAGCCATAAAATTTGTGGAGATTCCTTCTTTCTATATATTAAAATTAATTTTTTCCAGGTAATTAGCTGTTATAGACAAGAGGAACCTGACAGCCAAAGAGAGTATTTGCTCCTAAACCATGTAAGATGTTCCTGCCCTCTACTTATGGTTGACTCTTTTGCTTTCAGTGCATTTTTCCTCATATCCAAAATAAAGAAATGTTGAATTCCTTTTGGAATCTAGCAAATACCACCCAATTTTCATGCCGAGGTTTGGCTGCTAAAACCTCCTTTGTACTGTCCTGGGAGATGGACATGATGGGCCATGTGTTAGAGTTGTCTTTTATATGTGACTGAATACACTAATGGTGAATCCACCCCCAAATGGGGTACATGATTGTATGTTTCATTTAGACTGCCCTATTGCTACATTCATAATATATTTCTTGTATGCTGAGCATCTTGCTGATAACTACATGTCTGGTGAATTAATCTTTACAGTTATTTTCCAGGTAGGATTGGATTAACCTATAAGGTACCAGCCATCTATCTATAGAATTTGAAAAATAATATTCTGGTTTTTAAATTGGGAGAGACAGACAGGTAGCACTATGGAAACTTAATGATCTGCCTCTTGTATCCACACTAACTGGCATCCAGGGCACCTGCCTGACCTGTTTTTAAGAGAAAGCACAATACCATAATCATTTAGTCCTGCTTGAAGTCAATGTCATTTTAAAACCTAGATGCTGCTTAGGGAGAAACTTTAGAGTAATGAATTCAAATATTTCTCACAACTGGTAAATAGAACCAGAAAAACAAGTCAGCTATTAACCATGCTAACATCTGCCAGAATTTTAGCCTGAAAGGTTGCCTCACTGGAGGCAAGGCAACTACTGTCATCAGCTTCCAGCTAATTAATTTAAGGAGACAACTTACAGTTAGTCATACAATTTACAACAGGGTCGGTATTTGGGTACATCTGCTAGATACAACCAGGACAGGCTCATATTCTTTATACTCCAAACTATGAGCAAGATAAAACATACTTTTTAATCAAGAGATGTTACATGTCTTAAAAACAAAGTGGTGCAAATATATAGCTAAAAAATAACAATCCTCTATCGCTTATGAACTATCTTTAACTGGGCAAAAACTATTGTCTTTCCTAAGGACTCATCTTTAACATTATCAGAAAAATATAACAATATTCACAGCCCATATTTAAAAGATTTTCAAAAACATTAATAAACAAGTAGTTATGTCATTAAGCACAGGTTCTTTGCTGTGTTGATGTTACACAGAAATTTAATCTTCTAAATTAAGTCAAGAATGACAAATAGGTTTCAAAACTATGCCAACTCAAATCCATTGGTAGTAGCTTCTGGAACACTGTATTTTTAGAGAATTCCACGGGATCAGTCAGAAATAGTGTTATTGATTAGTAATGACTGCTGTGGGGTTGGGAGGGCCAAAGACTGCTCCCTTGCCATGAATTTGCCAGCCAAACTTAAAGCAATGACAGACAAGTTTAGCAGTTAGAGGAATGTCATGATGAAGAAAACCAAGGAATAAGGAATGATTACCAAAGAATAAGATACGCCGTAGAATATTCCTAGGTGTCATAAAACCACCTGTGTACTTCTGACACAACATATGTTCATGTGAAGTTTCTCAGTAATAACTTAATAGGGCAGCAATATATTGATGAAAAGTTTATGAGTTGTACTGAGTGTCTATTATGAGTCAAGTATTCAGCTAGGTTCTGGACATGCAAACACCACACACACACACACACAAATATATTGTATACTATATATACCATGTTTCATAGTCAGTGACTCACATACTGATCCTTTTACTGGCTTGGGAATATTCCCATGATTTTGAAGTAATTTGATTACATCATGTGAGGTGAAAACTAGTATATACAGCTTGACAAGCAACTTCTACTAATTTCCTTAAAGCTCCAAAAAACATGAATTAAACCATCCCATGACATTAAAAATGTGTCCAAGTTGCATTGGCTACAGATCCAAATCAATGAGTGTGTGAACAAGAACATTACGAACAATTAAGGTAGTGAAGCTCAAATTGTACAGTTGTGTGCTGAATTTGAAAGTTTAACTAGAAGTTCTGATCATTCATTTTAGCCTGGATTAATTTAAAATACTTTTCTTATCTTTCTCACATAATTGTGCAAACTACTACATCACTTTTAAGAACCAACTTGACTATAATATATCATAAACTGAGTTTCTCCACACCGGACTTTAAGTATCTATCATTGAAATCATATTTTAGACTATTTTCAAGGAGTTTTATAATACATGGCACCTGTTATGACACTGGCTTATGATAGTTATTCTTACTTGTCAGTACTATAGAAATCAATGCCTAAAGTTGATGAATTGAATTCTGTAACCCCCAAATTAGGCCAGCTAGACAGGATATGTTGCACTATTGCAGAATTATAAAAATTGCGTTTTATATGTGTTCTTATTAATTAGAGAAATTTTGGAACTTAGCTAAATTTGTGCATTCAAAAGATTAAAAAACAGGAAATAATTAATATAAAATAGCTTATGATTGGGTTATAGATATGCTCATGAAAAGATATAAACCACAGATCACAATTTATAAAGCTGACCACTTTAAAAATTGATAGCAGGAGGAGCCAAGATGGCGGAACAGCACGGAAGTCTTTTTTCCGTCCTGGGTATATGAAATACAGCCAGATCAACACTAAGCCATCCAGCACACCTAGAAAACTGATTTGAGGATTAACACAACAATCTTCACAACCTGAACTGCAGAACTCATCAGGTACGCGATGCGGAGAGGTGAACTAGGGGAGAGAGAAGCCACGGAGGGCAGGGACCTGTATTTGCTTGTGGAGAGAGGACGGAGACAGGGCAGGGTACAGGAAAAGCAACCCCAGTAAAAACAGCTGGAGAGAAGGTGGAAAAGTGGAAATAGCTGCAGGAACTGAACTAAAAAGGGAGAAAAGAGAAAGGAGAGGGTTTACATTCCATTGAGACTCTATAAACAGGCGAAGCATAGAGTCTGAAACTCTGCAGCTCCATACCTGGCAGTGCTCTGGTGGGAAGGGTGAATCCCCAGGAGCAGAGTGGGTCTGGGAGGTCCTCAGGCCACGCGTGGTTTTTCATAATCCCTGAAACGCTGCTGCTACAAGATCACGTGAACTTTTTCTGAGGTCTGCTAGTACCAAGCCGCAGTCTCTGGACATCAGCAGCAGAGCACAGTCCTGTGAATGTTCCTGGGTGCAGCCGGCACTCGGCCATTGCTCAGTGAGACCCTCCCACACACAGAGGATCAGAGCGGGTCAAAGCCCTAGTTCCTCAGAAGTGAGGGGTCGGCAAACATAGCCGCTTCTGAGATAAAACTTCAGGAAGGAAGCGCCACCTAGCAACCTGACGCTGTAGCCACGCACAGTGTAAAAGCAGGGAGTGGATGGAAGCCCGACACAAAGGATGGGTGCACGATTCCTGGTCCTGGAGAGCACAGAGTACTGATACTAGACTCTGGGTAGCTGAGTGATGCCATTTTCACCTCGCCCGCTCACGCACATACACACCTACAGGCACCACAACGATCCACCCTAGTAAGCTAAGCAGCGTCATCTAGTGGAGAACGGAGCCATTACACTAAGCTCTGTCCAACTGGTTCAACCTCACTCTTCATAAACACTACAAATCTCTCCACCTGCTTAGTTTGCAGACTGTAAAGTGTTTCATAGTTGGACTTCTAAAGGAAAACGATGTAATACCAATCGTATTTCAGTCTGTTCGCTGGTCTACCTATTCAATTTTCTTTTTTTTCCTTTTCGTTTCCTTTACTTGAATACAGAAAAAGAAAATTTTATTTTTATTTTCAATTTTTATTAAAAATATTTTTCTTTATTTTTTCCGCTAATTTCTTACTTTTTGTAATTTTTTCAAATTCTATTTTACTTCCATTATTTCCAGTTATTCTATTTCATCGTAATCATTTTCTCAAATTTTCAAATGATTTCCTTTTTTTTCTTTCTCTAATCAATCAAGCGTCTTTCAATAACCAGACCAAAATACACCTAGGATCTAGCATCATTTATTTGATTTTGTGTGTGTGTGTATGTGTGTTGTTTTAAATTTTTTAATTAAAATTTTTTTTACCTTATTAATTCCTTTTCTTCCTTCAAAATGGTGAAACAAAGGAATTCACCCCAAAAGAAAGAACAGGAAGAAACGACAGCCAGGGACTTAACCAACACAAATATAAGCAAGATGTCTGAACCAGAATTTAGAATCATGATAATAAGAATACTAGCTGGGGTCAAATATAGATTAGAATCCCTCTCTACAGAGATAAAAGGGATTTATCAATCTTGAATGGATGCCATGGTGGCAAGGATGGATAATGAAGAGCAGTGAACCAGCAATATAGAGGACAAACTTATGGAGAATAATAAAGCAGAAAAAAAGAGGGAGACTAAAGTAAAAGAGCATGATTTAGGAATGAGAGAAATCAGTGACTCATTAAAAAGAAATAACATCAGAATCATAGGGTCTCATAAGATGAAAAGAGAGAAAAAGGAGTAGAAAGGTTATGTGAGCAAATCATAGCAAAAACTTTCCTAACCTGGGGAAAGACACAGACATCAAAATCCAAGGAGTGCAGGGGACTCCCACAGAATTCAACAAAAACCGACCATCAACAAGGCATGTCACAGTCAAATTTACAAAATACTCAGGCAAGGAAAGAGTCATGAAAGTAGCATGGGGGATAAAAGTCCTTAACCTACAAAGGAAGATAGACCAGTTTCTCAGAGAGTATCCACAGAAACTTGGCAAGCCAGAAAGGAGTGGCCAGATATATTCAATGTGCTGAATTGGAAAAATATACTCCCAGGAATTCTTTATCCAGCAAGGCTGTCATCCAAAATAGAAGGAGAGATTAAAACTTTCCTAGACAAACAAAAATTAAAGGAGTTTGTAACCCTAAAACAGCCCTGCAAGAAACTCTAAGCGGGACTCTCTGAGGAGAGAAACAATGGGAAAAAAGAAAGAAAAAAAAACCCAAAAGCAACAAAGACTAGAAAGGACCAGAGAACACCACCAGAAACTCTAATTCTACAAGAAACATAATGGTAATAAACTCATATCTTTCAGTACTTACTCTAAATGGGAATGGACTAAATGCTCCAATTAACAGACATTTGGTAACAGAATGGATAAGAAAACAAGATCCATCTATATGCTCTTTACAAGAGACCCACTTTAAACCTAAAGATACCTTCAAAGTGAAAGTAAGGGGATGGAAAACCATCTATCATGCTAATGGACACCAAAAGAAAGCCAGAGTAGCCATACTTATATCAGACAAATTAGACTTTAAAATAAAGACTGTAACAAGAGTTGAAGAAGGACATTATATCATAATTAAGGGATCTATCCACCATGACGATCTAACAATTGTAAACATTCATGCTCCAAATATGAATCACCCAAATATATAAATCAATCAATCACAAACATAAAGAAACTTATTGATAATAATACCATAATAGTAGGGGACTTCAACACTCCACTTACAGCAAAAGACAGACCATCTAAACAGAAAATCAACAAGTAATCAATGGCTTTGAATGATATACTGGACAGGATGGACTTAACAGATATATTCAGAACATTTAATCTTTTTTTTGTTTGTTTGTTTGTTTGTTTCTAGGAGAGAGAGAGAGACAGCGTGAACAGGGGAGGGTCAGAGAGAGAGGGAGACACAGACTCTGAAACAGGCTCCAGGCTCTGAGCTGGCAGTCAGCACAGAGCCCGACGCGGGGCTCGAACCCACAAAGCGCGAGATCATGACCTAAGCGAAAGTCGGACGCTTAACCGACTAAGCCACCCAGGCGCCCCCAGAACATTTAATCTTAAAGCAGCAGAATACACATCCTCGAGTGCACATGGAATATTCTCCAGAATAGATCACATACTGGGACACAGATCAGCCCTCAACAAGTACAAAAAGACTGAGATCATACTGTGCATATTTTCAGACCACAATACTGTCGAACTCAAAATCAACCACAAGAGAAAATTTGGAACGATAACAAATACTTGCAGACTAAAGAACATCCTACTAAATAATGAATGGGCCAACCAAGAAGTGAAAGAGGAAATTAAAAAGTACATGGAAGCCAATGAAAATGAAAGAATGACAAGCCAAAACCTTTGTAAAGCAAAGACAGTCATAAGAGGGAAGTATATAGCAATCCACGCCTTCCTAAAGAAGGAAGAAAAGTCTCAGATACACAACCTAACCTTACACTTCAAAGAGATGAAAAAGGACAGGAAATAAAACCCCAAACCAGCAGAAGACAGAAAATAATAAAGATTGCAGCAGAAATCAGTGCTAGCGAAACCAAAAAAACAAAACAAACAAACAAACAAACAAAAAACCCTCACAACAGCAGGACAGATCAATGAAACCAGAAGCTGGATCTTTGAAAGAATTAATGAAATTGATAAACCCCGCCAGTTTGATCGAAAAGAAAAAGGAAAGGACCCAAATAAATAAATTCAAGAATGAAAGAGGAGAGATCACAACCAATACTGCAGAAATAAAAGAAATAATGAGAGAATATTATAAGCAGTTATATGCCAATAAGATGGGCAATCTGAAAGAAATGAACAAATTCCTAGAAACATATAAATATCAAAACTGAAAAAGGAAGAAATAAAAAATTTGAACAGACCCATAACCGGTAATGAAATTAAATTAGTAATCAAAAATCTCCCAAAACACAAGGGTCCAGAGCTAGATGGCTTTCCAGGGGAATTCTACCAAACATTTAAAGAAGAGTGAACACGTATTCTCTTGAAGCTGTTCCAAAAAGTAGAGATGGAGGGAAAACTTCCAAACTCTTTCTATAAAACCAGCATTACCTTGATTCTAAAAGCAGACACAAACTCCACTAAAAAGGGGAACTATAGACCAATCTCCTTGATGAACATGGATGGAAAAATCCTAAGATATTAGCCATGTGGACCCAATAATACATTTGAAAAGTTATTCTTTTTTAGGACTTATGCTAGGGATGCAGAGCTGGTTCACTATCTGCAAAATAATCAATGTGATTCATCACATCAATAAAAGAAAGGACAAGCACCACATGATCCTCTCAATAGATGCAAAGAAAGAATTTGACAAAATACAGCATCCTTTCTTGATAAAAACCCTTAAGAAAGTAGTGATAGAGGGGCGCCTGGGTAGCTTAGTCGGTTAAGTGTCCGACTTTCGCTTAGGTCATGATCTCGCGGTTCGTGGGTTGGGGCCCCGCGTCGGGCTCTGTGCTGACTGCCAGCTCAGAGCCTGGAGCCTGTTTCAGTCTGTGACTTCTCTCTCTCTGACCCTCCCCTGCTCATGCTGTCTCTCTCTCTCTCCTAGAAATAAATAAAACATTAAAAAAAAAAAAAGAAAGTAGTGATAGAAGGATCATACCTCAAGATCATAAAAGCCATATATGAAAGACCCAACACTAATATCATCCTCAATGGGGGAAAACTGAGAGCTTTCCCCTTAAGGTCAGGAACAAGACAAGGATGTCCACTCTTGCCACTGTTACTCAACATAGTATTGGAAGTCTTAGCCTCTGCAATCAGACAACACAAAGAAATAAAAGGCATCCAGATCATCCAGATCAAACATTCACTCTTTGCAGATGACATGATACTCTATATGGAAAACCTAAAATATTCCACCAAAAAACTACTAGAACTGAATTAAGCAGAGTGGCAGGGTAAAGCACAGAAATAGGTTGCATTCTTATACACCAACATTGATGCAACAGGAAGAGAAATCAAGGAACTGATACCATTTACAATTGCACCAAAACCCATAAAATACCTAGGAATGAATATAACCAGAGGTGTGAAAAATCTATACACTGAAAACTATAGAAATCTTATGAAAGAAATTGAAGACACACAAAAAATGGAAAAACATTCCATGCTTCTGGATAGGAAGAACAAATATTGTTAAAATCTCAATACTACCCAAAGCAATCTACATATTGAATGAAATCCCTATCAAAACAACACCAGCATTCTTCAGAGTTAGAACAAACAATTCTAAAATTTGTATGGAACCAGGAAAAAAACCCTAATACCCAAAGCAATCTTAAAAAAGAAAACCAAAGCAGGAGGCATCACAATCCCAGACTTCAAGTTGTATTACAAAGCTGTAATCATCAAGACAGTATGTTACTGGCACAAGAACAGACACTCAGAGCAATGGAACAGAATAGAGAACTCAGAAATGGACCCATAGATGTATGACCACTCATCTTTGACAAAGCAGGAACAAATATTCAATGGAATAAATACAGTCTCTTCAGCAAGTGGTGTTGGGAAAACTAGACAGCAACATGCAGAAAAATGAACCTGGACCATTTCCTTATACCATACACAAAGATAAACTCAAACTGGATGATAGATCTAAATGTAAGGCAAGAAGCCATCAAAATCCTGGAGGAGATAGCAGGCAAGAACTTCTTTGACCTCGGCCACAACACCTTCTTACTCAATACGTCTCCAGAGACAAGGAAAACAAAAGCAAAAATTAATGATTGAGACCTCATCAAAATAAAAATTTCTGCACAGAGAAGGAAACAGTCAGCAAAACTGAAAGGCAAATGACGGAATGGGAGAAGATATTTGCAAATGACATATCAGATAAAGGGTTAGTATCCAATATCTATAAAGAACTTATCAAATTCAACACCCAAAAAACAAATAATCCAGTGAAGAAATGGGCTAAAGACATGAAGAGACATTCCTCCAAAGAAAACATCCAGGTGACCAACAGAGACATAAAACAATGTTCAACATCACTCATCATAGAGAAATACAAATCAAAACCACACTGAGATATCACCTCATACCTGTCAGAATGGCTAACATTAACAATTCAGTCTACAACGGATGTTGGCGAGGATGCAGAGAAAGAAGATCTGTTTTGCACTGCTGGTGGGAATGCAAACTGGTGTAGCCACTCTGGAAAACAGTATGGACATTCCTCAAAAAATTAAAAATAGAACTACCCTATGACCCAGCAATTGCACCAGCAGGTATTTATCCAAGGGATAGAGTATGCTGTTTTGAAGGGACACATACACTCCAATATTTTTAGCAGCACTATCAACAATAGCCAAAGTATGGAAAGAGCCCAAATATCTATCGATGGACAAATGGATAAAGAAGAAGTGGTATATATATATTCAATGGAGTATTACTCGGCAATCAACATAATGAAATCTTACCGTTTGCTACTATGTCGATGTAACTGAAGGGTATTATGCTTAGTGAAATTAGTCGTCAGAGAAAGACAAATATCATATGACTTCACTCATATGAGGACTTTAAGATACAAAATAGATGAACATAAGGGAAGGGAAACAAAAATAATATAAAAACAAGGAGGGAGACAAAAACATAAGAGACCCTTAAATATGGAGAACAAACAGAGGATTACTGGAGGGGTTGTGGGAGGGGGTATGGAGTAATTGGATAAAGGGCATTAAGGAATCTACTCCTAAAGTCATTGTTGCACTAAATGCTAACTACAGGGGCGCCTGGGTGGCTCAGGTCATGATCTTGAAGTCAGTGAGTTCGAGTCCCGCATCTGGTTCTGTGCTGACAGCTCAGAGCCTGGAGCCTGATTCAGATTCTGTGTCTCCGTCTCTCTCTCTCTCTCTGCCCCTCCTCTGCTCACGCTCTGTCTCTCTCTGTATCAAAAATAAATAAACGTTTTAAAAAATGTAAAAAAAAATGCAAACTAAATGAAACTGAAATAAACTTGATTATTAATGTGTAGCGAATGTTGACATTATTTTACCACATATAAATTATTTGAAGACACTAATTTTCTTACTGCCATCTGTGCAACTTCCACTGAGCCTAACATAGTTAAGCTCTCAAAAACCTAAATTCAGGAACCAACACTACAGAGTAAAAAAAATTCAGGTAATACGTTGTATAATAAGTTTTAAAAATGCTATCTTTTCTTTCTTGAATCAATTGAGAGATGCAACAAAAGATTTAAAAGAATTACAGGAAAAGCTAGCAATATTTGTTATACAATGCAAAATATATTTCCCATTGAGTAATATAGATAATAATAATGATGAATTATATAGGTCATGTTCTGATTTTTAACTCTTAATAAAAACATTTATTTAGGTATTGAACATTCAATCTTGTTTGTTTTATAGATCTTACATTTTCCTAAATAATAAAAGCCAATAGATTTATAACCATTTTAACTGAAATATTCAAACTATGTTTGCGATAGTTTTTTTAAATAAAGTACACACTTAAAACATTTTTTCACTAAAGACTTTTTTGTTATTTTAAGTCCTGTTTATCACATTGTGCACCAATAATGTTATTCGAAAAACGTGTCTAATGGAATTTAAGGTAACGTTCCATTCTAGAAAGTTAGAAAATGTTCTGCTACAAATATAATTGTGGGGGGGTTTCTGTTATGTATTTCTGTATTTTTATTAATTATTTTTGAGAGTGTGAGAAAGACAGCGTGGGTGCATGCCTGTGCACAAGCAGGGGAGGAGCAGAGGGAGAGAGATATTCTTAAGCAGTCTCCACTTATATGCAAATATTCATAAGGGCTTTGTTTAAAACAGCCAAAACTTAAAATAATCAAATTTATATCAATTAGTCAATAAACAAATTGTGGTGTATCTATCCTATGAAAACTTAGCCCTAGAAAGGAATATACTATCAATATGTGCAACAAAGTAGGTCAATACTTAAAGTACTATGATAAGCCAGAAACAAAAGCCTATTATGTATGATAACATGTAGATGAACTCTATAAAAGACAAAATTATAGTAATAGAAAGCAGATCAGTGGCTGCTTAAGTCCAGGGGTTGGGAAAGGGGATTGTGTGAAAAAAGCAAACCAAACAAAACAAAGGAATCCTTTTTTTGTGGTAATAAAAATGTTCTGTATGTTGATTGTAATGGTAGCTACATGACTGTTTACAGTTTACAATTACAGCTATGTGACTGTTACTGCATTTGTAAACACTGTTTACTGTTTACAATTGCCAAAACTCAACAAGCTGTGTCTTAGAATGAGTGAATTTTGTTATATTTAAATTAAACTTCAATAAAGTTGGGGTTGGGTGAAAAAGGGAGAAGGAAGAAAGAGCAAAGGAAGGAAGGAAGGAAGGAAGTGAGGGAGGGAGGAAGACAAAGAAAAGAAATGAGTCATGGTGGATAAAATCGTTATTTTGGATGATAAAGAGAAAGGTCAAAAAATTTTTAAGTTTATTTATTCTGAGAGAGAGAAGCACGTGCAGGGGAGGGCCTGAGAGAGAGAGAGAGAGAGAGAGAGAGAGAGAGAAACCCAAGCAGGCTGTATGCTGTCAGACAGACATGGGGCTAGATCTCACAAACCCATGAGATCATGACCTGAGACGAAATCAAGAGTCGGATGCTTAACCAACTGAGCCACTCAGGCACCCCAAGGAAGATCAAATTTAAAAGGAAACAAAATTATTGCTTTTGGTGGTTTAGCCAAAAAAATCTCACATTATATGAGGAAAAGGGGGAAGAAAGTACATGTTGATCTGGTTTGGAAGATGTGTTTTTTTGAATATTAGTAACAAGTCTTGCTTTTTCAATTAATGCTATTCTATTTCACTTTTCCCAGCCTTTACCTCTGACCCATATTTACCAAATTGCTGGTATATGAACTCCAATGCTCCGTGAAACCAGAAAAGAAATCAACACTAGAATGAGAATCCAATGGACATACAGCTAATATCTAGACTGTAAGTCCAACCCCAATCTAGAAGCTATCCCTACTCTAGAATGTTCAGATAAAGTCCAAAATATAAATACAGCCTAAATGAAATATAGGGACTAAAATGGTACTTTATTTTTTAAAAGATGTTTCCTAAAGACTTTCCTGTCTATGATCACAGTATGTGACTTCTGCTCTGAAGACAATGAAAGTTCTGTTTAAGAAATAATCTTCAGAATAATAATTTTAAAATATCAGATCTTCAGCACCTGGTCTCAACCCTAACAAGGGAAGTGGACTAGGTTTTTCCAGTAGAGGCTGTGCATGGAGAAGTAGGAAAGGAGAAAGTAACAGGAGGAAGGGAGAAACTGGGTTTGCAGGTCATCACAATGACTTTGAAGATGGTTTAGCAAATGTGGATGAAGAGGATACTGGGCTGAAGATGACCAGTCAGAGCTCGGCTTGCAGACACAGGATGATACTAGCCAAAATTCATGGCCCAGAAATTCAAGGCAGATTAATGTAAGGAGCCATATGGAAGAGCAAGGACCAATGCAGGAATCTGTAAAATAATCCAACTCAACCTTCATTACCAGAGCCGGTAGTAAAAGGCATTGGTGGTCATGGCCTCTGCAAGTGATGGATGTGGGCTGGGCAGTCAGTAAACTGAGGCTAATGACCTCTGAGACAAAAAAAGAGTCACAGCTGAAGAGGCACAATTCCGTTGAGCAGGAGCAACATTGCTTTCCTGTGAGACATGTTGTATTGACAACACTTGTAAGTGACTTCATCCTTTTAATCAGGCTAGTGAGGACTTGAGTAAGTCTTGTGATACCAAAGAGAACAAATGGACTAATAGTCTGTACTACAGAATGTCCAGGAATCAGACCTTAAGTCACATAGGGATATAACGAACCCCACAAAACAAAAGCTGGAAATGTGAAAATTTAATATCTTGGCTAATAAATACATTGCCCTAATGTTTACATTACAATAATTCCTAACTACATGTTTTTTAAATGTTTATTTATTTATTTTGAGAAAGAGAGAGTATGTGTAAATGAGCAGGGAAGGGGCAGAGAGAAAGGGAGAGAGAGAGAATCCCAAGCACGATCCTCACTGCCAGCATGAAGCCCAACAAGTGGTTTGAACTCACGAACCACAAGATCATGACCTGAGCCAAAATTAAGAGTCAGATGCTTAACCAACTG
This sequence comes from Proteles cristata cristata, assembly GCA_017311185.1. Classification (NCBI taxonomy): domain Eukaryota; kingdom Metazoa; phylum Chordata; class Mammalia; order Carnivora; family Hyaenidae; genus Proteles; species Proteles cristata. The sequence goes on from JAESUZ010004636.1 coordinate 1,158,175, forward strand.
AGCCACACGGGGGCCTTATGACTACATGATTTTTATGTATGATTTTCTTTTTCCTTTTGCTCTTTAGTTTATTGTGGTAGGAACACTTCACACAAGATCCATCTTCTTAACAGATTTTAAGTGTGCAATACAATATTGTTAACTATAGGCACAATGCTGCACAGCAGGTCTCTAGATTAAAACCAAAACCTACTAAATTCTTATATATGTGTATGTATATATCAGAGAAATATATTCAGTTTTTAATTAGAGATTGTTATCATTCTATATGATGTTTATATTATAATAATATCTGATTAAGTCAAAGTACTGAAAACATATTTGAGAAAAAGATGTAAATACATATATTGATATATGGAGAGAAACACAAATAAATAGATATTGATGAATGAGCATACATAGAAGCTCTTCTTGTTCTTTAGGCATTGCTAGTGATTGTGCTTCTTAGGAATTATTTGTACATATGTATATATTATATATTAAATTATATGTTAAGTTATATATGTTATGTTATATATAACTTATGTTTTCTATATATGTGTGTATATATATATATATAATTTAACATATAAGCATTTTTATAGCAATGCTGAAAAAGAGCAGGAATGATGCCTGAGAAGAACTTCAGTTTCCTCAAAGGGGGACTTGGCATCACTAGTGACCCAGCTACTCCAGAGAGTAAAGAGAGTGAACTGTCACTTTTCATTTCAAGTCATTCAAAGAGGCAGTCAGTGACAGGACTGCCCAGCATCTTTTCTTCACATATTCTTGGTGACTGCCAAAAGGAGCACCATTCTGAAAGGAGATAGAACACAATTTTAACTCAAATCCATGCGACCGAGGGTTACTATGTGCCTAAAACATCAAACTGCTTCTCCTGTTGTTTGCAAAAACCTAATCAAAAATGACAAAAGCAAAATGCATATTGTTAAAATCGTATAAATTTGAAAGACACAAAGAATCTAGTTGTCCTTACTCAAGAGAAACAAGACACTGAAGAATGAGAAATGGCATCTCTTGACATACAGGAAGGAACAATAATGTGGCATGTCAAGGGTGTTCTAAAAGAAAACAAGGTGAATATTACTGTACGCCAGGGAACAGCAGAAGTAAAATGCACAGCAGACTTGTAGCGAAACAGCATTGCATTTTTTTAAGTAGCTTCAGAGACATGTACATTTTTGTCTATTACAAACCAAGGCCGTTTTGAACAGAAAATTCACTATGTTGAAAATCTATATAAACAGGTGGAAAGGTGTGTATTTTGCAGCTACAAGGGGGAAGTGGCTTAAACGGTAAGAACTTTTCTAGATATGGAAACATGGGACTGATACTACTACCAACACAACTAGTGGGTAAACCTGAGTCATAAATAGCATGGTTATGACAGTTTCCAAAGAAATTCTTCTATTTTCACGAGAACTCATTACCCAGACACTTCATTTACTTCTTCATCTCTCCTAATAGACTCCTTGAGACCAGGGAGTGCCAATTAGCTCTCTTCATATTCTGAGTGCCCAGCACAGTGTTTGGTTACAAATAAATAGCAGATGTACAGTAAAATTTCAATAACATAACATGCTAATTATCTGTTATTCCAGTGCACACTGACCCACGATTATTGGAAAAAAAGTGTAACTCAGCAACGTATTTTGTTACTTTTAGTGAAGCTTGAAAAAGTTTTGCAAGAAGAGATTTAAACTAATGGTTCTGTGATTACACATTACACTTTAATAGGAACACTTTCTCCTTCATAAGCAGGTATAATAGTATAGTTTAAATCAACTGATCCAGGAATAACATTCTTGAGACCCCAGTAATGGTCCAAGTAGTTTTGAATAAAGATGTGGCTCCTCACATAAGAGCGAGTTCAAAAACCTCAATAGGCAGACTTGGTAACTCATATGAAGGAAAGAGTCCTGTTAACACATTAGTGTTTCCTTAATGCCTGACTTAGTGCTTGGCAAATAGTGGACAATCAAAATATCTGTGGAGAATACCACATGGTATGTTTTATTTGCTAGGGAAACAAAAATGGACTGAAAAGTTTTCCCAATAGAACACTGGTCTAGGGGCGCCTGGGTGGCTTAGTCGGTTAAGTGTCCGACTTTCGCTTAGGTCATGATCTCGCGGTTCGTGGGTTCGAGCCCCGCGTCGGGCTCTGTGCTGACTGCCAGCTCAGAGCCTGGAGCCTGTTTCAGTCTGTGACTCCCTCTCTCTCTGACCCTCCCCTGCTCACGCTGTCTCTCTCTCTGCTAGAAATAAATAAAACATTAAAAAAAAAAAAAGAACACTGGTCTAAACTCCCTATAGAAGTGATGACTTACTGGGTATAAGTTGTTAGGTCCTAGAAAGCCAGGCACATGTCTTATACATTTTGTATCTCTAGTTTCATGCTTGGCACATGAAACTACTCTAATACTTAGAGAATTACTATATGAGTAACTGGGCCAGATGAAATGACAGTGTGGTGTGGTATTCTTTTCTCTATCAAATGTTCAGAAAATTTTTGCTTACTATTAAAGTGTGTGAGCAAGAAAGGCAACATGCATTTTCTAAATCACTCTCTTAACACTCCTTTTTATTTTTCTGTTGTCTTCTATTCTTTGCTACTACTACTGTGCATGACTTATTTATTTATATATATATATATTTATTTATCTATCATTTATCTATTTATTTATAAAAATGTCCAACAAAAAAAAATCCAATTTCAAAGGTGTTTTGACTTTACAATTTTGTCACGTGGTATTTCTTCCAGTGGTTTCTTCCATCATTTCTTTCAGTGACAGTTTAAAGATGCCACAAACCTTGAAAGTCAAGAGGGTCAATTAAAGTAGAATAAACTGAATGAAGTGGAATAAAAAGAAACCCAGGTTTCCCCTCATAGTTCTTACTCTTCACTTCCTGAAGCTTTATGTTTAAAAAACACATCAAATATATTTGCTCCCATCTCAAAGCTATGACTCAGAGAAGTCACAATGATTTAATCAAAGAGAGTTGGTTGATTAAGGTTGAAGGGAGATTGAACTGATCTCCAATGTCTGTCTCTTTACTGTGTCTCAATGGCTGTGATCAAAAATAAGATTAGCATTTCACTGGGTGCTCCTCAGAAACAAAAGACAAACCAGAGCCAAGATTTTGGTCACAAGGTCACTACCCAGGCCAAAAGTCTATCTCTTTCTTTCAAAGCGTAGATGTGATGGCCAGGCATACAACATGTTTAGTCCTAAAAATTGGTTGTTCTCAATGTTTCCAGGTAATGACCCATGACAGAACTGAGGTCACTCTCATATGATTGCTCACAGCTGTGGCCTACACAGCTTGGATAATACTAGCTCAACAGGTTTTAAAGTCCAGAGGAATGAGTACCTTTTGCAGCCAAATGATAAATCTGTCAGAGTGAGCTCTTTTTTCTCAGTACATTACCCTGGGCAACCTCTGACCGGTGGAAATGTGCGCCTCTAGGGGATCCATGAAGAGAAAATAAGATACCTAGAGCTGAATGCTTGTTTCTGAAGAGACGAGAGAGAATGTGAGTGCTTGCCTGTGTTGAGTTGGCATTTCTCCTCACAGGTTACATTTATTAATAAAGTAGGGGTCAGTGGCACTAAAAGAAATCTCATGTGAAATCTATTTGTAATATCCCAAAGGTGGTACTTGGAAAGAAACAAGTATTCCAAACAAATTTAAGGTATTTCTGGTATGTACAGACATTATAGGTATATACATTATAGATATAGATCAAGTCCCTAATCTTGTGATCATTTATGGGTTTTTTTCCAGGCTATTAGTCTTTAATGCCTCCTTTTTAGTGCCTCCAAAAATTTTTTTGTTCTCCCTATTTATCAACATATGTCTCTTTTCTTGTTTTTTAACTTTTAAAATTTATCAGAAGACATTTATGTGCATAGTTTTAAAGCAAATATTGCTAAAAGGAATGCAAAACCACTACCCCTCCTATCCTATCACTTTATCACCCCACACCAATGTCAGTACTGTTCCCAGGAAGCTTCTACTTTTAACTCTCTTAGTTATTTCTTCCAACACACCCACCACCATCACAGGTTTTAATCATGACTGCCAATGGTGCTAATGTCCAGCAAAGACAATATTTAGCCTATACTTTGGATGTAAACTAGTCTGACTACACACTCAGGTTGCCATGAATATTCTGGGCTCCTGTATGTTTCCACAGCAACTTCAAGTGGGAGAATTGTCTTTACTTTCTCTTGTGCTCTTGTGTTCTGTGGTCTGAGTTACAGGAAGGGATCAACTAGATCAAGATTTATTCTCTGCTTTCTAACCTTGTAGAGAAGGACTTAGTCTCCTGAAGAGCACCATGAGAACCAGCTACAGCCAGGTGCTTAAGTCCATTCACCCTGGTCTAGCTATAACAGGACTCTTATTTGGGGGAAAAGGTACACTCCCCATGTGAGACCCATATTTTCCCCCATTTTCTACTTTTCCAAACAACAGTGAAGAGAGATTGAGGCCAGCGAGAGAGAGAGCGGCAGTCTCATCCTGAAGGTCTCAGCTCACACATCATTTCCTCAAGGAAGCTGTACAGCCCCATTCAAAGATAGCTACTTAGATTAGTTTCTAATGGACTGTTTTGCTGTCCATCAGAATAGCTATCTATGTTCATAATCACATTGATTAGTGAGATCACTTGCTTAATGTCTCCCTAATCCATTATTCTGTAAGTTTCTGGAGAACAGGGACCATTCTGGTGCTGTTCTCCACTGTACATCCAGTGTTCTGCACGGTGCTGAGTATATAGTCTATGAAGGGATGAATAGATAAATGGATGGATAAATGAATAAGTGAATAATGAATGATTTTCAATGAATAATGAATAATTCAATGTTATAATCTATAAAGTAAGAGGCTGAGACTAGATTAGTAGCTTTTAAACATTTTTTTAAAGCAGAAAATATTTTGTGGCATAAAATCCTATATTGAAACCATGTTGGCCAGATATTAATAAAAAATTCATTTTCTGTGGTAGAAATGTGCCTGTTTGTGGGTATATGCACACATGCTCCAATTCTGGGGGAAGGAGGAATAGTAGGGGTGTGGGGATAAATGGAGGAGTTGGAACCCCATGTATCTCGCCATATACATACATATATGGTTTCTTTGGGACAGGAAACTACTAACCTTAAAATGTGTCAACATGATTATAGTCTGAGGATAAAATAGACTAATTTTTAAGCTAAACACTTTTGCTCATTTGTCGCATCATATTCTCTGCACCGTGTTCAGTGAAGGAGATATCCTAGACATAGTCATCATGTTTTCCTTAGTGAAAAATCATGTGTGGCTATCATTAAGATGGCCTTTCCTTGGGTAAGTAAGGGTTAAGCTAGTATTCAAAATATAAAGGTATTCTCTGGCCAGTAATGATAACATGTCATTTCTTTACTACTGTGTACATTTGCTGCAATAAATTAGCTTGAAAAGGGAAAAAACGTGAATTACATTAAAAAGCTAAACAAAAAGAACTAGAGAAAATGAATACCAATTATCTTTAAACTCAATTTCTCATTCAGAGGGATGGAAGGTGTAGGGCTTTTGTCAGACTGAACTATTGCCTGTTTCTGCCATTGGTTTGTTCTATCTAGACTGCATCTTCTGACTGACACATGATTTCTATAAGCCAAAATCCCACTATCTTTCAAGGTCCAGCTGAAATGGTATTATTACCATTGGTTTCTCTGAGTAACCACCATCAATCTTTCCTTGTTCTGAATTGTCATAGGATCTTATCTTTGCTGTATAGCACCTATCACTTTCTAACTTTTAAAATATCATTACCTCTTTATATAAAATATCATTCTCTTATAATTTACTATCCAGTAAACGGTGTGATGCTAGGGACCCTTTTCATAGGTGCATAAGAATCATGCAGATATAATAAGTGCTTCTTTGCCTTTTTCATCACTAATTATTATTTGTGTGATTACCTATTTACTGCCAATCTCTTCAATAGACATCATCTGTATTTCAGTAGAGACAATACATATCTTATTCTCCAGGGTACTCTAACAATTTAATACAGTGCCAGGTACATAACAGAAATTCAAAGGTATATGGTGAGGGTGTGAGTAATGAAGACCCTAAAGAATTATAAGACCTTAATATTCTTTCTGAACTTGAAATGAAAAGAAATTTAGTATCGCTCTAGAATACTATTTTATATATTAATTTTTTTGAAATGATCTCCTTGTTGCATATGAAACTGGAATATTCAACAAACAAATTTTGTAATGTCATAATAGAAAGAATTCTTATTTTTGTCTTCTACTCTCTCTTTAAAATGTATTCATATAAGGGTGGATGAGATTTCCCTCCTAACAGTGGATGAAAACTCTGGCAATCTCATGATTGTTTTATTTTTTCTAGCTAATACAAAGATTTATGGATTTTTAAGTAGCAAAACTTACCTCCCACACACTCAGAAATTAGGATATATAGTCAACTATATTCATCAAGGCTTCAATCTTCATCCACAGCTAAGATTCCCCCACTGTCCACCACCTCCCACTTCTCCAGGCCCGACCACCTACAGGCAAACTGCATGCCACCTGGATAGGATAGGATCTTCCCCATCTGGCTCCCACTCCCAGATTACAGCTGAGAAAGGAAAAATGGAAAGGGGAGGTGTAGCAAAGTTTTAACTTAAATATATTGTACTAAAATAGCATTGTGGTCTGGCAGATGTTTACAGAATTTTTTCTTTCTCTTGAGTTTTGTTAAGTATTCTACAGAATCTTCCACTGAAACATTCAATGGTACTTCGAAGACAAGTGCAATCTATTTTCCTTTCACTGCCACTCTTATTACTAACCCTGTTTTGAGGAGTGTACTCCAGATTCTCTTCAGATGGGTCTCATCACCTTTCCAGATGACCCTCTTGGAGAGTGCACAAAATAACTCTGAGATAGTATACATTGAGTCAGGGAAACACACCTTCTTTTCTGCTAACAGTGAAAATATATCTAGTCTCTAATTCCTTATTCCTTTGCCTTCATACCATAGAGCAAGAGACATAGCCTCTATTATGTAGATTCCCAAGCATAAGATTCCAGACCACTTGTGTGTTCATAAAATTGAGAGGTTATCTATTAAATTTAAATAATTATTATTATTAAACCTCTTTCTGTAGGTTTGAGGTAAGGAGAAAGCCCATCTTTACCACCACTTTGAGCAGAATGAGTTGGGTCACATAGCATAGTTTTCTTCAAAGAAATCCTCATCCCAATACCCTTCTATCCCTAAGATTATAATTCTTTTATATCCTCCATATATCAGCTTTTCTAATGCTCCAAGAATGCTATATAACCAACCATCCCTAAAGCAGTGGTTCAAAAAGCAAGCAATCATTCAACTAAGAAACCTGTAATTCAGTGATCTAGTTTGGACCTGACTGTGCTGTTCACTCATGTGTTAACTAGATTCACTCATAAGTCTAATTCAGTTGTGACCTAGCTGGTCTAGAATGGTTCTGCTGAGGTAAACAGGTCTTAGCACTATTATGTGTGTTTTATCCTCCAGCCAGCTAGCATATTCATGTCCTCATGAGGAAAAAGAGAGAACACACTTATATATCATATTTCTGACATTCCATTGGTCAAAGCAAGCTCAGAATTAGAGTGAGAAAGCATTACAAAGCTACATGTCAAAGTACAGGAAACACAAAAGGTAAAATAATTACAGCCATTCATTCAAGCAATCTCCAACAGCCCCACGTGGTGGAATCATCTAATCAATTCTTGGCCATAATGGATGTTGAAAAGTTCGCTAGGGTATATAGTTGCCAATTTTAATTTACTATTACAAATACATAGTAATATTTAATTTGGAAAATTAAGTGGACACTTCTTAAAGAATATAATTGGGAGTTTCTTAAACCATGAACAACTTAAGAATGCACACTAAGGGCACCTGGGTGGCTCAGTCGGTTAAGCATCTGACTCAGGTCATGGGCTCAGGTCATGATCCCATAGATTGTGGGTTTGAGCACCGTGTCAGGCTCTATGCTGACAGCTAGCTCAGAGCCTGGAGCCTGCTTCAGATTCTGTGTCTCACTCTCTCTCTGCCCCTCCGCTGCTCATGCTGTCTCTGTCTCAGAAATGACTAAAACATTAAAAAAATGTTTTTAATTAATAAAAAGAATGCACACTAAAAGTTGAATCGCTATACCAATGTTATAAATGGATAGTAAGTTAACTATGATGCAAATGGATGAGTAGAAATGCAGTTTTGGAGGGGCATTACAGTAAATAAATAACTGAGGTATTATTAATCAGAGTACTTGGTTACATGCAAGAGAAACCTCCTTTGGCTACTGAAAGAATAAAATGAATTGGTTATGACACCAGAGGACTTAAAGATCTGTGCCAAGAGTCGGGAACCAGGGTCAGAATTTGGGCAGGAAATAATCAACACCACTATCACTGAAACCTTAAAACCATCACTGCAATGATTAATTTCATCATTTCCCTACAGATTTGCACCAGACTCTCAAGTTTCAAAATCCTAGGTAGGAGCATGTAATTGCTACACCCATATCACAAGTCTACACATTGGCTGTCATAATTGAACAAAGGAGTGGTTGAATCCTTAGGCTTCTGTACCAGGAGCACTAACTGAAGAGCTTTTCAAGATGTAACAACTTGTAAAAGAACACAAATGCTCATTGAATGATATAGAAATGAGTAAATTTGGGACTCAGTATCCAGTCTGGAAAGATAAACCTAGGTATAAGCAAGGTATAAGGGAGGAGGAGATAAATTTTTCACAAATGTATATAGTATATAAAAACACAATCAAATTGAAGAGATTTCTGCACAGAAAAAAGTACAATCAAGTAATAAAACCACAGACTAAAATTCTGACTCAGTGTTTACAAATCTTAGACTCAGGGACTAACTATGAAACAGTGACCCTTTTTTCATATATTTCAAATTATTGATTTGTATTGGTGTGTCTGAAGTGAGAAATGATGGCACCAGTATAATTCAAAGCAAATAGACTAAAGAAAACACGGTATGAGCAATATACATACCTTTTAATTGGGTATAATAAAATCGAATTGTGATCATGACTTTATGAAGCTGCCACTGATTAGATCATAGGTAATAAAGCATTACAGATGAGTGAGTGAGTGAGTGAGTGAGTGAGTGAGTGAGTGAGTGAGTGAGTGAGTTTGGTGCACTAAGGCTCTCTAAGCCTGACGTATCTGAAATTAAGGGGAAAAATAAAATAAGCAAATAAATCAACTATAGACCTGCCCCACAGATATTTTCCTCACTCTTCCCTTGCCCCAACTTATGGTAAACTTATACAGACAGCAGAGAAAGCTGCAAAAAGGAAAAGGACAGCAAAATATAATTATTCAAATGACTTTGAGCATGGCTGCATCACTGTTTGTCTGTAATGGAGATTGCTTCTTTCATATCCACAAGGTGAAATGACTGAGCAACATGCCTTCTATTTAAATATAGTGGAGACCCCAAGGTGGTACATTCTAATCTACATGTTTCCTTCAAGTTCATGTGTGGAGGTGTGCTAAGGATGGACTATTGGGAGCGATGCACTGTGCTTTTAAACAGGGTGCAGCAAGAATGTATGTTCTCAAACGAGATAATGAGTAATGCTACGTAAATTTTCTCTGACCCCCAAAATTCTAAAAATAGGAAAAATGTGAGAAGAACGGAGGAGAGATGGAGGAGGAGAACGAGGAGCAAAATAATGGGGAATGACAGGAGTAGGAAAACTATAATCAGAAAGAACTGGCCTATTTTTTTTTAAAGATTTTTATTTATTTCTAGGAGAGAGAGAGAGACAGCGTGAGCAGGGGAGGGTCAGAGAGAGAGGGAGTCACAGACTGAAACAGGCTCCAGGCTCTGAGCTGGCAGTCAGCACAGAGCCCGACGCGGGGCTCGAACCCACGAACCGCGAGATCATGACCTAAGCGAAAGTCGGACGCTTAACCGACTAAGCCACCCAGACGCCCCAGAACTGGCCTATTTTTTATTAACAAAGATGATGAATAGTTTTTAATAGGATGAAGAAGGAGAATGTAAGCATTAGAGAAAAGAAAGAAAAGAGAAGAAAGAAAAGAAAAGAGAAGAAAAAAGAAAAGAGAAAAGGGGAGGAGAGGAGAGAAGAGAGGAGAAGAGGAAAAAGAAACAGCTAAAAACAGTCAGGCACTGGAGAAGCATATGTGAGCTTTCCTAGCCAATTATGTGCATCTCTCCCCAACTCCTCCTTTTGTGATATCACATTGATAACTAGAAATTGGACATGGTGGAAATAGTCACACCATGGAAACTAATGAATGCTAGAGATCAGAGCTCCCCCCCCCCACCCCCATCTCAGAGAGCCAGTGGTTACACACTGATCACAACACCCCTGGCTACAAACCACAGAGTGGGAGAAATCCCAGGGGGAAAAAATAGTGGAAACAGTGGGAGCATGCACAACATCTGCTCCCTGAAGCCTTTTGTGGCAGAGAAGCAAGTAGAATGAGGTAGCAGCAGCATCCAGAAGCTGTAAAGGCCACTGATGATGCCTGAGGTCATGAGATTTATATTTAAACCAAAGCAACTCTGAAGATCATATACATGGTTTAGAATTTCAGTGAAATTTTTATCAAATAACTGCTAAAATGATGCAGAATCTGGCCCTGCTGATTGAATATTATCTGAGGGGATGAGGATGCCATGTGCTGCTCTCAGAGATGTGTCTGAACTCTGAATTTGAGAGGTCCCTATGAGCAGCCTACATTGCAGCGTGGTGTCATATATCATTTGGAGGTGGACAGAGGCAATGATGCTTTATATTGGCAAATCCCAAACCTCGACAGTTCTTGATACAGGACAGAAAAAATGAAAAGCCGGTATAGTGGCCTCAGTTTATCTCTTGAGATTAGTAAAAATAGTTACATATATGAAATTCTGTATGTATTTATATGAAATTCATATAAATAAAGAACAAATGTACTCTGCCTCATAGGTCTATTTCTATTCATTTTGTTCACTTACAAAAATATTTTTCATACAATAACTTTGTGACTTATTCCCTAATGAACATCATTTTTATCAAGGCATTACATGGCTAATTTATTAAACGTCATCATAAGTAAAGTGATAGAGATGATTTCATTTGCATGAAATAACTGAGGAAATTATGCAATTAAAATGATGTTTAAGCTTTAATTTGACTGAATAAGAGAATCAGCCCTACTACTACAAATACTTGGTTCTCCGATCTCTTTTATTTTCCCTGATTCATGGTTAGAACCAACTTTATATGTATCCTGGATGGAACACTTTCAAGAGATTAACCATGGCATGTATCATAGGCTTACCATTTCCTGGCATCTACTGGTCTTGTTGGGCAATTCCTGCATTTCTTATAGATAGCTTATACATATTTATGATATTTTTTCGCCATGGATCAAGAAAAACTAAGACTTTTTAAGCAATAACATAATTCATGTGGTGGAATCAAACACATATGCATATAGAATCTGTATTCTCAATTAGGTTTAAAGTCCCTACTGCGAAATATATATTTTCTCTTATATGCAAACAATTCTAGAATTCTAGCTATGATAAGGCACTACAAATATGATAAAGCCCCAACCCTTTCTCCTGAAGATAAAGAAACTCAGTTCCAGATAAAATGAGAACCACAAAATTAAATAATAATAAAAATGTAAGTCATGAGTTCTTGCTCTGCATAAAATGTGAGCCTTAAATTTGGTAGGGAAAACATAACTCATAGAAGTTAATATAAGATGCTCAATGCATGCTAACAACTGAAGTCTACACCCTGACAGAAAACTATAATTAAACATAGAGAACTATTTTCATTTGCCTCTCTTCTAAGGCAATTTTGAACAGAAAATTTACTAATTAATTCCAAAAAATACTACATTAGGAAATGCTTGGCAGGGTGTAGAGACCTGACTAAAAATTACCTAGTATATCTTAACAAAAAAAAAAGGCACTTTATGAATACTAATTAAACAATGGTATTGTGATATTATAAGTGAGAAAATAGAAATATGCGAGGAAAAACAAGAGTATGAAAGTCATGGAGTCCTCTGCAAGAACAAAATAGACAAGAGACAGCAGAAGTAAAAACAGGGAAATAGTTAAACGTGTGTTGTTTTAGAACATTGCTAAGGAGGATGTTTTCTTCACTTCCAGATGCCAGAAAAAAAAGCTAACCAATGGAAATCATTTAGAAATGGAGGTTTAAGGGATAAGCAGCAGTTAGGAATTGTAGGGAGAGAGGAAAGAAAACAAAACAAAGGTATATATATTAAGGAAAATTTTTAAGGAACTGAAAAAATGGGTAAATGTGGAAGAATGGAGATTGTGAGGAGGATGAGACTAGATTTTTGTTCGTTTGTTTGTTTGTTTTAGAGAAGATGAGGGAATGGCAGAGGGCAAAAGGGAGAGAATCTCAAGCAGGCTCTGGCCTTGTGTTGACAAGCGGCCAGGACAAAAGTCTCCATGCAGGGCTTGAACACACGACCTTGATCATGACCTGAACTGAAATCAAGAGTCATCCAGGCCTCCCCAGGCTACATTTAAAAAGAAGCCAACTCTTAGAGGTCCTTGCACATTTTACATTTGTATCTTTCATTCTACACACATTCTCTATTTAGCTTCTGCATATAGTTTTTTAATTCATTTTGAATTTTTTTGGTATGCGACATAAGGAATAGGGTTAATGTAATACTTCTCAAATCAATATATTAGTCAGAATCTTATTATAAACTTCTTCATATCTATTTCCTTTAAGAAATTATTCCTTTCCATTAATTCATTTGACTATTGGTGTACAAATATTATATTTATTACCTTAAATGTAATTATACATTTTAAAACTTTTTAAAATTTTTTTTAAGAGAGAAAAAAAGCACAAGTCAGGGGGTAGGGGACAGAGGGACAAAGAATTCTAAGCAGTCTCCACGCTCAGCACAGAGCCCAAAGAAGGCTGCAGGGCTCAGTCTCACAGACCCTGAGATCATGACCTAAGCCAAAATCAAGACTTCGATGCTCAGCCGACTGACCCATCCAGGCACCCCTGTAATTATACGTTTTAATGAATGGTAAAGCAAGCCTGTACTTATTGTTCTCATTTTGAGAAAAAAAATTGTCATTTATGAGCATTTTCTTTGACTATGGATCTGGGAATGAACAAGACAACTTCATGAAAATAATGTTTGGACGGTCTTGGTTTATGTGAGAACATTAATATGTTAACAATTCTGTTCTTCTCATGTAGGAAAACTGTGGATCGGTCCACTATTTCTTTTATTTATTCCTGTTTTATATGCTTCAATATAATTTCATTGTTTTTTCCAGACACATCTTACATGAGAACAGCAGCTTTCTTCATACGTATTGTATTGTTTTGTATCTATTGTGAATGGAGTTATTTTACCACATATTTTTAAATTAGTTATTTTTGAGGAATAAGAATATTTAAGTGTAGCATATAACAGAAAGGGCATATATCATAAGTGTTTAACTTAATACATTTTTGCTAAATGAATTACCCATAGAACCTGCACCCTACTCAGGAAATAGTGTGGTAGTACTCCAGTCTTGTCTTCCTCGTGACCCTTCCCAATCATTGTTCCAACCATTGTCCTCAAAGTTAAGTACCATCCAAACTCCACCTTCATTGGTTAGTTTTGCTCATGTTTTAAGTTCATGTAAAAGAGATAATAAAATCTATACCCATATGCTTCTGGCTCTTTTTGTGTAATATAATGCTTATAAGACTCACCCATGCTGCAGCACAGAGCAACACTTGGTTCCTTTCTTGTTGGCATTTGAGCTCTTCTCACCTTTTAGCTATTATAAATGATACTGCTGTAAAAATACATGTTTTCGGTGCACATATATATACATTTCTGTTGGCTTCATACCTAGAAGTGAAATTTATGTAATTGGTAACTCATATATAGCCAATGGTTTCCATATTTGTATCCATTATGCTCCTGTCAGCAACCTAGAAGAGCTACACTTCTATAACTTTCTCACCAACTATTGTATTGTATTGTATTGTATTGTATTGTATTGTATTGTATGTTTAAAGCCATTCTGAAAGGAAAGTAGTGATTTCCCACCATGGAATTAATATACATCTCCCTGATGGTTAAGAGAGCCAGATGTATTTTCACATCTTTATTGGCCATTTAAAAATCTTTGTGAAATTCCTATTCAAGAGTTTGTTCATTTTTCATTGCTTACTGAATTGTAGAACTTATTTCTATATTATACAGATATACCCTTCATCAAATAAGTGTATTGTCAATATTTTTTCTCTTTAGGTTGCATTATTGCATCATATAGTACCTCTAGCACAAAACCACATAAAAATGGTGATAAAGGGCATCATTCTCTTGTTCTTCCTACCAGGAAGATTTTAATTTCATCATTTAATATGATATATTCTAAAACTTTTTGTAGCTACCCTTTATCAGAATGAAGAAATTCCCTTCTATTCTTAATCTACATCCATTCCTATCATGAAATAAGTACTAAAATTTAGCAAGTGATTTTATTTAAAAATTTAGGTGATCATTTTCCTTTTTTCTTTTGTTAATGTCATAAATGACATTGATTAACTTTTAAAAGTTAAATAAATTGTGGGGCATCTCTGTTGGTTAAGTGACCAACTTAAGCTCAGGTCATGATCTTGCAGTTCATGGGTTCGAGCCCCACATTGGGCTCTGTACTGACAGCTCAGAGCCTGGAGCCTATTTCAGATTCTGTGTCTCCCTCTCTCTCTCCCCCTCTCTCGTCCATGCTCTGTGTCTCTCCCTCAAAAATGAATAAACATTAAAAAAAATAAAATAAAATAAATTGTAATTCTGGAAGTAGTCCACTTGGTAATGATATTTGTTGTTCTGTTTATATGTCAGTAAATATATATTAAGATTAACCTATGTTCATGAGAAATATTGGTCTATAAATTTTTTGTAATGTGTATGTCAAATTACAATAATGAGACTATCTTAGCTTAATTTTTTAAAATAAATTTTTTTCTCCATTTCTATCCTATGGAAAATTTTGTTGTGTAATGTTAGTGTTATTTCTTCAAAAACTGTATTTGTTCATTACCAGTGAAACCATCTGAGCCTTAATTTTACCCTATAATACAGTTTTTAGTTATGGCTTTAATTCTTCATTGGTTAAAAATTGATATTTTCTATTTATCATTGCATCAGGTTAAGATATTTTATATTTGCAAGGTTTTTTCCATCTAAATTTTCCTATTTATAAGCATGAAATTGTTGGTCATTTTCTCATTTTTTTCACTGAATACCTGTATATCTGCATTTTTGATGATCACATGTGCCTTCTCTCATTTTTCTTGATGAGTTTCTCATAGTTTATTTTCTAGTTCAGCCATATTAGTTCTTATCTTAATTACTCTCTTCTTTTACATCCTTGCATTTAATTAGGTGTTATTTTTCTGTTTTACAGATGAATTATTAATCATTGATTTACAGATTTTCCCTAACATATGAATTGAAGGTTATAAATTTCTTTTTCACCAATAATTTAGCTCCATTTCACAAGTTTTGATATGCCACATAGTATTTTCATTTAATTCAAAATGTTCTCTGAAATTTTCATTCTGATTTCTTCTCAGACCCTTAGATTACAAAGAACTATATTGTATTGTGACTAGAGAGTTTCTTCTTAAGGAAATTGGTTGAGATTCTTCTTAGTGACCTAGTGACCTAATGTATGATGAAAGTTGGTGACTTCAAGAAGCTTAAAACATAAGGTACGTCTTCCATGTATTAGAAGTCTATATATATATTTATTATCTAGATCAAGTTTAATTGTTCCAACTGTTTTTAAGAGAAATATACTGAGAATTTTGAAAATTTATCAGTCCTGAAAAAAAGGTAATAAGTGTTTTCAGTTCTAACTTAGAGATAAATATCACTGTGGTTTGGGTTTCACACTAAAATTTATTTTCTCTCAAAATTTTGAAGATTTTAATTAAATGTCTGCTACTGTATAATCTAATGCTGTTAAAATAGCAGTATGATACCAGTTCCTTTTCGGTTGTTCTTTTTTTTCCTCTTTTCATTTTGTCTTCTTTATATTCATTGAGCTCTGGAATGTGAAACATATCCCATGACGGATCTATGCATGTTGTTTTTAAATTATCTTATTATTCCCTTGGAATCTTTATAATCCAAGATTTCAGGATGACTTTAGGGAGGCATTGTCTGGAATGTCATCTTTTATTTTTCTTTACTTCAAGTACCCCGTCAACACCACCAAACACACACATGCATGGACGCGCGTGCAAACACACACACACACACACACACACACCTCATGTTATTTACTTGTTGGACTCCTATTAGATATTTTTGAAACATTTTATTATATTAACTATACCTTTTAAAATCACATTTTACTTTTCTTTTGATCTGGGACAATCCTTTCACTTGCTCTTCTAATTTATTCCTTTTTTATCTAATCCCATTCTTTATTCTGTTCATCTCTTGAATTTTTATATTTTAAAGATGGGGTATTCTGTTTCCCAATCCCTTAGGAAAGGGATATAAGCTTTCTAACCATACTAATCACAGTTATTTTAAAGCTTTCTCTTTGTATGCTTTGCATCATTACCCAGGTTGTAGTTTTATTGCTGAGTTTGCTGCCTGCCTTCCATATGTTGATTTTTCTCAAAGCTTGATAATTCATGGTTTCATCTCATCTTTGTATTTCGTAATTTCAATTTGCCTATCTGCAGGTGTAAGTTATGAAGATCAGATCTTTCCTTCTTTGAGAGCAGCAGTGGCATAAGATGTGTGTAAGGAAAGATATGGCATTAACTTGCTTCATGGTTTTGCAGGTTCTGTTTGCCTCTTAAAGGTTGTTAATTGTCTTTGTCACTATTTTGCATTTCATGTTCTAGCTCCCACCATCTTTGATTTTAGCATTGACCCAACATTTCTGATGCCTGCTGCTTGGCAAAAGAGAGTGAAAGTGCAGCCTGTAAGAGTCATACCTAGTTGCAGTTTCATATTTAATCTCTCAATATTTACCTCTGACTTCATCCTACTCATTACTTCCATTATCTCTGAGATTGGATATTCTGCACCTTGCATAGTTCATGACTTTGGGAAGCTTAATTGTTTAACTTTTTGTACGATGATCCAAGCCACTTATTTCCTTTTTTTAAGAAGTCCTCGTCTATTTTGTCTTCTAGCATGCTTATGGATGTTTGTGATATTTTTTTCTGTAATTTGAAGCTATCAAGGTGGGGAGGGGTATAGAATATGTGTTTAGCTGTCATCCAGATTGAAGCCACAGTGGAAAAGGGATCAAGTTGAGACTCTTAACCCAGTTTTATGACACAAAACAATTCTTGCCCCACTACATTGTGCAGTAACACTTAAAAGACGTAGTAACCATATAAAATTATCATTAACCAGAAGGTAATTTAGACTTCCTGTTTTCACTGAATTACCTTTTATAAGTTTACCCCTTTGTATATGAGAAGCATGTTTTTATTTTAATCCAGAGGCAAGAGCTCCTCATGGATAATCAGATCAATTATTAATTTACTGGAGGCAAGAAAACTTATTTGCTAGCTTTGCTTTTTAATGTAAATAATGGAACCAATCAGCAATATTCCTGTTGAACATAGACAACAAAATTTATAGACTCTTTGTTTACTATGCAGAAGGCTGGCTGAATATAAAATGACCTGCCTTTTATTTATTTGGTGATTGAATTATTACTTCCATTAGCAGAGCAGAATTCCTTCCCCATCAAAACCATTTTTTTAAGTACACAGCATCTCTGATTCTAATCTGAAATCATTTATGCTGATATTATTTATTATTAGAATTATTGATTAGGTCAAAAATAAGGACAATTCAAAACCCAAAGCTTTCTTTCCTCATTTTGCCCTTTCTCCTGGCTTTTCTTTACCACCTGCCAAGATTTACTAATAGCCAAATAAAACCACTGTGTTCATCAGGCACCAGGATTAGTGACATGTGGTAATTTTAGCTAATAAGACAAAGGCATCCAAATCCTTGCTTGGATTTACTTACACAATCAACATTTAACAAGTCTCTTTCAGAGAATAGGCTGAGTTATTTGTATTAATGTGTACCAGGATGTCATGTTAACTCTAGCAAAATATAAAAATATTTTCCCCTCAAATTAGTACCAAGCCACCCCTAGAGATGCCATCTGTTTTCCAAAAAATTGCTTATAATATTTATTCTTTCCTTTCTGTTTTTTGTCTTCATTTTCTGGAAGTCAAACTCTAATAAAAATGGCTCAAAGTACTTTTTCTTAAGAAATCATTGAAGCCAAATTCCCCTTATAACAATTATAGTCAACAAAATAAAGCATCAAATATAGATTCTTTGTAAGCTCTATTTATAGTGTTCTGGACAGATATTCAAGTCATTAAGAGAATTTTCCCCAGAAGCTCCTCAAAACAAGATTAAGATAACCCTGAGAACAACTGGATAATCATGCCACTTTCAACTTTCCAGGAGAGCAAATTGTCTCTTAAAAACTTTGTCATATCTTGGCATCAAAGAAATTTGCTCTGTAATTATTATTCATGTTATACAATCTTGCTTTAAGCAGAATAAATAGGAGAAAGCCAACAAAATAAATTTAGCTTTGCCTAGCTGTTCGGCATGATCTAGGAAAGAGCTTTCTCATACCTATGTGTTTGAAAAAGTTGTGCAGGTAATGATATACTGATTCCTTGGCCCTTAGTGTCTAAGATTAGTCCCAAGGTCTAGAGATGCTTTGTAGTTGACTTCTGGTCATGTGATTCTCCTATCCTATCATGTTGTATTATTCCATGGGTAGCATTACTGGGAAAAGACTCTGAAGCACTGATCTAAACAACTACTAATTGGCTTAAATCAATTCAATTCAACCATCAATGGTGAGAATTTTGTCCATTTCTGAAGTAAATCAAGAAAAGGTGTGTGTTGCCAATTATCCAACTGTTCACTACTTAATTACTTAATTAGTAATTAAGAATTACTGCTTAATTAGAATGAGAGACAGCTGAAGTGCACAAAAATTTAAGTAATTCTATACTTTATCATTCCAATTTTCAAAAATTAATTCTTTCAATTTTCATTGGCAAAAATCACCACTATCCTGGCCATAGAGACATACTGTTCTCAGTCAGTGATATTGTATTACAGTAAAATAATGCAAGTATTACTAAAAGAACCAGATATTTTTGCCTGCCACCTTCAAAGCAAAATCATTAAACACACTAAACAGTGACTCATGTGAAAAATTCTTTGTTGGGAGCCATTCTGAGCCCACTAGTCGAGAAAACTCCTGGTGAGGTTAAAGCAAGTTTGCACGGTCTCTTGCCAATCAGATGACGACCGATATCCACCCCCCCTCAATTATTTCTGCTTGAGCACTGACCCCTAAGGTATATTGTTGAGCAGTATTGGGAGTGACTTGTCCCCTTATTCCGGCCCTGGTATGATGATTGCACCGTGTGAAGGAACTTACAGTGGGAACTTCTTCTTTTGATGATGGGAACAGACATCGTGTCTCCAGCAGCTCCTGTTTCCCTCCATACTTTCCCTTGAGCTATGAACAGGCTAATGACCCCTAGTCATAAAAGATTGACCTTTACATGTACAATTCAACCGTTGCGTTAGTCCAGGATGTTCATACAGCTCAACATGCAAATCAACTAACCAAAAATGTCTTTCATGCCTTAGCTATTCTAGAAATCATAAAAGTAGACACAAAGGTAAATGCACTCAAAGAAGCTATTCTACGTATTGGAAATAAGCTAAACTCTTTAAAGGTATGGTTGTCTCTCTGGTGCAATAAAGCATATAACTGGAAAATCAAGTCTTGCCCAGAGGCAAAGAGCCTAACTTAGAGAAAAGGAACAGATAAGGGCAGAAGGTAAGTTAGTACATATACCTTTGCTAACTGATGGTGTATAGCAGCCCCTTCCCTAAGGCCTACTTTCCACAAACACCTTCCCTTACCCTGGCAGCTGTGATGAGGATGGATAAGAGTATCTACAAACCTGTGACTTAATCTTAGCCTTATCAAAATGTGAACACCTTGTTATTTTCTTAGTTACTCAACCTCGTTATAATTGGGGCAGTTCTGCAAGAAGACTTCTGTAAAACCTGTTTCTGTACATTTTCCAAAAACACCTTATCACAAAGAGCTATCCATTGTAAAAATTCCATTTCCTGATGCCATGTTAACATTTGACCTATAAATAAAGACACCAAAACTGACAGGACAGAGATACCTGCCTGGTGATCAGAAAGGATCTTGGGGCTCTCTCACTCTCTTTCGCCGACACCGTCCATCCTTCAGGGACCCCTGGACCTGTCAGAGCTGGCGCGGCCTCCGACAATTCTTGATAAGCCAACTTTATAATTTCAAAAAATGCTTTAATACAATTCTCCCCATCTTTGCTAATACTTCACTTTTTGATTGTTAGCTTTAAAAAACATAATTTCACATATGTATCCTAATTAGAATATTTTTTTATTACTTAATCTACTTGTAAATTGAATTTAAAATTTATTTCCACTAGTGTGCCTTTTATCTCCGGTTTCACTTAGCATTAAGAGCCTCCATTACATTTTACTTGTCTGCCAAGGCTAGGTCAGGGAGCAAAGTGCACTGCCCAGAAAACAGCAGAGACTAAATTAATGGGTTGACTTACTGACTGGCTCTAGTTTCTTTTTACTCACACTACATAACAGCTCTGAAGACTCATTTCTTCACCCTTCAACAAAGAAGACAGCAACTACAACAAAGAAGTAAAAAGCAATCTTCTAGAGAATTGGCACTAAAACGATACATCTCTTCTTCTAGTTCACTATCTTTCCTAGGATACATTTTCTTCCTAATAAGGAAGATCTCCTTTTTAGTTAGTTGTTGATTTTTTATTTTTGTTTGTTTGTTTTTGTTTTTATTTTATTTTATTTTTTTGTTTTTGTTTTGGCCCTGTCCGCCTTATGAAGCAGTAACTATTGGTCTAATTTTATACAACTAGAAGATTGCTTGTCCATCAACTTAATATTTCTAACAATGGATTTAACTACAAACTGCCTTGGGGTGCCTTAGTGGCTTGGTTGGCTGAGCATCAGACTTACAGCTCAGGTCATAACGGTGGTGGTTCATGAGCTCGAGCCCCACATTGGGCTCACTGCTCTCTCGGTGTGGTGTCGTGTGGAGCAGAGCCAGCTTTTGATCCTCTGCTCCCTCTGTCTCTACCACTCCCTCACTCATGCTCTCTCTCAAAAAAAGAAACATTTTTAAAAAATACAAACTGCTTCAGATAAAGGGAACATGTCTCTAACAACAAGCAGAATATTTTTGAACCACAAATAGGCTTTTAAGTTATTTCACCACAGGCTTCAACACTTAGAATTTCTTCTTGGTCAAGCGAAGATATATCTGGGCTGTGAGAAGCTGTAAGATGGGACCATGGAGGAGTGAAAGGTCTATATGATGTAATTTAGTGGATATTATGCTAAAGATAAGTTACAAGGTCTCAAGAATCACAACTGTTAAAAATTTTTAGTGTAATTTGAAAGTAAGCAAATGTTTTGGAAAACAGTTCTAAGGGCAATTGCAATCTGTAATGAACAGGTTTACGTATGAAGTGGTAATTGAACACAATGAGCAACTGCGTAGTTATTCAATAATTCAATTTAGTGCCTTTAGAGCCTAAAAGAGACAAGTATCACCTAAGTTAAGAACCAACATCTGCAATGATATCAAAGAAATAGAAGATATGAATATACCCTCTTATAAAGGTACAAGGGAGAACACTGAAGTATAGCTACCTCCACATTTGCTAGTGAAGCTCTTAGAGGGAGAGATGATGTCAATTTCCTCTTCCTCCATACTTTTCCCAGGATACTCCAACCAAAGAGCCAGAACTTCAGGTGAGAAGGAAGTCAGCTCACACAAGCACTGTAGGCTCATTAATCCCCATTTTGAGAACTAGACTGAGTGTTCTCACTGCCCTTGGGAGCTCTGATGGGTTCCAGTGGACAAGAGTTGGGAGTCATTGCTCAGTGTTGAAGAGAGGAAGAGCTGCAATGGGCTACAACTCCCCAGGTGAATGAGATATCTGAGAGACATAGCTCTCAGAAATCAGGCAGTATGTGAGTATGGTTATTTATTTATTTATTTATTTATTTATTTATTTATTTAAATTCCCCTTGTGTAGGAGTAGCACTACCTGGAGATCAAAATTATGTCCTAGAGGAACTCTTGAGAACTGCTCTCAGTCCTTCAGCTTTTTCCCCAAAGTACACATGGAAAAAGATATGACATTTGTCATTAAAAAAAAAAAAGAAAGAAACAAGAAAAGAAGGTGTTTGAAATGAAGAAATGAAGAAAACATCCTAAGTGAACTGGGGTGCTTTGTTAAAAACCATGAGGCCAATTTTGATGTCAGGTGTGTGGATAGAATAGTATCAGTATCTTTCAAGAGAAATGTCTTAAAGGAAAGTAGGTCACTTAATATGTGATGAAGAACATGCAATTAATCATGACTAAAAAAGAGATAAAATATAAAATTTTAATAAGAAAAATGGGATGATTTTAAAGAAATACAGCAGCTGGAGAGGAAAAAAAGGAGTAATTAAAACAAAACATATTTAAAGCATGCAAGCATTTAGAATCCATCCAGATAGCACATATCTAAATGTGGTAAGTGAATTTGTGAATGCAAAATAGCCTTAATCACATCCCAATGAAAAAAGAATAAGAATGGTTTTCAAAATTAAAGTGTAAAAAATTATGCAAATATTAATAAAACCCAGGAGTAATTATACAGAAAAATATTTATGTAAACCTCTATTAAACATCAAGAAACACATTTTTAGGGCAACATACTGGGCTCCAGTGCAGCCGTATTTATAGAGGAAGGTGTAGAAATAACGCTAAAGAGAAATAGTTCCTTTGGAGCAACTAAATTTGAGTGCAAGTTTTCTAAGGCTTCCCATTTCCCCCTCTTCTTTTCTAGTATATCTGTTCTTCAAATAACTCTCAAAGAAGTTGAGAATGTTAGAATCAGGTGAAGAGAGGGGAGCCACATGTGCTGATAAGTTCTTTGGGGAAACAGAAAGTATGTGCAGTATCATCAAACAAACCAGTATTAGGGTACTCGATTTCTGAGATTCTGGTCCTATAACCATCATTACTAGTTGTAAATTTTGGATAAGCATATTCACCTCTGTGAGTTGTTTAAGTTTTGTTTTGTGTGGTTTTTCTGCCTATAATATGAGAGGAGTTGGGCAAGACATTCTCCAACATCATTTGTTATATACTATGCATAGAGTATTGTAATTTTTTATCAGACTTTTCACACAAATATTTATGAAGTATTGATTGAGGCATTGAAAAGCACTTGATAAAGATTTGTATGTATAACAAAAGCTACAAAATTAAGTTGAAGGGTCACATTTACTGAACATATTTCAAAAATGTAGAAATAAGTGCTAAAATGCATTCATTGTAGGAAACCACTCTGTCAGTGGCCGCAGAGTATATAATGTCTTGATGAATGCTTTCCATCTTTAGCTATTTAAGGATACCATGTTAGATTTGCAAGAGGATTATAGTATTAAAATTATATCTCTTCAGAGTAATAAGCTATCTGAAAAGAAAAAAAGAAAGACTCTAAAATAACTATGGACCAAGCACTTAAAATTGTGATGTCTTATTTTTATTGGTCATTATATAACTATCAATATGCCACTTTTTTTTCAAAACATGTACTGTATAATGAGAACTGGAAAATTAGAAATCACAAACACTCATTTCTACATAAAGGAACATGCTTAAGCCTTGAGCAAAAGCTTTTAGACATCTGCATAAGAGAAATTATTGAAGTCACAAGGTTGGTGAGATTTCAGAAAAAGAGAGAAAGAAAGCAAAGAGAACAAGACTGATCCTGGGAATTCCTTCCATAGGATACAAGAAGATACAGGTAGGAAAAATGAAAATCAGGGGGTCCATATGTACTGGAGCAGAAGGACTTTCAATGAAGGAATAGCTAAGAGGATGAAGAGCAGCAAAGAGATAAAAGGGAAGCCATTCATGGTATGTTCATGGAAATAAAGACTGTTGCAACCAAACCATCTTGACAATGTATTATCATCTCTGATTCAATGAGGGGAGGGTGAGAAAGCTGCAGTAGACACTCTACCTTTTACCATATTCGTCCTAAACCATACCCTCTTCTCTCTTTACCTTCTCTTCAAAATCCCAGGGAGCTGACTTCAAAGGCTTAAACATATAATTGTCACTCTTGAACAGAATGGTAGCAGTAGAAATAGAAGTGGTTAGGAACAGAGAGAAGGACATTAATTCATGTAGAAGATCCATGACACATTAGGCAGAAAGCAGTCACATTGGCACAGAGGTCATGTTTCAGAACCATGCAACTTGGCTTGCTTCTCAGACCAAGAACAGCAACCCTCGCTTCATTTTCTCTGGGTTTTTTCTTTTGTTTTGTTTTCGTTTGGTTTGGTTTCTTTGTGGGTTTTTTTTTTTTTTTTGCCTTTTTTGTAACTTAGCCAAAGGATCTTTTTGACCCTGTTTCTCAATCTTCCCCTTTCTCCTCTTCTCCCTCTGTCTCTTTCTGCCTCTCTCATCCTCATTTTTTTCTTTCCCAGAGAAAAGTCATGAGTGTACTTCTGGCTCATGACCTCCTGCTATGTCACCAATGTCCACTAAAACTCCTACATAAATAAAAGTCCTAAATGTTTTTACCTACACAGAATGACTATTGAAATGGTAAAAATTTCAAGAATCAAGCATAGGCAAAAATATGTAGCAAAAATTCACACTTAAACTCTAATGATTTTTTAAATAAACAGAAGGCTCATTTTTAAAGTGAAGGGTCTACCAGATGGTTCTTTGCCAGCACAAATTGTTCCCTATGTTTGTAACAGGTTTCTGTAAGTGCTTTTGATTGACAGCAACCAGTTATGTTACAAAACAGTGTGACATCAGGTCAATCATGATGAAACTTGATAATGCCACATCAATAATGTGACATTTTATGCTGTAGTTTGGAACAAATTGCTGTGAGGGAAGAAAGTGATACTTAGTAATGGATGAATATTCCAAACAAATGTTAGTTAGCTCATTACATTGTGTCCTTTGTTGATAATGTTCAAAGCCAATGGCATGATATTAATGATTCTCAGAATCCCTAATGACTCTTAAATTGAGAAATAAATACATTCTCCAATGCAGGGCATAACATGACCTGTGGTTTTCATAAATGTCACTGCACTATATAATATAATTTTTAAAATTTCACATCAAATTATTAGATGCATTTAGATACATATTTCAGGAGTATACATAGGTCCTAAAGACTGCTGAATGCCCTATAGCCACAATTATAGGATGGACAGAGTAGGAAAAAGTGATAACTCTTCTAGAGGGCAGATTATTCAAATGACCATATCACCACATAAAATAAAGCTGACCCATCCTGGCTCCATTAACGCAAGTTGTTGTGCTCTATTCTTGCTGTCTGTGATGGTTATGCCAGGCTGAGCATAGTAGGGGCGGACGGGTTAGCTTGGCCACAGGAAATCAAGCAGAAAACCAAGTCACAAAGGGCCAGTAGGAACTATCTGGAGCAGGTGGTGTGTTGTGCAGTGGGAGAGATGAGATGGTGGCAACTCGTGGAGATGAACTATGATGGGTCACCCTGAATTATCTGTTGGATAATTTGATAAGTTATTTATTAATTTTATTATTATTTGTTAATTTGATTAGTTTTATAACTTATCTGATGGGAACATTATACATCACCTCCTCATTTAAACCTAGACTTAATTTCCTATTTTAGTTCATGTGTTGAGGAAGTGGATCTATTTGGGGGATGGGACATCATACTAAGGCAGTTTTGAGGTAAGTGACCTTAAAAACTAAAGCCTCTAATGGAAGTCTCATGTAACTTATGTCCTTGCTTTTTGCAGTACCAATTGATTTGCTGTTGTCTGAATACACCACCAACCACTTTCCTGGTTGTGTAGCTTGAATATCTTCTCTTCTCATGAGCAGAACCTAATATGCCCCTTTAAGTTGCATCCACAATACTGTATTCTTGATAATGTGTGTTCTAATTTCATAACTGGATTTGAGCTCTTCCTCCCTAACCTATACATAGCATTTTGTAAGTATATTTCTTATGGCACTTTCAACAATTTGGCTTGTATTCTGTCAGGTATGGCATTAAGCTTGAGGTAAAGAATTATGCTTTATGTACCTTATAGTGGCTAACCCAGTACTCAACAAATGTTTTAAAATTGAACAAAAATTCTAGGTTGTTAATAAGAAAAAGAAGAACTAGTTTTCTTTTCTCTGTCCTACTCTCTAAAAACTGTATTTAAAATAGGGAAGGGAAAATGGTTAAGTTTAAATCCTTAATTTGAATTTTAACCCCTCTTGCAAGATAAATTTACTTTAATAATTCCTTCCGAGTAGCAAGAGGGTAGATATTTCTTCAAAAGGAAGGCATGAATGAGGGCAAGATGGCGGAGAAGTAAGGAGCTCCGTACTTGCACTCGCGCCCATACATCACACAGAAAAGATCTGAAGCCATTGGAAACCATACAAAACCTGAGAGACTCGGAGAAAAAGGACGCAGAATCCACTGAGAAAGCCTTCTAACGTGAGTGCGAACCGGGGAAGGTAAAATCGGGCCGGGATCGGAGCCTCCAGGGTGGGAGGCGATCCCCCTCTACCCTCTACGGGGAGTGAGAGGGGAAAAGGAGAGAGTCCGAGACAGAAAAATCTCCGCTCGGTGCATAGAAAGACCGTACTTGCCAAATATCTGCACACCAGGTCCCCTCGCAACAACTGGTCCTGGGGGAGGCTGAGCACACAAACTGCTTCTTTGTGCCGCTCCTGGAGGTGGGGTTTTAAAGCGGAGCGGGTGCGCCTGCCGCCATTGTAGCTCCAGGGCGGCTGGGATCCCTGAAAGAGACGCGCAGACACCGGGCGTCCGCGCTCCTGGCTGGCTGGAACTCGAGAGGGAAGGCAAAAAGCTAAAAACTGGAAATTTGCCTGTGAGTTCGTGTTTCGGGTGACGAGCCATAGAGAGACCCGGTTTTCCTCACTCCAGCGGCGGCGCGCCTGCCGCCATTGTAGCTCCAGGGCAGCTGGGACCCCTGAAGGAGACGCGCAGACACCAGGCGTCTGCGCTCCTGGCTGGCTGGAACGAGAGGGAAGGCAAAGAGCTAAAAACTGGGAAATTTGCCTGTGAGTTCGTGTTTCGGGTGACGAGCCATAGAGAGACCCGGTTTTCCTCACTCCAGCGGGCTCAGGCTACGCGGACCCGGCAGGCAAGCCCCCGCGCATGCGCACCAGCCGACCCAGAGAAGGAAGCAGCGATCCTGACTCCGCCCCCAGAGCTCAGCAGGGAGCCTGGAATAGCCCGAGGGGGTTGTCTGGGAAGCTGTGTCTAAGGCAACTTCAGCGGGGCGCGGGCTGGGATTTGGAGATTGGAACTGGCCTGGGTTGAAGAGTGCAACCAACTTCGGCTGCGTCCCCGGAACGGGGAGTTGACACGCCAAAAAAAAAAGCGAGCTGCAGCGCGGGGTTCAAGAAGGGACTGGAGCACCGTCACTCTCCTCCCACAATCGCCAAGGCAGAACCCCCGCCTGAGGCATCGGATCACGCCACGCCCATCCCTGCCTGAGAGGTGCCCTCCTCCCTTTTTTTTTCCCCCCCTTTTTTTTTCTTCTTTCTTTTTTTTCCCCCTTTCTTTTCTCTTTTTTTCTTCTTCTTTCTCTTTTCTCGCTTTTTTCCCCAAAACACTGACCTGATTAACTCTGGTCGCCAGCTTGCTTAAACAATCACAAGTCCATTCTGTAAATGTAAATTCTACACCTACCGACTTTTTCAGCTATTTCTCTCAGGAGTAATTAGACTATATAGTTTCTCTGGATAATTCCAGCATCCTTCTCTCACCTATCCAACCATATTCTACCCTTTACCTCTTTGAAAAAAGTTTCTTATCCCTTCTGCCTGTTCATTCTATTTCCAAATCTGCCTTGTCTCACCCTGCCTTCTCTCTTTTTCTCTATGCTCTTCAACCAGCACTGCATACACACGGCTATTTAACTGTAGCTGGGAAATCCAGGTATATGCTTTAAACCGTTCTTTGTCCATCGGTTTTCTTCTTTTTTCCTTTTCTTTTCCCCTTTTTGACCCTTTTATGTATTTTATGCTCCCTATTCGCCCTCCCTCTTCCGTCTTTTCTATTAACTTTTTCGTTTTCCCTCTCACTTTGCATGTTAGTTGAATTAGCCTGTGCGTTTGTGTGCTCCTGCTCCCTGTGTGTTTGTCTGTCTGTTTTCTTTTCCAGGGCTACCTCAAGAAACAAGCTAGAGTACACAAGGTGAAGAGTCCCAAATATCACTACGAATAGGAAAATAAAATAACTAAGGTCCCAACAAGAGTGACCGAGGGATACCATTAAAAAACAATCTCTGAAAGGATAGGCCCTGGAAAGTCAAAGAGTTTCTTGGATATAGCAGTGCTCATAGAAACAGAGAGCATAACAGGTCTTTAAAACCAACAAGAGCCGGAAAGCTAGCTAAAATGACGAAACGAAAGAACTCTCCTCCAAAGAAACTCCAAGAAGAAATGACAGCTAATGAACTGCTCAAAACAGATATCAGCAGCATAAGTGAACAAGATTTTAGAATAATAATGGTAAAATTAATAGCAGGGCTTGAAAAAAACATAGGGGACATCAAAGAAACTATGGCTACAGACAGAATGGAAAATAAAAATAGGCATGAAGAATTAAAAAATGCGATAAATGAGATACATAATAAATTAGAGGCCTCCAAAGCACGGATTGAAGAGGCAGAAAGGAGAATAAGTGATTTAGAAGACACCATGATAGAAAAACAAGAAGCTGACAAAAAAAGAGACAAACTGATCCAGGAACAGGAAAGAAGAATTCGAGAGCTCAGCGACACAGTCAAACGCAACAATATCCGTATCATAGGAATCCCAGAAGAGGAAGAGAGAGGGAAAGGTGCTGAAGGAGTCCTGGAACAAATTATAGCAGAGAACTTCCCCGACCTGGGGAAGGAAGTCAATGTGGAAATACAAGAGGCTCAGAGGACTCCCCTCAGACGTAACTTGAATCGATCTTCTGCATGACATATCATCGTAAAAATGGCAAAATACAAGGACAAAGAGAGAATTTTGAAAGCAGCTAGGGAGAAAAGGGCCCTCACATACAAAGGGAAACCCATCAGAGTGGTGACAGACCTATCTACTGAAACGTGGCAGGCCAGAAAGGAATGGCAAGAGATCTTCAATGTGATGAACAGTAAAAATATGCAGCCAAGAATTCTCTATCCAGCAAGCCTGTCATTCAAAATAGAAGGAGAGATAAAAGCCTTTCCAAATAAACAGAAATTGAAAGAATTTGTCACCATGAAGCCAGCCCTACAAGAAATCCTGAGGGGGATGCTCTGAAGGAAAGGTTGCAAGGAACAAAGATTCCAGAGACACCACCACAAACATGAACCCTACAAAAGATACAAAGACTCTAAACCCACATATTTCAATAATAACACTGAATGTAAATGGGCTGAATGCTCCAATCAAAAGACATAGGGTAGCAGAATGGATTAAAAAACAAAATCCATCTATATGCTGTCTACAAGAAACTCATTTTAGACGGGAAGATACCTTCAGATTAAAAGTAAGGGGATGGAGAAATATATATCATGCTACAGGAAATCAAAAGAAAGCCGGAGTAGCGATACTTATATCAGACAAACTGGACTTTAAATTAAAGACAATCACAAGAGATGAAGAAGGGCACTACATAATAATTACAGGGTCCATACATCAGGAAGAACTAACAATCATAAATGTCTACGCACCGAATATGGGAGCACCTAAATATCTAAAACAATTAATCACAAACAGAAACAAGCTTCTAGATAAGAATGTGCTAATAGCAGGGGACTTTAATACTCCGCTTACAGCAATGGATAGGTCAACCAGACAGAAATCACTAAAGAAACAATGGACTTGAAAGATACATTGGACCAGATGGACCTGACGGATATATTTAGAACTTTACATCCTGAGGCCAGGGAATTTACTTTCTTCTCAAGTGCGCATGGCACATTCTCCAAGATAGATCACATACTGGGACATAAAGCAGCCCTCAATAAATATAAAAGAATAGAGATCATACCATGCACACTGTCAGATCACAATGCTTTGAAACTTGAAATCAATTACAGGAAGAAGTCTGGAAAACTTCCAAAAACATGGAGGTTAAAGAACAGCCTTCTAAAGAATGAATGGGCCAATCAGGCAATTAGAGATGAATTAAAAAATATGGAAACAAATGAAAATGAAAACACAACAATTCAAAATCTATGGGATGCGGCAAAGGCAGTCCTACGAGGAAAGTACATTGCTCTCCAGGCCTATTTCAAGAGATTAGAAAAAGCGCAAGTCCAAAATCTAACAGCTCACCTAAAGGAACTAGAGGCAGAGCAACAAGAACGCCCTAAACCCAGTAGAAGAAGAGAAATAGTAAAAATTAGAGCAGAAATAAACAACATAGAGACCAAAGAAACAATTGAACAGATCAATGAAACCAAGAGTTGGTTTTTTGAAAAAGTAAACAAAATTGACAAACCTCTAGCCAGACTTATCCAAAAGAAAAGAGAGAGCACACAAATAGACAAAATTATGAATGAAAATGGACTTATTACAACCAACCCCTCAGAAATACAAGCAATTATCAGGGAATACTATGAAAAATTATATGCCAACAAATTGGACAACTTAGAAGAAATGGACACATTCCTAAACACACACTCACTACCAAAATTCACACGGGAAGAAATAGAAAACCTGAACAGACCCATAACGAGTGAAGAAATTGAATCAGTGATCAAAAATCTCCCAACAAATAAGAGCCCTGGACCTGATGGCTTCCCTGGGGAATTCTACCAGACATTTAAAACAGAATTAATCCCAATTCTTCTCAAGTTATTCCAAAAAATAGAAAGCGAAGGAAAACTCCCGGATTCATTTTATGAAGCCAGCATCACACTGATTCCCAAGCCAGACAGAGATCCAGCAAAAAAGAGAACTACAGGCCAATATCCTTGATGAATACGGATGCAAAAATTCTCAACAAGATCCTTGCAAATCGAATCCAGCAGCATATAAAAAGAATCATCCACCAAGATCAAGTGGGATTCATTCCTGGGTTACAGGGCTGGTTCAACATTCGCAAATCAATCAATGTGATCCATCATATCAATAAAAGAAAAGATAAAAACCATATGATCCTGTCAATAGATGCAGAAAAAGCATTTGACAAAATACAGCATCCCTTCTTAATAAAGACTCTCGAGAAAGTTGGGATAGAAGGAACCTACTTAAACATCATCAAAGCCATCTATGAGAAGCCTTCAGCTAACATCATCCTCAACTGGGGAAAAACTCAGAGCTTTCCCCCTGAGATCAGGAACACGACAGGGATGCCCACTCTCACCACTGTTGTTTAACATAGTGCTGGAAGTCCTAGCATCAGCCATCAGACACCAAAAGGAAATCAAAGGCATCAGAATTGGCAAAGAGGAAGTCAAACTTTCACTCTTCGCAGATGACATGATACTCTACATAGAAAACCCGACAGACTCCACCAGAAGCCTACTAGAACTGATCCAAGAATTCAGCCAAGTTGCAGGGTACAAAATCAACGTACAGAAATCGGTTGTATTTTTATACACCAACAATGAAGCAACAGAAAGAGAAATCAAGAAACTGATCCCATTCACAATTGCACAAAAAACCATAAAATACCTCGGAATAAACCTAACCAAGGATACAAGAGATCTGTATGATGAAAACTATAGAAAACTTATGAAGGAAATTGAAGAAGACACAAAGAAATGGAAAAACATTCCATGCTCATGGATAGGAAGAATAAATATAGTTAAGATGTCATTACTACCTAAAGCACTCTACACATTCAATGCAATTCCAATCAAAATTGCACCAGCATACTTCTCAAAACTAGAACAAACTATCCAAAAATTTGTATGGAACCACAAAAGACCCCGAATAGCCAAAGTAATACTGAAAAATAAAACCAAAACGGGAGGGATCACCATCCCAGACTTTAGCCTCTACTACAAAGCTGTCATCATCAAGACAGTATGGTATTGGCACAAAAACAGACACATAGACCAATGGAACAGAATGGAGAACTCAGAAGTGGACCCAAAAGTATACAGCCAACAAATCTTTGACAAAGCAGGAAAGAATATCCAATGGAAAAAAGACAGCCTTTTTAACAGATGGTGTTGGGAGAACTGGACAGCAACATGCAGAAGAATGAAACTAGATCATTTTCTCACACCATGCACAAAAATAAACTCAAAATGGATAAAGGACCTGAACGTGAGACAGGAAACTATCAACACCCTAGAGGAGAAAGCAGGAAACAACCTCCTTGACCTCTACCGCAGCAACTTCTTACTTGACACATCCCCAAAAGCAAGGGAATCAAGAGCAAAAATAAACTGTTGGGACCTCCTCAAGATTAAAAGCTTCTGCACAGCCAAGGAAACAACCCAGAGAATTAATAGGCAACCAACGGAATGGGAAAAGATAGTTGCAAATGACATATCAGATAAAGGGTTGATATCCAGAATCTACAAGGAACTCACCAAACTACACGCCCGAAAAGCAAACAGCCCAGTGAAGAAATGGGCAGAAGATATGAACAGACACTTCTCCAAAGAGGACATCCAGATGGCCAAGAGACACATGAAACGATGCTCAGCATCGCTCCTCATCAGGGAAATACAAATCAAAACCACACTGAGATACCACCTCACGCCAGTCAGAGTGGCTAAAATGAGCCAATCAGAGAACTCTAGATGCTGGCGAGGATGTGGAGAAACGGGCACCCTCCTACACTGTTGGTGGGAATGTAAACTGTACAGCCCCTCTGGAAAACAGTGTGGAGGTTCCTAAGGAAACTAACAATAGAACTCCCCTATGACCCAGCAATAGCACTGCTAGGAATTTACCCAAGGGATACAGAAATGCTGATGCATAGGAGCACATGTACCCCAATGTTCATAGCAGCACTCTCCACAATAGCTAAAACATGGAAAGAGCCTAAGTGTCCATCAACAGATGAATGGATCAAGAAGATGTGGTTTATCTATACCATGGAATACTACATGGCAATGAGAAACAATGAAATCTGGCCATGTGTAGCAACATGGATGGACCTTGAGGGTGTTATGCTGAGCGAAATAAGTCAGGCAGAGAAGGACAAATATCATATGTGTGCACGTATAGGAGGATTAGGAGGAACTTAACAGAGGACCAAGGGGAGAAGAAGGGCGGAAATGGTGGGGGAAAGGGAGAGAGGCAAACCATGAGAGACTCTTGAATGCTGACAAAAACTGAGGACTGGTGGATGTGGGAGGGAGGAGGGGTGGGCATGGAGGAGGGCACTTGTGGGGATGAGCACTGGGTGTTATGTGGAAACTAATTTGACAATAAACTCTTTGTAAAAAAAAAAAAATAAAAAAAATAAAAAAAATAAAGGAAGGCATGATCTTTCACTCTTGTCTACTGTCTTTTAGAGGGGGCAGAAAATGAGGCTCTCTGAACGCCCTGTGTTGGAAGGCATGGTTATAAATAGTAGGCAGTGTTTGTGGCTGTTCTCTGTGTTATATCTTTGTTGGCAAAAAGGTTGTTCTTTTTCAGTAATTGAATAGAAGCATATATTCAGAGGTGTATTTTCTTTGAGAGATGTTTTCTAGAAGGAGGTTCTTTTGCTCCTTTGATTTCTTTGTCTATTTTTTTTTTCTTTTAGTTCTTCCACTTTGGAAGCAGTTAAGTGACGACCGCACTGAACTTGCCCCAGTATCATTTATTTTGTAGTTCACTGTCCTGGCAGAGACACAAAATGTGTTTCACATGGTGTCCTATATATTATCCTATTTCTTTTCTCAGGCTCAGACATCAGCAGAAGGCAATAGTGACTGATTAGAGAGACAAAAGCCCTTGAATTCTTCTTTAACAAAATTAATCTTTTCGTTTGCATATATAAACCCTGCCTTATACTGCATCCCTGCTACTATGAGAGAGAGAGAGGGAGAGAGAGAGAGAAGAAAAAAGAAAAAGGAAAACTAGACTAAATAAAATACCATATGCTGTGGACCAGGGCATGAAGGCATATACATGTCAGTTTCAGCTATTTTCTGTGAAAGCACAGAATGTAGTAGCCATTTACAAAGAAATCAGTAAGAAAGATCCTTTAAGTTAAACATGCTTGGAATCTACTGCTTTCACATACAAGTAGGAAAAAGAATATTCCTTGAATAAAAATGCAGTTATTGTTGCATCAGACGGTACTTCTGATTTTGTCTACAGGTAGCTGTTGGGGAAATTCTGACTTCCTGTAAATAGGATTTAAGGTTTTCTGAAAGACAAAATAAAATGGAAGAAGTGCATTGCTGAGGATGTGAATTTCTTTTCTCAACATTAAATTCCTGGTCAGTACAAATGTACCTATTGGTGTCTTATCTCAAACACAACATGACAAATTCTGAAATAAAACTAAATCTTTCAATTTATTAGACATTCCTGCCTTTTATAAGACTCCCTAGATGTCTTTTCAGTATTCTCCATTTCAGAGTGCCTGATCAAAAATGTCAATGTTTATTGAACACATATTTATAGAACATGAATTATATATCAAGTACTATTCTAAGCAAAAAAAAAAAAAAAAAGCCCCTGCACCTAAAGGTGTTCATAATTTCTAGAGTTAAAAAAAAGAAATACGAGATACTATTGAGTCCAGTCATGGTGGGGTAACATGTATTGGATGAATCCTCCTGTCTATACCAAATAACAGCTCTTGAGAAGATAGAAAAGGAATTGTAGATGACAGTGGAAATGATCAAAGAGGGGAAAAACATTTGTTTTTGAGGGAGGTCTATGCTTGAAAGACAGGAATCATGTTGTGTTCAATCTAAATTTGCATTATTTATCCCCAAGGATTCTTTCTCCTCAGTCCATACAACATGACACAGATAAACTGAAACAGACAGCTGCAGTCCAATTGACCAGAAGAGACACACTTGAAGTTGTGAACTGCTGGAGGGGCTGGACAAAGAAGAAAAACTCAGAAAGAAGGATCTGCAGAGAGAACAGCTCAAAATCTGCATATAAATTTTAAATCCTTGCCTGATTCTTGAACTGTGGACATAAGAAGGAAACTAAATGGAACCCAAGAGGAAAACAGGAACTGGAAGTTTGCACAGGCTTGCCAAAGCTATTGACACCTGCTGCCCCTGGCAAGGAGACAAAATTTAGGGCTCAGATTTCACACATTAGAGAGGTATGGTAAATATCTCATAGTTCTTATTGAAACCCCACAAGAACATCGCCTTGGTAGTAATAAATATATCCTAGAACTACGAAAATTTCCCTAGGCCTAAAGACAAAAAGTGAAATAAATCTTCCTTAGAAATGCAAAAGATGCGCCTTTGAAAACTTAATCTAAGGTAATATAATAACCTACTAGAAAAAAAACTAAATTGTTATCACAGCTTTATGCCACTTAATCCACAATGTCTAGTATACAAACAAAAATATTAAAAATGTGAAAAAACAGAAATACATGCCCATAGTCAGGACAAAAATCTGTCAACAAAAACAGCCTTACTAACAATATTGATGATGAAGTTAGCAGAAAAGGAATTTTGAATATCTATAATAAATATGCTAAAAATTAACAAGAAAAAAATGGATATAATGGGAGAAGAGACAGGAATTTCAGAAAAAATAAAACTATAATAAAAACTTGTAAGTCTAGAAATAAGTGAATGGAACTAGCCATATATTGGACAAAACAAATAAACACAAAACGAAATCCACTTGTGAACTTGAAAATAACTAAAGAAACCAACCAAACAGAATAACTGAGAAAAAGATACTAGATAGATATTTCGACATACACAAAAGAATGAAGAGCCTTGAATATAGTAAATATGTTTGTGCATACAAAATATTTTTTCTTACTATTTATATCCCTTTTAAACAAATATAATACTGGTGGCTCAGCCAGTTAAGTGCCTGACTTTGGCTGAGGTCATGATCTCACAGTTTGCAGGTTCGAGCCCTGCATCTGGCTCTGTGTTGACAGCTAGCTCAGAGCCTGGAGCCTGCTTCAGATCCCCTATCGCCCTCTTTCTCTGACCCTCCCCTGCTCATGCTGCGTGTGTCTCTCTCTCTCTCAGAAATATATGAAAACATTTAAAAATTTTTAAACAAATATAATAGCAAAGTATGTGGGTTCTAGAACATATGCCAAAGTAAAGTAGAACAAAGGCTGGAGGTTTAGTAAAGATGCAAAGTGTCTTCATTCTTTTTATATACATTAAATGAAAAGACAGAATTTCAGCTTAACGATAACCCACAACCCTCGGACCTCATCAAGATTAAAAGCTTCTGCACGGCAAAGGAAACAATCCACAAAACTAATAGGCAACCAATGGAATGGGAAAAGATAGTTGCAAATGACATATCAGATAAAGGGTTAATATGCAAAATATATAAGGAACTCACCAAACTCCACACCCGAAAAACAAACAACCCAGTGAAGAAATGGGCAGAAGATATGAACAGACACTTCTCCAAAGAGGACATCCAGATGGCCAACAGACACATGAAACGATGCTCAGCATCCCTCCTCATCAGGGAAATACAAATCAAAACCACACTGAGATCCCACCTCACGCCAGTCAGAGTGGCTAAAATGAGCAAATCGGGAGACTCTAGATGCTGGAGAGGATGTGGAGAAACGGGCACCCTCCTGCACTGTTGGTCGGAATGTAAACTGGTGCAGTCCCTCCGGAAAACAGTGCGGAGGTTCCTCAAAAAATTAACAATAGAACTCCCCTATGATGCAACAATAGCACTGCTAGGAATTTACCCAAGGGATATAGGAATGCTAATGCATAGGAGCACATGTACCCCAATGTTCATAGCAGCATCCTCAACAATAGCCAAAACATGGAAAGAGCCTAAGTGTCCATCAACAGACAAATGGATCAAGAAGATGTGGTTCATCTATACGATGGAATACTGCATGGCAATGAGAAAGAATGAAATCTGGCCATGTGTAGCAACATGGATGGACCTTGAGGGTGTTATGCTGAGCAAAATAAGTCTGGCAGAGAAGGACAGATACCATATGTTTGCACATATAGAAGGATTAGGAGGAACTTGATGGAGGAACAAGGGGGAGAAGAAGGGGGGAAATGGTGGGGGAAAGGGAGAGAAGCAAACCATGAGAGACTCTTGAATGATGAGAACAAACTGAAGACTGATGGGTGTGGGGGAGGAGGGGGGAGATGTGCATGGAGGAGGGCACTTGTGGGGATGAGCACCAGGTGTTATATGGAAACCAACTTGACAATAAACTATTTGTAAAAAAAGGAAAAAAGAAAAGGCAGAATTTCACTTGAAGGTAGATGGTGATAAATTTAAAGTGTTTGCTATGAAGCTTAAAGAAATCTCAAAAATATATATAAATCAACCAAAAGAGGGGGCCTGTGTGGCTCAGTTGGTTAATGGTCTGACTCTTGGTAACGGCTACAGTCATAGTCTCACATTTTGCGGGCTCAAGCATAACATCAAGCTCTGCACTGACAGCACAGATCCTGCTTGGGATTCTCTCTCTCTCTCTCTCTCTCTCTCTCTCTCTCTCTCTATATATATATATATATATATATATGTCCTATATAAGTCCACTGTAAGTATCAAGGAATACATAAGTTGGAAGTAAAAGGATAGAAAAAGATTTATAGTGTTAACACTAATAAAAAGAGAGTCAATCATAATAGAAAAAGATAAGAAAACCAAATACAAAGTAA
Organism: Proteles cristata cristata; assembly: GCA_017311185.1. Taxonomy (NCBI): domain Eukaryota; kingdom Metazoa; phylum Chordata; class Mammalia; order Carnivora; family Hyaenidae; genus Proteles; species Proteles cristata. The sequence goes on from JAESUZ010004636.1 coordinate 1,196,240, forward strand.
GCAGAAGAATGGAAATAATAAAGATTAGAGTGGAAATCAGTAAAAAATAGAGAAAATCAATCATTTCAATAGATGCAGATAAAGCATTTGACAAAATTCAACATCTATTTATGATTAAAAACTCTCAACAAAGTGGGTAAAGAGAGAAGATACCTCGACATAATAAGGCCACATCTGACAAGCCCACAGCTAAAATCATACTCAATGATAAAAAGCTGAAAACTTTTCCTCTCAGATCAGGAACAAGACCAAGGTGCCCACTGTGGGCATTTTTATTCAACATAGTGTGGGAAGTCCCAGCAGAAGCAACTGGGAAGGAGAAAGAAATAAAAGTCTTCCAAACTGGAAAGGAGGAAATAAAACTGTCACCATTTGTAGATGACATAATGTATATGGAAAGTCCTAAACACTCCACAAAAAACTGTTAGAACTCATAAATGAATTCAGTAAAGTTGCAGGATACAAATTCAATATAAAATTGTTGAGTACTATACACTAATAAACTATCCAAAAAAGAAATTAAGAAAACTACCCCATTTACAATCTTATACAAAAGATTAAAATACCTAGGAATAAATTTAACCCAAGAGGTGACAGACCAGTACACTGAAGATATAAGAAAGACACTGATGAAAGAAATTGAAGAAGACACAAATAAATAGAAAGATATCTTGTCTTATGAATTAGAAGATTTCGTATTAAAACGTTCATACTACTCAAAGCAGATTCTACAGATTCAAGGCAATTCCTAACAAGATTCCTTCAGCATTTTTCACAGAAATAGAACAAATAATCCTATAATTTGTATGGAACCACAAAGATGCTGAATAGTCAAGGCAATCTGGCCAAAGCAAGAGACATCATGATCCAAGATTTCAAACTATTCTACAAAGCTATTGTAACCAAAACAGTATGGTATTAGCATTTATGCTAATCAATAGTGCAGAATAGAGACCCCGGAAAGCAACCCACATATATATGATCAATTGATTCACAACATACATCTGCCCTTTGACAGCAGTTCCACTTCTAGTTATTTAATTAATACCAGTGAATACTTGTGCTCACAAAATGTCATGGGCAAGATATTCATGGCAGCATTATGCACAGAATCCAAAACTAAAAAAGCAACTCGAATACTCTGAGAGGGGAATGGAAAAATAAGCTATGGTAAATATATGCGATAAAATATCTCTGAGTAATAAAAAGAGGAATGAAATGGGGCGCCTGGGTGGCTTAGTCGGTTAAGCGTCCGACTTTCGCTTGGGTCATGATCTCGCGGTTCGTGGGTTCGAGCCCCGCGTCGGGCTCTGTGCTGACTGCCAGCTCAGAGCCTGGAGCCTGTTTCAGTCTGTGACTCCCTCTCTCTCTGACCCTCCCCTGCTCATGCTGTCTCTCTCTATCTCTCTTTCATAGAAATAAATAAAAATATTAAAAAAAAAAACAACAAATTTAGTCCCTTCAATCCAGACCCTGTTAGCTACAACAGAGATCCAAATAAGCTCTCTCCAAGTTCTGTAAAGAGCAGAATAAACAGCCACCCCAGCAGATCTTTATCACAAGCCACCAGATTCCACTTTCCTTAAACCCACAATTTACCATAAATATCATACTCTATAATGTAATTAAATTTGTTATATTAAACTTTTAAACTTTTTTACCCTTAACACCTTACCCTACCAGAATTTGAGTAGAAGTGATGTTCCATAAAGATGCAATACACTTATTCTTTCACTTTCAGCTCAATTGGTACCTTGATGGCAATGCCCAAGAGTGAACTGTGGACCCAGAGAATTAAGTATTCAAATGCTCTTCTGTTCTGACTCTCGCTTATCTGCCCACTCTCATCAACTGTCACATTCCCACTGCAGTGTATACTCCCACAGTAGAGAACTACTTGTATGATCGTAAGGCTAGATGCTGACAACTTCCAGAGTGAATCTCAGAAATAAATGTTGAATATTTGTAAAACTGATGGACTTTCTTGGTATAGGACTGTTATGGAATTGTCATCTGTGCCTCCATGTAGAATCAAGAGATAAGAGAAGAAATAAAGATGGTTCAATTCTTCATAGTAAAAAACTTTCTAATTAAAAGCCAACGTCATAAACTGAACATGTGACTAAAGCGATACTACAGGGGATTCTAATATAAAACTCACTGTTTGATGATTTTATTTTGATTTCTTCTTCCTCCTCCTCCTTTCTTCCCCCTCCTTTTATTTTCTTTGTGAAATTGTTAAGTTACTGATTTCATAAAACAAATATCTGTTTGGATGAAAAACTTGACATCCTGTTTATGTCAGTTGTCAGAATTCAAACAGATTTGAATTCAAATTTCCTGATTTCTCATCTGTTCTTTTATGAGACTGTATACCTTTATCAAATATTTATTTATTTGAATAAGGTTTCATAAGGATTTTCACTGAGTCCATCATCCTCTAGGGCACCTAGAAAATGTTCTTCCCCAACAACATCTTTCCACAAGACCTCTCATGGGAGACCAGCTAAAAGCATTCTTAATTTTCAGTAGCTACCCAGGAAAGGAGTTTAAAAGTGTTCTAAGGGCATGTTTCAAGGTTGAAAGAAAAGAATCAGAAGCCTTTGACAGGTGTTACAATTCTGTTCTTCAAGGGACAAACTTTTGTCAATCCCTTAGAACCCCCCACTTAATATAGAGACAATCCACGACCGGAATTCACAGCTGAGCATTCCACTGACACCTCGCAAGTTAAGTGTTACGTACTTTCCATTATCGGTAAGTTCTCCAGTTACTCAGGACTGCCCACTTCAAACGCAAAGGGTTTTTAATGAATGCTTTCTTAGAAGAAAACTTCACATTATTACTTGAATTTAAACAGTCAATTATTTTTTAAAGAGATTTAAACAATCATTTTAAAGTCATGAGTTTAACCGTGTAGTTACCATTTCCAGAGGACTTTATTCCTTTGTGCATATCTGTATTTTCTTTATGTTTATTTTGAGAGAGAGAGACAGCATGAGCAAGGGAGGAGCAGAAAGAGAGAGGGAGAAAGAATCCCAAACAGGCTCTGCACTGTCAGCACAGAACACAACATGGAACTCAAACTCACAAAACAGTGAGATAGATCATGACGAGCCGAAATCAGGAGTCAAACTTTCAACTGACTTAGTCACCCAGGCAACCCGGTCTGTATTTCTATGTGTTATTTTCCTTCTGTCTGAAGTACAACCTTTAATATTCTTTGCAGTGTAATGTTATTTGTAATCACTCTGAGTGGTCTTCCTCTAGCTTTAGATGGTTTCCTCACACATAATGACCTGATCAGTATTCAGCTGAATACTCAAGGATCTGTCTTCAGACTTCTGAGGTTTCCTTTCCATTTGGCTCTCTGCTCTTCAGTGCTCTGTCCTGAGAATTCTAGTCATCTTAGTTTCCCCAGCCTGTCAGGTCCATCCCATGTCTTAAGACATAAACGTTCATGTTAATTTCCCTTCCCATGTCTCCCTTCTCCTCACAGAGCTCAGAAGCAAATCCAGGTGCTAAGCCAAGGAGCCAGTATCCAAAACTGATGACAGGCCATCCTCCCAATGCAGGCTTTGACCCAGATGCCCTAACAAAATATACCCTTTCCTTTCTGCTGTTTTGAGTTGAATTGTATCCTGCAAGAAGATATATTGAAGGCCTCACACCCAGGACCTTATTCAGAAATAGGGTTGTTGCAGATATAATTAGTTAAGATGAGATGATCTTGGAACAGGATGAGCCTTTAATCAAAAATA